>JAMPIV010006567.1:0-706924 GCA_024509875.1 Oreohelix idahoensis | reverse complement strand
AATGTTAGTCGTATCTGTGACAGAAAATCACTAAAATTTCTGGCAGATTGAGGTAGTAATGTGTGAAATCTCAAACGATATTCGTTTTCTGTCATTTGGAATTTTTGCAGAAGTGCTGCTCTAAGAGCATTGTAGTCATTTTTCTCACCAATGCTGGTGGTATGATAAACTGCTAATGCATCTCCTGTAAGTAATCTGGATAAATATGTACAGTATAGCGCTTTATCCACGTTATAAGACCCACAAGTGGCCTCAAACCTATCCAGGAAGAATATTACGTCATCAGACGGGGGATTAAATTTTGGTAATTTAAGGTTAATCTCCTTAAAATGATCCTGTCTGGATGAAGTGTGGCTTTCAAAAGTTCTCTGAGAATTAGATTCCTGAGTTAACCTAAGTCTCTCATATTCTGACTCTGCTAATTTCAGTTCATGCTGTCGTTTTTTCTCATTCTCTTCCATCTCAAGCTGAAGTCGTTTTGTGTTTTGTTCAGCTATTAATCTCCTTTCTTCTATTTCTTTTTGTTTCTGTTCCATTTCCTTTTTAAGTCTTTCTTCAGACTCCTTTTGCTTCTGTTCTGCTTCTCGCTGAAATCGTTTCTCTTCTAATTCAGCGGCCAATCTCATTTTTTTCTCATCTTCCTCAGCTATAAATTTCCTCTTCTTTTCATTCTCCTCAGCCTCAATCCTTTTTTGATCTGCCTCAAATTTCAAATTTTCCAAACGTAAAGTTTCCAATCTTCTCTGATCAGCTTCTATTTCTTGAGCTTTCTTATATTCTGACAGTGCAAATGCTTTAGCTTCATCAGGAGCCATCTGAAGAGCTTTTGCTTGCTTAATGAAATAGTCTAAGGTAGCCATTTCAATATTATTATGTAATAATACTACTTAAAAGTGTTACTACAACTAGTGTTCTTCGTTCCTGTTCTAGAACGGTAAAATCAATTTATATAATAGGCAATAATATTAATAATTAATAATGTAATTTATAACATGTAATGGTGTGAAAGCAGTAATGTGACAGACAATAGCACAATAATGACACGACAAGATATTCAAAACAAACGAAGACGTTCGCAGAAATCCAATTAAAATAAAATGAGAAACTAAAATGGAATGTCGTAAAGAATTACGATGATAACTGCGATTAAATAATGCACAAGACAATTGACAACACAGTGTAAAAAACATAGGTTTTGTAAAAAACTAAACGACAGGAAAGGTGAGATGGACGCGAAATACAAACACAATTCATCATAAAACCAAGGTACAAGTAAAAATAGCTACCAAAAACAACAAGTAAACGTGACACTACAGCTAAAACAGACAGGTGTCACAGACCACCAGACACAGTGGACCTAGAATCCTTCTACGCTCACGCGTAGGAACATTCCACTGCGGGAAGTCTGCAAAATAATGTCCTACAGAACGTCTGACGAAGAGCCCGAATTGACTTCGAGATGGATCTCGTTCGTCAGATCTACCTCCCAACCTCCAGCGAAGAATACACAACATATAACACATAACACGGAAAATATATAAGTGGACATAATCAATTAAGGCACAGCTAATAGTAATAAAGTGTATAACGGATACAAGTTATACTTAGCTCGCGTGCAGGTAAAAATCAAAGTGCCTTGTCCCCGTGTATGTACGTTAGAGGATGCAATACTTCGCTCTGCGTATATCAAACTAGCTCGCACGTAATAATGATGAAGAGATGATCTCCAAGTAATCAGTCAATGTGAAAATTGACGTGGAGGTTGATTGAAGACCTTGAGCATTTGAGTTGATTTTGATTCATATTCCGCTAGGATCCAAATTGAGATGATGTCGCCTTGAAAGTAAACATTCTTCTTTTCAAACGATCAATTGGATGAGTACGTTCCTTTGAAATCACTTCCAGACCGCACTGGCCTACCAGTTATTGTTGGTGTCGTTTTCATAGTGATGAATTGAAACGCGAATGGTTACAACGGAATAAATGTCAACAATGTTTTTCAAACGAAAACCAACAAGTATCTTGAATTGGGTGAACTGGTCAAGTATTGGCACCACACAAGTCGTTGGTAACTTTACATAGATTTTATTCACCAGGACACGAAGTGGACAAGACGGACATCGTCACAGGCGCAAAGATCACACGACAACATATTAATTATTGCTGCTAAAGTTCCTGAAGATTCTCTTCTAGTAAAGACCTCTGTCCATAGACTAAGGATTACAAAACTGTTACCGTATAATATCCTTCTCAGTCACGACCGTTGACCTTCTTTCAAGGACGTCTATCATGGTAACGTATTCATACTCTGGGATGAAATCTTCCATATTACATTTGTTAAAATTCCCAGACGTTCATCCTACATAGCGTTGTACATCATATATAATTTCACACAAAGTCATATACGATAATCCTATCAGTTAAAGGCTTTCAGTTGGCTAACCTCTCTTTACATTCATGCCACGACTTTGGCATTGAAGCATGTACGGCATTTAAAACATGTGCATAAGGTAAACAATATAACTTCTTCTACTCGTAGGAATTCTCCGTCTACGATCCAAATCTTAAAGGCAAGCGACTCTGTAGATCCATTCTAGGAATGATAAAATTCCCGCTAGATTAGTAGTAGAGCGGCCTTTTTATGCAGCATTAAAATAAGAAGTGGGCGATAACTTACGTGACATAACTGCGATTGGCTTCGACCTGAAGACCAATACAAATCACAATAATAAATGGCTTCCTTCAACATGCCATTGGATACACAATATAAAATTACAATCATGGACACAAGCCAGTTCCATGTTTCCACTTCAAAACCTGACGTCACAAACTCCTCAACTAGGTTACACGTGCGTCCAAAGCAACTCACACAGCATTGTGCACGTCAGTGCGTGAATCAATCGAACGCACAAATAATATAACTATCTCAAGACTGGTGCGTACATTTGGTAGGACCGACGACTACCCCCTTAGGTAATAAATGTACGTAACACATTTCTAAATTTCTTACGATAAAATTCACCATTCTTCTCGTACCTTAATAACAAAGCCTGCTTTAACATGTCAAAATTGTCTTGGTCTTCCCTGTTCATTTTAGCAAATACTTCATAAGAAGTACCCCTCAATCCTTGTGATAGCTTTAAACTCCACCTCTCTCTCTCTAGCCCATATGTAGTAGCTAATAACTCAAAACGTCCTAGGTACCCCTCTATGTCATCGTCTTTTTCAACAAAATGGTCTAAATGAAACCCCATAGCTGAGTTTGAGGCTCCCAGACTGGGCGTAGCATCTGAGGCAAAAGGGCTGGCACCATTTTCAGGGGCCGGGCCTTGTAATTCCAGCTCCCTTAGTCGTAATTCGTGCTCCCTCTGCAACCTTCTATCTTCTGCCTCCCTTTGCTGTCGTTTTTCTTCTGCCTCAATCTGCAGCCTCTTAGTCTCAGCCTCTAACTTCTTCTCTTCAACCAACCTGTCAGACTCCAATTTTCTTTCAGCTTCTTTTTCTAATCTCCTTTCTTCCCGTTCAATATATTTATCACATTCAGCCGTTACGTATTGAATTAAAATTTGACCATCCATTCCCATCTCCTTCGCGGTGAGCACAGCAGCTGATCTAAATTTTGCCAGCTCCGCCATACTTTTTAGACAATATAATAATATACAAGCTAAATCTCTAACCAGTAAATACACTAAGTACTTCTTATGACTATAGTCTAACTAATTCTAACTAACCAGTTAACTAATTAATTATTACTGGCTGTGAAGATTCACCAACTTTTATCTGCAGGGACACTTTTAATGTTAAAGGGAATTTTACAATTTATTTCCCTACTTTTATTTCTCCCACCAGGAGATCCTAATATTACTGTTGGGCTAATTAGCCCTGGACAAGACCCCAATTTATGTAGTGGTGTTGATGGTATTGTATGATGGTGATATTACTAAATGTAATTGTATGAGGCCAGCTGTGAAGGCTCCTGAGATAAAATGTAGTTGTGACTTGTCAGAAGGCCTTTCTTGCTACCACTACGACCTCACACTTAATTTTTTTTTTTTTTTGAATGTGGCTACGTAAAGTGTCTAGGGTTATGATATGTAGTGTGGTGTAATAGGTTATAGATATACCCACAGATATTTAACAAGACTAATAATATTAATAAATGTTAAAATACACTGAACTAACTCACGTGTGTAAAATTTCTTGATAGAATTATATTACATTTATTTTGTTCTGGATCAATTTTTTAGGTTGACCAGAACTTAAAAGGATTTAGAGATTATGAAAGAAATGCATGGAATATTATATCATAAATGCAATAGTGTACATATATATGTACTATACTAGTTAGTTTTATTAAAATGTTCTAGTAGTCATCTACTTGGGAGGATAGTTAATGTTTGTGCTGTTGGGGTGGCCTCATCACACCTGTCTATATTGACTACACAGTGTCCAGAAAATGGTGGGAATTTTGATGGGGTATTAGTAACTACACAGCGTTGGTGAATGTCCAGCAGACCAGAGGCTCACTCATCTTGTAGTTGTAGCTCTGGTGCTGAAATCTGATGGTCCCACCTCTCCGTGCTGGCGGGCAATAATGGTGGTCTCTGTCACAAGTACTGCACAGATACACTCGAGTAAAGTCACCAACTGAATAGTCACTGCTTTGTTGACAACAGAAACTCACAGCTCTGCAATCAAAGTATGGGCCATGTGTCAAAATCTATTCTCTACCCACGTCTGGACACAACACTGACACAACAACCACATCATACAGACAGGTCAGATCTCTCTGACCAAACAGCACATTTACCATGGTGGTTTTACATCAGATAGATCCTCCCAGACCATAGATTCTGAAAAATATTTATTAGTTTTCTGCCCTAAAAGAGGATAGGTAATATGTTTCATTATTCTCAACACTTGATCTGTCTTGCATAATCCTTGCTGGAGTTTATGTACATTGTTGGTCCCTAGACCCTGACTTGGGCGGGGGGTCTAGAGCAAATCCCTACTTGTTTGTAAGGCTAGATTTCGATATGGCAGTATCAAATCACTCGAACATGAAACAATATTCAAAATATATATAAGGAAATAATTTCAATCTTACCAGATTATGAATAAATAACACAGAAATGCTAGCAAAACTCAGCTGAGCTGCTGGCTATAGTATGGCGTCCCTAAACTTCTTACACTTTCTTTCATATGGAAATCACCACACTTTAAAATCTGTGTCTATCACTGAACAACTATTGAAGAATGGCCCCACTTTCGCGTCTGAGCGCTAATGATATGATTGTCTGTGGCCAATCACTGCCTAGGTTTATTTGAATTTCAAATTTCCTACCATAAAGTCATTTCAGTCATGCTTCAGTCAAGTATGGATGGTTATCTGTTAGTCTGTCCGTCTCTACTTGTGTTTCTACAAAATGTACTTGATTTTTGAACCAACCTTTCTCTCCCTCCAAAATTTTGTCGTTAAAAGTTATTTTTAGACACAGCCACCACAATATCCCCTCTCCTCCATACCAAGTAGATTTGAACACCTGCGTCTCGAGGTCGTGTTTTTTTGTGCAATTAGCGACACTTTTAGATTCAATACAGTCTGTCGATGATGTGAACAACACTGTCTTTTGTCATTATCTTCAATATTATCTATCCGTCTGTAAAATTAAGAACATATTAGTTCACTGCTCAGAATAGGCCATCCGGCCAGCTAATTTTTATATTCCTAACATTAATATTAAGAAAAAAGTACTTTTTAATTTTTGTAATATTCCTAACATCTGCGTTTTTAGCCGCTGAATTCAAATCAAGGGCTTGGTATCGCAAAAGCGTCCAATAAATGACTGTGGCGTAACATATCTATGGTCCCTTCTGTCGAGTTGCTTACTTTTTATGTCAACTTGGGAAACGTGACTTTTCTCCGTTTCCCCCCCCCCTCCCCCAATTGCGTCTCCTTAGCCTTTCTAGTCTCACGCAATCTTTCCAGTCATATTTTTCCTTTTTGATCCTCCGTTCCCCTCCTGTCTAGCAAGTCAATTTTTATGGAGGGTGATGACCCGCGGTCTAGGCGATCATGTACATCAGCAGCCTACGCATTATGTTTTTATCCTTAAATGTTATCTTTGGAGGGATTTTACCGTTGTATCTCTGTCAATTTCACTACAGTCGTGATCACTACCAATGTCGGCGCCAGGAAAAGTCCTAGTCTTGGCTTTATTAATACTGGACTTGAATCTTTTGGATACAAGAATAAAATCAATTTGGCCATGTATCTCAGTTTTTGGGGCATGCCACGTTGTTCTTCTTGATAACTTATGAGGAAATAGTGTATTTGCAATGGTTAGTTTATAGTTGTTGGCAAATTCTAGTAGCCTTAGTCCTCGATCGTTAGTTTCACCTGTCCCAAATCTCCCCACTGTACCAGCCCAGTGACCGTATGCATCTGGCCCTATTTTAGCATTCCAATCACCTAACACGATGAGAAGATCTTTCTTTGGAATTTTCTTAATTGCTTCATCCAGATTGTCATAAAATGTATCAATTGCCTCATCCTCATAGTCAGTAGTGGGGGCATATGATTCATGATACACTGTGTCTAGTTTATTGATAGATTTCTGTTTATTATATTAATTATTTATTCATTGGTACTTTGTTTAGCAGAACTGGTCTTTGTACCTTATGCATATATAATGTGGTGAAATCATTTTGTGTTATTTTAAATAGCAGTGATAGTGGTAAATCATTTTGTTATCTTAAATAACAAGTGATAGTGGTGTTAATGATGTGTGTAAACATACACTAGTAATTATGCCAGGACCTTGACCTTCTAAGTGATAAGCTGTGCAAAAGTTTGAATCCAGTGACCTTGTTTATGCACAGTTTTGTTTGACCAGTGATGTTTTAATGATAAAGTTATTGAAGTTATGTGACAGTGTTTGTTTGGGTAAGATTTATGTCAACCTTTTTTTTTCTTTTATGGTGTTAATTAAATTAACCTTGTCTATTATTCACCATGTTTTTAACTCTTTCAGTCCCAAGCAAAAAAGTGGGTTTGGCCCAAGCAAAAATGGCCACCCCAGTGCGTTTTTATTGTTGTTGTTTGGAAATAATTTTTTAAAATGTTCATATGCATAAATAACTTTGTTGTTGTATATGAAACTGAAGGTAATTGGATGTACTTTATTCTTGTGCTACAAGTATAAAAGCTTTCATTGAAAAATGATTAGTTATTCAAGGTAAAATGGAGGATATGGGCTTAAAAAAAATGATTAGTTATTCAAGGTAAAATGGAGGATATGCGCTTAAAAAAATCGCTTTAAAAATCTAAAATAACAGAAACACGTTCACTCTTAAACACGTGCGGTATTTAAAAGAATGTACTTGCAGTCGGAAATGACGTTTTGGGTGGTTTGTAGGTAGTTATAATTAGAAACAGTCTCAAACAGAGGCACATATACTAAAGGCTTTTTAAAGTCGATTGGGCCAAGCGCGTCTAACCCCTGAGCCTTTATAAAGTCGATTGGGACTTAAAGAGTTAAGACATGTATGACAGTGCCACTTTACATCTGTGGTAGAGTTCTACCACCACAGCAACTACTTCATCATCTGTTATTTAATGTATTTTTCCACTACAGCTACCGTTTGTTTATTTACTACAACCTGTCGTTTTTTTTCTTCTACTAAATTTGTTCTTCCACTGCCATTGTTTTCTTTCTAAAGCTTTTGCTCTATTAATTCAACTACTTTCAAGAAGTAATATTGCTTTGCTGTGGCAGTTATTACAAAAAACAACAACTACAGCTGCTACCATTACTATTAGTGTACCTTCTTCCTTTACTATTTTTTTTTCCATCTTATTCTACTGCTACTACTTTTTCTTTAGCACATCAAGCTCTCAGCATTGATCTTCCTTTAAAATCTAGTCCTCTGTTCTTGATCATCTATCTCTAATTAATTATGTTCCTTCTCTATGCCATCTGTTTACTTTCTTTCCTTGTGGTTATCCCACTGCACCGATAAATTCTTTATATACTTTTGAAGAACAGTTTGATAATGTTTTCACTGTAATACAGTTTAATACAGTTACCGGGATCAAAATCTGGTAAATTCATGCGCCAGTCTATCCAGCTGTAAATGAGTACCTGACTGCTCTTGAGTTAAGGAAGGCAAAGGTAGCAAGGAAGGGAACTGGTCACCCCACCTCATAAAACAGCTGGACCTAAAGTTGTGAAGTCTCTAACACTTCATTCCACTGCAGCAGCAGTATCTGCAGTGGGACTATCATTACCTTTTTCAAATTTTTTTGAAATGATTCCACTTTCAGCGATGGAAACAAATTGTACAATAATAGGCTTAGTATTTATTTATATCATCATTTTCATTTTCACTCCCTATTGATCACAGAGCCACCACTGCAGCTGGACCCTTGCAGGAGGCCTGTACAAAGTATTCACATGCTCTTACAGCAGTAGTTTCTGTAACAATCTGTTTGACATGATGAGGTTGCCAGCCTCATGTATAACCTCATATTAGTTGTGTTGTTTTACATGTTGAGGTTGCCAGCCTCATGTATAACCTCATATTAGTTGTGAGGATTTATTGTGATTTTATTTTCAACGGGCCCCATTTTTCTTCTCCATGTATTAGTTGCGTTTATTTATGAGGAGTTACTGTGGGTTTTAATTTCAATTTTTCCCCAGTCCTCGTCTCTCTGTAAGTAATTGTGTTCATTTTTATTTTATTAGGCGTTTGAGTTATATTATTAGGCTGGGTAAAATCTTCCAACGTTAGGAACACCCACCCAGTTTAAACGGGGGATGGGGGGGAGAAACGACCCAGGTTCACCGCTAGAACCAATCATATTTATTCTAGTAACGAAAACGGCCAGTAGGATTTTCTGACGTGACGCAATTAGTTGGGCGTGAGCAGAATAAACATGAGTCATGAGTTAGTTTACGATATCATTGGCGGAGGTCAGAGTTTATTAAAATGCAGCAATAATATTGGTCTAGGGCGGCCCCAGAGGGACGCCATGCGATGACTCATGGCGTGGGTTATAGCGTTGATTTTCTATGATAAATAACAGCATTGTAGTCTTTAGCTGTCTCTCTGGTTTCATAGTTTACTGCCATGGAAACAACGTCATATCATCTGCTCTTTGTGAGAAATTCGATAAATTGGCATTTTTCATGGCACACAGGGAGGGTTGTAAACTGCCTTACAACTTGCCAAGGTATTCGGCCTTCTCAGGAGTAGAAGGTTCGAGGCATCACCAGAGGTGAAGAGAACTGGTGACGCAGTATTTACTGGCGCCAAGCACATCTGCACCAGAAAAAGAAAAGCAGTTCTCATGCAGTGAAGCACAATCTTCAGCGGGAATGGGATTTCTTAAAATCCAGAGCTCTTAGCTAGTTATAACACACTAATTAGGCGCGTGGCCTGGTGGTGTTGTTTATACGACCATAATAGAGTCGTGTGTCCTAAACCTGAAGAGGGTTAACTGGGCAAGTGAAAGAAGGTTCATCAGCAGTGAAGCATTTACATCCCAAGTCAAGTACCTCGTTCTTAATAAGAAAGTCATCAGCATCTGTAGTTTGGAAGGGAGAAAGGGAAATCATTCCTTTCCGAATGCTATCGAGAGGAGGGGCGTAACGGAGATGCCACTCAGCAGAAGACAGTAGTGTCAGAGAGACACTGAGCAGAAGCAAAAGAGAGACAGAATTTATTGAGTCAGATAGCACTGACTAACAAAAAAAATTTTTTTTTTCTTTCTCTAACATTTCTATATTTTTCTGGTCAATTTTAATGCGCTGTTTTTAAATCTGCAAACCGTTTTTCTCTATCAGGTCGGGATCTCTAGAAATACGCAATTGAAGTTTTTTAACAATGCATACAGTATTACAACATCATTCGTACAAGAAGTATAACAGTTATGTAGGCTTGAATTTCTTTGCAGTCGACTTTCGTCGGTGAATGGCATGTGGTACATCGCGACGAAGCATCCAACAATAATCGGCAAGCATGGTCACACTCCACCGTCCTTGATAACGTGACTCCATTACGGCGATATCTTGATGGAATCATTCTCCATGTTCATCGCTGACTTCGCCAAGGTTGTCAGGGAAAAAATTAAGATGCGAATCGAGCAAATGGATTTTGAGGGACATGTTACAGCCCATAATTATGTATGCATCTATGCACTGCTTAACAATATGCAACATAGTCGACAGATTTGTGATTTTCCAGAAAGTTATCGACGATCGATTTGAATGCCATCCATGCGCGAAGTTCACTACCATGTAACAAGTTCTCGAATTGTTTGTCTGCAATAACTTTCCTAATCTGAGGTCCTACAAAGATACCTTCCTTTATCTTTGCATCGCCAACTTGCGGAAACTTTTCTCGAAGATAAGTGAAAGCTTTGCTCTTTTTATCTAACGCTTTTACAAAATTCTTCATGAGCCCCAACTTTATATGTAACAGTGGTAAAATGAAGGTGTCTTTGTTAATTAATATCTCGCGTATTACATTTTAATGCCCGAGTTGCATACGATCCCGGATAGGCCACACCTTTCTTGCATAATGTTCCTGTCTGTTGCGGCTGTCCCATTCACATCGGAAGCAACAAAATTTAGTATACCCAGTCTGCATGCCCGTGAGAATTGCAATGACCTTTAGGTCTCCACAAATCCGCCATTGGTAGTCATTGTACTTTATTTTTTCCAAACATTTAGCCATATTGTCATAAGTTTCTTTCATATGAACAGAGTAGGCGACTGGAATTGATGAAAAAAAATTTCTGTTATGCAATAACACGGCTTTTAGACTAGTCTTGGAAGAATCGATGAAAAATCGCCATTCGTTGACTATGTGCTCATGACCGTTTACATCTTTGCAATAGCAAATGTCATCATCCATCTCAAAGTATTGAACAAGTTCTCTGTGTCTATGACGAAATTTAGATATCGGAGTATTGGGCGCTAAAAGATTCCATTCTTTGAGTCGCGAACCGAGTAATTCCGCTTGTCCTTTGGTAAGAGCGAGATCACGTATTTGATCTGAAAGTTCTGAATGGTTAATTAAGTAAACACCATCATTCACCGGTATGTAATCTGAGTCAGAATTAGTTTCTAAAGCAGGTAAACTATCACTTTCTGATGGTTCATTTACGTCCAACGGATATTGTTCTGAACTCCGCCCATGCCGGTCCCAAGCCCGGATGAAAAAGGAGGAGGGCGGCCTGCATGGAGGCCGTAAGGAGGCAGCCCCTCCACCATGCAAAGGCACAACAGGCCAATCACCTGTTTGTCTTAAACTATGATTACGAGAAATACAAGAGAGAAAACCGGACTGATTCTAAAGGCGACGAACTGGAACGGACTACGGACTACGACTTATGGAACTTGGAACACAAGAAGTATAAATGGGAAGGAAGAGGAGCTGGTGGAAGAGATGAGGAAAGCAAAACTAGAAATCCTGGCTATAACGGAAACGAAGAGAAAAAAGGACAAGGAGTCATGGATCTCGATGGCAACACGTTGCTCTACAGTGGTGTACCCATATCTGAAAGAGCTAAAGGGGGCGTGGGTTGCATTGTGGCCCAAAATCAAAAAGATAGTATCAAGGGATGGAACTTTGTCTCGGAGCGCATTATGGTTGTAAAACTAAAAGAAGGAGAAACCATAGTCAACCTGGTCATAGTGTATGGGCCAAATGAGGATGAGAGAGCAGAGGTCAAGGAGGAATTCTTCGAGCTGCTTCAAAGGACAGTGGATGACTGCCTAGATGAAGTTATCATGCTCGGAGATTTTAATGCCAGAGTTGGAAATGACCATGCTAGATGGGGTGGCGTTATCGGAAGATATGGAGAAGATACTCTCAATGACAATGGAAAGCGACTCCTTAGATTCTGCAGTGAGCAGAATCTGATCATTACAAACACAAAGTTCCCTCATAAGCGCATACATGCATACACTAGATGTGAACCAACCAAGAATGAGAAGTCAGTGATCGACTATGCCATTGTTCGGAGAAGCTCATTCAGATATGCCCGAGATGCAAGAGTCTGGAGGGGGCCAGAGATTGGAAGTGATCACTACCTGCTAACAATCAAACGAACAACTGAAAGAGTTGCTCAGCCTAGGACCTGCCCAACATCACGCAAGAAACCAAGTAAACGAGCAGGAGAAATGAGCATTAGGACCTACAAGCTGAGAGAGCCAGAAATTAAGACCAGATATCAGGGGCTTATTGCTACAGCAGTGAGCAACACAGAAGAACGACCTGATGACTTGGAAACCCTCTGGAATAAATTCAAGGATATCATAAAGACAGCTGCTGCAGAAGCATGCGGTGAAGTCCGACTTGGGAACCAGAGAAAGAGGACACCTTGGTGGACAGAGGAAGTCAAAGAGAAAATAAGAGAGAAGAAAAATGGCATGGAAACAATACTTAGGAGCTAAAAACACAACAGGACAAATGGAAAAATATAGAGAATATGTGATACTCAGAACAGAAGCAAAGAACAAAGTGCTAGCAGCAAAACAGAAGTCCTTGGAAGAATTTGGAGAAAAGCTAGAAAAAGATGCACAAGAAAACCAGAAATTGTTCTATAAGACCGTAAAGAACATGAGGAAGGAAAAACAATGCCCTCTCAAATTTATAAAGGACAAGCAAGGCAAATTGCTTACTGCCCCGAAGGAAGTAATGGAAAGATGGAAAGAATATTTCTCAGAACTCCTGGATGGTGAGCATGGTGAAGCAACAGAAATGATAACCACTAGCACAGAAGAGAAAACCAATGATGGTGAAGATGACATAAAGATGGAAGAACTGAGGGCAGCACTAGAGAAAATCAAGATGGGCAAAGCAGCAGGGCATGATGGTATAACACCAGAAATGGTTAAGTACATGGGAGCATCAGGCGACCTGTTACTCTTAAAGGTCCTACAGGCAGCATGGTGCAACAAGACCATACCAAAGGATTGGGAGATTGCCATCATAACACCAATTTTCAAAAAGGGTGACAATCGACAATGTGGAAACCATAGAGGCATA
The DNA here is from genome assembly GCA_024509875.1 of Oreohelix idahoensis. NCBI lineage: Eukaryota > Metazoa > Mollusca > Gastropoda > Stylommatophora > Oreohelicidae > Oreohelix > Oreohelix idahoensis. The sequence goes on along the minus strand of JAMPIV010006567.1, from coordinate 693,865 downwards.
TCCCTTCTCAGTGTCCCTGGTAAAATCTACTCTAGAATCCTAGAGCAGAGACTCCGACGCCTAGCTGAGCCACAATTGGATGAGGTCCAGTGCGGATTCCGAGCAAACCGAAGTACTCAAGACCTAATCTTCACACTCAGACAGTTGAGTGAAAAGGCCCTTGAGTATAAGAGTGAGATCCATCTTTGTTTCATAGATCTGGAAAAGGCGTTTGACAGAGTCCCCCGGAGCAAACTTTGGGACTGTTTGGCAAGGAAGAATATTCCAGCACCTCTGATTCATGCTATACAGAGCTTCTACTATTATAGACCGAAAGGGAGGTATCAAAGAAGAGTTGGCCACTCGAAAAGCAGCGGCTGGGAGACTTTTTCAGGCCATAAATCGTGGATTCCTCAGCAAGAAAGAGGTTGGTAAGAAAACGAAGATGGCTGTATACCGCTCCACCTATGTCCCAGTCTTGACATATGGATGCGAGTCGTGGGCAATGACTACAACCCACAAAAGCCAGATCCAAACCTCAGAAATGAGGTATCTGAGGAAAGTGGTTGAAGTAACAAGAAGAGACATGGTCCGCAACCAGACGATACGTCAAGGCCTGAAATCCCATCCGCTGCAGACCCAAATAGAACAGTCCCAACTAAGATGGTTTGGCCATGTCTGCAGAATGGGAGAAGATCGGCTACCACGACAAGCATGGGAAACAAAGAGCCAGGGATCCAGACCTCCAGGACGACCCAGAGTTCGCTGGGAGGACAACATTAGACAATCTTTGAAGGACCGAGGACTAGAATGGAACCAGGCCAGGAAGAAGACAGCTGATAGAATGGTCTGGCGCTCTCTCTTCCAAACCTCTACACCTCACGGTAGAAGGGGAACGACTAAGTAAGTAAGTAAGGATATTGTTCTGGTGGTACTTGGATCGGACACGTGATTGGATCATGAGGCACTGGTTTCGAAACCGATTCAATATTTGGATAAACCACAGACTTTCTAGTTTTAAAAGTGAAACCATGGATATTTGTCAAGCGGAAGTAACAATCAGTAGTGTGATTTGTATGTTCACGCCATATTACTGGCACTCCAAAAGGCATCGACTTATGCTTCGGCGATTTTCGTAACCAACCTGCCAATGTATCGAACAAACTGCATTTGGCTTCCAAGATTTATTTGCATCATCAACTTTCGAATCGAAATAAAGTTCTTATGTTGTCTTTAGTAATGGTGTAAAGTTTTTCTGGTCAACAAGATCGGTAAAATATCCGCACACGTAACAGAACAGATCAGCCGAATTTCCACAACTTCTAGAAGCCATATTTTGCTCAGAATTATTTCAAAATACAGTAACTATTTGAAAAATCGCGTAACATATGTCATGCATCTTTTAGCTGTATAAAAAGTAGAATTAAGTTGCTTTTTATTAATTTTTAATAAGTTATATAGTAAAAATGAAACGGGGCAAATAACGGTTTCCCAAAAATATATTTATTCACAAATATCTTAAGAACCCGACGTGATAGAGATAAACGGATTTCAGATTTGAAATCAGCGCAAGAAACTGACCTAAGAACACTTATTCTTATATAAGAAAGAAAAATGTTGTTTGTCAGTGTAGTCAGAAGACAGCCTCTGAGTTAGCGCTGAAGAAGTCTGTTAGTGGATCAGTGCTTGTGATTAGCTGTGTAGGACATTAGATAGTACATTCAGAGTTGTGTAGACATTTAGTTACGTCTGCAGCCGGACAGTGGATTTGATTTAAAAAATTAATAATAGGATATTTAGGAGTGGTGGCTCGTACTTAGAGACCCCCACCAAGTACAGTGTGTTTAATCCTTAATTCTTTTTTCCCATGCAGGTTGAAAGAGAGGGTGAAAGGGTTGGGTTATATTGTCTGTCATTTTAATTGTTTTGGTTCTTTTCAGGTGTGAGACCTCGCACGTTATTTATTTTGATTGTTATTTATTTTGTTGTTTAATAAACTATAAAATGTATACTGGATCAGTTTCTCTATAACTATACTGTACGTATATGCTTGTCTGTATAGTTATGTCTGTGGACTTTTAGTGAGACCTTATCTCCTTTATGGTAGTCAGAGGTGGTGAGTCAATAGCTCTTAACTAAGTTGCGAGTGGCGAGGGAGAGTCAATCTAGGTTCTCACCCTCGAAGCTATAAGTCTCATCGTCAATCTAGGTTCTCACCCTCGAAGCTATAAGTCTCATCTTTCCACAGTCACTGTCATTTCTCATACAAAATCTATCTTCTCAGACTTTCTCATACTAGTGTCTTGTCTATATACTCGGACAAGCTCTAAACGTAAATCCACTTCATGACAGTTGTGTTGTTTGACATACTTGAGGGGGCAGTAGTTCTATTCTTTCTTTGTCTCATAAGAGAGTTTCTCTCCCCCTCTCTTTTGCCTCCTACTATCTCGTTTACCTTGGGGACTCTAGAATATGGACTGCTTTATAATACTATCTGCAAGTTTCCTCTGTGTGTGTTCTGCCAGCCAACATCTCTTCGCCACCTGTTGTTCCACTGGTACATTACTGCTCATTTCTATCAGTTCTGAATTGGTCATCCTGTCATGCCCTTTTAATCCTTCTATTCTACACAAGCACCTATTTATAAAAGTCTCTTGATTGTCATTTTTGTTTTCTCCTTATCTCAGAGCCATACATTAGGGCTGCTTTGAAATTTGAGTTGAAAATTTGTATTTTTGTGTTAGACTTGATTTCTTTTGATTTCCTTATATTTCCAAATGCTGTAGCAGCCCTACCTGCCTTTTGTGCTGTTATTTTGATGTCATTGTCCATTCTTCAAACATTTATGTGCTGCCAAGAATATTTGTGAGCACACACCCTACAGGAGTGTTTCTCCATGTCAAATCTGGCTGTTTGCCACATTTATTCTCATAATCTGTGTCTTTTCTTTGTGAATTGTTAGACCTAGTTGCCATGACTTTTCATCCAGTATTCTCATTTGGGCTTGCATCTGGCTTTCTATATGGGATAAAAGGGCAGTGTAGATCATCAAGCTGTTTAGTCCACTGAATTCTGATTCTGATGGTCGATTTTATTATTCTCAGGAAGAGAAATAGTGACAGGAAGCATCCCTACCAAACTCGTGTCCTTATTTCTTCATAAATATTTCCGCATTTCATGTCTTAATATGTTTACCTTATTAGGTTAATGAATGTAATGGAAAAAAAAAATTCTATAAGATGAATGTTAATTCAGCTTACCTGTGCAAGAAGCTAATGGTTATGCATGCACTATAAGGGTATTCCTGTTGTCTTTTTTTCCCCCTGTTTATACTGTTTCTCTTGATGTAACTTCTGTGGTGCTGTGATTTACATTAACATGTATTACCTAATGTTAATTCTTACATGTGTAATGACATTTAAGTATTGTTATTAATTGGGCAAGCTATTTCAAAACTACGTGGAATAAGACTGCATAAGTCATGATGACAGTGCGGCTATATGTGTGGATGTATTAAAAATTAATGTAAATACTTAAGAATACTCTTTATTACCATTTCATGAAACCCTTTGCTCTAAAACTTAATTTATCAAGTAAGTAAAATCTGTATCATAATTTTAGCAAAGCAGTAAACTCAAACATCTTGATTTTCTGTATCAGATTATATTTGTATTGTGTGTGCTTACTATTTTACAAATTGGGCGAGGGTGTTTTGTGAACAATGTTGCTGAATATTATTCACTTATTTATTCTAATGTTGCATTGTCATAATATTGAAATGAACATGCTTCTTAATGATGAATTTAGTATATGTGTAATTTGCATGACTAAATGCTGAGAACTTTTATAATTACAGGTGTCAATGGGATATGCCTCTGACAGCAAAGTTTACAATATAGGAGGACACTGGGACCCCTCTGAGAAATGTTTTGCTATTCTAAATACTGAGACTGAGAAAGGTATAGTTTAAGTAGAAGTTTACTTAGTAGAAAAACACATGGAGAAGAAAACTTGAGACAGAAAGAAATGAATTAAAAAAAAGACATGGAAGGACCTTGTGCAGATGGTACAGGACAGGAGGGGCCTAGCATAAATTTGTTGAAGAGCTATGACCCTTTAAGAACTGAAGGACAATAATGATGATGATAACCTGAGAGGTCGTTTAGTTATCATTGTTGCAATGAGAAAAGTTATTAAAACCATATCATGTTTGATGAAAAATGATCATTTTCAGCAGCTGTATCAGAAGCATAAGGTTATAATAGAATTAAATGTTTATTTATGCTATATTCTACATGGGTTATCACACCGAAATTTACTTTTGTTTTTGTAACGGCTGCTACAAAGCAAATAATACGAAAAAAGCAACGAAAATCCACAGAGCGATAGTATTTTGCAGGAAGTTATTTTCTAGCTAAATACTTTAGTCCTGCAATTATTAGGAATGCGCTTAAACTGGTTTACATTTCACGCTTTTTCACGCCAAAGTCAGCTGATATTTCCCGCCAACGTAAACGATCCCGTGTTCGCCCATTAACAAGATTTATTGCCTTCAGGTCAGGAGAAAGGGCGCAAAACTAAAGTAACGACTCTTTAGAAGGCGCAAACAGCCGTGAAGAATGTTTCATTTAATACAAGAAGAAAGGATGTGGTATATTGTAGAAGAACAAGAAAATGTGCTTTATATTATACAAAAAGAAGGGATGTGGAGTGTTGTAGAACAAGACAGAATATTTTTTTGTATACAGCAAGAAAGGATGTGAAGTGAGAATGTTTTATATTATACATCAAGAAAGGATATGAAGTGTAGAACAAGACAGAAAGGTTTTATGTTATACAAGAAAAGATGTGGAGTGTTCAGAATGAGAAATTTTATTTTATACAACAAGAATTGATGTTGAGTGTTGTAGAACAAGAATTGATGTTGAATGTTGTGGATAACAGTGCCAGTGATATGTAACTGGAAGAATGTTTTGCTGTTGTTCTGTATTTTTAGTTTAGAAATGTTCTTGTTTTCAGATACCTGCATATTCTTGACTGTTGCTGTTGATCTAGTATTGTTTGGAATTCAGGAACCTGTGAGGTTTGTGCTCGAAACTAAGGCTAAAATCTTTCCCAGTTCTGAAAGGTTCTGGTATCTGAGTCGTAAAGGCTATCTGGAACAGTTCCATGTTAAACTGAAACAGGTGTGTACATTTGTGTGTGCTGATAAAATTTGAGTTTCTCTTTGCTGCTAGTGTTAACTTTCTTCATTCCTCCCTGTTCTTAAGGATATTTTCAGTTTTATCCTCCAGTCCTTTATGTTATCAAGCCTGTCAGAAACAAATACACCTCACACAAACTTATCAAGTACAACCTACAAGGTTTTACAATTCCTGTATGAACTTGTTCGTATATTAAGCAATGCCTAATGAAATTACAGCAGTAACATTGGTGGACGGGAAAATATTCAGCATTCATTAAGCAAATCTAGGGAACACAGACACTTCTCATGAGGACAGTTACATACAGTCGCTACAGATAAAAACAACAACAAAATTTTCCAGTGTGTTGATGTGAAGAACAGTATAAGCAATTTGTGAAGAAAAGTTAATTGTGAAAAATAAGAGGTGTTGATGTTTCACATGTACTGAAGCAAGGAAATTTGGAATGTAACTACAAAGAGGAATCAAGGTGAAATTGTCTTATCTTTTTAATAGTAATCACTTTGATCTGCATATCCCAACCATTTTACTAATAATTTTAACTATTTCTGTTATTTTCTATTCTATGCACAGTAAATGTGTATTGTGAATCTTTGTATTCTGTATAATTAATTTATTATTCCTGAGCTTTTGTATGCTGAGAGTAATTTGTATTCACAACATAAATGGAAAGGGTATGAAGATGAAGAGTTACAGATGTGGTGGTAGCTTCTTCCAGTTATTACATTTTGTTGCAGATTTATTTGAATGATCAAGAAGAAACATTGTAGTCTTTTCATCTGTTTTTAAAATGCAGGTTGAGAGTAGTGGGGACAGCAAATGTTATGAAGTAGTCAAGGTGGAAAGTCAGACAGAGATGAAGCGACATAATATGACATTAAATTTGAGTGGAACCACTCGTGCTCCTCCAGAGGCTGTGAAAACCCCTCAAGAGGAAGATTCGGGTAAGTTTATCTTTTGGAATTCCTGTTAAGAATTAGAAGCAAATTCTTATTGGTTTTGGTGGTGGGTAGGTTTCCTAATTTTTACATTTTTCCATGGCAGCGGCTGAGCGGCCTACTATTTTACGATTTCCACCTGCAGAGGAATTTTTAACGCGCACAACTTGCACACGGAGCCTTCTATTTTTTCGCCCTTATCCAAGAAGACTAGGCATCCGATCTCACTACCCAGGAGATCATGGGAGAGTGACATCATTAGGAACCACTGGTTCTGAAAAAAATCTCCATCAATTATATTCCCTTTGTTGGGAGCAAACCCAGTACGTTTAGAATACCTCTGAGCTACTCAGACCCCGAAATTTCATAACCTAATTATTATTAAGAACATTTTATTTACATTAATAATAATAATAATAAATTCTTTAAGCACCAAACACGGCGCATAAGGCAGAAACCAGTGCTCTCCAGGTTGTTCGTTGTGATGCCACTCCTCTTAGCTCGTGCACATTGTTTAATCCCAACGTTCTTCCTTCTCTTATTATTGTTCTTCTGAGTGTTTCTTTTGGTCTTCCTTTTTTCCTCTTACCCTCAGGAACCCAAGTGAGTGCCTGCAATGGTATTCTGTTGTTTTGCATTCGTAGGACATGACCGATATATGACCATCGTCTTTTCCTTATATAGTTGGAGACATATTTCTGCCTAGAATCTTCTCTTATTTGTCGATTAGTCTTGAATTCTTTCCAACTGATGTTCATGAGTTTTCTAAGATATTTGTTCTCGAATATTTACATTAGATAGACATTAACTCTTAGCTTCCGGAATTATTTTGCACCCTGTGCCGGACTTTTTTTGGGGGGGGGCAGAAATTTAAAGAGTGATGTGTTCGTCTTAAAAACTAAATTTATGAATTTTCCTTTAAACATGCACATGTTATGTATCAACATGAAGAAGGGTAGCAGCAGAATTGTAAATATTAATTGATTTTAAAGTATTAACAAACATGCAGTTAGTAGACATTAAAAAATGCTGAATGTTGTTTGAAAAAACACCAAAACATTAATAGCAAAATGTGCACTTACTGAGGGCCAGTTAATGTTATAGTCATTAAAACTTACTATTCAGTCATGCATCATCAAGGTAGTCCATTTTTGAAATAATACAATGCTAGATAAAGCAAAAGTTAGCACATTTAGTGAATTTATACAATGTATGCTGCGACCATTGAAAAATTCACAACACTGAAAAAAAATCCCAGAATTAATGCATTACCATATTATGACATTTTTCAGCACATAAACTAGGATAATATCAAATGAAACTTTTTACAGGTTATGCACAATTTATTTAGGCCACATGTTTATTTTATTATTTAACCTGTGACCAGTCATCTAGCATTGTTGTAAGCCTGGTTCTTTTTTAAATATTTTATGTAGGCTACAGGTTTTTCATTTTTTTGTGTACAGGTTTCTGGATGTTTGTAAAGGTATTTCAGATTTTTTGTACAAGTTTTTCATCTCCAGTGTGTGGCATGTATGATACATGCCACACCTCAGAGATGAAAAACCTGTACAAAAAATCCAAAAACCCTGTACAAAGACCCGCACAACCTGTACAAAGACTGAAAAAATGTATCAAAATAGTTAATTCGTGTAAAAATATTTTCAATTACAGTGGGCTGCATTATAATTGAGACATGGGGACTTTTCCTTTTAAAGCAGGTGTCCGAGTTTATTTTACACTGTAAAATTAATGTGATCATGTCATTATTTAGTCTATTTCTTTGCTTAATTAAGACAGTCTGAGAAATCCTGTGTTCGATAGGAGTTATAAAAGAATTCTGAGACACATTAATAAGGGGTATTGGTTAGAAATCCTAAACATAATCCTGAACCTAAACCTTAATCTTAACCCTAACAATATTCACGATATACAAGGATGACATTGAAGATTTTAATTTTACTACTTCGTTATCATCATTATTGCAAAGAGAAAAATTGAACAGAACTATTTTATCCTCTAATGTGAAATGGAATGGGGAGGTTTCAAGGGCGGTTTAGAATTATTTCAATAAATATTAGATGTAATTTTAGAAATAATAAAGTCACGTCATTATATTAATTTTGTTTTAACTAAAAAGCTCATAATTTGCACACAAAAATATATAAACTGGCGCTAGCGTAATTTATTCTCTACTGAACTTCAAAAATGAAAATAACTGTTTAAGCCTAATTGGCAGTTTTAAATACCCATATGACTTTTGTGTTAATCGTCAATAAAACAAACATTGATAGTAATTAATTATTTAATAAATATAACTCACTGGATGATCGTAATAATATATCCACAAAAGAAAAATCTGAATGTTTTTAAAGTAAGGAAATTAAAACTTAGAAAAGAAGTAACTCCACAAAAACTTTTCCAGGGGCTCTGATCGGGTTAACAGATTTGCCTTGCTTTCTTGATTTTTTTCCCCCAGTTTCATAACTCTTTTTATATTATTATTATTAAAATGTACATTTCTTACGCACATTATACAAGTTTTCGTGAAATCAAGTAATAGGTGGTGGTATCCACTTTTTTTTTTTTTTTTTTTTTTTGCTAATAAGCAGCCGTAAATAAATAAATTATGCTGAATGAGACATAATCGTTAAAAGAATCCGTAACATGCCGGCTGTCGTCAGCATTAGCGCAGAATAATTAATGAACGACGCGCCACTTGTACTCTAGCAAATCCCACATTAATTGAAAGATAGGGGCAGCTTGATTTTATTGGTTGATTTTTTTTTATTCACATGGCCTAACATCTCGCCGAATCTCATGACGCAAATATCGGCTAAGGTGTGGTGCAAGATGATCGATTTTTATATATATATTTAATAATTTGGTGAAAAAAACCTGTAGAGAAATTATATACAGGGTGTACACATCTGAAAATGCAAATATCTTGTACAGTTACGGGTAAACTGTAGCACTTGGCATGCATGCAAGTGGCTATATGAGAGCAAGAGAAATGCAGTACTTTTTTTGCAGTGACTTTCATTTGTAACTCCTGACTTTATCTGTGTGATGTCTTCTTTCCCCAAAAATGTGACCTTTTCTCTAGATTGGCATCATGAATTCATAAATCCCATGTGCACATCTGAGCATCATGAAATCTAGTTTGAAAGCCTTCTCCATTGTGAAAGAAGCACTCAGTGTTTTCTATTGATTTAAAAAAAATCCTATTCATCCTTTAAATAATGGCCCAAGTAGAAGGTTGAGCTCTATTAATTTTGTGTGTGTGTAAATAATTAGAGAGAGTAGTTTAATGTTTCAACTGCAGTCAGTAAAGATATTGGTTCTTTTATGGGGGGAAAACAAGCAACAACAAAAATCTGTGGATGTATTTCTCAAAAGATCTAAATCTTTTGAACAAAGTCCTTCAGTAACAAATCAGGTGTTAGCTAAATCAGGTGACCTCCTTGAGCGTTAATATCCTGACTGAATGTGGAATAGGGTCTTGACCTGCAGCTGGTCTCATTAAATAAAATCACTAAACTGCTGTCAAGTTGTTGATGTGATAAAAAGTTTATTTGTACTTTACATAAATTTATTGATTGTTTATGCACATTTTCTCCTGTTTTTATGCATGTTCGTGTTCAAAAATAAAAATATTTTCGGGCAAAAAAATATTTTACAAGTGTAATTTTTGAGAACCAGGTCCTAGTTATAGGTTTTATGTGTTGATAATGACTTTTGAATTTGATTATTGGGACCTTTTTCTGGATCCAGCAGTCACACTTTTAAGAAAATTACTCCAGAACAATACGTAAAAGAGGTTTAAAAAAAAAAGAGGCAGAAATAAAGCATAGCAGTTATTAACTTCTAAGAAAAACACATGATGGTAATAGTTTATACTGCTTTGTTAAATATCATTTTTTACAAGTCCTACTGATTTCCCCCCTCCCTCCACCCAAACTACAGGCTATATTTTCAATAATGCCTTCCTGCACATGAAAAATCTCTACTTATTTACTGAGGAAGGCTGACATGCTTGAACACAGTCAGAAAGTCATCTTGCTTATATAAAACCAGCTATATTTTTAGTAGGAGAAAAATAAACATTGTGTTGAGAAGTTGTTAATTGATAATTTAAACATTGGATTGAGAAATTGTGTTAATCATTTTGTCACATCAGATATGGATGAGCCACTTCTTAGCGGATCTGGCATTGTAAGCAAGGAAGTCACAGATGAGAACCACTTAGATGCATGGGCAGAGGTGCTGACACGTTGGCACCAGAATCTCTCATCCAGACCACGCCAGATTACACAGCTGGTTCGTAAGTCTGTGCCTGAGGCACTTCGTGGAGAAGTATGGCAGTTGCTGGCCGGTTGCCAAGATAACCAAAACTTGCTGGAGTCCTATAGGATGTTGATCACTAAGGTAACAAATTTGACATTGCATGATACTATTAGTAACATATCATATGTTTTTAGATATAGTATCATATGAAAGATGTCATAGACTTTCACAATGTGGTAAAAACTTTAAAAAAATGACAAATTTAATGCTTTGGATCAATGTTCAGAATTGGTCTTTTTTTTTCAGATGCATTTTTAATTTACTTAAGATCATGGGTTGGGGCCACCACTGCAGTTGGCACTTGTAGGATGCTTTTGGGAAAACATTTAGTGTGCTCTAGTAGTGGTGATTTCTATAGTGATTTGTTCTACTTGATGAGTTTGCCAGTATCCTGCACAACCTCACATTACTCAGGTGACATGCCTTAGAGAACAGTAGTCCAGTTCTTCTGTGTCAGCTCAGAGACCCCAAGGAATTATATAGGAAAGGGTCTCCCCCCCCCCCCCCCCCTTCCCTGTCCCTTCATTCTGTTCACAAACGTGACAAAAGTTATTTTAACTCTTTGAGGACATGGAGCCAGTATTCTTGGTCGATATTTCTAACCTCTGAAGACGGTCGGCCAGTAATCTTGGTCGATGGGTTTGAACTAAGTTTTTGTTTCGTTTCATCCCAGTTAGAAGTTTTCGATGACTGGGAAGCGGAAGTATAGCCATTTTTATTATTATTTCTAACGCGGGAGAATTCTAGCGTCACTCTTTCGAGTACTTTCGACTCGTTTACAATATTTACCGCGTGTAACTTTTACAAAATTTGAGTTACCTTTTTTCGATACCTATTTTCGATGGCATCTAATTCATCTTCTCACAAGCGACCTGCTCGTCTTAGTGCTCAGCAGGCCCTTAGTTTGCTAGAAAATTTCAGTGAAGATGAACACGGCTATAGCAGTAGTGATTTTAGTGTTAATTCGATGACTAATTCGTCTTCCAGCGATGTCGATTCAGAGAATGAAGGTATTTTGTTAGGAAGAGTGGGCGTGGTTCTATCACCTAACTTTGAATCTTCAACATCAGACCCAGTCGGACCTCATTTAGTTTTACAAGAAGGGGAAAGACGAAAACAAGAGTGTGTCGGTAATGTAGAATGGCAGGAAGCAAACTTGGGTGCACTAACAAGGAATAGCTTTAGATTCCAACCCAAAGATGGAAGAGCGGTGGGTGTGTCAGCAAATTTAGGCCTAAATGAATCATCTACCCCGATCCAGTGTTTTGAAAGCCTTGTATCATCAGCTGTAAGGGAGGAAATTTTAAAAAGCATAAACTGCTTTGCAGAAATTGAAGTACAGAAGCATACACCTTCACTGAAACGATCAAGATATAATAGGTGGAACCCAGTAAGCGATTATGAGCTGCTAAAATTTTTTGCTCTGCATCAGGCAATGGGTATCGACAAAAGGCCAAGCATAAAAGATTATTTCTCCTCACAAGAGCCTATGCTTCACACTCCATTTTATTCCCAAATGATGGAGAGAGACAGATTTTTGTCTATATTGCTGTCGTGATTTGGTCTGTCTTACAACACGCCATACCAAGCCTTACTGTGGGAAACTTGTCTGATACAATAGCCAATGAAAACGTTCCTTTCATGGTGTGTATACTGGAACATTTTATGCTTAACATAGAGGCCCATTCTGTGTAAATGATAGTATGAAGTTATTTAAGTTCTTAAGGACTAAAGATGTTTAAACGGAAAGGTATAGATATTTCAACAACGGGAATGTTACATTAGAGGTAGGTGCAATGACTTCCTCGAATAGTAGTTCATTTATAGAGAAAGATCGTTTAAAATGACATCTATACATCAGGGTAGTCCCCAATTTAGTTAGTTAAAGTCTGCATAGATTTAAATGCATTTTGCTACCTAAACCATTATTATATAGAACGGTAGAGATAAATTCACAGTATAATTCTAGATTTAAATGATCAAAATCGGCCCAGAATTAAGAAAGATAATGAATATTTAAAATTTTGCTAATTGAACTGAAAGCAAAAATACTCTATTTTTGCTTTCAGTTCAATTAGCAAAATTGAATATACTGTCATATACTTTGCCACTGCATCTGCCTAGCAGACCTAGATGCCCATTAACAGCCTGTTACAGCTTGTGTGTATTGCCTGAAGGTTTTATCCTGCAACTACTAAAATTGTACAAGACATCCACCTCTGTGGGACTCTGTGGTGCGAAAGTTCTTGATGATCATAGAGCTAGTTACCAAGATTTCCCAGCCTGGAGCTTCAGATCTGGAGTGTTCAGTGCTAGAGAGGATTCATCTCAACATAGCAGATAAGTGGATAGGCAAATCCACTGGTCAGCCTATCCAGAGACTATATATATATAATAAATAAAATACAAAGAACACAAACCTAGTGAGTGATGACTCACGATGGACATTATTAAAATGATTACTAACTCCACAGTCCAGCGAAAGTGATAAACATATGTGAAATATATAATTGATAAATTTATCATATTGAACTATTTTTGAAATTGACATTCCATGTTTATTTATTTTATTTTGTAAAAACATTTGAATTCTTTATAAGTTACCTAACCGAAAAGATAAACGGTATAGGATCAATAAATTGTAAATATGTACAATCAGTCTTGCTGAATTATTTAAATTGAGTTAAAGTTCTGGTTGATATATAGTTACATATTTAATTAATTAATTAATCCCCTAGCAGAGTCAATACAAATATAATAACCATTATTCAAGGGAGGATCTGGAGAGGTAGCCCATAGACATTCAGGAACAAATACTATCATCATACCTGTAGGTTTATACAGCTTGATCCTACCTTTGATTGTCGATACACCCTTGCTCTTTTCAGAGAAGGGGGTATTTCTTGTAAGACCAGTCTCTTATCTGGCACTATCCTGGTATCATCTGATACATCTTTTTGTCCAGGATATCTTACATCTTAATAACATCTGAATCTCTCGTGACAATTGCAAACTATGTTGCATATCTGTGAGCCTGTTGCAGAAGGGAAAAATAAAATAGAGCCCTTCGTTCAAATGTTATGCTCTAAATTTGTTGCGGCATACACTCCGAACCAAGATGTAGCTATTGATGAGATGATTATAGGATGGAAAGGTCGGTGGAAATATAAGCAATATAACGCAAAAAAGCCACACAAATACCACATTAAAAGTTTTGGGCTTGTGGACAGTGAAACAGGTTATGTGCTAAACTTGCTTACATATTTTGGATCAGACACCTCGTATGATCCTTCAGTCAAAAGGGACTCTGCTGGTGCCAATTCCGTAAAAAATTTTGGAACACTTTTGTCTTGTCTGGGAACTGGCTATCACATTTATGCTGACAAGTGGTATACTACAAAACTGTTAGTAAATGAAATGCTTAAATGGAAACAATATTACACTTGAACACTTCAAGCGAACAGAGTCAGATTCCCACAGCAGCTGAAGTCTTTGAACCTAAAGCATATGGAGACTAAGTATTATATCAATTCGGAGCAAAGGATGCTAGTTGCTGCTTGGAAGGACAAAAAAGCTAAAAAACCTGTCACAATTATTACCACAAATGGATCTGCTGCGCCTGTCATGGTGAATGGAAAGGAGAAACCTCTTATCATTCATGAATATAACCATAACATGAATGGTTGCGACAAGGCAGATCAGATGATAGGGTATTACGGCTTCTTCAACAGAAAATTCTTGAAGTGGTGGAAGATTTTCTTTTGGATATTAGAAATAGCCACCTGTAACGCTTACATTTTGTACAAATTGACAAGACCAGTTGGAGTTGGAAAATTGCAGCTTACGTTGAAGTTGTTCAAACAAACACTGATCAGAGAATTATGTGCTTCAGCGGCATCCGCAATGCCTGAAATCAGCCGCATGCTAAATCCTCCAAGGCCAAGTAAATTATCAGATAACCCATTGGAAAGACTGGAGGGTGCAAAACATAATGCACAGAAGCACTAAGTTCAATAGGTGTAAAGTTTGCACTACACCTGACGACAGGAAAAGGACAAACTATTATTGTGCAGGATGCACTGGCCACCCCCATCTTTACATAGATGAATGTTTCCTAAAATGGCACACTAAAGTTAAGTTGTAAATATCTCTAATTTGGGGTGTAATGAGTGTTCTTTGTGAGAGCAGTTCAGCATATATATCACATTTTGTGTTCTTTTTCAATTATTTGTAAATTTGTGACAGTAGAGTGTATTTCATTTTCTGGATGACACATGGAAAGTAGTTAGAGTATAAACTTGATGTGTGGTTTATTTCCAAAATGGATGTAGTTTACAGTGATTTCTATCTTGGATAACACAACTGATGGATTAGCTGTCTTCAATTGGTAAGTCTGATATGTTTGTTTTGTTTTTTGTTTAGTAAAATATTTTTCTGCCTCGTCTCGTCATAAAAAAAATTTAAATTTATAAACTGAACATTTTCAGAATCCTCATTCATTTTCCTTTTTAAATATGTATAACATGACTATATTCAGTTAAAAACTTTGAAATAACTGACACTTACATGGTAACACTATATGAAAAACCTGTGTCACAGAAAATTTGTGACAATAGAGTGTCTTTCCTTTTCTTGATGCCAATTGAAAAGTAGTTAGAGTCTAAACTTGAACCATATGTGTTTTATTTCCAAAATGGATGTAGTTTACAAAAATGTGTATCTTAGATAACACAACTGATGGATTAGCTGTCTTCAGTGGGTAATTCTGATATGCTTGTGTTTTGTTATCTTTTGTCAAATTTTTTTCTTCCCGGTCTCCAACTATTTTATACTCATTAAAAAATTTTTAAATTTATAAACTGAACATATTCAGAATCCTCATTCATTTTCCTTTTTAAATAATATATAACATGACTATATTTGTTTAAAAATTTGAAATAATTGACACTTACATGGTAACACTATATGAAAAACCTGTGTCGCAGAAAATTTGTGACAAAAGAGTGTCTTTCCTTTTCTTGAAGCCAATTGAAAAGTAGTTAGAGTATAAACTTGAACCATAAGTATTTTATTTCCAAAATGGATGTAGTTTACAAAAATGTGTATCTTTGATAACACAAGTGATGGATTAGCTATCTTCAGTGGGTAATTCTGGTATGTTTTTTTTTTTTTTTTTTTTTTTTGTCAAATTTTTTTCTTCCCAGTCTCCAACTATTTTATACTCATTAAAAAATTTGTAAATTTATAAACTGAACATATTCAGAATCCTCATTCATTTTCCTTTTTAAATATATATAACATGACTATATTAGTTAAAAACTTTGAAATAACTGACACTTACATGGTAACACTATATGAAAAACCTGAGTCGCAAAGAATTCCTTGCGTAAAACATGGGAAAACCCCCACGTCCTCAAAGAGTTAAAGAAAATATCAGTTTACAAGCACAGAAATGTGACATTAAGACAGAGGTTTTCTTTACCTTATGGCACCAGTGTGACGAGATGGAAATATAGGTGTATCTAGATGATACTAGGTGATAGTGCCAGACAAGAATTCTGGACTAAAAGAAATACCCCAGTCTCAGAAAAGAGCACTGGTGTATGGATGGCACTGGTTATAGTCAGGTAGTTAAATACTCTTGACCGAGATGGTAAGAAACTAATCAAGAGCCTACTTCACCTTCTCGTACAAACTATCCTATTCTTTAACAAAATGTAATTTCAATTTAAAATTCAAAATTAGAACACTAAAGAAATATACAAAGTCTCAAAGTACAATTATGTAATCAATTTATTTATAGTTAATTTTCTTTTCTTTCTGTCGTAGAATGAATAAGATTGAGATTATAATAGAGATATATTACAGAAAAATCCACAGTTCACAATTATAATGTTACACTGTTCAAATGTTCTGGAATAACAGATTTCCTGCAAACTGTTCTGTGATCTATAAAGTCTCTTCATTGACAACTCGCTTTTAAATTGTAACATGAGTTCATGTGTTGTTTAACTTAACTGAAAAGTCTCGTGGGCTGATAGACTGCAATGTCCCAGTCCAGAGTTGATAGGGTTGCTCACGATGATGAAACTCTTCACTGATATTCTCAAACAATAGAGATAACAGTTAACATGAGTGGTCCCACTGCAGTGATCTGTGACAAATAGGCAGGATAGCACTAGGAGTTCCTACTTCACAGTTCCTCAATGTAGATCTAGTTTGATCTTATCTTATGACATGAACCTGAAACAATACAGAGCCCGTGGATAGCATCTACTTATGATATCCACAAGTCTACTGTGGTGGGTGTGAGTGTCTCTGATGATGCATGTGTATGAATGCACACATGTAATTGTTACAAGTACAGTTTGACAGGTGTCTACTGTGCAGTTCCAGAACTAATTACATAATACATTATTGATTACATCCAGGATGGGCTTGCTTAGTCCATTCCACATCTGCTTCTTCTTCTTCTTAACAATTCTAATAAATGCATAGTGATCCATAACACAGTTGTGAGTGATTGGTGGGTTTCCTTCCTTCCATCATCTCATGTCTTACAAAATTCATACTTTGAATCATCACTGTTGTAGTTTCACAATAACATATTATTAATAATCTGAAACAGATGATTGCATTATGTACAAATGTAGTTATCCTAAATGAACTCACCCTCTAGCCTTCAGAATATACACAGTGAACAATCGACTTGGTTAAGGTAGGCTGCCACAGTTGCACAAATAGTGAATGAAGTCGTGACTTGCTCTTTCCTTCTGTCCTTCATACACAAACTGGAATCGTGTGTACCAATTTCAAATTTAGCACTCCTGTATATAGGCCATCTGCTTACGTATTGGAAAGCTTGTGACATCACTAGAACTTGACAATAAAATATTTCTGGCTCAGCTGAAGCATTTTGGCCATATGTGTTGCTGTTCACCGTTTGTTCTTCATTTTTCTCCACTGCACTATCAATCTTTCCCATCTTTATTTCCTTTTAATTGGCTGGTATGCAGCTTTCATTCCATGTATCTTTTTCCAAGTTATGTCCAGCTTTCATTTAGCTATGCTTATCGAAAGTATTCAAAACCTTAATAACTAACTTCTGGACCCAATAACTTGCAATTATTTAAGCAAATACTACTAACCTTCCACTTTCAATTATATCTGCACCTACTCCGTTTCCTCCTTGAACAAAAGAAATACATGTAATGTCTTCACATTCTACCATTTCAACACATTTCCACTGAATCGATGTCCTGCTAAAACAAATGAATCCGCTCCATGGCCGCCATTGTCAGTTCT
The DNA here is from genome assembly GCA_024509875.1 of Oreohelix idahoensis. Classification (NCBI taxonomy): domain Eukaryota; kingdom Metazoa; phylum Mollusca; class Gastropoda; order Stylommatophora; family Oreohelicidae; genus Oreohelix; species Oreohelix idahoensis. The sequence goes on along the minus strand of JAMPIV010006567.1, from coordinate 676,092 downwards.
ATGCTAAGCTGTTTGTGTGCTCTCTTGCCCAAAAAATGTGTGATTCTGATTGGCTGCTATTTCTGTTATGCTACGGGGCTATTCCAAGGTACCTTTTTACATTCCTCCGACAACCAAATTGTTTAGATATAACAGTTAAATTGTGTTCCTATTTTAGGACTCGCCCTCTGATGCCGTGATACAGAGAGATATTAACCGTACATTCCCCGCCCATGATTTCTTCAAAGATGCTGGTGGGCAGGGTCAGGATTCCTTGTACAGAATTAGTAAGGTAAAGGTTCTGTGACATCTTCTCAAAGTGTTTGTAGTAGTTTTGGCTTAGGAACTTTCTGACATGCTTGAAAATGGCACACAGACATTAGCACTTATATTGCACCTTATAAAATAAATAACCATCTGTCTCAGTTTGATTGAATGCAGTTATCCATGTTATCTATAATTCAAGCAATCTTTATTTCCCTGTAGAAATCTCTTGTATCAAATCCTGATATTGAAAGAGGAAGATAATTTGTCTTTTGTGATTCACCTGATCAGGTTTTTTTAAGATAACCGTGCGGTTACTAATCACATACAATATGTATGATTACATGAACAGGTAGAAAAGTTATAGTTTGTGCTCTTTCATACTTGTACAGTAAAATAGGTGTTAATTAAGGTAGAGCTTTACATGAAGTATTTATATCCTAATGATCTGACCTCATTTTGATGTATCTATTCCATGAATAAGATTTTACCAATCATTACTTTCCCCTTGCAGGCTTACTCTGTGTATGATGAGGAGATTGGCTATGTCCAGGGTTTATCATTTTTAGCTGCCGCTCTTCTGTTGCATGTATGTATTTTTTTTCTTATAATAATCAAATATGTAAAGTTTAAATATGATTGATGGATGGGCGGCATATGGCTAGATAGGTTAATCTGATGGGTTTGGCCAGGTGATTGAGTAGTTGAAATACTATTGAAAGATAACTGAAGTTTCATTAACTCTTTCTATCCCATGAGGCTTGTGGCAGACTTTGATATGGTAAATTATTTTCCCAAAGACCACCTGATATATCTGTTTAATTATAATCAGATTTCCTTATATCTGCACTTTACAAGATAAAACAAACTTATTTGTTATATATAAAACTTACGCCACTACAAAATATACTGAACTAATTTACAGCGATTTTATATATATAAATATTACTAGATGTTTTCTCACAAACATATGCTTACTGCAGATGGTCCAAGTAAGAATATTATGTACATTATGCTTGCTTAATATATGCTTTGTTCTAAATGAGGTGAGAGAGGATTGAAATCAGTTATGAGTGATGATGTGACAAGGTCAAAAACAATGTCATGAAGAAAATGAAATAGTAAATGAACAGAATTGTATAAACATCTATTTATGACAATAGACGTGAACAAGGTTTTGCATTTTAAAAAGTGAGGTTAGGGGTCTTTAAATGAAGAAAATGAACAAAGTAGTCAAAAAGGGCATGAATTAAATGAAGAAGTGGATAAAAAGGATGGGAAAAGAGTGAATGATAATAGTCAGAAATATAAAAGACTTACATGAAGAAAATGAAAGAATGGAGATGTAGTGTGATTACTTATAGACTTTTATTTATCTTTGTATGTTGTTTGAGGCTGCAGTGATAAAGATGAAATTATTTGATGTTTGAAATGTTGATGACGGAATGTTGTTTGCTGCTTGCAGTGTTTGTGGATATGAAAATTGGAAAGGCTGGGAAATCAGAAGATGTTTGTTAGGTTGTAAACTGTTTATATTTATTTCAGAAGGTTCAGATTCAATCTTCTAAAAGATTTTAAAAAATTGTGTATTTGTGTGTTGCTTGTGTGTGTGCGTGTGTGTGAGTGTGAGTGTGTGTGCGTGCGTGCGTGCGTGCGTGCGTGCGTGCGTGTGTGTGTGTTCTGAGAAGACAAAAAAAATTAACAGAATGATAAGATTTCACTTTCTTTTCTTCGTTGTAAACTATTTATTTATGTTTTGCCCCACATGACCGAGGGAAGAAAACAAACAAAAAAACCTAGTCTCTTTTATTTACCCCGTGATCTGTCTTGTCTACTGTGTTTAGTAGAATAAAACAAAGGAAAACAAGTCAGGCAGCCACAAAGAATAAAAACTTTAGCTTTATTTTCTTGGATTATATCACAATCCTGACCATTTTTTTTTATCACACCACCCAAAATAAAAGAGAAAATATGTCTACTTGTGACGAGTTACTTTATTTATATTTTCAACTCGCCCTAATTTTCTTTTCCATGTAATTATTTGTGTTCTTTTATTATTATTAGGTGGTCGAGGTCATTAGTTATTAATTCTGGGTATTTTTTTTTTCTTGGACGTTTGGATAAATCCGACCACCTTCACCAACCCTTTTTATTTGTAGGGATATGGGAAAGCATGACCCAGGTTAACGCAGAACCAGTAAATTATTCTGGTAGATAGAAGGTCAGAGGGTTACAGAATATTACGTATTATTTTGGCGCGTGAGCAGAAATAATTTTGCGGTTTGCTCGGTCAACACTGAGTCAGATGGTTAGCTTATGATATGATTGGGTGGTTTAGATTTATGTGCAGGCATGATAGTAGGTCAAAGATTGGTTAAAAGCTGTTCACCGCATCTGAAATTGCATCAGCCTATTCATAATATATAGTGAGGGTCAAAAGTATTTATCGCTCACTAGTCCAAGAATTTTATCTTTTGGCCAAATACCATCACTAACCAAGATCTGCTTACTCGTAGCAAGCAAGAGGACATGCACACCATCATAGCTGGCAGACGCTGGAGCTGGGTTGGTCATGTCCTCAGAAGAGACCCCGATGCCATCACAAGAACAGCTATGCTTTGGACCCCTGAAGGAAAACGAGAGGCAGACCAAAAACAACCTGGCGGAGGACTGTGGAGGCTGAGATGCAAAGAATGAACCAGAGTTGGGGCACTGTACGAAGGATGGCCACCGACCGAGCAAAGTGGAATCACTTTGTTGTTGCCCTACAAGACGCCACTAGGCGTGATGGCCACTGACTGCTTTGACGGTCGGCGGCTAAGGATCAAAGAAGAAGAAGAAGTCCAAGAATTTAGTGCCGTGAATAAGCGCCATTTGCAGTCTGCTCAGTCCGAGAAATTCTGTACAGTTGGGTATGTTCATAATTAATAGCTGTGTAGGAAGTTTTTTTTTCTATAAGATTTTAGCACGTTAGAGTAAGCTTTCTTCTGGGATTTAATTTAATTTTTATTAGTCAGGAGTGCCATCAATTGCTGACTTATACAAAACTAGAGCCAGTGTAGTGTAAGTTTCGTCTATAATTTTACTACGTATAAGCTAGCAGTACAGCGGGCTGATCACCCGCTTGCCAGTCACTCTGATTACGGAAACAACAATTAATTTTTTGTTGTATATGAAACGCCATTAGGCGTAACGGAACAACAGTTAATTTCTTGTTGCCCTAAGGCGCCACTGGGCGTATTGGCCGCGGACTGCTTTGTCGGTCAGTGGCTAAGGATGGAAGAAGAAGAAGATAAGCTAGCAGTATCTATGATTTGTGTAGCGGCTTTTGAGATAATTAACTGTATGAAGTTAGGTGCTAGTTAGGCAGGAGCTCGGTGTAATGTAAATATGAGGTCCGTGTAACCGCATTTGATTATGATAATTTGTAGTGAATATACACGAGTGTGGTTTGTGTATTAATTAGTTGTGTTAATTGGTCATGTAGTCAGAAGACAAGGGGTGAAGGGGATTTACTATTAACATAGATGGTGTACATATATGTGTGTTAAATAATTTTGTTAATTGATAACCTTTCCAGGGCAGTCTTTAAGAAGAATAGGGCTGGGAAATTATTCAGTACAGGGAATTTTAGCTTCAGTGAAGTGAATGTTGTGACGCCTACCGGCGAGACAAGCACACAAAAGATTCAGGTCAGCCCGCGTCTGGGGTTTACGTAACAGACAGCGAGTAAATTGGTGCGGGAGAGAGATAGGAGGGAACTGTAAATTAGTCTGACCCTTGGGCAGAAATATCTGTTTATTTCTTATGCGTAGCTTGTGTGTAGGGGAGATTTATTAATTTAGGGGACACCAGGGTGTAGATGAATTTTGGGTGTTAATGTGATAGGTATTAGGTAATTTTGAATTGTTGTATAGATGTTGTTATTTTTGGTTTTACAGCAGTTCACAGCGTGGAGGTTATAGATAGCCCTAAGCCTACCACAGACTTTGCCTTCTCAGGAGAAGGAGGCACGAGACATCGCCGTAATTGAAGAAAACTGGGTACATGCTTGTACCGGGCGCCCAGTTACATCGGCAACACTGAAAGGAACGGAGAAGTTCTCTGGCAGTGAGGACACATACCTCAGCGGGAACTGGTCTCTCAATAAGGAGCTCTTAGCTCGTAAAGGCCCTCACCATAACAGGCTACGTTGCCTGGTGTGCACATACTGCCATAATAATTCAGTAGGCCTAAACCCGAAGCGGGTTAACTCGGCAGTTTGAAGAATTAAGTGTCATCAGCAGTGATAACATCTACAGCCTTAGGCAACATCATATAGCTGTATTTACCAAGGCCCTCTTCATCAGTATTTGGGAAAGGAGAGAGGGAAAACATACCTTTCTAAATGCTAACGAGAGGAGGTGCATGACGAAGAAGCAACTCATCAGAGCCTTAGACGAAGACGGTAGCTCAGAGAGGCACTGAACCGAGACAGAGGAGAAAAAAAGGAGTTTATCGAGGAACAGTAGGGTCAGATAGAAATACTTAGAGGACAGCCTCTGAGTTAGCACTGAAAAATCAATTAGCGTAGCATTTCTGGTGGTGTATTAGTTAGTTTTGCACGACTGCCTAGAGCGCCTGTGAGACAGTGTAGTCAGTTAGTTTATACATCTTCAGCAGGACACTGTGTTAGTTAGTAACAATAGTGTAGTCAGGAGTGGTGGCTCTTACTTAGAGACCCCCACCAAGTATATTTCTTTATCCTTAGTTGTTTTCATGCAGGTGTGAAAGAGAGTGTGGAAATTTTTATATTGTGTCTTTCATTTGAATTGTTCTTTTTTTCCAGGTTGTGCGAACTCGCACTTTATTTTGTTTGCTGTGGTATTGATTTGTTGTTTAATAAACTATAAAATGTACACTGGATCAGTTTATCTTTAACTATACTGTACTTACATACTTTGACTGTATAGTGGTGTCTGTGGATAATTTAGTGAAACCTTATCTCCTTTCTAGTAGTCAGAGGTGGTGAGACAGTAGCTAGTAAATAAGTCACAAGTGGCGAGGGAGAGTCAATCTAGGTTCTCACCCTTGAAGCTATAAGTCTCATCCTTCCACATTCACTGTAATTCTCATCATAATCTATCTTCTCAGACTTTCCTCAAAACTGGTGTCTTGTCTCTGTACTCAGACAGACTCTAATTAAAGCCACTTCATGACACTACTTAGCTAACCTTATTTCCCAGGGAGACAATAGAAGTACTTATGAAGAAAGATTAGAAAAGAAAAGTGAAGCGGACATAATGGGAAAAAAAGATAAACATAAGTAAATCATTAATAAAATAGATGATGAGAATGGGTTCAGTTTCTCATTTGCTGCCATAGTTTTAATAAAGATTTGGTGTGGCTGTCCCAGAGAACAGGGCACTAGTTTAGAAAATAAAATGATCATAGTTGTTCATAGACAATACTAACATATGGAAGTGAGTCATGATTAATTAATAAACAAGTAGAAAAAAACCTTGGACGTCACAGATATATGGTCAGCTCAGTTAGCCAGGTGTTGCTTGCAGAGCCAGCCAAGGGGATTTTTGAAGGTGGTGCAAGATATCATGATGACATCTTTTCTCTCCGTGCAGCACTGTGTGTGCTCTTATGAGACTCAATATCATGCTATTAAGTTGGATCACGCTGTAATTTCTGCAAGTGATGTTCGCTGTAGCATTTTACAAAAACAATACACTTATGTTTTTGTTTTGTTTTTTTAAATTCTCCTGTGGAAAAAAAACTGGCACCCTTTCTGTGCCTGGGTAAAATGTAAAAACTGCTAAGGAGAAGAGAACAGTATTATTAAATATGTTCTGATTAAACAGATAATAAATTCAGTGAATAGAATTCTCAGTGCTTAAGCTTGATGGAAGAAGGAGTTGAGACTATAATCTGATGGATAAGTGCCTGCAAACTAAAAAGTAAACACCATATTTATACAGCATAATTGTATGTGATGCACTGTGACATGTGTTATAGCTTAATGATATCCTGTTGCAGATGCCAGAAGAACAAGCTTTTTGCGTGTTAGTGAAGATCATGTATGACTACCAGCTGCGTGACCTGTTTAAGCAAGGCTTCCAGGTCTTACACCTCAGGTTTTATCAGCTGGAAAGGCTGATGCAGGTAATATATAGAACCTTAGCATGAATTGGAAGAGATTTACCGGTCACAAAAAACAAGTAAATAAGATAATAGATTGAGAAACACACACAGCCTAAGGATACTTTAACAAAAAGAGAAATAAAGCTGCTGTTACCCATTCTGTATTGTACTGTTAAAATTTCCAGTCATTAATGACTCAGTATAGAGTCCAGCACACAGTTTAATACCACATTCTCTCTTTCCTCCTCCCCCCCTACTTTTTTTAAAAAAAGAGGTTTTATTATTGGCATTTTCATTCAGATAATCATTACGCTACTGTATGTGCACACAGCCAAGAAATAAACCAGGAAGAAGACTGATGGGCAACACAGATTAATCAGAAACCAGGAAATTGAAAAACTAGAAGCTATCAAGAACAAACAAATTTGTGAATGAATTTTTTTTGTTCTTTTTTATTTTATTTTGTGGGTTTATGTGTGTATGTTTTTTTTTTTTAAATAGTTTAGCTGTCCAATTATATTTTTTTGACAGTGTAATATCAAGGGAAGATTCTTCTTGTCTTGTGTGAGATTTAAGGTCTTGGCTAGGTTTAGTTCATATTTAAAAATTTCATTGACTGCCATCTATTAAGTCATCTACTTGCCCTGAAATCAGGCTGTGAAAGGCTTACCACAGCATTTGCTTAGGCTGCATTCTAAAGAGGTGAAGTAGCCTTTTGTTTTTGTTTATTGTTTTTTATTTTTACCTCATGACATTTGGTGCATGATGACTCCATAGATATCCTATTCTTCATATCTCACTCTTTCTTAGGGTGAAATTTGCCGTAATATAAGAAGTAAAATGTGTGTAGTAAAGAACTTGAATGACTTGAAGCACAGAAGAAGCAAAATAAGTTGTTGATATTTTATATAGAGACGGAATAAAAGAAGTTAAAAAAAATTCTCACATTTTGACATCAAGGACCAACTCCCAGACCTGTTTGATCACTTTGCTGAGATGGGACTTGAGGTTCATATGTTTGCATCCCAGTGGTTTCTCACTCTATTCACTGCGAAGTTCCCTCTGCATATGGTCTTTGGCATTTTAGATTTATTCCTCAGTGAGGTATGTATAAAACTACTGTCTCATGTGAGTTATGTAAATATTTAGTTTCCAGTGTAATAAGGACATTACATCTTGTGTAACATTATATGTTTCATAAAAATTATGTGTTGAATGGGAGCTTTATTTTAGTATGTTCTTATTTGTATATCATGTATAAATAATGTACTGTACAAAGTTCCTGTGTGATGTATTAAAAATCTTAAGCTGTTCCAAAGTGTTGTGTCATGTATATTGTTCTAAACGTAAGCTTCTTTATGTTCTGTGTGAAGTTTTTCTTTTTTGCACGTTGTAAAAGGCATTTTTCTTTCAACATCTAATACACCACAACGGGCTGATCACCCGTTTGCCAGTCACTTCGATTACGGAAACAACAGCAAATGGGTTGATTTGCCGTTGCCCTAAAGACGCCACTAGGCGTGATGGGAAACAATGGCAAAGAAAACCTATCTGCTGTTGCCCTAGGACGCCACTAGGCGTAATGCCCACTGACTGCTTTGACGGTCGGTGGCTGAGGACGGAAGAAGAAGATCTAATACACACAATAAACCCATGGTTATGGGTTTATTGTGTGTATGAGACGTAAGAAAACTTCTATACTGTATGAAAGTTGTATTTATTGTATGTTTAAGGATTAATGTTCCATCTTCATAGTCATAACTAAAGGAATTTATTTGTTAAATCCAGTTACCTAAGGATCATTCTTGTTTGTGTTTGAAATGTTCACTTTTTGGGTTTTCAGAATTTGCAGCAGCAAAAAAATAAATAAATAATTAAGACTTGTTTTAATTGAATACTTAGATTATGCATTACCAAATAATTTTTCCCTTTTACAGAATTGTCCTGTTGAAGATTGCACACATTTTGATTATTTTTGTGTATCATATTTTAGAGTGCATTACATGTCCAGCGTTATTGTAAATGGGTCTTAAATGACTTGAATTTAACTATTTGCCATTGTCTTTATTTTAGGGACACCTTATCATATTCTGTGTGGCTCTGGCTCTACTGAAGGTAGGTCTATGCTTGTATGGTTAATGGTCGCGTGGGTGTTTGTTATTGCTATGGGGATTTCCCCTTGTACTTATCATAAATAAGCTTTCACTTTACACATCTAGTGTTGTTATGTCCATGTCTTGTGTGGAGTGAAAGCGTATTATAAGAGCTGAACCAAGGCTTCGCGGGGAGAAAATATACATTTTGATTGTCAATACTTAGGCTCTCACTTAATATTGGATTTTTTTCATTTTTGTTTTAAATAATATAGATTGATATTTTGGATAAGAATTTTAAATAGGAAAAATAACAAAAACCCTCCAGTGATTCAGACATTTGTTTGTCATGCATCTTCTTAAGGATCAATTTACTTCATCGGTGTTTTCATTCTGCTTTGATAAATGTCTTTGTTTTCTTCTGTCCTCTTCAGTTTTTATTTTCCCCCTCAACTTTCTGTAGTTTGAAGGAATGTTATTTCTCCTCATTTTGATACAGCTTTATGTTAGGTCTTCAGTAGTCCTTGCTAAATTACCTTCTTTATAGCAGCATCATTTCTATAATGATTCATTCATTTTCTCTGACCTTGACATCATGGGCATTCTTAAGTAGCACCACTTGACAGTTTTTGCCCTCACTTTGTCTAGTTCTTAAGCTTTAGCATCCATTTTTCTCTGGTCATAACAGAGAGGATATTTGTTTTTATTTTAAATCTTATTTCCTTCTCTATTATTTACTATTTTAATTAAATCCTCAGTCATCCCGTAAAGATCTGTTAGCTCACGACTTTGAAGGAGTACTTAAATATTTCCGAGTCCACCTGCCCAAAAAGTATAGAGGAGAGGAGTCAGCTAAAGAACTGATGCGACTGGCTGTCAGCGTGAAGGTATTCTGTTATGAGGAATTGTCTTTTTTTATTTTATTTTGGTAAATTAGAAAGTTGTAGATGTTTTTTTTTTTTCCCTGTGCGCTTAAAAAAGTTTAAATTCACTAATTTGAGTCCTCAATAATTTTAAAGTGTGCAATTTATTTATTATCCATACAGTGTGTTTTATTTTTAAAAGAGAGTGAGTATGTCATTTTAGAGGATTTAGTGTTTGAAATATCTTGGACATGTAAATATATGCTGAAAAAAAAGATAATCCTTAATAATGAGGGGGGAAAGATAGACAAAAGTGGATAAACCTGAATAGAACGGACACAGTGAAATTGATCATAGAGTGATATTCAGGATGGAACATCAGCATTGCTTAGTTTTTACACAAATTATAAGGCAGTCCAAGTTATGTGCTTATTACCAGTCACTTGTTACCCGATGTCATGCTCTTATTTTTTCAGGTCAACAATCGCAAGTTAAAGAAGTTTGAGAAAGAGTATCAAGCCATACAAGAGCAGAATCTACAACAAGAAGACCCTGTTGAGAGATTTGAGGTTAGTTCTTGATAGATTGTTGACAGATGATTTCAGAAATCAGTTGTTTTATTATTTATTTATGCAGGTGATTTGTATTTACCACATTTTCCAAACCATGAGATTGCACTGCTTTTATGAAAAACATTGCATAAAATTCCCCTGTATCCTGCCACTATTGTATAACTAGGATCGCTGGGCTTACCGCTCTTTTGCAGCCATTGCCAGATTGAATAATTTGTATGTGTTGTGTAGCTGTTGGGTGTTTCCATATAGTGTGTTAGTGATTGTTGAGATGACTGGCAATAGCTTTCTACTTTCTCTGGTAAGCCCTGTCAGCAGTACATGTTGAACTGCCTCAGATTGATTGTACAGTTGCGGCATTTAGGCTTATGTGAGGAGTTTAATTTGTTTTTGCAGCATCCTACTGTATTATGTGGTCTGATATTGCATTTTTAGGATTTCAGACTAGCCTATGATCTGTATTTTTAGAATTTCAGATTAGTTGCCTTTGTACATTAATTTTTTAAAATAATATTGCCATCTTAATGACATAGCTGTTAAGGTAACAAAATTCCTCTACATCCTCTAATTTGCTGCTACGACGCTGAATTCTTATGTATTTCTGAATGTCATCTTTATAAAGAAATGTTGATTTCTGCTTTTCTTATGTTTTCATTTACATTGTAACAAGAATCTGATATCATTATTATGGTGGAAATGTCATAATACAATATATAATAGATGTTGGAATTCAAGCTAAACAATTACTAGTAGCAAAATAGCCTACGTTAGAGTTAAATGTTTTAAAGTATTATGTAATCTGTCTTCGTTTCACTGCAACCCCCCCCCCCCCCCCCCACACACACACACACACATCTGTAAGCTGATAATTAACATGTATGATTAATATCATTTGGTTACAGATGTTATTTCTCTGTTCCTTTCATATTTTTTTTTGTTTTCAAACAGAGGGAGAATAAACGACTGATTGAGGCAAACATGAGACTGGAACAAGAAAATGATGACCTGGCCCATGAGTTGGTGGATAGTAAGCTCAGTCTTAGAAGTCAGATAGACACTGTAAGTCAAAAATGTAATCATCTGGTAATAAAGAAATACAGCTCTTTTCACGGAATGTCTATGGCTGAAAGACAAAGAGAAAAATAGTGTTCAGACTGACATTAAACTTTAAGGGACTACTGTATCAGATCCACTATCATGTATGGAAGAGAGTATTTTAGAGTAATTATAAAGAATATAATTTGCTTGGTGTGTTTGCTAATGCTGAGGGAGGCTATCATAAACAATCAAATCCAAGAGAGGGCTAACATTTACATCCCTTGACAACCGTAGTGAGAAGAAACAGTTATATCTCTTGATCAAAGCAAGAGCAAATAATTACATAGCTTGACAATCCAAGTAATGGGAATAGGAAAGCCTGGCACAAACTGCAGCTGTAGCCTACATAAAGGATTTGGGAAGGTAGAGTAATAATAGCCCCTTCAGTCATAACTGACTATGGGAACCTTTCCAGGGCGCGAGCTTGGGCACAGTTATATGGAGATCAAACTGTTGCCCATGTAGCATGTTCCCACTCTCTACGCAGCCGGTAGATCCAAAGGAACGGCAGTAGCCGATACAGTTTGGTACCAGCCATGTCGCAGGAGTTGCCAGAATAATGTCGAATCAACATTAGACTGCCTTAGGGACTCCGACTCCGGATTTATCCTCAGGGTTTACTCCTGAAACCAATTCCATAAATAGATATTCCCGTAAGGCAGCGGTGGTTTGAATTCAGAGTTCCTTCTCTTAGATAAGCTACCAGCCAAGGATCGCGAGCCCTATCTGCCCGAAGCTGCTGGTTTTAAGGCGCCAGTAGCTCGCCTTTGCCCCTTCTCCCGTCAGTGGAAACAGTTCCGCCGAGCTCAAATTGAGCCAGACGTGAAGGCCGGGAGCTGGACTTGGTTGTCAGAGGCTGCTTGAGGTGCTTGCCGTAGAAGTATTTTATCTGCAGTGAGAGCTTATCCTCGCTACAACTCCCGGCTGTAACAACCTTTGGAACCAAGAAGGTAGAGTGAGGTAGAAGTTACCTTAATTTCCTAGTAATGCTTATTGATAACGTCATGTTGTTTACGCCTGACTATAGAGAATAAATGCACTTTAGTTAAACATATCTGTCAGTGGGTGCCTGTGTGTTCATTTTTTTACAGTGATTTTTAGAAAGGTGGAATTCTGTAAGTAAATCACCATCTCCTTTGTCTCTCCCTACGGAGCTTGGAGCCATCACTGCAGATTGTCTCCATGCAGGAAGCCTATGCCAAAGCACATTCTCATTCAGCAGCAATGATTTATGTAGCAATTTGTTTTACACAGTGAGCTTGATAGCACCATGGAAACCAAAGCTAGAACCAAACTGTTTGTGGTTCCCATGAAGTATTTACAAGCTTCAAATATTATGTACATATATGTCTACACACATACATATATCTGCATAATCCAATACTTTGTACAGGAAAATAACTGAAAAATAGCTTATCTTAAGAGGAGCAATTTTCAGTCAAAACAGCAGAAACATGAAAATTGGGATTAGTCTATACTCGTATAATTTATATTTCCCTGAATCTAAATCTGTGAAAATTATTTGTCAGAACACATTCTAAGTAGGTATATTTTGATTTTGTAAATAGTATTTTCTTCAGAAATGATGCTTTCCCTATGAAGAAAATCTAAATTTTTCTCAGAACCTTGTTTTAAGCGACTAATGTTCTTATAACTTCCGCATTAAAAAAAAAATCAATATCAGATTTGGCACAAATACTTTCCATAGGATAATAAAACTTTTGTCAGATCCAATTTTTGATATCTTATCAACATTTTGATTTATTGCAAATAATGTAAATTTTGAAAAAATGGTGATTATTTATTTATAGATACAAACTTTAAAATTATATATCTCAAAATTTACTTGATGGTATCAAAAATCCAATCTGACAAAAGTTTTAAAATATGATGATAAACATTTTGTTTAAATTTGGTAATGATAGATTAATAAATAAAAAAGCCTTAGTAAATTGAAATAGAACAATAAAATCCAATATGGCGGCCATTTCCATGACAACCGATGATGTAATACCATCAAACTCTTCATTATGCGTATCTTTGATTGATATAGGTTAAGTATGTGCATTTTCCTGCCATCACCGGTGTCAATACCTTGTCCAGGTATGGCGGCTTGTGTACCCTGATTACCCCCAGAGCTATGCCAGCGGGAGTTTTACTCCTGGAAGGTTCTACCAAGCTGAACAGGTTTGCGCGGGCAGGGGTCAGACAAAAGCAGACACCCTGGTCCTCCAGGTTGGGGGTTTTAGCATAGGGCTGACACCCCTGTCTACGTAAAAAAAATTGAAGTTACGGAAACAACAACGAATAAACAAACTTTGCTGCGGGACGGACATCCGGAGTCTGAGGCTCGTATGACTGTCAGTGGTGAAAGCCGAAAGGAAGCCACTGATATGAGAACGGATGTCCTGGCCACAAAACATGATACAAGAATAGGATTTTGGAATGTCAGGACAATGAATGAGACGGGTAAACTAAAATAGGTCACGGCAGAAATGAGAAACTATAGGTTACACATTCTAGGGATAAGCGAGAGCAGATGGACAGGGGCAGGAAAAGTTAAAACAGCAACAGGAGAAACAGTACTTTACTCTGGAAGAGAGGATAGACAGCACAATGAAGGTGTAGCCATTATTCTACAGAAAGGAATAGAAAGGATATTACTGGAATGGAAACCCATCAACAACAGACTGATAAGATTAAGATTGAGAGGTAGATTCACCAATACTATAATAATACAATGCTACGCACCAACGAATGACAGCGATGAAGAGGTCAAGGATGAATTCTATCAACACCTGCAGAAAGAAATTGAAGACACACCTAGATATGATCTTATTATAGTAATGGGAGACCTCAATGCGAAAGTTGGTACACACAATACATATAATGAAAGAGTAATGGGGAAATGCGGCAGCGGAACAGCAAACGAAAATGGGGATAAATTAATAAGTTTCTGTAGTATTAACAACCTGGTCATTGGAGGAACACTTTTCCCACATAAAGAAATCCACAAATTAACATGGGAATCACCAAATGGTCGGGACAGAAACCAGATAGACCACATCATGATTAACGGTAGATGGAGACATGCATTACAAGATGTGAAGGTAAGAAGAGGTGCAGATGTGGGAAGTGATCACCATTTATTAGTAGCAAAACTGAAAGTGAAACTAAGAAGGGCTGGACCAACTGTAACTGCACAGAAAAGGTTTGACATCAGCAAATTGAAGGACCCCCTTACCAGAAAAGCTTTTGCGGCTGACATAAAGAAACGATATCAATTTGCCAAAAGTCAGGAAAAGACATTGACTGATGATGTAGACCAGAAATTCAACACGATTTCAACAATATATAAAGAAAGCAGCAAATCATGCTTGGGATTCCAGGAAAGGAAGAAGCAAGACTGGATAACACCAGAAACATTAAACACCATAAAGATGAGAAAGGAAATGAAAAGAAAGAAAACAGAAGCGAAGTCCCCCAGGTTAAAGCAACTATATAGCAAACAGTATAGTCAGCTGGACAAGGAAGTTAAACGCCACACCCGAGCCAACAAAAGGAATTTCCTAGACGATCTTGCAAGACAGGCAGAAGAGGCAGCACTGAGAAATGAACAAAGTACAGTATACAAAATAACTAAATTCATCAGCGGAAAACGAGGTGCAAACAATATTACATTAGTAAGAGATAAGCAAGGAAATCTCATCACGACAGCAGAGGGACAGGAAACAAGATGGGCAGAGCACTTCAGAGAAACTCTGAACAAGGAATCACCAGAGACACAATTGAATGTTCCTGAGGCTGAAAATGAAAAGAAGAAATCATCACAGCAATCAAAGAGTTAAAGAACGGAAAAGCTCCTGGCCATGATAACTTAAATGCAGAGCTATTTAAGACAGACCCTGAGCTAGCAGCAGAACTATTAGAACCACTATTTGCACAAGTCTGGAAAACGGGGACAACACCATCAGAGTGGAACAAAGGAATAATTGTCAAATTGCCCAAGAAGGGAGATCTTGCAGACTGCAATAATTGGAGAGGAATTACTCTTCTCTCAGTTCCCAGCAAAATACTTGGCAGGATAATTATACAGAGAATTTCAAAAGCAGTAGACCACAAACTGAGGAAAGAACAAGCAGGATTTAGAAAGAACAGAAGATGTGTAGATCATATATTCACTCTCAGGAACATTATAGAGCAGTGCTCAGAATGACAAAGACAGCTGTACATCAATTTTGTTGATTTTGAAAAGGCTTTTGACAGCATACATAGGGACAGTTTATGGAAAATACTGAGGGCTTATGGAATTCCAAGCTGCATAGTGTCAATCATAAAAAGCCTCTATGCCAACATTACGTGTAGTGTTGGGCAGAGCAACCTAACCTTTGAGGTGAAGACAGGAGCACGACAGGGATGCCCCTTATCAGTCATAGACTGGGTGATGCGCCAGACAACAGAGGGCAGTCCAAGAGGAATAAGATGGACTACATTTTCTACATTGGAAGATCTGGAATATGCAGATGACATTGCACTACTAGCACATTCACATCAACACATCCAGGAAAAAAACGGATAGACTAAATAAGTTTAGCCAGCAGGTGGGCTTGAACATCAATTTAAAGAAGTCAGAGGTCATGACGCTCAATGTGAGCAACCCTGTGCCCATATCAGTAAGGATTCAGCAACTGGTACAGACAGACACTTTCACATACCTAGGATGCATTGTAACACCAGACGGCGGGGCAGGCAAAGACATCAACATCAGAATGAATAAGGCCAGAACAACCTTTTTTAGCCTAAACAACATCTGGAAGTCCTCACAATACAGCACAAGCACAAAATTAAGATTATATCAGAGCTGTGTGCTTTCTGTGCTTCTCTATGGTGCGGAATGCTGGAGAGTTACAGAGAAGGAAATGTTGAAATTGTCCTCTTTTCACACAACTTGCCTAAGAAAAATTCACCGAATCTTTTGGCCGAATACCATCATCAACCAAGATCTGCTTACTCGGAGCAAGCAAGAGGACATGCACACCATCGTAGCTGGCAGACGCTGGAGCTGGGTTGGTCATGTCCTCAGAAGAGACCCCGATGCCATCACAAGAACAGCTATGCTTTGGACCCCTGAAGGAAAACGAAAGAGAGGCCGACCAAAAACAACCTGGTGGAGGACTGTGGAGGCTGAGATGCAAAGAATGAACCAGAGTTGGGGCACCGTACGAAGGATGGCCACAGACCGAGCAAAGTGGAATCATTTTGTTGTTGCCCTGCGGGACGCCACTGAGCGTGATGGCCACTGACTGCTTTGACGGTCGATGGCTAAGGATCAAAGAAGAATGTGCATTTTCATTGAAATCCTATGATTAATAACAAAAATTGCATTTTAATGTAGCTCCTCCCCTTAAAGACCTTTGTTTAACTTTCATTTCAGCTTGAAGACAGATGTGAGGAGCTAGACAGAGACCTCACCCAAGCTACTAAACATTTAAAAGAATCTGAGGATGAAAAAAGGAGACTGGAAGCAGAATCCAAATCTGTAAGTTTCATTACTTCCACTCTTCTGTCTCTCTTCCTGTGTCTACACTTGCTCAGCCCTTCATTTCTCTGTGAACTTCCCTTCCTTCTTTAGTCCCTCCCTCCCCCATTCTCCCTCGCCTCCAACTTTATTCCCTATTTCTCTTTTTTCATCATCTTGCTTACATTTAACACTGTTTAGTAGTCATATTTCAAACATAGTAACAGCATGTTGATTTGTACCGTGACCGTGTATATATATCTGTCTTTAACACATTAACTACTGAATTGAAAAACACACTGTGGCCGAATTACATTTTTTTCCCATTTTCATCCTGTAGGTGTTTGCACAAAGTAAGCTGTAGTTTTCGTAATTGTTTACAGATTTTTATGAATTACATGTCATTTTAAAGATAAATGAATGTACTATTACAATAAACACCGGTTGTAACTCTAATAGAGGTTGTTGCTATTTAACGGCCCTCCGATGGCCAAGGACTTGCAATATTTTCACAGTTATAACTGCTTGCGCCCCATCTCTATCAAAATCACAATTTCAATCAATGTGCACACCGTTTTCACTCTTGTCCTCGTCGCTAGATCTATCAGTCAATTGTTGAAACACGTTTCTATCTTATTCAGCCGTTAGACGAGATGTACACGCATTTTTTGTAGTCCTATCACTAGTTGCCACGGTAAACAGTTTTACACAATTTGGTAACTAACCCAAAACGCTGAAAAATATGAACATAATATCAATTTTCCAGTGTTCTACAACAACCATGCTTTGGGAATTTGTTTTTCGGTGGCAACTTAAAATCTCGAACCAGATCAGAGAGTGTTTCAGTACATTTTTCATTCGTTTTATTACTAAAATTAGATTGGCGCTCTGAGCGGCTTGCGGTCCAAATGTGATTATTTTGTGAGCCGCTAACAGCGGCTTGCGGTAGTTAATGTGTTAAGAACCATAAACCTTTTTTACAGTAAAGAAAATTTATTGTTGCAGCTGGCTTGTCCTGAATGTGGGTGAAGATGTTTTTTTTTTACTTTCCAACACAGCTGAAAGAGATGTGTCGTAGGGAGCTGGAGAGATCAGAAACAGAGTCCAAGAGGAACATTGCTATTATTGCTGATTACAAACAGGTATTTGGACATATAGTTACTTTTATGATAGAAAACAGAGATGTGGAGATATCACTATTTGTTTGGCCACATTTGAGCAGCTTGACCCACCCAGGGTTTTATTCCATGTAGCACAATTCCTTTTTTTGTTCAGATGTTATTTTTACTAATAAAATGGTAGGCTTTGTAATTATAATAATGCCATTTTTACATTTTTTATACAAACACCTTAGTAGCACAGATCAAATTTGTAAAGTAACAGTGTTTTGATTGTTTGTTTTTTTTTTTTTTTTGACAAAACCAATGTTTAGTCATTAGAGGTTATTGTTATGGTAATAATGTTACTAACATTATGGCACTCAATTAATGTCAAGATAATGAATAATGCCTAAAGTACAGTGTTTAATTGACATTGTGAAGCATGTTACTTCAACATAAATATAATGCATTCATGACTTCTGTGCTTGTATTCATGCTGTTGTTGCTGCCCATAGCAATCCTGATTATAACCCCTTTTCATCATTTCCCTTTGTGCTCCTTACAGAGCATGAAGCCATCACTGCAGCTGGTCCCACAGGAAGCCTGCACCAAGCAGTTACACTCTCTGCATCTGCAGCAGTGCTTTTTCTGGCAATTTGTTTGACATGATGAGGCACAGCTTCATATTAGTCGTACAATGGCGCAATAGTTCTATTCTTTCTTTGTCTCTTCAGAGACCCCCGAGAACTACTTACTTACTTACTTATTCGTTCCTCTTCTACCGTGAGGTGTAGAGGTTTGTAAGAGAGAGTGCCATACTATTCCATTGGCTGTCTTCCTCCTGGCTTGGTTCCATTCTAGTCCTTGGTCCTTCAAAGATTGTCTAATGTTGTCCTCCCAGCGGACTTTGAGTCGTCCTGGAGGTCTGGATCCCTGGCTCTTAGTCTCCCATGCTTGTCGTGGTAGCTGATACTCTCCCACTCTGCAGACATGGCCAAATCATCTCAGTTGGGACTGTTCTACTTGGGTCTGCAGGGGTTGGGTTTTTAGGCCCTGAACTTACACTGGGCATAATCCCTTTTACATATAGTAAATTTGAAGAGGATTCTCCGTACAAAGTGTGGCATCAAAGTCACTACTAGACTAAATGTAGATTTTCATCACCTGTATCTTGTGTGCAATCTAAATCTCTGGTAGAAGATATAGGTTCTCGTTGCTTTATTTTGTGTGAAATCTGTCCTTATCTGAAACTTTATATTGTCCAGCTTTGAAGGAAAACATAACAGTTAATGATTCGTTGTAAAATTTGTTATAATAATTTCACCTAGGTATTTGCTAAACTAATACTCCAAAACAACTTCAAGGAGGAATGGCTGAGCTGACAGGCAAAAGGGTAACTGGATGTGACATATATAAAGAAAAGACCCACCCAGACAAAAATGACAACATCAAAAGACTACATACAACGCATGGAGCAAAGCATAATATTCAAACTAAGAACAGGACACACTGGATTCAACAAGAACTTAAATTAAATCCCTCACATGAGCCAAATGGCCGCAACAGTATATATCCATTTGAGACAGTTCAACCTGTGCTGCTCAGATGCCCAAGACCCATCACAAATAGAAGAAAGCTATTGGCAGGCTCCCCAACAATCACAAACACTCTATATCTCACAACACAACAGCTGGAGAACATGCACTATTTACTCAGCTTGGCATTGGCTTCAGAAGATCTATGAGCTCAGCAGCCCTAGTTAACTCTTTGACTCCATAATTATATTCCACCCTGTGCCGTAATTATTTTTTGAAGAATTCTAAACGGTGAAGTGTGCTGTCTTTTAGTGTAAATTTTATATGTTAACTGTAGAATACGATCTTACCAAAGACAAATTACTGTTGTAGACAATAAAACTTTCTGTGTAGTCTTCAAACATCAAGGTAATCCACTTACAAAGTAAAAAAACATTGCTTATGGCCACAGTTAGTACATTTATTGTTATTCATACCAGTTTTTACTGTGGTCCCATATAAGAAAGAAATAAATTATGCAATCTTGCATTATGTAATTTTCAAACAAATAAAGAAGAATAACATAAAAAAACTTTTTACATTTGTTTAATGTTTTAATAGTATCCCTAGCTTCATCTTCTACCTAGGACTGGTGATTAGATGTTACGGTTGGTCTAGTTTTGTTGCTTTTCGATTGGCCAGAATAGGACTACGCCCACTCATCAACTAAATCTAATGTGTCTAGCTTTTCTGCACCGATTCTGTCTTTTGACAACAAACTGTGACTTCCAAACAATCATCATCAATGTCAGCAATGTTTCTAAGTAGTTTGACACAATTATTCGCTTAGGAGACTTAGAAAATGTAAATATAAAGCGTGACATATTTCTCTAGCAATAACAACGAAAAACGCAAACACGCGAATCATCACACAAATTGTGATAATAACATCAAAACACGCACACATGCTGCTTAACTACACTCAAATTAGTTGTTTAAATAGTAGCAGAAGTCATTCTATGAGTTTTAAAATATGAACTGCATTAAACGGACAATTTTGGGGGGTTTTCGTGATAAACCAAAAACAACGCTCTGACTGTTGCGCGGGCACAGCGCATTGCATTTTGCAACGCTGTGAGCGTTGGTCAGGAGTCAAATAGTTAATCAACAACCCTGGTATTTCTAATAACATCCAGTATTTGTTCAATCAATCAATACCTTTAGCTCCCCAAGGAACACGTGCCATGTCCTCTTGTCCTGTGCCATCCGCTCAAGTTCTTTCCATGTTTTCCTCATAATTTTCACCTCTGTATCCAGTTCTCTTCTCCATGTGTTTTTGGTCTACCTCTGTCTCTCTTTCCCTGTGGATTCCAGAACAAGGACTGCCTTGTAATGCTATCAATAGGTTTCCTCAATGTGTGTCCTATCCATCGCCAGCATCTTATCAACTCTTGTTCCACTTGTTCTTGTCATCATTTCCACATCTGTGACTTTGTCATACCATTTCAGTCCTTCTATTCTATGCAAGCACCCGTTTATAAAAGTCTGTAGCTTCTTCTTCTTCTTCTTCTTCTTTTGTTCGCTTGAAATTTATTGTCTATATCTGCAATGTTGTTTCTTGTATAAACTTCACTGTCTTTTGTAGTTCATTCAGAGGTCCGTATAATTTTGCTTCCAGTGTTGTTTCTCTGGGCCAGTGGGTTTGCCTCAATATATCATATTCGGGGCAATCTTGAAGTACGTGCTCCGCAGTCTGGGGTGCCTGTACACATGGCTGAATTGCCAATCTTGAATTTTGTATACATGTGGCTGCGGAGTCGGTTGTGTCCTGTTCTGAGGCACAGAATGACAATTAGTTCTGATCTGTTCATAGCTTGGTAGTCATCCTGCGTTGGTGTTGGTGGCTTTCTGATTGATTTGATCATCTTTTTCTTTTGATGGTACGTAACTGGTACATCCGGTTGCTCGTCTGCAGTACCTTCTTTAGCCAGTCGGTCCGCTCTCTCGTTTCCTGGTATTCTACAATGAGACGGTATCCATTACATGGCGACCCTGCGCTGGTTGCACAGTTCAGAAAGTAGGGTTTGTATACCTGGCAATTTTCTGGACTGAAGTGCTTGGAGTGCTGATCTTGCATCTGTCAGGAATACCATAGGCTGTGGACCGAGATTGGTGTTCAACAGTTTCTCAGTTGCCACCTTGATTGCCTGGATTTCTGCATCATAGTTGTTACAGAATTTCCCCGTTGGTACTCTGACCGTGTCCCATGTGTTGTTTGGGTATTCTATGTACACTCCTGCTCCTCCAATCTTGACTGCATTCTGTGCTGACCCATCCATGTATACTCGGACCCAGAGGTCCTGTGGGTATTCATCATCCAGGAAACTGAGAGTGACTGTCCTACGTTGCACGCTGTTCTGTTCATCCCTGTCGAATATTCCTTTCACTTTAGTCTGGATGTGTATTGGTAGTCCAGGCTCTTCTCTCCAAGGGGTTTGTTCTGGCACAGACTTTAGGGGGCTGTCAACTTCAGGCAGGTCTGAGGTTTGTCTACGAAATCGTTTGGCCTGGTGGATGAAGCTGCTTCTTTTCAATTGCCCCATTGCTAGGTTTTGGAATCTGTCCTTCATTGGATGGCTTGGCATACAGAGGAACTTTTCTGCCTGTGTTAGCACTTTTGTGTCTCTGCGTTCTCGCAGAGCTTGTATCCTCCCCATTTTCTGCATCTCCACTATAGGCATTGATTTCATTGCCCCCGTGATGACCCTAAGCGCCTGGTTTTGCACCTTATCTAGCTCTTGTAATGTGATGTTTGATGCTGGACACCACGCAGCTGACCCATATTCCAGGTGTGGTCATATGCCCTGCTGGTAAACTTTACAAAGTATTTTCCCGCTGGCTCCCCATGTGGTTCCACTTAGTTTTCTCAGGATGGCTAACTTCCTCCTGGCCTTTGTTGCTGCCTTGTTGATGTGCTGCTTCCATGTCAGCCTATCATCGAATGTAACTCCAAGATAGGTGGTTGTTTATCTTCTCTCAGGAGCTCTTCATTTGTTTTGATGACACCAGCTTTTTGTTTGGGAGAGAGGGTGAAGAGCGTAGTGCTGCACTTGTCTGTGTTGATGCTGACACACCATCTATTTGCCCATGAGGTTAAGGCATCTATAGCTCTTTGTAGCAGTTTGGTGGCCACTGTTGCATGCTCATCTGTGCACCATATTACCAGGTCATCAGTGTACATTGCCACTTTCATTCCATGTGGTAGTTCAGCAACCAGGTCGTTGATGTAGACTAGGAAAAGTGTGGGGGACAGAACCCCTCCCTGAGGGACGCAGTAGAATTTTCTTACTCTTGAGGCCATCTAGTTGTTCTCGGGCTCTGCTGTTATGCAAGTATGCTTTCACCCATTTGTACATCCTACCATTCACTCTACAGTTTCTTCAGAAGCCCTTCTTTCCAAACCTTGTCAAATGCTTTCCTTAGATCTATCCATGCTGCTAGTACCAGTTTCTTATCTTGGAACGCATCCTCAATCTCTTGGGAAAGGTAAGTTGCCTGATCTTCGGTAGAGTAACGCTGCCTAAAGCCCGCCTGCCGTGGTACAAGAAGGTTTTCACTTTCAAGGTACCACTGTAGCCTGAGGTTGATGATACGTTTGGGAGCCGCGCTAGCGTAGTGGTTACCACACCGCTCTGGCGACCGGGTGATCCAGGATCAAACCCGGGTGACGGCATTTGACGATTTTTCGTCGACCGGGATTTGTACTGGATTAACTCGAGACCTGGCGAGGATATTTGAAGGAGTGTCGTCGACCAGGGATTGGCGGTACCTGAGCCAACCCAGCTGTAATGGGAACCTCCGAAATCGGAGAGTATTTGCCTGAATGGCGAGGGACACCTGTCTCTGTACAAGAAAAAAGGGATACTCACGTAAAATCAATGTCAGGTTAGACATAAATAATAACCTGAGATTTCGCCTCGAGTATTAGCGGGCGTACGAAAAAGAAAGAAAAGAAAAGAAAGATGATACGTTCCATTGTTTTGCAGAGACAGCTTGTAAGGCTGATTGCTGTAGCTGGAGGCAGTGGAACTGTCTTTTCCTGGTTTTAGGAGTGGTATCATGATTGCTTCCCTCCAGGTCTGTGGAACTCTGCGTGAGTTCCAACAGATATTGAAGATCTGCAGCAGCTTTGTTTTTGCTGCGGTTCCCAAGTTCTTAATCATTTCATTGGACACTCCATCAACTCCTGGCGACTTTCTCATTTTCATTTTGGATATTGCAAGCTCCAGTTCTCTGAATGTGATTGGTGCCTCCATAACTTCAGGTATGGTTCCATCTCATCCTACGTATTGTTGTTTCTCACGAGTCTCCTGTTGCTTCTCTGGGCTTACTTCGATGTTGTTGTCTTTAGCAAAGGAGTCTGCAAAGTGATCAGCTGCCTGTTTTCCCATGAGGATGTTTCCATCTTTGTACAGTGCAATCTTTGAGTTTCTCCCTGTACCCTCATCATTAAGTTGTTTTACCAGCTTCCACAGTTTCCTTGTATCTCTTTCGAAGTTCAAGGATCTGTTTTCTCCTTCCAGCTTCTCCGCCTGGCCTGCAACTTGGCCCTTTGGAATTTGGCCTTAGCTTGCTGGTAGTTATTGTGGTGTTCTTGGCATGGACTGGTCTCTGCCTGCTTTCGAGATGTTTCCACGTCGTTGTGCAGTTACTCTAGTTCACTATTCCAATATGGTTTGTAGTGCTTACTAGCCCCTCTAGGTATTGTTTCACGAGCAGCCTGTAATATGCATCTGCTGAATTCATCGACTAACTTATTGATGTCTTTGTCTACAGACAGATCTCTAGCCAGTATACTGGTACGATGCTGGTACATTGTCCAGTCTGCCTTCTTGTAGTTCCACCTAGAGAGAGTGCTGCTCTCCTTGACAAGTTCATTTTCCGCAATTAGGAAGACTGGCCGGTGGTCGCTGTCTCCAAGTTGTTTCCCTACAACACATGTGGTGTTCCACTCCAGGCCTGGTGAGTGGAATGCCAGGTCTGGTGTAGAGGTGGTGTGCCATGATCTCGAGTAGAAGGTTGGTGGGTCGATTGGCTGGTTTCAGGATAAGCCCATTGTCATCCTGCCAGTTTTCAAGCTCATCACCTCTCCTGTCCATGTGATCATAGCCCCAGCTCAGTGGGTGGCTGTTGAAGTCTCCGCACACAATCAGTCTTTCTTTTGCTGGAATTGTGTCTAGTGCCAGTGGGCGGTCACTCGGACAGTAGCAGTTGAGCAGGTGGAATTCTGTACTTTCTGTCCTGAGATGAAGCATCTGGTATTCCGCCCCCTCCATATACGAGTATGTTTCAAGCTGACATGCACTGATGTTATTCCTCACAAGTGTCAGTATTCCACCCTTTCGCCTGTCTATTCGGTCGGATCAGTAGCACTGGTAGCCTCTGATTTTGAAGGCTATGTCTTTGTTGAGGTGGGTTTCTTGCAAGCAGCATACATTTACTTTACTCTTCATTCAAGATATTTTCGAGCTCTAGTTTTTTGCTGTAGCCATCTTTTTTACTGTTGATGCCTTCAGCATTCCAGTGCATTATTTTAAGTGGTCTTTGCTTTGCTTGGTCAGTAGCTCTATTCTCATGCCTCCTGGCTCCACGGGGCAATTGAGAAGGACCCCCAGTTGTAGGGGTTGTGCCCTTTTGAGGCAGAGGGCCCGGCACTGTGTCTGCCTGGGTGTCCATCACAGGGCGAGTGCCATGTTTTGTAGATATAGACATACAGTATTTCCATTGCGCGTGTGCGTGGCATCCTGATTGCTGTGGTGCGCCTTTTGGCTGGTTGCCTCCGTCTTTAGCACCGTGACTTGCTAGGGCAGACTGTGGTCTTGCTCGAGTGTAGGAGGGCCTGGCCAGTCTTGGTTTTTCGGCCGCTGATGGCTGTACTTGAACCCCATCTCCACGTCAAGGAGCTGGCCTCGATGGGGAAAGTCTGTAGCTTTTTGGTTGTTGTTTTTTTTTTTTGCTCTCCATGTCTCAGAGCCATACAATAGGACTGACTTGACATTTGAGTTGAAGATTCTTATTTTTGTGTTGGACTTGTTTCCCAATGCAATGAAAACTTCTCTTGCTTTTTGTATTCTCATTTTGATATCACTGTCTGTACCTCCAACTTTGTCTGTATTACTGCAAGATATGTGTACGATTCTACATCTAGACAGAGAATCACTTTGGAAATTGATGAGGCCTTATCGAGTTCCCATGAAGATCATTAACTTAATAAAGAAGACATATGAAGACATGACATGCAGAGTTCTTCATGAAAGACAACTTACAGAGCCATTTAGGATTAGAACGGGAGTGAGACAGGGATGCCTCTTGTCTCCATTTCTTTTCTTACTAGCAATAGATTGGGTTATGAAAACATCGACACCACACAACAGAAATGGAATCCAGTGGAATCTGACTAAACAGCTTGATGATCTTGATTTTGCAGATGACTTGGCTCTTCAGTCCCATAACCATAATCAGATGCAAGACAAAATTAAAATTCTCGCTGAGAGGTCACAAGTGGGCCTGAAAATACACAGGGAGAAGACAATGATTATGAGAATAAATGCGAGAAATGATAACAAAGTTGAACTTGAAGAAACACCACTAAAAGATGTAATATTTGTTTAATGAACATAAAAAGTTTGTGACTGTGTTTGATTATGAGATATTACTGTTTCAGATCTGTACCCAGCTGAGTGAGAGGTTAGAGAAACAGCAGTCTTTATTCAAAGAGGAGTTACAGAATATAAAAGTGAGATTTAAATGATAGTTGTGAGTCATGGTGGGTGTAATTTGTGCACATATTATTTATTTCACTTTCATAGTTTAGTGACTTGAGGAGTCCTAGTCATTAAAGCTCTCTTTATTTTATTTTTAATCTGTTAATACATTTAGCTCGGAGCAGTTTTACATTTTTGTGATATTTTTAAGGATTAATGTTGACTTTAACATTTTTTTTAAAATGTTGTCCAGGTATTGTGGGATTTCCTCGAAGGGAACATTCATCTTAAAATTTAATATGAAGATACTGTCTCTCCATGTCTGTTATTCCTTTGCATGTCACTTTTAAACTCATGCTTTTATCCATAGAGTACTGAAAATGAGGGAATAAAAGAGTGAGTTATTTTTCAGGTATCATGAGACCCTTATTGCAAATTACTAACAGTGCCTGACATCATAGTAACATTGGTTTGTATTTTATTTTTCTTGCAGGCTCAGATGAAGTCTTGTGAGAAATGTTCTTCTATGTTTGATGGGGACAGGATTCGTCTGTTGGACAACTCAAAGGAAAAACATGATGATCCTGACATCCGAGAGCTGCAGACACATGTATGATTTTCATTTCTTGTGTAGTATTTACTTGAGTACAAGATGATTCACATAAGAGGATTTACCCTTGTCTTTCTATTCTCTTCCCTTCCCCTAATTAAAAATTCCTACCCCCCATACCACTCCCACACTTCCAGTTTTGTCACTAATTCTCATTTTCTGAAACCACTTAATTCATGTAGCTAAATCGAAATAAACTATAACAACATTTGTTCCAATTTACCATGCATGCTGTTTGACTTACATTAAAAATAAATATTCAATGCATTCTTGCTATTTCATCCTGCTCCGGTCAGTTGTACAATTACATACATATACTTACTTAGTCGTTCCTTTTCTACCCTGGGATGTAGAAATTTACAACAGAACGTCCTACTATCCAATTGTCATGAAGTGGCTTTATGTTAGAGTCTGTCTGAGTACAGAGACAAGACACTAGAACTGAGAAAGTCTGAGAAGATAGATTTAGATGAGAAAGACAGTGAATGTGGAAAGATGAGACTTATAGCTTCGAGGGTGAGAACCGAGATTGACTCTCCCTCGCCACTTGTGACTTATGTAATAGCTATCAAAATCAATAACACAGCAAAATAAATAACGTGCGAGGTCGCAAAAACCTGGGGAAAAAGAAAACAAATTAAGTGAAAAAAAGAAACAATATAAAATTACTTCACACGCTCTCGGTCACCCCTGCCCAACCCAATCTAAGACTACAGAATTATAATTTGGTGGGGGTCTCAACTTAAGAGCCGCCTCTCCTAACTATCCTATTATTAATAAATCTAACACACTGTCCCGCTGTAGACGTATAACTAAATGTCTACACAGTCTTAAATGCACTCTAGGATGTCCTACACAGCTAACAACAGTACCACAAGCACTGATCCACTAACGAACTTTCCGGCTCTTACTCAGAAGCTGTCCTCTAATCTTTCTATCTGACTCTCGAACTTCTCTCGCTCCTCTGCTTCGATTCAGTGTCTCTCTGACACTACCATCTTCTGCTGAGTGGCGTCTCCGTCACGCCCGTTCTCTCATTGGCCTTTGGAAAGGAATGTTTTCCCTCTCTCCTTTCCTGACTACTGATGCTGAGGCCTTGGTATTAATAATGATGTACTTGACTCGGATGTAGATGCTTCACTGCTGATGACAATTCTTTCCACTGCCCAGTTAACCCTCTTCGGTTTTAGGACGTACTGCTTTATTGTGGCAGTCTTCTAATCACCAGGCAACGTAACCTGTTTGGTGTTTCTTAACAAGCTAAGAGCTCCTGAATTTGGGGACCGGTTCCTGCTGAGGTATGGGTCCTCACTGCAAGAGACCGTCTCCTTTCTTTCACTGGTGCAGATGTACTGGGCGCCGGTACTAACGCGTCCCCTGTTCTCTTCACCTATGGCGATGTCGCGAGCCTTCTACTCCTGAGAAGGCAAAATACATTGGTAGGTTTTAGGGCAGTTTACAGCCTCCACTGTGTGCCGTGAAAATGCTGTAAAACGAAAAAATTAACAACTATACAACAATTCAAAATATTCTCATCCCTAACACATTAACACCCTAAATCCCTCTACTCCCTGGTGTCCCCTAAATACTAACTCCCCCCTACTCACAAATCTACGCACAAGAAATAAACATATTTCTGCCCCAAGGGTCAGACTGACCTACCGTTCCCTCCTATCTCTCTCTCCCGCCCCAACGTAACTAGCTGTCTGGTAGGTAAACCCCAGACACGGGCTGACCTGAATCTTTTGTGCTAGTCTTGCCCTCAGGCGTTACAACATTCCATTCACCGCAAGCTAAAATCCCCCGGTATAATTTCCCGGCCCTACTTCTTAAGGACTGACCTGGGAAGGTATCAATTAACACAGTTGTAAACCCACTAATTCCTACACCCTCTCAGTAATATTAATTACATCCCTTACACCCCTTGTATTCTAACTACATTACCAAAATAGCACAACTAATAAATACACAAAATACGCTCGCTTATATACACTACCAATTATCAATAATCAAATGAGGTTACACGGCCCTACTATTTACATTATTGGTGTAACCTTAGGACTTAACCTTATACTGTTAAATTATCTCAAAAAGCCGCTACACAAATCCTAGATACTGCTAGCTTATTCATAGAAAAATTATAGACACAACTTACACTACACTCTATAGTTTAGTATAAGTAAGCAATTGATGGCACTCCTGACTAATAAAACTTAAATTAACTTCCAGAAGAAAGCTAACTCTAACGTGCTAAGATCTTACAGAAAAACTTTCTACTCGCTAATAAGTTATGAACATACCCAATACCGAATTTCTCTAGCTGAGCAGACGATGCGGCATTATTCACGGCAGAAAATTTCTTGGGACTCACGCGCTAAAGACTTAGACGCTGTTATTTATAATAGAAATAGCTGATGCAATAACCGATGCGGTGAGTCATCGCGTCGTGTCTATCTATCTGAAACCGCTTTCGGCCGACCTTATGACCTATTATATTTCTGCACATAAATTAAATCTAAACACCCAATCGTATCCTACACTAACCTATGCCTCGTGTTTACTAAGCAAAATGCGCAAAATTATTTTCGGCTCACGTGCAGAAATACTACGTAACATTAAATAATCTTCTGACCTGCTGTCCACCGGAATAATATCATTGGTTCTGCGTACCTGGGTCATGTTTTCCCCCATCCCTACCATTAAAAAGGGGTAGGTGAAAGTGGTCCGATTTTATCCTAACATCCAAGAAAAAATTTAACCCAGAATTAATAAATATGAACGCGAACTCCTAATAATAATTTAAAGAACCCAAAAAATTTTGAAGGAAAAGAAAAATGGGGCGAGTTGAAAATAAAAAATACAGTAACTCCTCACACCAATTGGCTGTCTTCCTGCTGGCCTGGTTCCAATCTAGTCCTTGGTCCTTCAGAGATTGTCCAATGCTGTCCTCCCAGCCAACTCTAGGTCATCCTGGAAGTCTGGATCCCTGGCTCTTAGTTTCCCATACTTGTCATTCTAGCCAATCTTATCCCATTCTGCAGACATAGCCAAACCATCATAAGTGGGACTGTTCTACTTGGGTCAACATGGGCTGGGTTTTGAGGCCTTGCCTTATTGTGGACCATGTCTCTTCTTGTTACTTCAACCACCTTCCTCAGATACCGCACTTCTGAGGTTTATAGCTGGCTTTTGTGGGTTGTAGTCATTGCCCATGACTCGCATGGAGGGGGGGCCTCATCATGTAAAACAAATAGCTACATAAACCACTGCTATAAGAGTACATGAATGTTGTGGTGGATCCCATGCCTTATAAGGAGTGAAATTGGACATGATATTCAAGTCTTTTGAACATTCTCATTTGTTTTGATTGGTGATTACTAATGATAAAGTGATGTTTTCCCTATTCAGATTTGATGTACTTGCTTCTTGACAGTTCATGCATAATTTATTTATTTATTCTTAGATTCGAGAGTTGGAATTGGAGTTAGCCCAGACCAAATTGGCTCTTGTAGAATCTGAATGCAAAACACAAGACCTGACACACCAGCTGAATGCAGCAGTCACAGAAATTACAGCCAACAAAAATACCTGGTTCCACAAGACCCTGAGCTCTATCCGGGATGTAGCTACCAATAAGAAGGAGCCAAAAGATTGATGCCCCAGCATCAAGGCAGGTATTCCTCCCATGTTGTTGAACGACTGTCGTTATCCACCAGAGTAAATTAATATTTTACATTTCCTAGACCAAGCCATGGTGATATAATGGCCACTTTACATAGCAGTGTTAAGTAGCAGATTAGTATGCTATCATTCCATCATCAAAATGATGTCATTAAAATATTATTAACAGAAACACTGATGTGTGGAGATGTAAGTCTTTAGTACGTATACACTTTCTCATCATATCATAACCATATGGTGACAAAGAGAGAAGATAATTTTAACCATTCTATCAGATAATAATGTCAAGAAGACATTAAGAGTTTTGTGTTAAGATAACAACCCATAAACATAATAGTCCTCCTAATTATATCAACTAGAGTAACAGAGGAAGGTCTCCAGGCTTTTCAAAGATATGTAGAGCAAGGAGATTACATTTATTTTTAACTACGTTTGTTGTCCTGCACTTACATAGTGAAGCAAAAACTTTCCACTATTGTTCACAATCTTTATACAGAAGACAGACCAAGTGTTGGAAATGACTCAGAACATATATTGGCAGAAATTACTTTAAGAGTGGTTTTTGTCTTTTTATGAGAAGAGCATGAGAAATAGGTGGCTAGCTTCCACTGGATAGCAGAAAATCCACTTTTAGATCATCAGCATATTTTGATTTCCCATTCACCTTAGCAGCAGTTAACCGTGTTTTCACACACACGCTAGGGACATAGATGGCTGCATATTTATTTGCATGTTGATGTCTGTGAGAAATTTCCTTTTTCACTGCTAATTAGATTGTTGTTTTAAACACACACTATCTAGACACAATGTGTTTCCTGCTGTCACTAATGTACACTTGAATGTTTTAAAAAAAAAATAAGATGTACCCAATTACTTTATCCTCCTACTGGTACAGTTAATTGTTGTGGAACATTCCAGTGATGTTCTTTGGTGCTACTTAGGGCCTGCATAAAGGCATATTCTCTCCTGCTGAAGGCCACGTCCTTGATCAATCTCTTTTTTTTTTCATGATTTTCCTCATGCTTATCTTTTTTTTCCCTAATGGGAATTATGTAGGATGAAATGGTGGTTAATCAGTTATTCTGACCAGATGTCCAGATTATTACATCGTTGTATTTATTCCAAACAAAACATAGTGTCAACATTTAATTTTACTGTATTATTTCTGATTTTGTCTCTTCTTTTATTGTTGGTCAGCTTTGGCAAGCACTCTATTTCACAGGCTGTGATTTTCCTTTCTTGTGTTTTGTGTAATGTCCATGTTTGGGCCTTTTACCTTATTGTAGGTATGCCAGTATTTTCCTCAAGAATCAGTTCATTATTATTTTCAGGTCTTTGTAGCAGTATTAACACCACTAGTCACTTGCTTGTCCAGTCACAGCTTACCACATCCCCCTTAGCCTGGACTTTTCTAGGTGTTCCAAATCAGCTTAAAGGCTACCATAGCTGTCCTGTGCACACACAAAAATGCAAAGTACTTCATCTGACTTAGCAATTAACTACTTCTTACTGTTCCTATTTACTAAAGTATTTCAATGATTAGACTTCAGCAATTCACTACTTCTTACTATTATTTGTTACTAAAGTATTTCAATGATTAGACTTCAGCAATTCACTACTTCTTACTGTTCCTATTTACTAAAGTATTTCAATGATTAGACTTCAGCAATTCACTACTTCTTACTATTATTTGTTACTAAAGTATTTCAATGATTAGACTTCAGCAATTCACTACTTCTTACTATTATCTTTTACTAAAGTACGAGGGACGGTCAAAAAGTAATGCCTCGTAATTTTTAATTTCATTCAGTAGGCAAGAAAACAGATAAAATTCACATTGAAATGTAGCCCCAAGTCTGAACTTCAAAAATTTATTTCTCAATGTAGTCTCCGTTATTTGTTACAGTTTTTGTCCATCTTCTCACAAGGGCATGTATCCCCGCACGGTAAAAATGTGTGTCCTTTTTCCTAAAACACTGGCGTACGGCGCGTTTAAGGGTCTCGGTGTCCTCAAAGTGATGTCCGCGAAGATCTTCTTTCAGTGGTCCAAACAGATGGAAGTCAGAAGGTGCAAGATCGGGACTGTAAGGGGGATGTGGTAATAATGTCCATCCAAATTCTGCAATCGCATCAATGGTGCGTTTAGCGGTATGTGGTGTGGCATTATCGTGCAACAGTAGTGCAGTTCTCTGATCTTTTAATGGGTAAAGTCGCCGAAGACGACCTCTAAGCTTCTTCAAAGTTTCAATGTAACGGTCTGCATTCACCGTGTTTCCCTGTTCCAAGAAGTCGAGAAGAATCACACCCTTCTCATCACAAAACATGGAGGCCATAACTTTCCCTACAGATGGTGAACTTTTGAACTTCTTTCTTTTCGGCAATGTTGTGTGATGCCATTCCATTGACTGCCTCTTGGATTCTGGTTAAAAAAAATGAACCCAAGTCTCATCACCTGTCACAATATTCGATAAAAACTCTTCTCCTTCAGTTTCGTAACGGTGCAGGAGGTTGATGGCTATGGTCTCGCCTTCAGCATTGAGGAATTCTATGACATAACGTTGTTTTAACCGAACGTCTTTGGCAGCCATTTTTAAACTGTTACAGTGGTGCCACCTGTTACTGAAACAGGTTGGTAATGCTATACAGTGCAGAAGAGTGTTTGAGGAATCCTGCTAAATTTACAAATTGCACACCAATGCAGTATTTACGTACATAAAAAATAGGAGGCATTACTTTTTGACCTTCCCTTGTATTTCAATGATTAGACTTCAGCAATTCACTACTTCTTACTATTATCTTTTACTAAAGTATTCCAATGATTAGACTTCAGCAATTCACTACTTCTTACTATTATCTTTTACTAAAGTATTTCAATGATTAGACTTCAGCAATTCACTACTTCTTACTATTATTTGTTACTTAAGTATTCTGAGGATTAGACTTCAGCAATTCACTACTTATTACTATTTAATCAATCAATACCCTTTAGCTCCCTGAGGAGCATAGGCCTTCAACAAACACATACCAAGTCTTCCTGTCCTATGCCATCTGCTCAAATTCTTTCCATGTTTTCCTCATCATTTTCATCTCTGTATCCAGTTCTCTTCTCCATGTGTTTTTTGGTCTACCTCTGCCTCTCTTTCCCTGTGGATTCCAGAACAAGGACTGCCTTACTATTACTGTTTACTAAGGTATTCTGAGGATTAGACTTCAGCAATTCACTTCTTCTTACTATTACTGTTTACTAAAGTATTTCGATGATTAGACTTCAGGAGCCTATTTGAGGTATGGAAAAGAGATTCATTCTAATAACTCAAGACTTCTATATTATTCTAAAACTGAAGACATTGTGATGCAAAGGTTCTACTCTGCTTCTTCAAAGAAAGACTAAGCAAGCCTAAAACCATATATTTCATTTCTTAATATCATATGTGCTTCAGTATTTAGTTTCAAATGATTAACTTAAGAATTCAGAACTGTTCTCTAAATATCTTAGATTTAATGCTTGAATCAATTATTACTTTACTGCATTCTCAGGGTGGATACCTCAGGGGTTTAAAGTGCTGAACTTGAAGCAGACCAATGAAATATCTAAGTCAGTGTTTCCCAACCTAGGGGAGCATTTTTGTGTGTTGAAATATTCAGACTAGAGAAATTTTGTGCAGTATGAATCAGTAAAACCTAAATGTAGTAATTGATCCAGGGGTTTAAAGTGCTGAACTTGAAGCAGACCAATGAAATATCTAAGTCAGTGTTTCCCAACCTAGGGGAGCATTTTTGTGTGTTGAAATATTCAGACTAGAGAAATTGACGTGCAGTATGAATCAGTAATACCTAAATGTAGTAATTGATCTCACAACTAATATTCAAGCTAGAGAAATGACAAGTTCAGTTAACTCAAGATACTTTGGGGCATTAATCAGTAACTTTATTTACCTAGCATGAGCTGGAATGAAAAAAGTTGGGAACCACTTATCTAAGTTAAACCCAATGCAATTCATGTTTTTTTTTTAATGTATACTGTCATCAACAAATACTTTGTAGTTCTATTAAGTTGCAGTGAGCTTTAGCAAATTGTTGTATGTATGATTGGGAAGTAAGTGCAGTTATGACAGTGGTTAATCATATAATCTTGTGATTTACTGGCTGTTAAACAAAAATGAAAAGTCACCAAGTTTGATCACTCCATTTTATTGGATGTTATTTCAAAAGCTTTGATGAAGTAACAATTTCACCTTTTTTTTTTTTTTCACCCATCCTCAAGAAAACTCACTGTGATATATCCACATTAGGAACTGACTGCAATAGTTACATACGAGGTCTGTCCAAAAAGAAACCGAACTTCTTAAATAGGGCGCCAACGAACCAACACTGCAGACTCGCGATAGTGGTGGTGTGTAGCGGTGACTTTGAGCTTTAGCCTCCCACTTGCTTGATCACGCCACGTGAATCAGTCATCGAGTACATGCAGTAGAGTGAAGTTGTCTCCCGTGCCTTTTGCGATTTTTACGGATTGAAATATGAAGGATCTTAAAGAGCAATGTGTTTCCGTGAAATTCTGTGTGAAGTTGGCAGAAACTTTTACTGAGACTTTTCAGATGTTGCAGCAAGCTTATGGAGAGGATTGTTTAAGCCGCACACAGTGTTACGAATGGTAACAGTGTTTCAAATTGGGCAGATCGTCCATCAAAGACGACCCCAGAACTGGACGGCCTTCCACGTCAATGGACGACGATCACGTTCAGAAAGTGATGTTGATCGTCTTTTTTGATTGGAAGGGCATCGTTCATCATGAGTTTGTTCCACGTGGTCAGACAGTCAACGGACAGTTTTACTTGAATGTCCTGAATCGTTTGAGAGAGGCAGTGCGACGAAAGAGGCCTGAAAAGTGGAGAAACAAGACCTGGATGCTGCACCATGACAATGCACCCGCTCACTCGTCGCTCCTTATCACTGAATTTTTGGCAAAGCACGGGATGACTCTAGTCCCGCGGCCACCCTACTCTCCAGACTTGGCTCCTGCGGACATTTTTTTATTCCCGAAGTTGAAATCCACCCTGAAAGGTCGCCGATTTCAAACGATAGAAGAGATAGAAGAAAATTCGCTACGAGATCTACGCACCATTCCACAAAACGAATTCCAGGATGAGTTCCAGAAATGGAAAACACGTTGGGAGCGGTGTATAAGTAGAGGAGGGGTATATTTTGAAGGAGACAAGTTTGATTAAGTTGTAAGGATATTAATAAATTTTTTTGTTTTAAAGTTCAGTTTCTTTTTGGACTGCCCTTGTATATATAACATTTACTGCAGCCAGGAATGTCTGCATTCCCTACTTCTAATAATAAGATGCATTCCATTTCTTCTTGGACGTGTAGAATTTTTTCATTTTAAAATCTTGTTTGCAAACAGAAATTTATTTTGCATTTTCACAAGGAAATAAATCATATTCTTCTTCCTCATTCGCCTTCAGACTTCCACATTAATGACTCTAATAAAGCCAGTAGTCAACTCAAATATCTCCAAACAGTTTTTCTTTGACAGAAATCATATTCACTTTCAGCATGCTTGGCAGACCAGTTTGAGGTGTGAATTAGTTCACATTGCAAACACTGGATTACCTGTGAGTTCCTCCAGCATTGTTCAATCAATCAGTGACTACCCTTCAGCTCCCCAAGGAGCATTGTCCTTCAACAAACACATTCCAAGTTCTCCTGTAATATACGATCAGCTCAACATCTTTCCATGCCTTCCTCATCATTTTCATTTGTCCCTAGTTCTCTTCTCCGTGTGTTCTTTGGTCTGCCTCTTCTTCTCTTACGCTGAGGATTCCAGAACAAGGACTACCTGATAATGCTATTTGTCAACAGGTTTCCTTAATATGTGTCCAATCCATCATCAGCATCTTCTTCTCATCTCCTGCTCCACTGGCGCTTGACTAGTTCTTGTCATCAGTTCCACGTTGGTGACCTTGTCGTACTATTTCAGTCCTTCTATTCAACACAAGTACCCATTTATGAACGTCTGTAACTTCTTGATTGTTGTTGTTCTCCATGTTTCAGAGCCATACAATAGAGCTGACTTGACATTTGAGTTGAAGATTCTCATTTTTGTGTTGCACTTGATTTCCATATAGTTTCCAGTGCATTGAAAAAAGTCCCTTTACTTTGTGTATCCTTATTTTGATATCACTGTCTGTCCCTTCAACTATGTCTATATTGCTGTCAAGATATATGTATGATTCTACATCTAATAGGGCTGTTTCTTCTAGTGCAGTCTTGTTATCATTTCCAGCATTTATTCTCATTATCTTTGTTTTTTCCCCTGTGTATTATCAGACGCCCTTACTGTAACCTCTCATCAAGTATTTTCACCTTGTCTTGTGCTAACAGATATGGGATAGAAGAGCAAGGTCATCAACAAAATCTAGATCGTCAGGCTGTTTTAGTTAGAGTTCACTTAATTCCATTCCTGTTGGCTGTCGATGTTTTTATTACCCAATCTATAGCCAGTAAGAAGAGAAATTGTGACAAGAGGCATCCCTGTCACACTCCAGTTTTGATCCAAAACTATTCTTTAAGTTGTGATCCACGAGGAATTCTGAATAATGTCTCCTCAGTTTCCAAAATGATTCTCTGTCTACCCTGTCAAATACCATTTCATAGTCCACAAATCCAGCATCAAGAGGTGAGTTAAATTCCAAACTTTGTTCAACTGTTATATATGCATTCATTGACTGCATGCTGTATCGAAATGATGTATGTTTCTTTTATTGATTTCATAGAGATAGTATTTCAAATAAATTGTATTAATAATGTACATTTAGCTGTATTTTTCTGATTATGTGAATACATGATTTATGCTGTACATTGGTGTATAAATTAACATAAATAATAAAAGCGTTCTGTGCTAATAGTAACATCACTGGGAAGATTTTCAGGCATTGATGCTAATTTGAATAATAAAATTTATTTATAGTATTCGAAATGAATCAAGAAAAAATGACATTAAACTGTAACTTACTAGAAGTGTTTTTATTAGTGGTCCCAGCAGCATGCAGAAACATGCCACAATGTGTATAACATTAGAACAAAAGCTAGGTCAAGGTTTCCGAAGCTTGCAGCCCAGACAGTTTTGAAGAGATGGGAAATGCAGGAAATCTCTAAAAAGTATCTAATGTTTATTTTTAGCATGTATTATCATTATTACTTAATTATATGTCTAGTATAATAAATTTAAAAAACCAGAAAATCATATTTTTGTCATTTCTAGATGTTCTGGGGTGACGAGATGAATCTGCCTATGTTACATGTATCTAAATGGGAAAACCTGTTTTATTTGCACTTTTTTTCAAAAATATGAGAGCCTCAGAAGCACCATCTAAAAAGTAAACAAAACACTTAAATGTATCGCTACTAAAAGACATCTCGAGCTAATAAATGTGGGGAACGAACAAGCTGAGGAACTTCCCAAAGTGAGAGACTATCCACCCTGAAATGATTTCTTACAAACAGTCCTGCTAATTCCAGTCATGTGAGCTGTTTCTCTGTGTTGCTGAAACCACATTTTATCACTGTATCCTAGGTTGTTCACAGGTACACATGTGGATGTTTCTCTACAGCTTTGTGTTGACAGTTTTGTCATCTTCATTTTGAAGAACATATATTCATTTTACAGAATCGTGACCAAGATCGACTGTTACATTTGAAAATGCAATAGCTACTTGTGAAACCGGCATAATGTTTTATTTCCTCAGCAATGTTGTCTGTTCACATTAATTGTAAATATCTCCAATAATAGTTTATTAGCAACACCAGGCACTGATTCTTCAAAGGTTTGCAAAACAGTGGTCACATTTTTTATCCTTTTTGCTTATTTCCTGCACCGTATTGATTATGTATGTGTTAAGCTGCTTGAGAAGAGAACCCCCTAATGACACAGTAAGATTGGAAACATCATAAGGTCTGATCATACTTAAGTAAACAGTAAAGAATGGAATTGGGTTTGACATTAGATCAGAGTATAGACAAGACTAACCTGAATCGTGTGCCTTCAACACTATACTCCCACACCAATAAATATATACATGTATATATAAAAAGTCATGAGAAAGACCACACAGAAGATGGATCAGTTGAGTAAATAAGGAAAGTGGTTTAACTAACTCGAGCTGTGTAAATAGCCCTGAAATGCAAATGAATTATTCAGTGTTGCTTAATAGCAACATTGGATGGAACTGGAGGGAAGGGAGAAGAAAGAGAGTTATGACTCAATAAGAAGCTATAACTACCTCAGAAGATAATTAGAAAAGAAAATTATCGTTTCACTTTTTATCCCTAAAA
This sequence comes from Oreohelix idahoensis, assembly GCA_024509875.1. Lineage (NCBI taxonomy): Eukaryota > Metazoa > Mollusca > Gastropoda > Stylommatophora > Oreohelicidae > Oreohelix > Oreohelix idahoensis. The sequence continues at coordinate 637,564 of JAMPIV010006567.1, read as the reverse complement.
ACCTAGTGGGGAGATGCACTTCAATTTACTTAGTAGCAAAAGTATACACTGCTAGCTTGCAAGATCTGTCACGTGACTGTCTGCCGTTTTGCCAAATAATTGCTCTATGGAAGCAGCATAATATTGTGCATGTCAGTGATTTATCCATACCTGCAAACTGCATGCCAGTAAATCTTAATCTCCTTCACCCAGACAGTGATCTCTACCCAGTGCCATGCAGAGTGCTTTGGGAAAAACAACTAGACTTTCAGTTGCTTGACAGACCCATATATTTAACTTAGTTTCATATCATATCAGTTGTACTATTAAGTGGACCTGTTCAAATGCCAGGTCTGCAGCAATTTTTGACTGTCCAGTTATGTTGCAGAACAGTGATTTGTCTTCTTACAATAATTTTGTAGTTTTGAAGAGCCTAGTCAACCTAAATAATGTTTTGAAATAGTCAATCTAATTAGCTCTGCTGTATTATTATATGAATCTTGAGTGTTCAGATTGCCACATATAATATTCTCACTAAATGAAAGACTTTGTACATTTTTGTATGTCACGAGATAATATATGGAAATCCTCTCACAATAAAAGACTTGAAAAGTTTTTAATGTAATGAAGTATTAATTATTTTGACATGACAAGCATTTCAGACACCTTTTCAGCAGGAGACAAGGTTATAAATTGTTTCTTAAAAAAGATATTTGTATGGAAGTTTACACTTGTTTGCTGTTTGCAAAAGCTTGATTTTACCTGCATATTTTAAAGTTTGCAAAAATTGACAAAAACAGATGGGTTGATAAAAGATGGCGCGACTGAACTATTCATTGATTGTATGATGTGACATGCCGCATAATATATTAATATGTCATATGATTATTACTTTTTCTGTAGCAAAAGTCATTATTTAAAACTTATGAGTTATTTGTATGCAAAGTTTGATCACAGAAAGTCCTGGAAACATTATTTCTTTGAAAGTTTTTTGTTGCTTCTTTTAAAGCTTGACTTGGTTTATTTTTGTAACTATTTTATTTATCATTGTATAGACAATGGGGCACTTTGCATCCTTGTTTTATCTAACATTAAGGTGAGTTGTCTGAAATATTATATTTTGGATTAAGTCAGGTTGTTTATGGAATTCCCACCACCAAAATTATAATTATAACCTGATTTATATCTTGTCCATCTTCTGTTTAATTCTTGTTACCATGTTTCAATATCCATAAAGTCAGATACACACTAGAAGCTCCAGTGTTTGTTTTTTTTTTTTTTTTTGGGGGGGGGGGGGGGGGGGGGGGGGGGGGGGGGGGGGGGGGGGGGGGGGGGGGGGGGGGGGGGGGTCAAGGACATGTAAAACCTTCAGAATGTTTCTGAAAAAAAAATTTTTTTTTTCATTTGTTTAGTGTTTTGTTGCATACTTGTATTTATTTTACTTGCTAATAATTTGCCTAGAAAAACTGAAAAATGCTGTGATTGTTTTATGATGTATCAAAAAAGCTACAGAACAAGGTACATATGTGATAGTGAGATAAGTAGAGAGAATGTTGATTGATAATATATCCAAAAACCTGCAGGACAGTAAATGGAGTGACTATTTAAAACCAACATAATGCCACTGGAAATGATAGTGCCTAGTTAGCCCGAGTGATGTTTTTCAAAACTTTTTGTGTGCCTGTTTTGATTTATAATGCATCAGAGACTTTGTTCTGATATTAGGGACCTGTAATTGTGTGCAATATATATCCTTCCTCATGCCCTCTGTGCATTGATTTTAGATGTGCCAGAACTTACAATTAATAATTTAAAATGGGTATAAAGCAGTCTTACATGGTACAGGCCCACGGTTGTATCTGCTGGAGGGCTGTGCTGAAGGCATAACTCTCCTAGAAGCAAAGAAGACTGAAGAGCATATTAAGTTAATAATCATTATCAGGAAGTTGTATAATGTCAACATAAACTCTGGGGCTAAATCTTGTCAGGTATACCATTTGTTTTTCTCATTTTAAACATTATTCACAAAACTTTGTTTATTAGTATAAACAAATGTATTTGTTAGAAGCATGAGGCAACGTTTATTTATGTATATTACATGAAACTACAAGTGTTGCCCTATTTTCTAGGGATCTCAGATGAGGCAAAGAAGAAATAAAACCACTGCTCTCACTAGGCATGTTGTAAGAGGTGAAGTTATGCATGGATATGGCAACCTCATCATGTCAAACAAACTGATTCAGAAACCTCCACTGCCAGAACACATGAAGTACTTTGTTGCATGGGGACCTGTTGGAGTGGTGGTCACATGTGCCATAAGGTGCAAAACAGGAATATTTATTCATTCAAACTGTATTTGTTATTAGCTAAAACCTGGATGTGCTTCTGGGTTTGTTGGCAGATCATGTCATAATAATAGCAGTTAAACATAACCATGTCTGTACCTTCTTTCTGTTGTATAAGTTTCTGTTTTAAATATGTTTGCTATAAACACATTGTATCGATATTACATTGTTGCAACTATAAATCTGTAATATAAATCATTAAGATTATATTCAAGTGATTCAAATAAAGGACCATTTAAAACTAGGGTGGTTGTTTTGCTAGCCTGACATCTTATTCAGAATATTGGCTGAATAAGCAGGGTTTAAATAGCAATGATGGAAAAGTACGTTATCTTTGTAGACACAGTATAGATGTCTCTTCACTTGAAGATGAACATTCGCGCAGGCAGTTTAAGTGTTTGTACCAAGGGCCGTAGGGTTGAAATGATGTGATAAGGTCACCAGTGTAGAACTGCTTACAAGAACCAGACAAGTAAGGCCAGTGGAACAAGAGATGAGAAGATGACGCTGCCGATGGATAGGACACACATTGAGGAAACCTGTTGATAGCATTACTAGGCACTCCTTTGAATCCCCAGGGTAAGAGAGGCAGAGATAGACCCAAAAATAAAACACGGAAAAGAGAACTGGAGACAGAAGTGAAAATGAGGAAGATGAAAGAATTTGAGCGGATGGCACGTGACAGGACTTGGCATGTGTTTGTTGGAGACCTAGACTACTTGGGATATTGATTGATTGACAACACTGAGTATCCTGCATAGTACCACCCTGTTAGTTTACTAGTAGTATACTACCCCCAATTCATCTCTAGTCACAAACATGTATAATCCAAGGTGCACTGCTACTATACAGTCCAAGTGTTAGATATTTGATTCTAGCATCATCACTGTCTTAGATTATAAAATAAAGCATCATCACCTTACACGGTGTTTCGCTTCAGCTGCATACATCTTATTAGATGAGAATATCGGAAAAGCTAGACATGTCACTTGATATTGGTGTTTGTATTAAAGCACAAATTTATTTATTTTATTATTGTTTATGTCCTCCATGTAATTTTGGGGTTCCCGAGGTCTGCGTATAACAATTTTGATTGTGGAGTAAAATTACATGTAGATCTAGAAGACAAATATAATTACTTTGATAGATTGGTAATTCATTCTTGCAGATGTGAGAAATAGAACAAATTTTTGGCAGAAGATCAAGAGGTTTAACAAAGATTAGCTATAATTGGGGGGGGAGAGAGAATAAAATTGTTTTTCCCTCATGATTTGTCACATGAAATATCAGTTTGTCCTTTATTTTAAAATTTCTTTTTTTTAAAGTAAAAGGAGCTTCTTACAGCACATTCTTGTAAAATATCACATTGGTAAATTTTCTATATTAGCAAGTCAAAAGCATTTTTCATTATGCTATACAAAATTTGGGGCGTTTTGCCAAGTTGGTCACGTTGACAAATAATAAGCTTAGAACCAGAATCAGTTCCAAAACAACATGCTACACTAGCTTCAGATGCTGGAATATTTGAGACGTTTCTACTTTGTGTGATGGTAATAATGTATTTTAATTACTACTTTTGCAACATGTACAAGAAAAAAAAAAGGCTTGTATGGACCACTTTTATTGTTGCTACCAAATGCACTAAAAAGGATAAAATAATTTTCCACACATTTGATTGCACAGAGTTAAAGTTTAAGAGCCAGTCATTAATCAGTAATTCTTCATATCATTCACAAATGTTTTTATTTTGTGACAAATTACTGATAACTGGCCATCCACTTTTATTCTATGCAACTTACTTTATGGAAAATGATCTGCTTTTTAATGTATTTGGTAGCAACAACAAAAGTCGTTCCTAAACGTTTTTTTTTTTTTCATTATTTGTTTTATAATTGTAAGTCACAACTGAATGTCAATTCTTCAGAACCATTGTCACTCATGATTGAATGAATTAAACAGTTAAATTTAGACACCTAATGAAAAGTCGACAACAACGTTGGTCATTTCCCATCATCATCAGTTTCCATCTCCACACTGAAAGTCATTACTAGAGCTGAGCTAGCTGTTTGAAGAAAAACAATTTAATTAGCATATCACTCACTATTCACTATCTGGCACCCACTCCAAATATGAAACACAATCTATTTTAGCAGTTCATTATTTCCCTTACTTTAATGGAGATATTTCCACCTTATTATTGTATTAATTATATAAAATTGGCTGGGCCAGTACTGGCCTGAACTTGTTAGATTAAAAATGTACCTAGAAAGGGAGCTGCATGCAAAGTTTCAGTTCACTGTGATGAGTGGAAGTTTGAGCATCAGAAATTTGAAACGCAACAAAAATACAAAGCTCAGGTGATCTTTCATTTAAAAATGGTTTAGAAGAAAGAAAAAGTTACATGATGTTCAAGAATTATCCACCGGATTATAAAGGTTCTTCCATCAATGTTTCTTCTTTGACTCCGGAACAATGCTCAGAGCGTTGGTCAGATTTGACACCCGTGCCAAAACAACTCTCTGAGCATTGTTTTTAGTTTATCGTGAATTAAAATTAGGGCACAGGGTGGAAAATAATTGCGGAGTCAAAAGAGTGACTTAATCTTCCTCTTTTCCTTTTTCTATGTGGCCCAACAAATTAAACTAGAGGTCAATTTCCTCAATCAATACTTTCCCTAACCCATGGAATTTTGTTGGTCACATAAATTAAAATTCTCATTCAAAATGCACAATGTCCGGCTGATACTCCAGTTCCCACTATCGATTTCAATGAATGTGACCAATAGCATTCCTTGGGTTAAGGCTGCAAATGCAGTATCATTTTATCTGGAACACTTCGATATATGCTCATGGTTATTGAACTTGAATATTATAATCCGATGAATAATTCTCATACACCCTGTATAGTGTGCTTAATTAAAGCTGTTTTGTAAAGGTTAGCTATACTTAGCCGTTCCTCTTTTGCCTTGGGGTGTTGAGGTTAGCCAGAGCCATGCTGTACTATCAGATGTCTTCCTTTTCATCTGGTTCCAGTCCAGTCCTCGGTCCCTCAGTGAATATCTGATGTTGTCCTTATAGCGAACTCTGGGTCATCCTAGATCCTTGGTTTCCATGTTTGTTGTGGTAGCCGGTCTTCCCCATTCTGCAGACATGGCCAAACCATCACAACTGGGACTACTCCACTCAGGTCTGCTTTACAAGGCTATGACATACCATCTGGCTGCGGATCCTGTCCCTTCTTGCCACTTGGACCATCTTCCTCAAACACCTCATTTCTGAGGTTTGAAGTTGACTCTTGTGGGTTGTAGTCATTGCCCTCGGCTTACATCCTTATCAGTATATTATAGCTATAACCAATCAAAAAGCTGGCAGTATCAGCACATGAAATATTGCTGTACACATCAGACCAATCCCAGCAGCATGGAGAACATCAATGGTTCAAATTAGGGCTGGGATCTTTAACAATTAACTAATAAGTTTAAACATTTTTAATCCATTATTTCATTTTGAACAATGTTTGTTTTTTACTTAAATACAAGAGCATTTGCTATGTTAGAGGTTTGTGATACAGAATTTGGCAAGTATGGTCAATAATAATCAATTGTTTGGTTGTAACTTTTTTACAGTATTTTCATTACATTTTCAGGACGATGTTACCTTATAACAAGTAAACTAAATAAAGTCCTTAGTGATTTTTTTTTTTTAAATAATTTTTTTATTGATTTTTTTAAAATAATTTATCAAATTGTTCTATTAATCTTCTAAGATTTTTTTAAATAAATCCCAGCCCTAGTTAAAATTATTACCAGCTGAAAATATTAATACAGTATAATTGATTTTTTAAATAAATATAATTAACTTTGTTTTTAAAATCATGGATTCTGCATAATAATACCATTAAGTCTTAACTAGCAATACACTTCTACATAAGACTGATTTAGGTTCAAATGTTTCATCAAGCCAGAAGGGCAGGTAAAATGGTAATGTTTGATCTTTTGTTGAACATTGTGTATCTTGTCTTAAAATTTCCATCATTGTTTTACATGACCTTGCAGTGTGGGCTTACTGTATTTGTAGGCTGGCTTGCTTGGCTGTTGTTGAACTTTAAACTATGTTAATAATGTGATGAAGATATAAAAAATGTAATAAATGTCATGGTTGAAAATCTTACCAAAAATGTGTTACTTTTATTAATGTGGTTAATTCTCAAATCAGCACCAGTGCCACAAATGCCAGGTTTTTTTTTTTTTTTTTTTTCAAACAACAAAATCTGATGTATTTTTATATGAGTGAAGATGTTTAAAGCTCTATGGTTTAATCACAGTTAGATAACTAACCAGGGCCCTGAAGCACCTCCAAGTGTTTAATCATGTCAACAGTCAACCTCTGAGTTCTCAAGTTGGCTGGCCAACACTTGGGAATTGGTTAGCCACACTAGAGCAGCCCAACATCATGATTCTCACTATGGTACAAAATTTTGAGAACCCAGCATTGCTCACTAAACTTGGTTATCACTCGAGCCCCAGACTTCTCCAGCTTTTAACTGGTTGACTATATACAGGAGGATCCCACACTGGACAGGTGACAGGAATTGGGAAGTGGCTCTGGTCAGGGTCCAGAAAACAGTATTTTTGCTCTGGATATTTGGAGAGTCCCCCCTCTTTATTCATTTCTAGATAGCAACCAAATAATCCACCTCCTTGAGACCTTTACTGTGAATATACTTACTTAGTCGTTCCTCTTCTACCGTGAGGTGTAGAGGTTTGTAAGAGAGAGAGAGCGCCATACTATCCTATCGGCTATCTTCCTCCTGGCTTGGTTACATTCTAGTCCTCGGTCCTTCAAAGATTGTCTAATGTTGTCCTCCCAGCGGACTTTGGGTCGTCCTGGAGGTCTGGATCCCTGGCTCTTAGTTTCCCATGCTTGCCGTGGTAGCCGATCAGCTCTCATTCTGCAGACATGGCCAAACCATCTAAGTTGGGACTGTTCTACTTGGGCCTGCAGGGGTTGGGTTTTTAGGCCTTGACGTATCGTCTGGTTGCGGATCATGTCTCTTCTTGTTACTTCAACCACCTTCCTCAGATACCTCATTTCTGAGGTTTGGATCTGGCTTGGGTGAATATACTATTTGAAACTACATCTTCTCCATACATCTTGCACTCACAGATGTCATTCACATAAAATACATGACAACAAACACTTACAATGAAACTTATTATTTGTAAATTACTCAGGTTATAAGTGATAATAATGCCACGCATCATGAAATATATTCAGAGCAGGACAAGAAACCAAAACTACAATTTAAAATAAATTTTCCTTAAAACATTAGTAATACATTGTGAATGACAAGAAGCTACTAAATCAAACATTAAGCACAGTAATACACATCCCATTAAAAAAAAAAATACATGTTAATACATCTACAAAAGCTATGTTTCTACAGTCCACAGACATATAAGAGGATCCATCAGCCACAACTATGGAGTTCAAGCAAAGTATGGCAATCCTTTTTTTTTTTTTTCAAATGATGCAGTCTTAAAATCTGTGCAGGCATTTTTATTTTTTTAAATTGGTGTGGTGTCTCTCATGGAATTAGTCCATGGTTATTAAAATACTAATAAACACTATACTAAGGGTTACAGAACAAGGAAAATAAAAGTACTCACCAATGAATTGTCAATATAGCACAGGAGGAAGACGAAGACTGGGATATAATACAATATTATCATTATACAAAAAATTATTGCACCTACATAAGATCAAAGCAAACACAGTAGTCAGATTAAAGCAAAATATGTCCCAGAAACTGCTTTAACTTACAGAGGCAGGTTTCATTAGTACCAAGTTCAGCAGCCAAGCTTTAACAGCAATACTCATCTTATCCTCAGTTCAAGTCACATGGAGACTAATGAACATTCCATCCTGCCTAGTCCTCTGACATAATCTCCTGATCTGTGTTTCAAAAAGTTAACTCCGCGGCTCTGGATCTGTCTTTTTCTACACCTTTGAACAGCCCAAACCAAGATGTGTCTCTTTCATGCAGAGGTACATGACTGATCCAACTGAATCGTTTTCATCCTCGCTCAGCAACTTTCAAACTTAACAGCGTGAAAATCTATACTTTTATGCATATATTTGGCAACATCTTATCAAATTATAAATCTTTTTTTAAAGTTTCTAAATCATCTAATATTTACACTTAATACTACAATGTCATAGGCAATCAAGGTGTCAATAGTCAACAACATTTAGACTGTAACAAACAAGTATGCAACAAACAAATAATTAAAAAGTCAATTTCCAGAGATTTTAAAAAAAGACATTACCTTAAAGGTCTACAAATTAACAGGCAGCAAAATTAATAAAATATTTCTATAGGCACAGATGTCTTTAAGCTCCACATCTATAGGAACAAAAGTCTCCATATCTATAGGAGCAAATGTCTAGAGCTCCATATCTATAGGCACAGATGTCTTTAAGCTCCATATCTATAGAAGCAAATGTCTAAAGCTCCACATCTATAGGAACAAATGTCTAGAGCCCCATATCTATTGGAGCAAATGTCTAGAGCTCCATATCTATAGGAACAAATGTCTAGAGCTCCATATCTATAAGAACAAATGTCTAGAGCTCCATATCTATAAGAACAAATGTCTAGAGCTCCATATCTATAAGAACAAATGTCTAGAGCTCCATATCTATAGGAACAAATGTCTAGAGCTCCACATTTATAGGAGCAAATGTATAGAGCTCCATATCTATAGGAGCAAATGACTTTAAGCTCCACATCTATAGGCACAGATGTCTTTAAGCTCCACATCTATAGGCACAGATGTCTTTAAGCTCCACATCTATAGGGACAAGTGTCTAGAGCTCCATATCTATATGAGCAAATGTCTAGAGCTCCATATCTATAGGAGCAAATGTCTAGAGCTCCATATTTATAGGAGCAAAAGTCTAGAGCTCCACATCTATAGGAGCAAATATCTAGAGCTCCATATCTATAGGCACAGATGTCTTTAAGCTCTACATCTATAGGCACAGATGTCTTTAAGCTCCATATCTATAGGCACAGATGTCTTTAAGCTCCACATCTATAGGCACAGATGTCTTTAAGCACCACATCTATAGGAGCAAATGTCTAGAGCTCCACATCTATAGGAGCAAATGTCTAGAGCTCCACATTTATAGGAGCAAAAGTCTAGAGCTCCACATCTATAGGAGCAAATGTCTAGAGATCCATATCTATAGGCACAGATGTCTTTAAGCTCCATATCTTTAGGAACAAATGTCTAGAGCTCCACATCTATAGGCACAGATGTCTTTAAGCTCCATATCTATAGGAGCAAATGTATAGAGCTCCATATCTATAGGAACAAATGTCTAGAGATCCATATCTATAGGAACAAATGTCTAGAGCTCCATATCTATAGGAGCAAATGTATAGAGCTCCATATCTATAGGGGCAAATGTCTAGAGCTCCATATCTATAGGCACAGATGTCTTTAAGCTCCATATCTATAGGAGCAAATGTATAGAGCTCCATATCTATAGGAACAAATGTCTAGAGAGATCCATATCTATAGGAACAAATGTCTAGAGCTCCATATCTATAGGAGCAAATGTATAGAGCTCCATATCTATAGGAACAAATGTCTAAAGCTCCATATCTATAGGAACAAATGTCTAGAGCTCCACATCTATAGGAGCAAATGTCTAGAGCTCAGCATCTATAGGAGCAAATGTCTAGAGCTCCATATCTATAGGAGCAAATGTCTAGAGCTCCACATCTATAGGAACAAATGTCTAGAGCTCCACATCTATAGGAGCAAATGTCTAGAGCTCAGCATCTATAGGAGCAAATGTCTAGAGCTCCATATCTATAGGAGCAAATGTCTAGAGCTCCATATCTATAGGAACAAAAGTCTAGAGCTCCATATCTATAGGAGCAAATGTCTAGAGCTCCATATCTATAGGAACAAAAGTCTAGAGCTCCATATCTATAGGAGCAAATGTCTAGAGCTCCATATCTATAGGAGCAAATGTCTAGAGCTCAGCATCTATAGGAGCAAATGTCTAGAGCTCCATATCTATAGGAGCAAATGTCTAGAGCTCCATATCTATAGGAGCACATCTTTAAGCTCCACATCTATAGGCACATGTCTTTAAGCTCCACATCTATAGACATGTCTTTAAGCTCCACAACTATAGGCACAAATGTCTTTAAGCTCCACAACTATAGGCACAGATGTCTGTAAGCTCCACATCTATAGGAGCAAGTGTCTAGAGCTCCATATCTATAGGAACAAATGTCTAGAGCTCCACATTTATAGGAGCAAATGTCTAGAGCTCCACATCTATAGGAGCAAATGTCTAGAGCTCAGCATCTGTAGGAGCAAATGTCTAGAGCTCCATATCTATAGGAGCAAATGTCTAGAGCTCCACATCTATAGGAACAAATGTCTAGAGCTCCACATCTATAGGAGCAAATGTCTAGAGCTCAGCATCTATAGGAGCAAATGTCTAGAGCTCCATATCTATAAGAGCAAATGTCTAGAGCTCCATATCTATAGGAGCAAATGTCTAGAGCTCCATATCTATAGGAGCACGTCTTTAAGCTCCACATCTATAGGCACATGTCTTTAAGCTCCACATCTATAGACATGTCTTTAAGCTCCACAACTATAGGCACAAATGTCTTTAAGCTCCACAACTATAGGCACAGATGTCTGTAAGCTCCACATCTATAGGAGCAAATGTCTAGAGCTCCATATCTATAGGAGCAAATGTCTAGAGCTCCACAACTATAGTCACAGATGTCTAAGCTCCACATCTATAAGCACAGATGTCTTTAATTAAATAATTCTTTTGGGCTCCATATTCATGGGAATCGACAAATTTAAGCTCTACATCTACCGGCACTGATGTCTCTGAGCTCCACATCTACAAAAACAGGTGCCTCCATGACAAATCTCTAAAAGCACATAGCCCTAGTTGTGGCTTACTGAATGTTACAATTTTAGTAGGTCATCAACTGCTGTAAACTAGTGTCACTCTACGTCCTAAATTAAGATTTGTGTATTTCTGCCTTCCACAATGGAAGGTGATAGTGAGAAAGGATTCATGTCAGAAAAAGTGTGCATATAAGAAATTGAGAAGATATATACAGCAACTTTAGTAGTAAAGAAAGTTGTTGAAAAATGATTTAGAAGCTGGCCTATTCAGTATTGAGCTGATACTAAAGCACCTTCACATGAACAAGAACGATGATGCCCCCTATAAAAGATAAAATGCCAGTTCTGATCTTTCTTAAAGATTTTGGTTTGTTTCTGACTTCTTGTCTTGAATTAAATAGGACCTTGAACTAAATTAGGTTCTTCTTCTTCATACACTCTCAGACTCTACTGGAATATTTTCAAAGAAAGCAGTGGTCAGCTTCAGGCTTTATGTATCTCCATAGAGTTTTTCCAAAAATGATACTGGTGATGGCCATATGTGCTTTCTATGTTCCTTATATGTTGGACATCTTTGAAGCAGATGTTCAGCAGTCATTTTATCAGTACCACATTTACACTCATCAGTAGTTCCTATCTTTAGCTTGTTGAATAGATGGTATCCCAATCTATTGTGGCCCGTGCTGAGTCTGAAAATTACCACCTCTTCTGCTGAGCTGGCAATATGTATCATTTTTTGTATGGCTGGATGCTCTGCATCCAATTTGTATCTGTATCTGATTCTGATAAAACTCTTTGCCTCTTCGAAAGTTATGCTTTATTAGGCTGAGGTAGCTTTCCATCTTCCTTTGCCAATCTATCAGCCTCTTCATTGCCGGGGATTCTGCAATGAGATGGGATCCACTGCATCACAACCCTTCTGAATTGTAGACAAAGTTTGTGAAGCACTACACTTAAGGTCATCCAGGTCTGCATGATTCTGGCTCCTCAACGTTGCAACTACTGACAGTGCATCTGTGAAGAAAACAACTTGTCTCTATGTGCTCTCCTCTACCATTAGAACCTCAGCTGCAGTTTTCAAAGCCTCTGCTGTGTAGTTACTTGAGAATTTCCCTGTTGCCACATATCATTTGTTTTAATTCTTTTCACTGCACTCAGGGTAACTTAAAATTTTCAAATAAAAATTTGTTTTCTTGTAAATTAATAAAAATAAAAACCTTAAGTCATTAGGTTTCTTATGTTGTCTGAGCAAGATGTGCAGCTTAAAAATACATCCAAGAATTTTTTAGCCAACTTGTGAGAAAAAAAAAAATTAAGTGGTCAAAAACATGTCTCAACTAACTAAATGGCACATTTATTTCACTTCTTCCATCTGTTACAAGTCCCAAATTCAATTTTCCCAAATTCTTCTTACCCTTAATAATTAATGACTTTTCACAACATTTTTAGACTTATCTCTTTGAAAACCTTTAATCAACTTATTTGACTATATCCTCTGAGCTGCTCAGTCTGGCTTGATGGGTTCCAATATTCTATGAGCCAGTCTTGGCAGGTCTTAACCTTTTTTTTTAAGGGGTCGGAGAGTGGCTAAGAGATGAAGCTACAGATGAGATTTTAATGATTGAGAGGAAACCCGTAGATAGCATTAAAAGGTAGTCCTTGTTCTGGAATCCACCGAGTAAGAGAGGCAAAGGGAGACCAATAAACACGGAGAAGAGAACTGGAGACAGAAATGAAAGACATGGAAAGAACCTGAACTGATGGCACAGGACAGGGTGGGACTTGGCAGACGTTTGTTGAAAGCCTATACTCTGGGGGGAGCTGCAGGCAAATGATCAGAATACTGGTGTGTAGATAACCACTGTAGAATTCACACATCATGCCAACTGTAACAACAAACACTTTACCCACTATTCAGAAGATGCAGTGAAATTCTACTTCCAAACAAATTGCCATTTAAAAGAACATTAAAAAGTATGCATAAAAATCTGTGTAAAAATTTACAAAACCTAAACTACAGAAACAAAAACCAGACGTGATGTCACACAGTAGAAACGTGTATATGTAAAAATAGATTTATCTAGTAGGTTTTTGAAAAGCCATCAGCAGTTTAACAAAACTGAACACAAATGTGGTATTTTAAAATGATTTAAGCTGAGATATAGTAATATATACACTGAATCAGCAAAATAGAAAAATATTATGGAAAATATAACGTGAACATTTTAGAGCTGCAACTATATAATCTTTACAAGACCAAAAATTGTACAACATGATATTAAATGGATTCTGCAAGCTGGTTATGTGACAACGTTATACAGAATATTTATTACCCTTTAGTCTGTTATTGATTCCTACAAACTATCAGACATAAAACCTTGGTTTTACAGGCTGCACTAAATAACGAAAATGTGTATGTATTTGGAAGCTCAAATGATCACACTAGGGCAAGTGTCAGTAGACTATTTCTTTCCCTACTAAATACAAATGAAATTACCTATACAATTTACATTAATTTTAACAAATTTACACACCAGGTTCTCTTATATTACAAATTTGCCACTCGGTTCTATTTTCCTGGAAATTATTTACATGAGAGTACTATAACCTTCTTTTTTTTTTTTTTTTTTGTCAGTTCCATTTTCTATCACACCTGCATAAAAACTACTAGAACCACAAAGTTACGTCTATTCAGTTACATTTTCTATCACACCTGCATAAAAACTACTAGGACCACAAAGTTACGTCTATTCAGTTACATTTTCTATCACACCTGCATAAAACCTACTAGAACCACAAAGTTACGTCTATTCAGTTACATTTTCTGTCATAATATTTGCACACAAACAAAAATCTGTACCCAGTGCCATTGTTTGTCACAGTATTTACATTAAAAGTATCGATACTAAATATTCTGCAAGCAGCCCAGTTTTTCCTTCTAAACAAAACATTAAAAAATACTATAACACCAGAAAGTCTCTTTTATTTTCAGTTTCATTTACAAGAAGATACAAGAACAGCACTGATAATTCCCCTAGACATTTACATTTTCTGCAGCTTCTAAAAAAAAAAAAGCTATGTATTCAACAGTTAGAAATACTACAGGAAATTCTCCTACAGAATTTATGCTTGAGAACTGGAAGATCCTCCTGCTTCCTCTTGGTCCGCTACCACCTTCTCTGTCTTCTTTTTGTTACTTTTGTTCTCAGTTTCTGTCTTCTTTTTGCCGTTTCCATCTAACGATCTGGTTTCTTCTTCATTTCCATTAATCTTGACGTCTTCATCCTTTTGCACACTTCTCTTTAATTCACCATTGCTCTGCTTCCAAACCAAACATTTTTTTATCTCTAGCCCAATAGCTCGGCCCATCGGAGGCGGCACAGCATTGCCAATCTGAAGATAATAATAAACAAGTAACATTAAGATTTAACAAATAACAAAAACAAAAGCAGTTTAACAAACCAAATAAGCATTTCAAACAAAAACACTGCAAGAGATTTTCGTGAAGTAAAATCATTTCTAGACATAAAATATAGAAATGTTAAAACTTTATGAAAAAGGTAAAGATAGCCCATAACAGATACTGCCGTAGGGGAGTGAAGTGTTAGAGACTTCACCAAACTAGGTCCAGCATCGTGAGGTGGGGTGACCAGTTCCCTTTCTCACTGCCTTTTCCTTCCCTAACAAGTGCAAAGTCAGGTACCCATTTACAGCTGGGTTGACTGAAGCGTGTCGATACCGTGAATCGAACGTGGCACCTGTGCCGTGAGAGACCAGCGCTCTAACTACTCTGTCAATCGGACGCTCACAGCTATTCAAGGTCATTATAAAGTCATGCAGTATCAAATATTCATAAATTCTGTTCTACAGGTGATAAAAGTCAATCTGTAAAAAGTTTCATACAGGTAATTTAATCAAGTTTTATATGTAATGAGATTGATTGATTTATTGTGACCAATTTTTTTTTTTTTTAAATCAGTCTCAAGTCTTTGACAAAATGGCTTCAATTGAAGAGAAAGTAAATTGTGTTAGCCAAGTTAAAGTCTGCAACTGCAGTATAAAGAAGATTTACAACCCATTACAATAAAGATGCTCCACACAGGAATTACATAATTAAATGGATGAAAAAGTTTCAAGAAACAGGTTCCATCAATGACAAACCACGATCTGGAAGGTCAGGTGTAAATGCAGAAAGCGTGGCATCAGAGTCAGGATTTATAATTTTGCTTTCCTCATCTCCTCCACCAGATCCTCTTCTTTCCTGTTAATAATTCTTTTGTTCAACGATCCATAAGTTGCCATCCATAATTCATGCCAGTTCGTCACCTTTAAGATCAGTCCGGTTTTCTCTCTGTCATTTCTATTAATCAGTTTTTAAGGTAAACAGGTGACTGGCATGTTGGGCCTTTGTAAGGTGGAGGGGCTGCCTCCTTATGGCCTCCATGCATGAGCCCTCCTCACTTTTTCAGCCAGGCTTGGGACTGGCCTAGGCAGAGTTAGTTCCAAGGATGCCCGTTTTCTATGGGGACATGTTAAGACTGTTGTTTATTCAACCAAACCTTGCTCCTTAGACGAACTTTGTACTAGGATAACTAACGAGATTAGTGGCATTTCTGAAAATGAACTGCGCAACATCTTTTTAGAACTTCAGAATCATATCTCACTTTGTATACATAATGATGGTGGACAAGTAAAAACTTAACAATTCCAAGAGTAAATGTATGTTAAATGTTAAATTCTTTCACTAACACTTTTTACAGCTTGATTGTATCACCTATAGAACAGAAGTTATGAATATTTGAAACCTTATACAAACTTTATAATGACCCTGTATAATGAAAAACAAATTTTATTTTACAATAACGTGTAAAGAAAAATCTCATGTTCTATTTTGTATTTTATTCTTCTTTTTCTGCGTTTGTCCTGAAAAGGACATTTGTTACGTTGTGTCGCCATTTACAGCAAAGCTGCGATATTTGCGCCTTTCGGCCCAACACATCCGGTTTCAGCATGGCATTTTTGGGACCAGGTTAGCCATCCCTCTTCAATCCCTACTCTCTCAGCCAGACTGCAGTGATGCAGCCTGTTTCCAGGACCACCACTTGGAGGTGGAGTAGGGTCTTGGTCAGCTCTGGTTCGCTGACCCTGACGCAAGCAGTCAAGCTGTGAGTCGCTGACTGCATTTATCAGTCTTTGGTCTCTATTTTGTATTTAATATGTTATTTCCTTTTTTCTTTGATTAATTTTAGTCTTTTTTTTTTGTGGCTCCTTATGGAGCATGCAGTCACAACTGTAGCTGGCCCCTTGTATCACAGCACATGCTCCAGCAATGGTCATTTCTGTAGGAATTTGTTTGACATGAAGTTGCCAGCCTGACTCACAACCTTTCACAACATGCATCAGTAGTTCTATTCTTTCATTGGTTCTTCATAGACCCACAAGGGGCTAACTCCAGCTTGGTGGGATCAATCTAGATATGCTAGGGTGACGCAGAAACCAGATAACTATTTCTAGATATGCTAGGGTGACGCAGAAACCAGATAACTATACAAATTTACTATTACTCACTCCACTTTTTATAATCTATACACCAAGTAGGATTAAACCCTTTTCAGCAGACACTGACAGCCTGACCTTAATATCTCATTATTCCCTTCAAATTTCTCCCTCAAATCAACCTAGATCAAGATTATCTACTTGCCTGACGATGCTTGTCCATTATATTTCCAAAGAATCTGTATGTGTCTGGGAAGCCCTGGGAACGAGCACACTCCCGCACACTGACCACACGATGCTGTTCCGGGTGAAGAACTCGACCCTGTGTTGTACAAACAATATAGAAAAAACATGAGTTTGTGCAAGGGGCCGTCATCATCATCAATTAAAACATACTGCTAGAGAAACCACTACTACAAGAGCTAGTGAATGTTTGGTGCATGATTCCTGCATGACCAGCTGCAGTTGTACTTCCATGCTCCATAAGAAGCACAAAGGAAAATGATAATAATTATAAAATAACATGTCGTAACAGGCGACTAAAATGAGGTTATGTGTGAGGCTGCCAACCTCATCGTGTCAAATGAATAACTACAGAACCACCACTGCAGGAACCCATGAATGTTATATGTAGAGAAGACTTCCTCCTGCAAGGGCACCAACTACAGTGGTGGCTGAATGCTCATTAAGGAGCAAGCAAAAAGGGAAATTATGATAATTATAAAATGAGGAACGACTAGTTTTTACAAATCAAATTAAAAAGCAGTGTTGGAATGACATACACTTCAAAGTATTCCTTGTTTTAATGAAGATTCTCTGGCACGCTGTGGGACTGTTTTCATAAGTTTGTTTTTTACAAGTAAGGTGTATGCTGCATGGTTGTTTCCATACGATTTCATATTTAACATTTAAACGGTAAACCTATTACACACTATACCTTTAACATGTTAACGTATCTTTTATCTTCACATACACACAATCCCTTCCACAACTTTTGCATGTCTACAATTTGAATACAACAGCATTCATGTATTTGTACACCTTAGAGTAAATCTACCACACATACAATATGCTACAGCCATTACATGCCTGTGTATCTTAAATGCAAATCTATCATATACACACAATACTACAGCTTTCACATGTCTGTGTATCTTAAAGGCTAATCAATCACACACTACACTACAGCCTTCACATTGTCGATGTATCTTACAGATGAATATTTCACACACTATGCTACAGCCTTCATATGGCTGTGTATCTTAGAGGTGAATATTTCACACACTATGCTAGTCTTCATATGACTATCTTAGAGGTAAATCTATCACACTATACTACAGCCTTCACATGACTATCTTAAAGGCAAATCTATCACACATACTACACTACAGCCTTCACATGTCTGTGTATCTTACAGGCAGATCTATCACATACTATATACTACAGCCTTCACATGTCTGTGTATCTTACAGGCAGATCTATCACGCCCTATACTACAGTCTTTCAACGACTGCATCTTAAAGGCAAATCTATCACACATACTATACAACAGTCTTCACATGTCTGATATCTTAAAGGAACATTTATCACACTACACTGTAGCCTTCATTCTTGTGTATCTTACAGGCAAAACTATCACACACTATTTCAGAGTTTTGACATACCTGTAAGTCTTAAAGGTTAATCCATCATATATTATACTACAGCCTTCACGTGCCTGTATATCTTACAGGCAAATCTATCACACACCATACTCCAATATTTACATGTCTGAGCAAATCTATCATCGCAATACCTTTCATATGTTAGTTAATTACATGCCACACAACTGGTATCTTTCAGTTCTCAACTGAGACAGCCTGTAACACTCCGACAAGATATTTAAAATTCACACAATATACCTGCTTCCCCATGGGCTCAGGGTTGGTCACTGTTGTACTGAAAAACCCATCCCAGTCCAACCGTCCATACAAGCCTGCCCAGTGGTTGTGGCGGTTGCCAGTATGTGGTAGACACCAAGGGATAAGGGTGTTGAACTGACGATCTAATGGTTCACATGGTCGGCCACTAGCACAACTGCAAACACCTCGTCTCTGGCCATTAGATCCCTTGCCATTTCGTTTGTCTGGGTACGGGTAAAGCCTATGAGTATAATAAACAGCCTGTTAATTTTTAAGTAGCCTAGTATATTTGACAAATCCATTTCAATGAATCAAAAATACAACCAATGCAACAACTGCTAGAATCTACCTCTTATATATAACAATAATCACTGTAACAATTCATCATTCATTTTCTGTTTGGCTTCTTACGGAGCATGGAGTCACCACTACAACTGGTTTCATTACAGGAAGCCTGCACCAAGCATGCACATACTCTTGAAATGGTGGTTTCTGTAACAATTTGTTTGACATGATGAGGTTGCCAGCCTCATATTAGTTGTGTTGTTTGACACGTCTAAGCAAGCAGTTGTCTTATTCTATGTTTGCCTCATCAGAGACCCCTGGGAACTACATAGTGTAAGAATGCTGAGATCCCTGGGAACTACACAGTGTAAGAATGCTGAGATCCCTGGGAACTACACAGTGTAAGAATGCTGAGACTCCTGTGAACTACACAGTGTAAGAATGCTGAGACTCCTGGGAACTACACAGTGTAAGAATGCTGAGACCCCTGGGAACTACACAGTGTAAGAATGTCGAGACTCCTGGGAACTACACAGTGTAAGAATGCTGAGACTCCTGGGAACTACACAGTGTAAGAATGCTGAGACCCCTGGGAACTACACAGTGTAAGAATGCTGAGACCCCTGGGAACTACACAGTGTAAGAATGTTGAGACCCCTGGGAACTACACAGCGTAAGATTGCTGAGACCCCTGGGAACTACATAGTGTAAGAATGTTGAGACCCCTGGGAACTACACAGTGTAAGAATGCTACACAAATATTGAAGTCTGCCTATTTGAATTAACTGTCAAAGAACAATAGAAGCCACTCTTCTCAGAATCAAGCAGCTACCAGTTAATTTTTAAACTGTTATTTTAAAAAACAATATCTAAACTGTGTAAACTGTATTACATGCATTGTGTGTGAAAGTGCTGAGTCTTGATTCTTTCATTCCTTACATATAAATATTATTATTATTACTGCACACAAGTACCAGTTATATAACTGTATCAACGATGTTGTTTGGCCCACAAACAAAGCAAAATTCTACAATGTCTTCCACTAGTAAAAATTAATTAACAATTCCACTAGTTAAGTTTTAACCAACAATTTGCTAAAACATAATTAAAAATAGCATCAGCTAATAAGTTTTCCAAAACATGGAAAGTTCTAAAATACAAGTGAAAACTCTAAATAAATTTCCTAAATATGCATTCACACAAATAATGTCAGATAGGATCAGCTGCCATCTTCACAGTGAAAGATGACTGTAATTGATCTCTAACATCCTGTCTCTTGTTCTGATGGTACACTCTGTCAGGCTCTTCCCTGTCTATCTCTTAATGTTATCCTCACATTTAGAGCTCTGTTTTCCTTTTGCACGGTAGCTATCAACTTTTTTTTCCATTAAGGTCTTCTGCAAGGTGCTATGTCTTATTACATGACAAAAATTACCTGTCTAATTTTGTTCTCATTCATTAATTCTCTCTTCATTTCTAGCTTTTCTAGGACTTCTTTATTTCTTTTCTTCTCTTTCAATGACATGTGCCCCGTTCTTCTATATGCCCATATTTCAAGGGCCTTAATTCTTTCTTCTAACTTCTTCTTCATTGTCCATGTTTCTATGCCAACCAGTAATGAAGAGTATATATATATAAAACACTTGGTGACTCTCATTTTTAATTTATGTTATTTGTTTAAATGTTAATATTTGTCCCTAGTGTACTGTCTTATAAGAAACTCAATGTTGCAGACTGATCAAACACTGTCAGAAAACCCAATAACAACCAGACCAAAAGTTTAGGCAGGCTTAAATAAATTTTGTGGCCAAATACAGCCATTAACATCATATTACTGACAAAGAGATGGGTGGAACTTTTAACAACAATGGTCAAAAGATGAAGACCCAGGTGAGACTGCCTAGAGGTCGCCATGTACAAAAAAAAAGAGATTATGTAACAATTATCATAATAATAATTTTTCCCTATGAAGCAATGAGCCACTCCTGGGCTGGCCTTTCTGCAGCAAGCCCCCACCAAAACATTCATGTGCTCTCACAACAGTAGTTGCAATTTGTTGTTTACATGATAAGGTTGCCTGACACATCAGGTGCAACAATGCAAACAAAATGGAAATGGCCCAAAAAGATATGGAAATATACAACAGAAAACAATGTGAAAAGGATTTTGTTCTGAAAAGTAGCTAAACTGTGGGCAACAGACCATCATCTACGGAAGGCCTTGCAGAAGCTCCTGCGTGCATAAAGTCCTGAGTGAATATATTTTTAATTTATTTGCAGCTCCTAAAAATTAGCACTCAAAGTTTCTAATAAGTTCAAAGTGCTAAGAAGCACAAAAACCAGCCAAGTGCTGAATTAGAACCAAGAATGTCAAACTGGACCAATAAGGACTGGAAATGAGAATATAAGACAGTCTGCAATGCATGGGGTCAAATACTCAAGCTGAAGCAAGAACTTCAATGAAATGGTGAATGAGAATTAAAAAGTGCTCACAGTTTCTTGGTCTTGGTTCCATCGGACAGCCGGAGTTCTAAATTTGGTAGGTCACGCCAATCTGACCCGGGAGCTACAGGAATATGCATCATTCGAGCTGCAACCAATGGGCTCATTTCTTTACAGATATGATCTCTCAGAATAGGCTGATGCTGGTTACCCCGAATCAGTCTCTGGAAGTGAGTCTGGGCATCACCTGCCATGTACATGATCAAATGTAATACAAAACATCTGTACTAGGTCAAGTTATGTTTCATTCTCTAACTTTACCGTTGTAAACAGTAGCATGATAATGAAAACCAAATACAAACTAAAAGATATTAACAATAAAGCATTGCATTTATAAATGTTTTAAAATGATAACAGCTAAACAAATTATATTATTCCCCCTCCCATTTTCCCTGAATGAAAATAGAAGCCATATTTAAACATATCTGATTTGAAAGTGTCATACAGAATGCAAGAAAAAAGTAGTAAAGATGCATAATCTTGTTATCTCTCTCCTTCCTTGGTTGTCAGTAAGATTAAGGGATTCTTAACTGAATAATGAAATTTACCTTTGTAGGATATTTCCTCTGATTTAGCCCCGTTCCTAATTTCAGGTAAGTCTGACATGGCATCTCTGACAGTGATTGTACGATATGGTGTTGATGTCATGTTTTTTATGTTGGACATAAACTGGTGGATGAAGAGTTAAATCAGAAATAATAAATTGAAAAATCCAAAGACTGTGCAGATTCCAATTATATCTTTCTTAGATAATGTTTTTTACAAAACAAGGATTGAAAGATATGGGTGATGCAGCCAGCACTTTGACAAGGCTCTTCTACAGAAGTAATTCTGCTCCTTTCAATGGAGATAATTCTTAAGCTGAACCTTGATTTCTTGTCTACTGTGTCTCTTAGCAGTCATCCTCTTCCTTATTTTCTGTGAAGTGTCCATCTGATTACTAAACTTTGTGGTGGAGAGTCTCCTGTCATAGCCAAGGTTATCTTCTTCTGGCTATGTGTGTTTCTGCTAAGTGCATGGCTCTAATGATTCAAATGTTTATGTATGTTAAAATTAATCTATGCTACAGTCATGAATAAAAGCAACTTCCAGCGATTAATTTTATTCTGCATAAGCATTTGGATGAGTTTTGTAATAATGTTGGCAATATTTAAACATTCACTTTCATATAACCAAACTTTTAGGACTCCGCTCCTAGATATTCTTATTTTGGTTTTATTATTTGATATCCAGACTGCATGGAGAACAGCAAGAGTTGATTACGCTGATACTAATATCTTCTCCATTCAATCTGTAATTACTTTACTGCCAAGTTATGTATATTCTGTGATCTTTTTGATTGGTGTGTGTTGTCAAGATTCTTGTGTTGTTAACTATTGTTATTGTTGAACAGAACTGACATCATTGCACCCTGGGCAAACACATAGGTGCTCAGTCTCCCTCAGTATATGTAGAAGAGTGTGAATGCTAACTGTTCCTCTAGCTCACTGGTTGTATACATGACAGATGCATCCTCTCATACGTTCATCTCTGCTAACCTTACGTTTGATGCCAAATTCCAAGTCTTAACCTTGATGATTCATCTATTGCAGTATCATTCTCTAACAGGCGATCATTAATTGTTCTCAATATCTCTCCCTTATCCAGATCCAGCGTCCCCACTGTGGGTGCTCTTGATGCTAGTCTGTCAGCCCTCTCATAACAAGGTACCCCTGCATGACGAGGACAGTAGATCCACACTAGCTCCTGCAGATTCAAAGCTGATATGAATGTTTTCCATTTATGCTGTAGCCAACCATTGTGAACCTTTCGAAGCATGGACTGAGAGTCTGACACAATGACTGCCTGTGTTAATAAAGTTTCAGTTAGCCACCTTAAGGCTGCAGTAGCTGCCTCTACCTCCATTCTCATGCTGGAAGTTGTTATCTTGTCAGCCCCATTATGTTCGGCGACGATTCTGCCCTTTACCCTAGCAGAGAAGTCCCAACCTGATTTCTCACCACGGATCACAGACCCATCAGTATACACAATGACATCTCCAGCATGATCATTCATCAGTTGATTAATTTCTAGTTCTCATTTCCTATTGCCCCAAGTTCTACACTCTCTGCCAAGGCTGATGACTTGCTGGTAGTTAATCCAGTCCTCATCTGACTTACTCCACTCTTCCCCTTTGAATACATTTTCAACTGTGGTCACCTGCTTGATTGTTGTCTCTGCCTCTGCCATATACAACATCCCCCTCTATTCTTGCTCCTTTAATGTCAGCTATGTTTCCATGCAGGGTGTGCCATTTGTCTGTGGTTACTCGCATATAGGCTTTTGCCTGGGCCATCGTATAACTGGATCTAATCGACAGTACTCCAAGCATGTACCTCATTGTCACAATGGGGATATCTCGCGTACAGCCCCAGACTATACGCATCCCTTCATTTTGAATGTATTCTAGTCGTTCACATTGTATTACTTACAGCTTCAGTATTCCCTGCCCATACTCAATATCGATATTCTTCTTCTTCATTCGCCTTCAGACTTCCACATTAATGACTCTAATAAAGGCAGTAGTCAGCACAAGGTTCCTGACATCTCGTTCACCCTCAGACTTCCACATTAATGACTCTAATAAAGGCAGTAGTCAGCACAAGGTTCTTGACATCTCCAAACAGTTTTTTGTTGAGAGAAGTGCATTGTTGCCATATGCCACTCCGTTCACTGCTGTAGGTTGGGCAGGACTGGAGCAGATGTTCGGCTGTCATGGGGCTGGTGCCACAAGAGTAGAGATTTGTTGGACCAATCCTGTCCTTGTGATATAGATGATACCTCAAACTATTGTGACCAGTACGTAAGTGGAAAATGATGACCTAGTTTCGCCTAGAAAGCTGGTGATAGGCATCATCTTTTATGTGACCTGGGTGTTATCTGTCCCATTTGGACTTAAATATGGCTTTTATAGTTGTTTTAGCCATTTCATAAGTTGTCTCTATATTGTTTTGTTGCATATGACCGATATGACTAGCTGATGATGCAGAAGAAATAGTAATCTCTGCTCCAAGTGTGCTGCCAGACCTCTCCTGCATTTCTGTATGATGTGATCAATATGGTACTTATACGATAGTCCACGATCAAATGTAACTCCAAAGTATTTCAGCTTTACTTGCCTTTCAATTTTCTGTCCTTTGGGAGTAATATCTGGAAGGTCTATTTTCACCATGAAGTTGTTTAAGGAGCACCACATCACGCAGGCCTTGTTGGGATTGACTTAGGAGCCAGTTTCTTCGCACTATTTAAACACCTCCTGTAGTATTCCATGTATGCTATTAACCATTTCCTGTCCATCAGAGCCAGTTCTGTAAATGAGTACGTCATCAGCAAAAGTCAATGTTCATCCCAACCCAGTCGGCTGAATGGCTGCTACTTTAGCTGTGTAAATATTAAACAGCACTGGTGGTAGTGGAGAACCCTGGGGTAGTCCCTGGCTAATGCACATTAGGTCTGATGTCCATGTTCCCAAGCGAAACGCCACTGATCTACACAAAGTAGAACAGGCAGTATGAAGTAAAGCTAGACCTCAGGTAATGAGAAATGAAAATCAGAGAAACTGTCAACAGCAGACAGAAAAGAAAATACACTGCACCTGTATCAAAGACCAATATGTAACACTTCTGGTTTCTGCCATGAAGATAAGATAAACAGTTCAACAAAAATGCAAAATCTCTCCTACTCTAATGATTAGAACAGAGGTCAGCATAAGATAGATCCAATATACCTGCAGATCAGAGGGGATGATCTCGTAGGTCTCTAGGTGACGGCGGCGGGTGAATAAAAAGAAATTTAAAGCTAGAGAAATTTCAGGCTAACACTCTACCACCGACAATTAAAAGTGAGTTATCCCTCAGATTAAAGGTACTTTTTCCACGTTCCCAGGCAAACATCACAAACCAGATTACAAAAATTCACATTAATCATAAACTACATGAGACAAGAAAGTTATCTATTCTGTGAAGTGAAGTCAACATTCTGTAGAAATAACATTTAGTTTGAATTTGTCACTTCTCTGTTGATGGGACTGCAGCAAGCAGATTGTCTGGCAGAGATAACAGTTACATTTATACTGCACTTATCCCAAATTCTCTTAAACCTGAAAACATATATTATTTTATCGAGGCAGATTTTTAGAGACCTCAGTGTTTCTAAAGTAGAATCCCACAGCTCCAGGGTTGCCTGCTGCTGAAATAGAAACATTGTATATCATCATTAATATCATGCCCCAACTTCAGATGTGTCCCTCACATGCTTTGCATTAGATAGCCAAAAATATCTTCATGGCTACCAGGTTATTTATATGTTCATATCTTAAACAGAATGCACACACACTGACAAAAAAGTACATCTCTTTCAAAGACAGAAAGCTTACCTTTTTGTCATCTACCATAACAGAAAGCTGCATGGCTTGTGGAGCAAATGCATGCATTGGTTCAGGATAGTATGGTAACTTCTCCCCTGGAGCAGCTGCCAGAATGATAGCTCTCCTTCGTGTCTGCGCAACTCCATAACTTCCAGCCTGGTGATGTAAGGTAAAGTGGTTTCTACAGGCTCACTTGCAAAACTTCCCACTCATCAATGCATTTTATTCTCCAGATAAAATATACTGTAACAAATTATATGCACCATTTCCCCATTCATAATGCACTTTCGTTCCGTACGACAAAGAACAATAACAAAATAGAGTAGGCCATTTCCAGTGCGACAGTATAATTAAGAGAGGTGTCTACAAAAAGGGTAAAAAGGTAAAAGGATCCCGTTACACGCCCATTGAGGCATATTGGGAATATGGTGTTAGGCCCATATTTTCTTGACCATCGGCACAGGGGGGGTGACGTGGTCAACATCACGCCGGCCGCCTTAAACTTCCCAGAGTTGCTCTGGTACCCAGTTGTGGCTGGGTCGACCCAGGAGCCGTTTGCGGCCTAAAAATATCCCACCTCATCTGGGGATCGAACCACAGACCACTGAGCTAGGAAGCCAGTGCACTAACCACTATGCTACCGCGGCTCTACAAACCATGAGCAATTTTTCCCCACTCATCAATCTACTTTACCTCCAGATTTTTAAAAAAACTACAGCAAATGGAGCATGTCCCGCTCAACTAGATAGTATATTTGAGATATGTATCCACAAACTATGTCCAATATTTTCCCACTCATCAATGCACTTTTTATTCCCAGAGACAAAATACTACAAAATTTGAGTATGTGATTTCCAATGTGATGGTATAATGATGAGAAGTGTCTTCAGACCATTGCAGTTTTTCCCTAATCATCAATATACTTTCATTCCCAGGGACTAAAATTTGTAACAAAAGAGTATCACCCACTAGCATCAAAGGCTTCTATTTTGAGAAGGTCAGACAGCAAGCCAGTTACTGTGAATTCACTACAGAAACAAACTGTATGGTCTGACATACCTGCGAGTGCTGCACAACTGTTACAGGCTTTTCACTGATTTAAATGGGTTAGTCTAGTATTATGTTTCGTACAATTATTTGATCGTCTGTTCTGTGTTCCACCCGGTATCGATATTGATTACAACTATGGATTCTTTTGATACTTCTTTCAAGTAATTGCATTTTAAACGTGCTTTAAATAAAAGTTCATATATATTTGAATGACCATGTTATATCGTTTCATTTCATATTACCAGTGTGACAGCGTATGTATTCATTTGAAGGTCAATGGTCATTCTTCATAAAAACAGTCATAACTGGAACCTTGAATACGTTACAGAATAAGACCAGTTTTTGACGTCATAATAATTTAATAAGGATTCATTCTTCCATCATGAACCACAGACAATACTTAATATAGTTCACATCAAGAGCACTGGATACATTATAGCGTAGAGTCTATATTTTCACAGACATTGCATCTCCGATACTGTCAACTACCAATTTATGCTGTGGATTTAATCATGACACTAATTTAATACTTGGCTCGCTCCGCTAGGAGACGACCACAACATACAATGGGTGACACAGAAGAAATAACACTTTTCTACAGGAATTCCCTTTTAATAAATAACTGCACACAGTATAGCCACACACGCCCGAAAACAGTATGGAATACATATAACACTGCCCAAGAAACTTATCTACATTAATATAACAGATTAATCTCATACATGACAGTATAACAGTACTATAAAAACTTGGCCATCAGGGTTGCCAAAACTCGCGGATAACGATGTCACCAACCTGGTTTTTCTGCCACCAGAAAATACGCCATGACAGATACATTATCGTTATAATTAACGTTCGATTATATTTCCACCAAAACTGTTTGGCATAATTCTTGTATTTATACAGAATTAAACATTCTGCTAGTTCTATTAGATACACTGTCTAATATATAAATTTACTTTGGCATTCGGGAGCTGCGCTAGCGTAATGGTTACAACACCGCTCTGGCGACCGGTGAATTCAGGATCAAACCCGGGCGACGGCATTTGAGGATTTTTCGTCGACCGGGAATTGGACTGGATTAACTCGAGACCTGGCGAGAATATTTGAAGGTGTGTCGTCGACCAGGGATTGGCGGCTCCTGAGCCGACCCAGCTCTAATGGGTACCTCCGAAATCTGAATGGCGAGGGACACCTGTCTCTGTACAAGAAAAGGGATACTCACGTAAAATCAATGTCAGGTTAGACTTTGGCATTCAAAGCCAGGCTTAATCAGCCCTACATATTCTAACTGCGTTTCATATTTTACGACTTACGTTAATCATAAATTATTGCGGCTAATATTGCCGTCTTATATTTTCAGACTCAAGGGTCCTTATACATTCTTTATTTCTGCTTTAAATATAACTTCCTAGTTATGTACTATCACACTTGAGTGGTTATACCACATCTTTAAAACACTTTGGCTAAGTGGCCATGCCACATATTTTGAAACACTGCCATTTGCCTTGAAAGCCACATAACGACTCTCGTTACTGTGTCTAATGCGTCATGCATCGATATAAGCTATATATTTCATTTATTTATTCAGCCGAGGTGTTTCATGGTGCAACCATCCGAATCGAGCTCAAACCCAGATGCTTGCAAACCATGCAACAATCCTCAACATCATCCCCCTCGATCCCAAACGTGACACTTGTGGCACATGTGAGAGTGATGGAGGCGACGTACCTGTACGCAATCTATAAATATTATATTAACATATTATAATTATATTAACATCATTAATATGATGATGTACGCGGTATATTTCATTTATTTATTCAGCCGAGGTGTTTCATGGTGTATTTTTTACGCGAACACATATAGTTGAAATCATACGTCAAATGTGCCTAAAATGCAATACAACTGTAATACATTTTTAAAAGTTAAATGAAAATTTTAAAAATAAACAAATGCAGAAGAAAAGGTTTACCTGTAGAACACCAAATGTGCATTGATAACCCATTCTCAACAAGCTGCGCAGCGCCAACTTCAAAACCATGCTGCGCTTGAAGGACACAAAGTTACGCACGTTCTCCAGAACAAAGAAGCGTGGTCTGTAGTAGTCACAATAACTCAGGTAGGAAGCGATAAGGGAGTTCTTGAAACGAGAATACTCCCGGGAATTGAAGCGATTCATGCCACTAAACCCTTGACATGGTGGACCTCCACACAACAGTTCAACATCACCTGTGGGAACATTAAGTATACATATGACTTCTCTCATCAACAAACTTGTATTTGACTTGCTTAATAGATTACTTAACCCCTCTGACAGTCTGAGTGGTGGAGTGCTTGCTTCTCAAGGCAAAGAAACCAAGTTCAAAACCAGTTCACATCACACTCCAGTCTATCTAGCCGTAGAAATGACTCTGCTCTTGAGTTAGTAAAGAAGAGAACTAGTCACCTTACCTTATAAAGCTGAGACATAGTATAGGTGAAGTCCTATGTGAACA
The DNA here is from genome assembly GCA_024509875.1 of Oreohelix idahoensis. Taxonomy (NCBI): domain Eukaryota; kingdom Metazoa; phylum Mollusca; class Gastropoda; order Stylommatophora; family Oreohelicidae; genus Oreohelix; species Oreohelix idahoensis. Next base: position 608,148 of record JAMPIV010006567.1, on the reverse strand, counting down.
TTTTCCTACAGCCGCACCCAGCTGTGGGGTTACCTTTACCTTTTCTTATGTAATATTCCATCACTGACAAATGCTCAACCAATGGATATAACTTAATATTCCATCACTGCTGTATACTAAACCAATGGGTAATAATAGCCCCTTCAGTCATAACTGACTATGGGAATGCGCCCCTGAGATGACAGCCCTCAGATACTTAATTTCCTGGTGTTCCTTTCAACGTTCTCGCCTCTCTTCTGCTTGTTGTGTGAGCTTCTTTTCACCCAATCTGAAGTGAAGCTGTAGATAGCATCGCCACTTGATGCGATCGGCAGCTTCATCCTCCCAGGTTGCTGGATTTATATCCAGTGCCCTCATGTCTCTCTTGCACACATCTTTGAATCTCAGCTGTGGTCGCCCAACTGTTCTTTTGCCATCTGGCAGTTGTCCGTAGAAGATATCTTTCGGGATGCGACCATCTTCCATGCTGCGGACATGGCCAAGCCAGCATAGTCTGCACTGTCTAAGCAGAGAATACATGCTTTGAAGGCCAGCACGTGACAACACCTCGACATTTGTCACTTTGTCTTTCCACGAAATACCAAGGATTTGGTGTAGACACCGTAGATGTAAAGTATTGAGCCTTCTTTCTTGCTTAGCATAGGTTGTCCATGTCTCACTGCCATTTCATTTCTGTGTCCAGAGAGAGTTGGCAATGGGTATATTTGGCAATGGGTAAATTGCTAAACCAATGGGTATAACATAATACTATGTCGAAGAATTTCACTTGTGTTATTTCTCATGACTAAGATTGAGTTGGCAAGCTCTTATGCCGTGTAATTATAGACACAGCTCTTCTGTGCAGAAGGCAATGGTTCTAAAGGTTGAATCAGAGGTCATGACTATCTTAGAAAAGAAGTGTGAAAAAATTGGCTGCATGAAAGTCTAAGCTAACTCAGGATGGTGACATTGTTGGTCTTTTCTCTGTTCACTCATGGAACCACCACTGCAGCTGACCTTGTGCATGAAAGCATTAACGTGCTTTAGCAGTGATAGTTTCTGTAGCAACATGAGGTAGCCAGCCTCATGCACAAATTCATATTTGTCGGTCATTACCAGTGTTATACATAATCATTAATACTTCCTTTGTGCTCCTTACGGAGAATGTAGCCACCACTGCAGCCGATCCACTTACTGGAAGTCTGCACACAGCATTCACATGCTCATGCAGCAGTGGTTTCTGTGATCATTTTGACATGAGGTTGCCAGCCCCATGAATAACTGGATATTAGTCGTCTTGTACATGTCTGGAGCATCCGAATGGGAGAGTGGTTAGAGCGCTGGACTCTTGTGGCAATGGTGCAGAGTGTGAAACACGTGGCGTCATGCTCCAGTCTACCCAGCTGTAAATGGGTACCTGACTTTGCTATTGAGTTAGGGAAGGAAAAGGCAGCGAGGAAGGGAACTGGTCACCCCACCTCTTGATGTTGGACCTAGTATATTGAAGTCTCTAACACTTCACTCCTCTGCAGCAGTTATCTGTTTTTAGACTACTGCATGTCTTTCAAAGCGTGAGGGAGCAATAAGCCTATTCTTTGTCTCCTCAGACACCCCTGAGAACTACACAGAGCAAGGTACACAGACATATTTTTTTTAAAAACTTTATGACAGTACTTCTTTTTCAAGCGTCCTATTGACAGAGTGGTAAGAGCACTGGCGTCTCGCAGCAAAGGTGCCAGGTTCGATTCACGGTATCGACACACTTCAGTCTACCAAAACTGTAAATGGGTACCTGACTTTGCACTAGAGTTAGGGAAGGAAAAGGAAGCTGGACCTAGTATAGTGAAGTCTCTAACACTTCAATCCCCTACGGTTTTATCTGCTGTAGCGGGTATGTACTTCTCTGTCCGGCAGGCACGGCACCAATTAGCAATATGTGACAGGGCTAAGGGTCACAGCACCAAATAAAGTTATATGTAACAGCACACATGCTGTTTGTAAATAAGTTTGTTGATTTGTCAATTGTGCAAAGTTCAGATCAGATCGCACCATATAAGCACGAGGCACCTGTTATGTTAATAAAAGTGTTCAGAAAGGCTACACGCCCTAGATGTTGATTACCACCAATCTCTAGAATTGTGTGCAACCTTGTTCAACCCAGGTAGGTTCTTCCGGATAAGAGTGCAGCTACGTGTTGGTGTTTCTTGGCACGTGATATTGCTTATAATATAATGTCATCTCTCACCTTTAGTTTGTTGACACAGTTCGTATCGCAGTAGCGCATAAGTCATTGACGACACTTAACAACGTCACCACGAAAACTCACTATTTGACAGTCTTCAACGATAACTAATAAAATCTCTTAACAACAATTAAGTAATTCACTGACAACAACTACTATAAAGTTAATATTGTGTAATAAGATTACTAAAATTTCTCTCCACCAAATAAAATATAAATATAATATTATTAAAGCATGCACTGTACACCTATATAATAATTAAAATTTTTGTTTCTATTACTTTTGCACTACACTTACTAATCCTGTCATCATCTAATAAGTTGGGAACCTCTGTTCTCATTTTTCTCAATTAATATACTCTGATCCCCATAAGGACAAAAACCTGAGAATCATTGTTCTCGTCATTACATGAAAAACTATATCAACTCACAAGTTACACTGATTCTCCAATCTCGTGTAGAGTAATATTATCATCTTCCTTAATATTCAATGAACATTTCTTATTAAGTTTTACAGTAACTATAATTGAGTACTGAGTCAGTGGTTCTCATGATGTTTACTTACAAGTGGCATCCAAGGCTAAGTGCCCGGAATAAATTCACCACTATTTATTTATCTATTACCTGCCAGTCTGCAGATACACATTATTGCTTCACTACAACCGCTCCACCAACAGCGTGAAGTTATAAATATTCAATATATTCTATATCGTCAACACGCAGAAATAATATTATCCTTAAAATGGCCCAAGAGCCGTTTGTGAAACACTATTCCCCTTAGCGGATAAAGGTAATTGGTTAACAGCTTGAGAACCACTATCTTTCTTTCTTACTTCGTTACAATCCTCAGAGTTACTCGGAATAATCAGAGCCCTCCCCAAACTCTACTACTCAACAAATAATCCGCCCTACTTATGCCAACTACAAAGTATATCGGAGCACTACAGAGTCGAACCCAAAACTCTAAAGCTCGACGACATACTCTCTCCAGTTATTCATACTTAAAAGACATTCTAACACTAGCCGAGATTATCTAGAAATGCTCTTCTTAATATTTATTATTATTATAACTATTCTCTACAAAAACATTATCTATAAAAATCTATACTTCTTTCCTAATTTAATCATTTGTCCATGTACTGGCTAATCCAGCACATGGACCTATAACAAACTTCCTACATTTTGAGTTGTCTTAATTATTAAGTTGCCTGTCTAAAATCTCTAAGCTCTCTGTCCTAGAGTGTTCTAATCTGTATGAGCTTAGGTATTTATTTTTCTACCATTTTACACCCGACACCTATTTCCTCTGCTCTTCCATGGGAAAGAGTCAGGAGTTCATGATTCTGTCATCACTGCTGACAGAGCAAATGCTGACTTCAGCCTGTTTTGTTAAATCTAATTACTCTTTCTCACGTCCCAGATATGCGACACTACTGCACTTCTACAAATATTCTCATAAACAAAAAATACAAAACTATTAATCAAAATGTTTCTACATAAACAATGTATCATTCACACGCACGTGTTCAATGCTTATGGTTAAAATTAAATTCCTTTACCTAAATGTAATTTACATCAATCAACATTACATTCCTTTCTCTTATTAAATTTATATTTGTCCTAAAACGACCTCGAGGTGTGAGAACCATTCCATAAAATTTCACATCCATCATCACATATTGTTTATGCTTTGCCTGAAAAGTAGTGGGTAATGTTTGTATTTGCTTGAGGTTGAACTGTGAGAAGTAAAAACGTCGTTCGTTATCAAGCTATTGTAAGTTTAATTGTATATTGTAACGTACACATTAAACACTGTCTCATAGCGCTCCAGGTGGAGTATTTGTAACTTATATATTAAAGCTGCGGGAGGAGCATAGTGTACATTGCTACACTGCTATGGGACTACCTTTTACTTCTTTTTCAGTACTCATCAGTGAAAACAATACACTTGGGGTTATTGAGACGGAACGCCTGGGCTGCAGGCTCTTCTTTCTCAATGGCCCAACAGCTTTCAGCCATCCCAGCTTGATGAAAACCTTCAGATAATCCTGCAGTAGACAAGCTAAATATGAGTCAATGTTTTCTGACATGAAGTAAATACAACAAAGAATAAAGCATGGTGGAAGAGTGAAGCACAAATATTGTTCTCAGTTGGGAATAAGTTAAGTCACTTTTGAGAATGTCCAATTATTCTGATCTGATCAACTGTCACCTTTTCATCAAAGATCAGCTGCAATGGATCTCCAACATCTGTCTCGTGTCTTGATGGTATACTCCTGTCCATCTCTTAATGTTATCTTCCCACTAGTTGTCTTCCATTTGCATGTTTTCCTTCTACTCTTTCTTTCATTATGGTTTTCAGCATGGTGTTAGTGTCTTTTTATATGGCCAAGATATTTTATTAAAATATTTTGGTCTTCATTAACACCAACTTGCTTAAAACCATAATGGAAGGAAAACTGATGGCACAAAGTGCAAGAGGAAGACAGTGTTATAAATGGGAAGATATCAAGAGATGGACAGGAAAGAATCTGCCAGAGTGCACCAGCAAGACAAGAAAAAGAAGAATTAGATTCATTACAGCCAACCTTCGATGGAAAGATGGCAGTTTATTACATTTTGTCTCAGACACAACCATAGTTATTTTAGAGTGCAAAAGGAATTCATGAAATCACTGTTAATAATCTGAGCTTTGGTGACCTTGTATGCATTGTTAGTTTAGCAAATTTAATGTTGCTCATTTCTACTACCATGTAACAAACAGCCCTTGCAGTTTTGGAAGGGTATGAAAGTTATGACATTTAATGTCCACGTTTTTAGTCAAATACACACCTCCACAACCTGCAAAGACATCCAGTGAACGGAGGCGATGAACTTCAACACTTTTGGTTAAACTTTCCTCAGATTCCACATCATCTCTACTACTAGACTTGCCCTTCCCTTTGCCTTTTCCTTTTCCCTTGCCCTATGGTGACAAGAGAAAAATAAAATATCTGCAAAAATACCAGGCACAAACAATGGGTAAAAAAAAACAAATAGTAGAGGTAACCCATGAAAAAATAACATGGAAAAAAGTAAATAGAGCGTAATCTAATCAATGAGGCATTCCAAACTGATATTGCTGATTGAGAAACTCAACAGGGAAATCATAGGGGCTTCAGTTAACCTTTAGCACGCGGCATTCTCTTCCAGAAAACTTCCCCTGCAGCTGCATTCTTTTTCACTATGCCCCGTTTTTATACTGGGTGACTTGTAATGACTATAGTTTTTGTGTTTCTTGGTCAATTGCTATAATTTTTGGAATTTATATAAATAAATGAATGGTGAATCTGATGATATAAAATTTGTTTGTGTACATGTTAGATGTGATAGGAAGAGAGGAAAGGAAAGATGAAAAAAATGATAAAAAAAATGTAAAAAATAAAAATTTTTTTTATTTTAAAATTTAAAAAAAAAATAAAATAAAATAACCAACAAACGAAGTGTCCATATCTAAATTATCTCTTGCATCTCAATGAAAGTCATTTGACCAATACAAATCAAATGACGATCTTTTCGTTACACCCATCATCAGTAGCAAAGCAACAAACGCCCATGTCAGCAGTGACATTCGGCCGTAACCCTAAATCTTTCCGATAAATCTAATCCTAACCCCTAAACTTTTACATACTAGCAATGACATTCCACTTTCGTTTCGATCTCTGTCATCAACCATATTCTGAGAACCGATATTAGCGCTTATAATGGCAAAAATCTCATCCCCACCGCATGGCGTCAGAATCCAATAAAATTAGAGCGAAAATGGCCGCATGTTCGATGCCGATTCATTTCGATTTAAAAATTCACAGAAAATAAACGCGGATGCACCCATTACTTAAAAAGATCGGAAACGGAAGCTAACTCTCTCTCAGATAAGTTTAAAACTTAACATCCGGGGGTGAGATCACGTGTACACACATTCTAATGCGAAAAAACGTAGCACGCTGCGGTCGACATATGTCGACCGCAGCGTGCTTACCCTCGGTCGACTTATGTCGACCGCAGCATGCTAAAGGTTAACATTGAATCTACACTAAAGCTCTTTTTTTTTTTTCACCGGAGAAAAGTTTCAAAATTTCATAGTTTAATTCGGTTGCTGTGACATTTGTGTGGTGTGAAAATGATAATTTTAGCTACATCTGAGATTTCATCATCTGTTTGTTTCTGTATCTCATCACTGAGTAGATTATATTTTGCTCATCAATAATCTCATGGAAGTATTATCAAGCCAGGATCCAGTTCAGCAATTCAACATCTGAGTTCTCCATTTCAAAGACCCATTCATTAAACTGGTTTTAACTATTTGCATAATTGCTATTAAGCTCTTTAGCTGTACATGGCACCATAGAGAAGAGTTTTTGACACATACTTCAGTGATGTCGATCATACTACCACACAGATGAATGTTAGCTGTTTGATGCACAACAAAGCATTTTATCAGCGATGAAAGCTGTTACGTTCATCATTTTCTATGCATGAGATGTCACAAAGTGATGCTGACCAGCAATTCATTTCATACATATGAAGAAAACTATACATCAGTATTAGATCAGTATTAAAAAATATGAACTGTCATTATCTTAAAAATGGTAATCTCATATATCCTTCTTACCTTTCCCTTACTGCCCATGAGTCGAGCCTTTGCAGGAGGATCCTCAAACTGTCTTGTGTTAGCACTGTAAGACTCCGCAAAATAGAAACGGTCAAGATTTCCCAGAAAGTAGCTGTCAATATCTTCAGTCAAGTTCTCTCTGTAAATAACTGAGCATTTTCCACAGACAAATGAAAAGTCCAATGTAGCCTCTTCATCGCTCCAAAACAAAGTGTTGAGATCAGCATGATAGACAGTCTGAGATCCCTTGTGTGTATTCTCGATTCTGAGAGAGAATAAGTAGAACAACTGGTCACTTAACAGTCACAAGGATGTAGGTGTAACATACCAAAATCTGTCACAAGAAAGTAGGTATACAGCGCTTACACAAGTAAGTATAATACGCTCACCATAAACAGTCACAAGAAGGTATAATACGCTCACCATAAACAATAACAAGTAGGTATAACATGCTCACCATAAACAGTCACAAGTACGTAGGTGTAACACACTCACCAAAATCAGTCACAAGAAAGTAGAAATAATATGCTTGCCATAAACAGTCACAAAAAAAGTATAACACACTCGTCAAAGACAGCCACAAGAAAGTAGGTATAACACACTCTCCAAAAACAGTCCAAGAAAGTAGGTGTAACACACAAAAGCAGTCACAAGAAAGTAGGTATAACACACTCGCCAAAAACAGTCACAAGAAAGTTGGTATAACACACTCACCATAAACAGTCACAAGAAAGTAAGTATAACACACTCACCATAAACAGTCACAAGAAAGTAGCTATAACACACTCACCAAAAGCAGTCACAAGAAAGTAGGTATAACACACTCACCAAAAACAGTCACAAGAAAGTAAGCATAACACACTCACCATAAACAGTCACAAGTATGTAGGTGTAACTCAATAAATTCAGTCACCAGAAAGTAGGTATCTTTAGGTTAGAATACAAAAACTAAAAAAAAGATAAAGACTACAGTAAAATGAGATATTTACCTGTAAAACTTGTTGACCTTCAACCTGACCTCAGTAAGGTCAGGCTGCTGCTGTTGCTGTTTTCCTGACACCTTTTTGACAAAGATTTGCGTAATGCGGGCCACACGAAATGGCTCTGGACACTTGTCATTGGATCCTTTCACATATTCTGATTTGCGGTAGGCTTCTGGGTAAATGTCCTCATCAACCTGCCATAAGAAAGTTCAGGGAAACGTGGAAGAGTCCGAGCATTCAAGCAGTTATATCAAGTAACATTACAGAGACTTGCAGAGGTCTATTCAATAAACACAGCAGAACAAGACATAGAAGCAGGGTAAGAAACAGAAAGGTGTAAAAACAAAACCACTGACAGTATCATTAATTTTGTTGACAATTCCTATTTATCAAATATATTTGAAATAATGTGTCATCTTCAGTTTATATACAAATTTTTCTTTCAATAACATTTCCTATGTTAATAAATGATAAAAACTGGCACAATTCCTTTGGTCAAATGCCTTTGTAGCTAAAAAAAAATGGCTTAGTACAGCTGGAGGTAATAACAATCTGCAAAATAAATGTCACAGTTGTCCTACTGTCTGGCTTAACACATTGGGAACAACAAAAATGACAGAAAAACAAGACTTTCATAAATGGGTGCTTGTGCAGAACAGAAGAATTGAAATGGTTTGACATGGTCACCACTGTGGAACAGGTGGAAAGAACCAAGACAAACACCAGTGGAGCAAAATGTGAGGAGAAAACACTGCCATTGGATGGAAAAGTCATTGAGACAAACATGTGACACTATCACAATGCAATCCTTGTTCTGGAATCTCCAGATAACAGAAACAGAGAAAGACAAACACACACAAAAACTAATGGAGAAGAGAATTAGACACAGACAAAAAGGGGAAAGCCATGGAAAGATGCTGAACAAAGATTTAATTTATTTGTTGTTTAATTTATTTATTTACTTACACAGAACAAAGGCTTAAGTGTGTATTTGTTGAAGGCCTGGACTTCACAGAGCAGTGAAGGTAATGAATGAATGAAATTCCTTATTTGTTGATGACCTAGGCATGTGGACCTCTGAAGAATATATCACTATGGCAAAGAGCTCAGATGTAGCAAGCTCTCTCATCATTAGAGAACTTGTTCAGAGAACGACTAGTCAAGATAAACAAAGAAAAAACCAACAAACAGTGTTCTTTCTTTTCCAAACAAACCACAGAACTCCAGACTAGCGCTAAATGACAGAAATATACACCTAGAAGAAAACCCAAACTACCTAGTTATTACTTTTGACTACCAGTTGAAATGGAAAACAGTTTAAAAAAAAAAAAAACACACACCCACACAAATAGTAATACGTCTTACAAGGAGAAGGACAAGAAAAACCTACGTTGCGGCCACAAGGCCTTCGTCAGGGACAGACAAACAAGAGACAGGAGGGAAAGAAAATGAGAATTAAGTAGAAAACATGAAACTATAAAAATAAGAGAAAAAACTCCCTTAATATTAAGTCCAGTCACATGTGAAGCAAGATGGCTGCCACTAAACCGGAAAGAGGAGAAATGGAAAACACAGATTAAGAAAAATCAGCTACAAGCAAGGTTAAGTCTGGCAATTATGAAAAAGACTGGCACAACCTGCGTGTAGCAAAACGGACACTCTGGAAATTGCCTGTAATTTAATCATCTTTAGGATATATAATTCTATATTTGAGCTCACAACATTATGCTGAGATGAAAAGGGAGGCAACAAATCAAAACTGCCAAAAGAGAGCCTTTGACATTTGCTGAGGGAGACTGAGCACCTATGGGTTTGCCTGGAGTGCAGTGAGGTCGATTCTGATCAACAATAACAATTACCCTGCAAAATACAGACAGAATAGTACAGGTTCACTGCTATATAATGGATGCTACCCATCTATACAAGATAGTTCAATGTGCGCTGTTCTCCCAGAACTCACCACAGATAGAAGAAAGCTACTGCCAGCCTCCCCAACAATCACAAACACTCTAAATGGCACAACCCAACAGCTATGGACAGGGTTCATAGCATATTTCTTCAAGTATTTTCCAGCCTTTTCCAGGTCCAAGTACGTGATTTTCAAGGATGGGAAACTAATATTTTCCTCATCTAATTTTCTCAGATATAATTATCACTTTGCTGACCAGCAATCCGGAGCATTACTGTCTCCTTTTACCTAGGGTGTTTGCAGATTTCTTTAAAAATAACTGCATTTTTTTTTTTAATTCATAAAAAATTGAAAAACAAAGGCCTTAAAAATTTTCAGAGCACCATTATGAATGGTTGCCACATCCGAAAAAACATTTTATGCAAATTGGTCACATGATCATGGCGGCCGTCTTGAATTTGTGTCACAAATATAACCTATGAGGAGTCCAAGAGTTTTATCAAGCGCAGATACAGGCACAAGTGGGAAGAAGAGCATCCAGGCCACACAAAAAATGATCCTTATTACCAGCTCAGCAGAAGAGAACAAGTGGTAATCTTCAGACTTCGCACAGGTCATAACAGATTGAGATACCATCTATTCAACAAACTAAAGATAGGAACTACTGATGAGTGTGACTGTGGCACCGGTAAAATGACTGCCAAACATCTGCTTCAAAGGTGCCCAACATATGAGGAACAGAGAAAACGCATATGGCCATCACCAGTACCATTCCTAGAGAAAATCTAAGGAGATATCAACAGCCTCAGGCTGACCACTGCGACCTTTGAACTTATTCAAGTTGACATCTGAGGGTGAACGAAGAAGAAGAATTTGTGTGGCTATTTATAGAAATGTCAGGAGATGTTTTAAAACCATGATCTTTTTCCACTTTGAATTTGTTCAATGTCAGTGCAATAAAATGTTAGGGACATGGATGGCAATGAATAAAATAAGCTTGATTGATGTATTTATTTATGATTAACCACGTATTTCAACTTAAAAGGCTAAAAAAAATTGTGAATAAAATGCAAAAAAAAATTTAATTTTTGTGTTTGTCTTTTTTAAATGTATTCTGCATCTGTGGCATCTGACAATGAGTATTTGTAAATGTTTGAGTAGTTAAGTACCTCTAGTTGGAGTCTGAGCTGCTTCCTTGATTAACTGGGGTTGAAGTTGTAGCTGTATGCCTCTGCCATAGTCTGTGTCTGGATCGTTGATAATCATCGACTGTGTGGTATAACTTGAAGCAGGGTATCAGACATAGAGGTACATTGCAATCTGGGCAGTACATGCAAGTCTGGCTTCTGTTCCCTGCAGCCTTACACACTTTACAGTCTGGTTTGTTCCTTGCCCTTTCATATTTATCAATGAAGTGGTGCTCAGTGAGTCGTGTTGTTGTGACCTGTGGTTTTGAAGGTGTCACATTGCGTCGAAGAATAGCACATTCAATAAGAGTCAGACTGACATCCTGATCTTTGCTTTGATCTTTTTTGTAGGGTTGGCAGTGTTGTAGGTTATGTGCCCATTGACCAGGGCAGTTTCAACTAAGAAATGATATAAGAATAGGACCTGTGTGGTAGGGGTAGCTTGCACCTAGTTGGCCGAAGTGGTGGACACCTCCCATACTTTTGCTGTATTTTTCTGCAAGCACTGGCTTCTGAATTCTTCTGCCCTAAAGAATTTGTCTTTCTAACTGTCTTGTTTATATTATCATTGGAGTGAACAATAGATATAAGGTTAAATCTTTTCGTATCATGCCTGGTGACTGTCGGCATGCCTTATCTTCTGTCGCACAAAATACAGGATGATTTGCCTTTTTCAATTTGAGTTGCTTTTTCTTCAGTGTTTCAGCAAAATGCTTCCTATTTTCAGCTACTGTTCCATGTGCACCAATCTGAATTTCTTTCAGGTCTTGAAATAAAGCTGAAGGCTGAATAAAAACTACTACAGAAGAGAATATGTCCCTTGTTGCCTATCCATCAAGAAGATCTTTCACAACCCTGAAAGTTGCCCCAACACAACCTTCATAATTTTCCTTATCAGTATCAATTTTCAATTTCATGCAGTATTATGTTTTAGCATCAGTGAGAGCAGATAGTTTGAATACCCACTTTGTGGCAGTTAGCGCTTGAAATATATTCCTGCCTGTGTGCAGAGTGAGGTGATTTTCTCCGTACCTATTCACTTCGTCAGTGGTCAGATCTATGGCAGTGTCGGGGAAAAAAAGTTTGAAAAAATCAATAGCCATATATTCACTTGTGGCACCATGAACTTTGCGCAGCCCACAGCTTCCAACATTCAGTAGTTCTATGCCATAGTTCTGGTTCAGTAGCGCATTAATTTTGTCATGAAAAGCCCAATTTACATTAGGTCCATCCATGGACAGTTGGAGCAAATGTCCTAAATTTAACGATGAGCATACATCATCAAATGCAGTCTGCATATCAAGAGCTCTTGCATGTCCAAGAAACTTTGATGTAAGATAATGTGTTTTTATCACATTTACATTCCAGAAATGAACATGGAAATCCATTTGCTTTCGCTGCATTGATTTGTTCATGCTTTCATCAAACAGAATAATGTAACTGTTCTTGCTAAGCTGGCTCTCAAGAAGTGAGGTGAAATATGGAGCCAGTCCAAAAGAGGCCAGGTAGAAATTTTTCCTTTCAGACAGACCAAAATGTCTGGCAATAGAACTATCAGGAAACATTTTCTGAAAAATTTTATTAATGCCTGTATTTGAATTAAAACTATGGTGACTTTTGACTGAAAAGTCAAAATAATCTCAGCTCTGAGAGTTTCTTCCTTGGTCACAAATGATGTCACATCTGTAGGTCTTCTAGTAATGTTAGACATTTTTGACGTGTCCGAGGGAGTAGTGTTAGACGTTTTTTACGTGTCCGAGGGAGTAGTGTTAGATGGTTTTGATGTTTTTGAGGGTAAAACTGCTCCTTGGGGTTGTGTTCTTTTCTGTATAAAAAAAAAAAAATGGAACACACAAATAACTAATGAGTAGGCCTAAGCTATGTATATTTACCAAGTCAAAGTTCTAAACGCATACATAATATAGTCAAACAATATTTAACGAACAAAAGCTAATATATAGTAATTGGGAGGGTGAAGGTATGATAATATTCTTATAATACTTATGATAAGTGAAAATCTATTAAATATCTAACTGGAAACAGCAGGCCTTTAAATTTATTACTTACCTCAGTTGAAATGAACGATTTAATACAACTTGAATGCGCAGAGACAAGTTCTTGGTGTTTTTTTCCAGTAGCATGCGACTTTACTGCACTTTCTCCCATGCTGGTCAAATATATTTCTTTTTTACACATATGCAATTAGCAGTTCTTCAAGGCGCTATCCATGTTTTATAACTTGGCATTTCTAGCCATTTATAGTGAAAGCGACAACCAGGCATGTTTCTAATTGATAATTTCAAAGGTGGCGATGTTTGATTCCAATAATAGATGCGAAAGCTAAAAATAAATGTGTGCGTATATATCATTAACGCAAACCGCCAAAAACGCAAACCGCCAAAAACGTCTGCAAATGGATTTAGTGTGCAAAGGGAAGTAAAAATTCTATGGTAACTGAAGTTTATTAACGAAAAATACCACCAATAACCGAAAAATGGATGCCAAGCATCCAACTTTCGACTCGTATTTTTTCCCCTGGAAATTCAAGGCTTTTAGTCATTTTTCCAGCCTTTTCAAGGCCTGGAATTTTTTTTCCCGATTTCCAGGTTTTTCCAGGTCGCTACGAACCCTGTATGGAACACATGCAGATTCTTCAACCTGGCACTGGCTGCAAAATAGAGCAATGAACTCAGCAGCCTTAGTTAAACAGAACATAATGGACGTGACTTTCAAGGGTGCTGATTGTACTCACTTTGGAATGTGATTTTCTAGCAGTTGTGACTTTCTCATGGACGATCTTGAATCCATATGCTGCTGGGTCAACATAGCAGCAATCACCTATTGAATATTCCAGGCCATTTTTCCTCACACTGCCGTAATACATGTAACTGGATGAGCCACCATCCACCTGGGCAGAGACATAGAGAAATAACACAACAGTTTTACAGAAGGTTTCAGTAATATAATAAGAGTTTTACAGAAGGTTTCAATAATATAATACAAGTTTTACAGAAGGTTTCAATAATATAATAACAGTTTTACAGAAGGTTTCAGTAATATAATAACAGTTTTACAGAAGGTTTCAATAATATAATAAGTTTTACAGAAGTTTTCAATAACACTACTTTGATCTTTAGATGCACACTGTCAAAGCAGTCAGTGGCCATCTGGTGGTGTCTAGTAGGGCAGCAACAAAAACTGCTTCCACTTTGCTGTCAGCAGCCATCCTTTGTGCAGTGCCCCAGCTCTTGTTCACTCTTTGCTACTCTGCCTATACAGTTCCACGCTAAGTTGTTTTTGGTCAACCTCTCTTTTGCTTTCCTTCAAGGGTCCATAGCATAGTTGTTCTAAGGATGTGGCCAACCCAATTCCAGCGCCTGCCAGCTATGATGGTGTGCATGTCTTCTTGGTTGCTCCAAGTAAGCAGTTCTTGGTTGGTGATGGTATTCGGCCAAAAGATTCAGAGAATTATCTTTAGGCAAATGGTGTGGAAATGGTACAATTTCGACATTTCCTTCTGTTACTCTACAGAATTCCACAATTAGACACTAACAGTTTTATTATCTGCAGTGTGCAAGAAAGAGGAATATTTCCAGATTAAGTAAGAACAATCACCCGTGTGTTGCCAGGGCCCGAAAGGGGAGCAAAGAATAGTAACACTGCACCCTACCACGCATGTCGTAAAAAGCGACTAAGGAGGGTTGGGCATGGGGCTGTTTACCCCATCCCGTAAAAACTTCGCACAGTGGGCTGATCACCTGCTTGCCAACCAATCTGATTACGGAAACAACGATAGATTGTTTGGTCTGTTTCTGTTCCACAAAGACGCCACTAGGCGTGGTGGAAACAGCGATAGATTGATCAATTTGTTGTTGCCCTAAGACGCCACTAGGCGTACTGGCCACATACTGCTTTGCCGGTTGGTGGCTAAGGATGGAAGAAGAAGAAGAAGAAGTAAGAACAATACATTCCTTTTAAATAAGATAGGATTTAGTGGTTAATCAAAATTATTTGGAGAAGTCACAAGCAGAGAAAACATTTAAAAAACCTCAATTACTGGTAAATTAAAGAAGCAGACGAAGGTAGAGAGAAATACCCTGATAAACATCCCACATAACAATGGAGAAAGCTTAAAAAAAATGAGAGAGAGAGAGAGAAGAAAAAAAAAGTTGATTCATGACACTACAGATCACATCAAATGGAGACATGATCACCAATGAGAGACACTCAATGATGATTAAAAATGTGTTTCCAATCCATTGACGCCGCCTTCTCATCTCTTGTTCCACTGGCACTGGGTCTTGTCAAATCTTCTTCTTCTTCCTCGTTCGTCCTGAAAAGGACGGTGGTTGCGTTGTGTCTGTTTACGCCTAAGCTGTGATATCTGCACCTTTCGGTCGACACATCCGACTTCTGCACGGCATTTTTTAGGACCGGGTTTGCCTTCCCATTGCGATCCACACTCGCTCAGCCAGACTGCACTGCTGCAGACTGTTTTCCAGGACCACCACGTGGAGGTGGAGTGCGGTCTTGACCAGCTCTGATTCGCTGGTCCTGACGCAGGCAGTCAAGCTATGAGTCGCTGACTGCGTTCTCTATTGCTGCGTCTTTGGGTCCCGGTCTTGTCAAATGATGATTAAAGGTTACAGAAACGGGGCAGAAAGAAAAATTTAAAAGACAGCACTCAAGATAACTGAACACATCATCTCAGCTGACAATCTTCTCCCACGCTATAAGAAGAGCACAATCGGCCACTAGTCTTACTACACTGACCGCACCTTCCAAGATGTTTTCATTAGCAGGATCTAGATTCCACTTTGTGACTAACAACTGTCTTGTCAAGCCAGATACAGGTGCTCTCCCTCACTCTCATGTTAACAGTTTAAACAGGTAACATAGTTATTGTTAACATTTAAGTTTTTTTTTTTTAACTAAACATCAAATACAAATTTACAAGTCATTACAGCTGAAGATATAATTTACATACTATTTATATGATTGTAATTGAGAGCAAAATGTAAAACAGCAACATGCCTGCTTTCTCCATTCTGTGTAAATAATTATTAGCCCATTTTTGTTCATTCGTGTCAGGTCAGAAACAACATAGCTAGGGACTAAAGATAGAAAGTAAAGATAGACATAACAGGCCCTCAAGAAATAACAACCAATATAAGTAGACATACTTTTAACTGAAAAAACATAGGGGACAAAAGATTTGGGAGGCAAAAGAGAACACAGAGACAAGAGAACCTGGAGAAAGAAAAACCTGGAGAAAAAGAATATAGGACAAAAGAGAACACAGATAAAAAAAATAGCACAGAGAAAAGAGAACCTGGAGAAAAAAGAACATGCAGCAAAGAGAGCCTGAAGGAAATAAAAAAAAGAGGATACAGAGAAAAAAGATATCACAGAGAAAAGATAAAACAGAGAAAAGAGAACCTGGAGAAAAGTGAATATGAAGAAAAGATCATGGGGGAAAAAACATGGAGAAATAGAGAAAAGAAAACAGTGATGAAAAGAGAACCTGCAAGAAAAGAGGAACCTGAAGAAAAAAAGAACATAGAGATGGCCAGACATGAAGAAAAGAGTACACTAAAGAAAACAGCACATGGAAAATAGACAACGTGAGAGAAAAAAGAACATGGAGAAAAGAGAACCTGAGAGAAAAGAGAAAATGAAGAAAAGAGAAAATGAAGAAAAGAGAACATGGAGCTGATGATGCACTAGAATAACACAAAATGAAGCCTTAATGCTAACTGTCTAGCAAGAATAATACAAATAAAGCAAACTGGAACCTCTTTTAGGGGAAAAAAACTACACATTCTTTAGGACACTCAAGCAAATCAAGGGCACTGTAGCTGCAACTTACTTCAATAACCTTCCCTAGCATTGTCTCCTCTTCCTTCCTCCTTTTATCCAACCTCTCACAGATAACGCAGCAGCTGTACTTTCCTTCATCCACATGAGTGCCAAGACCTGGTGGATCCTCAAACCGACCAAACTTGGGTTCATAAAACTTCTGGTAAAAGAATGTCTTGCCATCATCTTCTTGGATGACGCTGTCTTCATCTGGGTTGTCAATGCCGCCTTTCAAATTCCAGTTCTCGGGAACAGCTTTGTGTATAACCTAGAAGAGCAGGACATTGTTTAGAAAAATAGGAACCACTTAAAATTTCTCTAAAGTCCAATTAGCGAAAGAGTTAAGTAACCACTCCTGATAAAACAAACACAACAATTTGGGCCCTGTGTAAATTCTCTGGGGGTCTCTGAGAAACAGATAAATAGAACTGCTGCTCCCTGATAAGAAGCAATTAAACTGAGGCTTGTGCATGGGGATGGCAATTTCACCATAAATAAAACAAATTGCTAAAGAAACCAGTGCTGTAAGAGTGTATCAAAGCTTTTGTGCAGGCTTCCAACCTGCTGCAGTGGTGGCTCCATAAAGAGTTCAAATGGAAAAGAAGAAGAAATCAATGTGGGTGATTCTAAAGCAGCGTGGTCCAACTGTAGTCCCATGGGCCAAATGTGGGTGATTCTAAAGCAGCGTGGTCCAACTGTAGTCCCATGGGCCAAATGTGGGTGATTCTAAAGCAGCGTGGTCCAACTGTAGCCCCGCAGGCCAAATATGGGTGATTCTAAAGCAGCATGGTCCAACTGTAGTCCCGCGGGCCAAATGTGGGTGATTCTAAAGCAGCGTGGTCCAACTGTAGTCCCGCAATTAAATCTCGCGAGATATCAGTTGTTCTTGGTTTTCACAATAAAGAGCTGTTTTGGCACCCTTTAGCAATGCTCTTTCGCTCACATTTAATTTTGTTTATAGTGAGTATTCAAACTTGGTAATTATATATTTTTGCAATATCTATTGAATGTGATGGTAAGAATAACGAAGCTGCTAAGAGACAATATCACGGATGTAGCGTGTCCATGACTCAATAACTAAAATCTGTGTAACAGCCAGGGCCAGATTTACACATGGTGATGCCCTAAGCTTTAGGAGGTGGGTAGAAGGGTTGCTTCAATAGAGCTTTAAAAATATGCCTTTACCTTTTCGGTTTCAAGACAATTATTAAAGCAAAAAATACTTCAAATTTGTTCCCAGATATCAAGTGATTGAATGTATTTAATTCCTAGGAGAAAAATACTCGTGTAAATTTGTAATTGCCATACAATGAAGTTTAATTTGCAAACTGTAACATGATAAACACTGATAAAACATAAGAAATCAGTCAGTTTACAACATTTTCTTTCTTGCTTTTGTAAACGAAAAGTTATGAATGATGTTCTCAAAGGACAAGCTACGCAATTTATCACTTACTATGCACATAATACTAAGTGCTGACAGCTTGTCTTGTACCTTTGTTTCTCGGAGCTAATTTTTAACTCTCTTTAGTCATAAAAATGATCTTTTCCCTGAGCAGTTTGCTACCATCAGACTTTAATATAGTCGTAGTATTGCTGCAACGTTAGGAAAAGCTAAATGAATCTTGTCTTGAAAGATGACCTGAAACAGATCTTGGTGACACAGATGTCCTTTTTCCTGCATAGTTTTGCTTAATATAAGCATAGAAGTGTGTTAGTTATCCAGTGAGATTAACATCAATATTGTCTGGATAATCTTTCATAAAAAATTCTACAGCTTCATGCAGGCCCCTACAGACTGTGAGGCTGCAAGCTGTAGCTTGTTTAGCTTATGCCTAAATCCGGCCCTGATAACAGCGCACTCAGTGAGTTTTTATTTGTAACCCTCAAAATGAACATGAACAGAAAAAGAAAGATTTCTGAGATTACCACCAATGTTTAACATGAAATGAGAAGAATTTCTATTCCTTGAAAATAATGGAAAACCACTATGTCTTGTGTGCCTGCAAATTTGTTGCAGTTTCAAAGGAGTATAAGATAGGGCACCTTATGACACGATGCACAAAACACAGTATGCTCAATATGTATGAAAATTGCGATCTGATATTTTTATGGCCTTGAAAAGACATCAAAAACAAAAGGATGCACTATTTACATTTAGGAAGCCTCAGACTGCAAGCCTTACTACATCAAAAGAAGTTGCTGTAATGCTTGTGAAAAAAAAAGTCATTAAGGGATGGTGAGTTGACGAAATGTGCAGTGAAGATGGCACAAGTTTTTGGGGAAGATAAAGCTGCTAAAATGTCTCATCAAACAGTTGCAAATAGAGTAAAAACAACTTAATGAGCATGTTTCTTTCAAACTGAAAGACGTGATGAGGCACTGCAAATACTTTTCTTTGGCTTTGGATGAAAGTACAGACATTTGTGACGTAAGCCAACTGCTGGTTTTCATATGCACTGTAGATGAGGATTTTATGGTACATGACGAACTCATGAAGATGCAACCTTTGTATTGTAATACAAAGGGTTCAGACATTTATGCAGCTCTTTATTCTGCCGTTAGTGAATATGGAGGGTTTGAAGGAAAATGGAGTGGATTGTATCACATTACGCTGCATTATCCACCAAGAAGCGTTGTGTGGCAAAATAATGCAGATGAGTGATGTAATGAAGAGTGTTGTAATTATAGTGAACTTAATTAGAGGTGGCAACAAATGTCAAGAGATATAGGAAATTCATGTAGTTCCTTGAAGAACTGAATGCTGAACACAGTGAGATACCAGTGCACTCAAATATCAGGTGGTTGAGTGCTGGGAAGACTCTTCAGCATTTATTTGCTCTTTGGAAAGAAATACTATTCTTTCTCCAGAATACCAACACTGACATTGTTCAATGCACATTTCCATTAGTAATTTTTATCCATATTTTATTACATTTGTCATTTCGCACTCTTCGATTTTCATTTATTTTTTCCTGAGCTTTTATTTTAAATAATTTTTTATCATGAATGGCCCACAAACTTTAAATTTTTTAGTTTTGATGGCTCTCATGGTTGAATAAATTGGACCATCCTGTTCTAAAGACATAATCTTATCTGCATATTTTGGTTTGTCCAGCCTCACCATCTGCTTTCTCCACTGAAACAAACAACTGTTAAAGTTCAAAGGTTTTGTTCTGGTGTGATCACCACACTCTCCACGTACCACAAAATATATACAGTACTGCATATTATCATCACTTCTCAGCTCCCAAGGAGCATAGGCCTTCAACAAACTTATACCAAGTCTTCCTGTCTTTTGTTACCTGCTCAATGTCTTCTTCAACCCCTTCATGTCTGTCTTCAGTTCTCTTCTTCATGTGTTCCTTGGTCTCCCTCTAACTTTCTTAATCTGGGGATTCCAGAACAAGAACTGCCTGGTGATACAATCAACGGGTTCCCTTAATGTGTGTCCAATCCATCGCCAGGATCTTCTCAACTCTTGTTCCACAGGCAACTTGTCTAGTTCTTATCAGTTGCACGTTGGCGATCTTGTAATCCCATTTCAATCCTATTCTACACAAGCACCCATTTAAGAAAGCGTGTAGCTTTTATGTTGTTGTTTTTGTTGTTCTCCATGTTTACAAGCCATACAATAGGACTGACTTGAAATTTGAATTGATAATTCTGATCATTGTGTTGGATTTGTTCAATCTCCATGTATTTCCCAATGCAATGAAACCTCCTCTAACCTTTTGTATTCTTATTTAGATATTGCCTGTCCCTCCAACTGTGTCTACACTACTGCATATATTTCAGGTTAAAATTACCCTACCAGGATTGCATCTCCATTCATGCAATGTTATAACAACCCCATAGAGTGCTGTTCTTACAGCTCCATTTTCCAGGAACGTATCCTGAGCACTGAGCATGGTTTTATTGTATATAGCCAATGCATTTGCTTGCTTTCTTTTTTATTCCAGTAGCAGTGATCTACTTACTTACTTAGTCGTTCCCCTTCTACCATGAGGTGTAGAGGTTTGGAAGAGAGAGCTTCAGACTATCCTATCGGCAATCTTCCTCCTGACCTGGTTCCATTCTAGTCCTCGATCCTTCAAAGATTGTCTAATGTTGTCCTCCCAGCGGACTCTGGGTCGTCCTCGGGGTCTGGATCCTTGGCCCTTTGTTTCCCATGCTTGTCGTGGTATCCGATCTTCTCCCATTCTGCAGACATGACCAAACCATCTTAATTGGGACTGTTCTACTTGGGTCTGCAGGGGGTAGGATTTAAGGCCTTGACGTATCGTCTGGTTGCAGTGATCAAGCCTAGTATTATTATCTTCCTTCAACATTTTCTCATGTGATCTTATTCTTCATGTCCAAGTTATACAACACATCCACTCCAGAAACAAATATTGTTTTCTTAAAACTGGGTTGACAGACTTTACCTTCACTTTATTATGCACTGCCACAAGTTCGTTGTTATCACACTCATTAACAACAAACAGCTCTAGAGGATCAGACGCTTCTCCCAAGACAGTCTCACAACCTCTGTAGTACCACTGAACGTGAGCCTGTTTGCAACCACCTTCTTCAAACAGGTACTGAATCTGGGCAATGTAGAAGGGCTGAGTTGGGTCAGCAGATGAGATGGAAACGTAGTCTCCTTTAGTTATCTGTGCAGTGAAGAAAAGAAATAGAAGATTTTAAGAGGAGGAGCGGCAGTGCACTTTGTCAAAACAGAGAAAAACAAAGAAAATTGGGATTCGTCTTCGTTTTGATAATTATTATCCTGAATCTAAATGTGTCAAAATTATTTGTCAGAACAGATTATAAGTGGCGAGAGTTTCCTATCATATCAATACTGACATTGAGCCCTGAAAGGAGGAAGAGACTGGGAAAAACTAAGTAAACATGGATAAAAGATTCCTACAATAAACTTGAAAGAAGGCCTTACACAGAAGAGAAATCTAAGGATAAACATGGAAAAGAGATTCTTAAACAGAGCTGTAAGCAAGCCTTACATGGCCAGACACAATAGAAATTCAAGGATAAACACGGATGAGAGATTCCTAAATACACTTGTAAGAAGGTTTTTACATGGCCATAGGTTTAACATGGTCAGAGGTTTTATATGTCAGACGCAGAAAAGAAATTCTAGGATAAACACGGATAAGAGATTCCTAAAATAAATACACTTGAAAGGTTTTACATGTCAGATGCAGATAGAAATCCAAGGATAATCACAGATAAGAGATTCCTAAAATACACTTGTGGGAAGGTTTTACGTGGCCAGATGCAAAATAAAAATCCTAGGATAACCACAGATAAGAGGTTCCAAAAACAGACCTATAAGGTCTTACATGGTCAGACACAGAATAGAAATTCATGGATATACAGACCGATACACACAGTGCAGCAAAACTCAGGAAGCTGATGCACAATAAGCTAACAAAGAATAAATGTAGCATTTTGAAAACCAGACTTTGAAAACTTTAGTGTCATTTAAAGATATTAGTATCCGAGACTCAGAAAAACCTCTACACCTCATGGTAGAAGGGGAACGACTAAATAAGTAAGACTCAGAAAAACTAACAGATGCATGATATATATATGTAAGAAAAAAAAAATGAAATTGAAAGGAGGCACCACAGTGTAATTAAATTTAAATAGCTGCGCATCGAACTAGAATGCTCTAAAGGTTAAAGCATGATGGGACTAAAGACAACTTTTGCATAATTAAACACTAAAGAAATACTTACTTACTTAGTCGTTCCCCTTCTACCGTGAGGTGTAGAGGTTTGGAAGAGAGAGCGCCAGACTATTCTATCGGCTGTCTTCCTCCTGGCCTGGTTCCATTCTAGTCCTCGGTCCTTCAAAGATTGTCTAATGTTGTCCTCCCAGCGGACTCTGGGTCGTCGTCGGCGTCTGGATCCTTGGCTCTTTGTTTCCCATGCTTGTCGTGGTAGCCGATCTTCTCCCATTCTGCAGACATGGCCAAACCATCTTAGTTGGGACTGTTCTACTTGGGTCTGTATGGGGTGGCATTTTAGGCCTTGACGTATCGTCTGGTTGCGTACCATGTCTCTTCTTGTTACTTCAACCACCTTCCTCAGATACCTCATTTCTGAGGTTTGGATCTGGCTTTTATGGGTTGTAGTCATTGCCCATGACTCGCATCCATATGTTAAGACTGGGACATAGGTGGAGCGGTATACAGCCATCTTCGTTTTCTTACCAACCTCTCTCTTGCTGAGGAATCCTCGATTTATGGCCTGAAAAAGTCTCCCAGCTGCTGCTTTTCGAGTGGCCAACTCTTCTTTGATGCCTCCCTTTCGGTCTATAATAGCTCCGAGGTATTTAAAGTGGTCGACCTGCTCCAGGACCTGTTCTCCCAGCTTAATCTGATGTCTTCTTTCTTCTCGTGATATCACCATGGATTTTGTTTTAGAGCTGCTTATGACCATCCCTCTCTTCTCCAGCTCTTCCTTCCAGACTTGCAGGTTGGATTGGAGATGTGCCTCTGATTTAGCAATCAGGGCAACATCATCAGCAAATGCCAGCTCTGAAATATAGACCTGTCTCATCTTCCAGTACCCCACTGAATACTTTCTTGTTTTCTCCTTACATGCCTTGATGACATCGTCCATAAGGAGTATGAAGAGGTAAGGTGATAGGATATCACCTTGTCTTACACCAGTGGTGGTCCTGAACTCTTCTGACTTATGGTTTGCTGTCCTCACATAATTTCTGTAAGACTTGTAGAAGCTCTGTATAGCATGAATCAGAGGTGCTGGAATATTCTTCCTTGCCAAACAGTCCCAAAGTTTGCTCCAAGGGACCCTGTCAAACGCCTTTTCCAGATCTATGAAACAAAGAAATACACAGGGAAAACAACAGGTCTAACTGGTTCATCTGGGAGAAATTACTGTCTGTTCAAAAACAGCAAATGGTTTGGACACACTTTTCAAAAGCTGGTTCTACACAGTGTGCGCAGTTCTTGCTGGTGATACGATCATATAAAACATCTTGTACTAACAGGTAAAATTGCAAGAAAGGTCAATACGTTATATATCTAATCTATAAACAAAAACAGCAGAGACCTTATTTTATTATACCCTCCTTTAGTAAGTGACTGAACTTCAACACTGGCTTTTTGCAACAATTGCTGAAGTACATCACACATAAGGCATCAAAACTAATGAAAATCACCAACAATGATAAAGCACAGTAGGTGTAATTTACCTCACAATCATTAGGTGTAATTTACCTCACAATCATTAATTCTCGCTTTAGCGTAATACTTTCTGTTGCTTTCTTCCTTTACTGGTGGCTCAGGCCAAACTACTTTAGTCTTTGTGTTCCTGGCAGATTTGTGTTTAGTCACTGCCACCAAGTTTTTGCTCTCCTGATCTTCTTTGTCAACCTCTGATTCCTCTTCTACATCATCCTCTTCAGCTGTCTTGATGGCCATGTTGGGGCATCTGAAAAAATTATGAATGTTGCTATACTGTGTTCTAAGTAAAAGTAAACAAATGTGCAAGCTCTCAAAAACACTTCTATATTGTCAGGGAGAATGGCAGCAATGAAAGAGCTGACAGACTAGCTTCAAGAGCACCTATAGAGGGTGCATTGGACGTGGATAAGACAGAAATACTGAAGGCAATTCATGATCGCCTATTAGAGAATGACACTGCAATCGATGAATCATCAAGGCTAAGATTGCTGGAATTAGGCATCAAACGCAAGGCCAGTAGGGATGGATGTATGAGAGGACGCATCCGGCGTGTATACAACCAGTGTGCAACATGAACAAATAGCATTCATAACCTTCGACATTTACTGAGGGAGACTGAGCACTTATGGGTTTGCCCGGAGTGCAATGACATCGATTCTGATTAACATTAACAGGGAGAATTTCTTTCTCCCGAGACACGTGACACTCTGTAGAAATAGTTACTTAGAATTTAAAAAGAAATAAAACAAATCCCCTTGTCAAGTGCACCAATTCTTATGACTCCCTCCTCAAAAGCATGTCACCTATAGAATATAAATAATTCTTGCTACTTTCAAAATGATATACTAAAAAAAGTATAGGAAAATCTGATGCTTAGATCTCTTAGGTGCTCATAGAGCCTTTTGAGACCGCAAACCACAAGATGAAGGGTGTAAGGTACATAAGGATGTTCAGTGTCCCAAGTCCATGTCTTCCTGTGATCTATTCACAGTCACTATTGTTTGTTCCTGTCTTTGCACTCAGACCACCAATTAAGATTATGTCTTTACTTCTCTTTTTAGCCATGATATTTTGAAGACTGAAGATTCTTGATTTGATTTTATGTTTTTAAAATACATATTTGACTTCTTTTGTCAACTTTTCAGTGTATTATTTTTTTTTTACCCAACAAAGTTACTTACCCTGTGTAGTCCCGGGGGGGGGGGGGGGGGGAACCTGAAGAGACAAAGAAAGAATAGTACTACTAGACTCTTAGACATATCGTACAAGGCAACTAATTTGAGACTGTGCATAGAGGGCTGGCAACCTAATCATGTCAAACAAAATGCCATAGAAACCACTGCTACAAAAGCATGTGAATGCTTGGTGCAGGCTTCCGGCAAGAGGACTTGTTCTATCCTCTGTTAGGGCTGCTTAAGAAAATAAATGATGAATGAACAAATTTACCAACCTGTTTTTGAAAGTGTTAACCCAGCCATTAAAAGAAAATAGGAGAGGTCAAGGAAAAAAAAAAGAAAGTCTACCAGTGCCTCACGTTCCAAAAGGAGTTGGGAGAAAAAGAGAAAGCCATATTGTACATCACAAAAAACACCATTATATTAACCTTCGTTCCTTGCAAGCTTGTTTGGCCCGACCTGTGCCCCCAAACTTGGTCATATCACGGCATGCAGCACATTTACCACAGTCGGGCTGTTGGCACACCTTAAGAAAAAAGAACAAACACAATAATGCTGCATGTAGTATAATATGAACATAAAAATGACTTTGAAATCCACAAAACAACACAGCAGCTTATGAAGATCCAAGGATAAAACATAGCATTCTTAGCCTTTAGCACGCTGCATTAAAATGACAGAAATTTGCCCCTGCAGCTGCATTCTTTTTCACAACGCCCCGTTTTTATAGTGGGTGACTTGTAACGTCTATAGTTTCTGTGTTTCTTGGTCAATTGCTATCATTTTTTGAATTTATATAAATAAATGAATGATGAATCTGATGATATAAGTTTTGTTTGTGTACATGTTAGATGTGATAGGAAGAGAGGAATGGAAAGATGAAAATAAATTTTTTTTAATTTTAAAAAAACCAACACACGAAGAGTCCTGAACCCTGGCATCTCAATGAAACAGTCATTTGACCAATACAAATCAAATAACGATGTTTTCGTTACACCCATCATCAGTAGCAAAGCAACAAACGCCCTCATCTCGTCAGCAGTGACATTCGGCCCTAACCCCAAACCTAACCCTAAACCTAACCCCTAATGCTAGACATACTAGCAATGAGATTCTATTGTCGTCCCCATCTCTGCCATCATCCATATTTTGAGAACCGATATCAGCGCTAATAAAGCCAAGAAACTCCTCGTCATCACATCGGAGTCAGAATCCATTAAAATTTCACCGAAAATGGCAGCTTGTTCCATGCCGATTGATTTCGATTTGAAAATTGCACAGAAAAATTTCGCTAATACACCTGTTACAACTGAAAGTCAGAAAAGGAAGCGAACTCTCTTTCACATAAGATTCAATTTTAACATTCGGTGGGGATATGACGTGTACACATCTTATATAGCAGGAAATGAACGATATTCGAAAGTAGACTTAAGTCGCCTGCAGCTGGGAGAACATAGGGTACCTCCGGCAACAATTGTCGTCCGACGCGTGCTAAAGGTTAAATAACAGAATTAGAAGAATTCAGCACAATGAGTAATCAATGCAGTTTGATAATTTTAACATAAACGACACTTAACTATAAATTAGAATATTATATCCATATACAGTATGTTATTTTAGTAATATAATATCTACGTTCACATATGCATGCAAAACTTGGACTCTGACAACAGATTTTGAGAGAAGACTCCATGCAGAAGGGCATGCACTGGTAGAGTGGTTATAGTGCTTCCTTCTAGCAGTAAAGTTACCGGCACTGGGTTCAAAACCTTAAAGCATCATGCTCCGGTCTACCCCATTGTAAATGGGTACCCGACTCTGCTCTCGAGCTAGGGAAGGCAAAGGAAACTGGTCAATCCCATAAAGTGGGACCTAGTAATGTGAAATTTGGGATGCAAAGGAAGGCACGCTGCTCTTGCGTGAATTAAAAGGTTAGATCTCTGCATGGACGCTGCTATTGTGTGTATTAGAGTTAGATCACTCTCTGAATCTATGCTGCTACTGTGTATTACAGAGTTAGATCACTCTCTGACTGTATGCTGCTCTTGTATGAATTCCAGGGTTAGATCTGTAACCACGACCCTGAAGCTCCTCCTCGTGGTGCATCCTGGATGTTTATCTGTAGGTGAAACATGAACTAAGTTTGGGGGAATCATTTGAGCCCCAGACTTTGCTCTGGCTTTTACCTGGTTGGCTGTGTGCAGGAGGATCTTACAATGAATAGATGACAGACGAGGTGAGCTGGAAGGTGGCTCTGTACAGAACGTGAGGATCCCTTGCGACAGCCTAGAGTCAGAGCACAGCATTTTAGCCCTGCATATTTGGAGAGTCCCTGTGGATGGTGTGGAGTGCATAGTATGCCACCCCCTGCCTCCTTCTAGCTTGAAACCACTTGTGAGGATCCTTTAAATGCATGCCAAGTCAGGACAGAATACCCAGGAAAAGAAACTGGAACTCATAACTCCAACTTAACAAGTTTCAGAATGGCAGAAAAGTCACAGGAAAAGGTGAGGTCAACAATGTAGCTAATGCCAAGGAATCTTCAACTTGGTATAGAGTGACAATTTCAGCAATAATAATACCATGAAATCTTTAACACTACACTATGCTATGTCAGTATCTGATATGGGGTTACCTACATGCAAGACAAATGTGATGTTATAGAAGGATCTCATATCATAAATGAACAGACACACAAAAGTGTCACATGATCTTATGAAAACTTTCTCACAAGAATAAAGAGACAAATACTGATAAGGTATGACTGTTAAGTCCTTTTTACGCGTGGGAGTTAAGTGTATGAGACTTTTACATGCCAGTCTATTTTTGATAGACGCACATGTGAGCGCATCTAGAATAATTGTATAACTTAAATATTTATGTGTATTTTTCTGCATCTTTATTGAATGCAGATGACACACCTTTTGGTCGTTGATTTGTTGCTATACGAACCATACCCTAGAGACTTAATAACATTTCGGTCGTCTGTGATAGACGCATTTTTTGGGGTTCTTTCTCCGATATTATGAGAAGACCCAGACTTACGTATATAATGAAATACTCAAGAGTTGTGTTCCTGAGGGATTATTCCAGGAATTTGGTGCCTCTATAATTATTGCTAATTAACGGCATGTTTCAAGGTCTGTCGCCTCAAAGACCCAAATCCCTACGTGTCACAGCAGAACTTCCATTGCATCTGTAATAATCAATGGCTAGTGTGTCCCTCTGACACTAGTAGCGATATTGTATACTGAAGCAATATATTATATTTGAATCGATGAAGTCTTCAGAACGGTCAAGATGTTTGACCATTTTTATTATAACAGGGTTCATAGCAAATTTCTTCAAGCATTTTCCAGGCTTTTTCCAGGTTTTTCCAGGTCCAGCACGTGATTTTCAAGGATGGGAAACTCTAATATTTTCCTCATCTAATTTTCTCAGATATAATTATCACTTTGCTGATCAGCAATCCGGAGCATTACCGTCTCCCATTACCAAGGGTGTTTGCAGATTTCTTTAAAAAGAACTTTTTTTTTTTTTTAATTCATAAAAGATTGAAAAACAGACATTTTTTCCAAGTATTTAGTGAATTTGTTCAACATCAGCGCAATAAAATGTTAGTGACATGGATGGTAATGAATAAAATAAGCTTGATTGACGTATTGATTTAACGATTAACCACGTATATCAACATAAAAGGCTAATAAAATTGGAATAAAATGTTAAAAAAAAACTGTATTTTTCGTGTTTGTCTTTTTTGAATGTATTCTGTGTCTGTGGCATCTGACAATGAGCGTTTGTAAATGTTTGAGTAGTTAAGTACCTCTAGTTGGAGTCTGAGCTGCTTTTTTCATTAACTGGGGTTGAAGTTGTAGCTGTAGGCCTCTGCAAGAGTCTTTGTCAACGATCCACGTTGATAATTCTTGACTGTGTGGTATAACTTGAAGCAGGGTATCAGGCATAGAGGTACATTGCAGTCTGGGCAGTACATGCAAGTCTGGCTTCTGTTCCCTGCAGCCTTACACACTTTACAGTCTGGTTTGTACCTTGCCCTTTACTTTTTTATCAATGAAGTGGTGCTCAGTAAGTCATGTTGTTTTGAAGGTGTCACATTGCGTCGAAGAATAGCAGGTTCAATTTTTTTTTTTTTTTTTTGTACGCCCGCTAATACTCGAGGTGAAATCTCAGGTTATTATTAATGTCTAACCTGACATTGATTTTACGTGAGTATCCCTTTTTTCTTGTACAGAGACAGGTGTCCCTCGCCATTCAGGCAGATACTCGCCGATTTCGGAGGTACCCATTAGAGCTGGGTCGGCTCAGGAGCCGCCAATCCCTGGTCGACGACACACCTTCAAATGTTCTCGCCAGGTCTCGAGTTAATCCAGTCCAAATCCCGGTCGACGAAAAATCCTCAAATGCCGTCGCCCGGGTTTGATCCTGAATCACCCGGGCGCCAGAGCGGTGTGGTAACCACTACGCTAGCGCGGCTCCTAGCAGGTTCAATAAGAGTCATACTGACATCCTGATCTTCGCTTTGATCTTTTTTTGTAGAGTTGGCAGTGTTGTAGGTTATATGCCCATTGACCAGGGCAGTTTCAACTAAGAAATAATATAAAAATAGGATCTGTGTGGGTAGGGGTAGCTTGCACCTAGTTGGCTGAAGTTTCCACACCTCCCATACTTTTGCTGTATTTTTCTGCAATCACTGGCTTCTGAATTGTTCTGCCCTAAAGAATTTGTCTTTCTAACTGTCTTGTTTATATTATCATTGGAGTGAACAGTGGATATAAGGTTAAATCTTTTCGTATCATGCCAGGTGACTGTCGGCATGCCTTATCTTCTGTCGCACAAAACACAGGATGATTTGTCTTTTTCAATTTGAGTTGTTTTTTCTTCAGTGCTACAGGGTCCGATGCGGAAAATTCAAGGCTTATAGCCATTTTTCCAGGCTTTTCAAGGCCTGGAATTTTTTTTTTTCGTTTTCCAGGTTTTTCAAGGTTTTTCCAGGTCGCTACGAACCCTGTTATAATGACCGGCGTTCTCAATCAGAGGTCATATCAACGTACATATTAACTATGTTTGATGCTACTACATTTTTTTTTTTCATACGCCCGCTAATATTCGAGGCGAAATCTCAGGTTATTATTAATGTCTAGCCTGACATTGATTTTACGTGAGTATTCCTTTTTTTCTTGTACAGAGACAGGTGTCCCTCGCCATTCAGGCAGATACTCGCCGATTTCGGAGGTACCCATTAGAGCTGGGTCGGCTTAGGAGCCGCCAATCCCTGGTCGACGACACTCCTTCAAATGTTCTCGCCAGGTCTCGAGTTAATCCAGTCCAAATCCCGGTCGACGAAAAATCCTCAAATGCCGTCGCCCGGGTTTGATCCTGGATCACCCGGTTGCCAGAGCGGTGTGGTAACCACTACGCTAGCGCTGCTCCCATGCTACTACATGATTGTTATATGAGATGCTCGTACCATGATGTTTATACATTGATGCAACTTCACCTACACATGATGTCATGCCATGATCGTTGTTCCCATCTGCAAGTAATAAATATTGTCAATGTACTACATGGGTCCAGCCTGCTTAATCCAGTGTACGTTGCTAACCGTTGGTCAAGTTGATGACCCATCTTTCAGTATCGTTGATCTCATCATCACTGACATACCTGTTTACGACCCACATCAAAAATCTATTCGCGTTAAAAGAATCCTTAGCTGCTTGTCAGCAGTGCCAACTAACATTATCCTGCTACCTCATTAACCATCCATAGATCGGAGGTTGCAACAATGACCATATGAAGACTTTCTCCCAAGAATAAAGAGATAAATACCGACAAGGTATGACCATTGTAAAGATCGCAAGGGCTACCAAATATTGTCTTTCAAGGCACGGCACATCTTCCTGTCTCTGTGTGGTTTTAAGGAACTCAGTGTGTATATAGGAATCACACATTCTGTAAATATTGTTGTGGTGGGTAGGTTTCTAATTTTTAAATTTTGCCAGGGCCTACTTTTTACGATTTCCAACTGCAGTGGGATTTTTAACTGCGCAACTTGCACACGGGACCTCCTATTTTTTTGCCCTTATATGAGAAGGCTAGGCATCCGATCTCACTACCAAAGAGACCAGGGGGGAGTATGACATCATTAGAAACACTGGTTCTGAAAAAAACATTTCCCGCATCCTGAGAAAAGAGTGATGTAAGGGTATAGGTAGTTCTTCTGAAGAGGCGAAGAAAGGATAGGATTAATGCTACCTCACACATATAAGAGGTGACTAATATGAGGTTGTGTATATGGCTGGCAACCTCATCAAGTGAAAGAAACTGCTTCAGAAACTACCACTGTAGCAACACATGAATGCTTTTATGCAGGCTTTCTTCTAGAGGAGCAGCTGCACTGGTGACCCCCATGCTCCATAAGGAGCAAAAAGGAAATGATGATAATGAGTCATCATCATCATCATGTGACGTATTCTTTCCAGAACGTTGTCTCCATTACAGCTGCTCTGAACGCATCACGATTCTGGGCAAGTCGACCTGCATCAGCCAAAGACAAGCTAATCTGATAATGAGTACATATGATAAACACATCAGTTACATAATACATTCTTGACAAGAAAATGGACAACAAAGCAATAAACACTTTTGTCATGAATATGACAAACTTTGTAAGCGTGAAAAGATTTTAATAAACTATGAACTGTGTTTCCCCTACCTTTTACCCAGGGTAACACCAGCCAATTTTATGAGAGCTCGCATGCAAGGAGTAGTAATGAGCAGGAAGTCATCATTGTCTGCGGCATCATCAAAACTCTGGACCTGATCTACTACAAACTGGGCATGGCGGAGCAGTGTATCCTCCGATAAACTTGACAGCCCTGCTGGAGGTACAGTGGTCTGGGAGGGGAAAAAAGGAACAATTTGTAAGTTAGGGAAAGCATGGAGAAGAGAACAGGAGACAGGCCTGTAAGGGATAAAGATGACACACAGGAGAGGAATGTTTGGTGTGCTTTTGATGAGAACTTGTGCTCCAGGGGAGCTCAAATAAAGTCATCACGCTCTGTTCTTACAATCTAGTCAAAACTGGATAGATCATTACAGATGGTAAAATGGTAACAGTAGTCTCATTACAGATACTGCCTTAGTGGAGAGAAGTGTTAGAGACTTCACTATACTAGTCCAGCTCACTTCATTTGCCTTCCCTAACGCAAGAAAGCGCAGTCAAGTATCCATTTAAACCTAGGTAGACGAGCGTGGCAACAACGTGTTTTGAAAAAGGCACCTTTGCCGCGAGAGGCGAGTCTACCCAACTGTAAATGGGTACCTGACTGCTCTAACACTTCGCTGCAGTATCTGCTATGGGACTACCATTACAGATGACTAAGACAATTGCTAATCATTTTATTATTTGACATACAAAAAAAAAACATGAAATCTAAATTTCCTCGCAATACCTGAATTTTATTCAGCAAATCCTCATATGCAGCCTCTTGATTATTTATTAGAAATTCAATTACACTCTTGGACATGTGAACTTTGACCTTCATCTGCTCAATAAAGGGGCTGTAAGCCTCACTTGGTTGCATCAGTATGTATTCAGCATAACCTGTGATGGGAGAGAACCCAATAGCCATGGTCACAGCCCAGACATAGCAGGTTAAACATCTTGACACATGCCACAAATTTTACTATTTGGTCATAATTCCTGTATTAATGTTGGCGATATATGCTTGTAATTCATATGTATATTATAGGCAAGGCAAATAAAAAGTAGTAGTCTTTAACTTCAAAATTAACTCCGACTCCCCAGCCCTGCTTTCTGTTAACACTACTTGTTACACTTCTAACTGGTTTCAATCTTTCCTTTTATGATTTCTATCAGTATTATATCCTTCTATGTGTGCAAAATATTTTATTTATATAAACTTTTCTCTTTTCATTTCTAGTTTTTCTAAAACTTGTTTATATATTGGCTTTTCTTTCCATGAAATGATCTCTTGTCTTCTATATATTAATGCCTGAAGTACAACTTATATACGACAGCATGTCCTGTCACTAGCCAACTATTGTACCTGTTCAGACCTATCTTGGTCTTCCTCCTCATTTACTTTCACAAAGGGCTCCACGTTAAAGACTGATGATGTTGGCAAATGGAGAGCATGTTATTTAAAAATGTGGTTTTTAACTGGTTTCTGAACACTGAAAATTCATATTGGTACATATTTCAGACATTCTGACAGCTTTATGTGCCTTCCTCCCAGCCTATAATACATTGGTTTGGCGTAAAGCTTTAAAAAGGTATCAATAATATAAAAAACATCGAAAGACTGTAACAAAGTCTTCTTCTTCTTCTTCTTCGTTCGCCCTGAAAAGGACGGTGGTTGCGTTGTGTCTGTTTACAACGTAGCTGTGATATCTGCACCTTTCGGTCGACACATCCGACTTCTGCACGGCATTTTTTAGGACCGGGTTTGCCTTCCCATTGCGATCCGTGCTCGCTCAGCCAGACTGCATTGCTGCATACTGTTTCCAGGACCACCACGTGGAGGTGGAGCACAGTCTTGACCAGCTCTGGTTCGCTAGTCCTGACGCAGGCAGTCAAGCTATGAGTCGCTGACTGCGGTCTCTATTGCTGCGTCTTGAGGTCCCGTAACAAAGTCTAAACATTTCTAAATCCCATGACTAAATATTGCACATATTTGGAACAAAACAGAAAATAATAATCTTTGTACACTGCTTGAGTGCCTATATTAGCTACATATATTTTACAAAGTGCTCAGAACAAAACAACAAATAAAACATTGATTGTCTTACAAACCTATTTATAATACAGTAGGAAATCACTCTGTTTTAAAAGAAAATGAGTCCTTATCGGTCTGTGTGTAATATTCTCTGTGAAGCCAGGTCCATAAGTGTCTGAGCAAAACACAATTTTTCAAAGTGAACGTCATCATCACTACCCTTCGGCTCCGCAAGGAGCCAGAGATGTCAACAAATTTATGCTAAATCCTCCGCTCCTGTGCCCTCCACTAAAAGCCTTTCTAGTTGATGCCATATGCTATTCCGTTCACTGCTGTATGTTGGGTAGGACTGCAGCAGATGTTCGGCTGTCATGGGGTTGGTGAATCTGAATATTTTACTTACATTTAACTTCTCAATCACTCACATACATTATTCCTAACTGATGTGTCTTTCTAAAATACATAAGAATGTCCTAGCCAGTGGTGAAAAGAGTTTACAAATACCAGTGTGGTAACACATTACCTGTTGAAAACCCAATCAAGGCATTTTCTCCTCCATCAAAGCCAGAAACAAACCATTCGTTGATTGGGCCCATGTTGCGGCAAGGTACCCCACCTTGAAGGACACACAGAATATATGTTTAAAGTTGTCCCAATGACTAAATCTCTGACTATACATTCTGTGAAAACTTTAGTAACAGTCCGAAAAAATAAGAGAATTGTACAAAGTCTTCTTTTAGTTCTGAACTGAAACACTTCACTTCAGTGTTATTGGGGGAATAAATATAAAGTGTCAACTGCTAACAGAACACAACATTTCTATATTTATAAACTATTTAAATCCTATAGACAGCTTTGTCCCAAGATAGATATAATTGTTTCGCTATTTTCTGTCATTTTCAAGTTATCCTATACATAAATTCCCAGCATTTTTTTGTCAGTGCGTAACGCTAAGGGATGCAACTTTGGTTGAAAGTTAGACATTAATTGTATTGTTTCCCTTATACGTACTCTCTCAAAAATAGTAACACTTACCAAAGAAGAATGTGCAAATAACGCTGTGCACAAAAATATTTATAGAATGTGTGATCCTGTATACACACATTGGGATCCTCACTGCTGCTACGTAGTTCAGTTCGTGTGCTGTGGTGATGAAGTGGTTCTAATTTTATACTTTTGTTGCCTTTAGGTATCGGTGCTTTTGAATTTAATTCCCGTCTTATGACGGGCTTTTACACTAGTATTTAATAATGCCCCATGTGATTCTCAGATGTCTGAGGAAACAAAGAAAGAACGTGATCACCTCTTCCACCAGCAATAAAACAAGTGACCAAGGTGAGGTCATTCATGCTGCTGGCAACTTCATCATAATACATAAATTGTTACAAAAACCAAACAGCAAGGACATAACAGTGCACAGACTCTTGCAGCTGTGGTTTCTGTAGCAATTAGTTTGACATAATGAGGTTGCCATACCCATTCACAACTTCATATTCATCACCTTTTTTATGACATGCCTGATGCAGCAGTGGTCTTATTCTGTCTTTGTTTCCTCCTCCCCTACCAGTCACCCTCAGGGAATTGTGCATCACATATCCAGGCAAACATAGAAGCAAAAAAAAAATTTGGAAAATTGGAGCTACAAAGAAAATAATTCAAGCTCAATCAGCTTACCTTCAGGGCTGGGATCTTCTTCAAATATGGGCTTAAGAACTCCACTGAAGAACAAGTACTTGTTGCGTTCTATGAGACCAGTGTCAAAGGCACATAAGTGTGTGTTCTTATCATACACACTGGAAGCAAGCATAGAGACCATTATTTAATTGAAGAAAAGGTATAGATAAATGACTTGAAGCGATAAAAAAACACACACACACAAAATTAATAAATAACCAGGCGAATAAAAAGCAGCTGAAGGACATCACCTCAAGGTAGTATCATTCCTACAGTAAATTATGACTCAGTGAGGCTACTAATATCAGGAAAATTTCAGGGTTGATGTAGAAACAAACGCATATTAGTTTGATGACATAATGGCAGGCCGTAATTAATAACCTTGCCTGCACACTGGTAATTTTTAACTACCTAAAGTTAACGAAAAGTAATGATTAATTAAACAAAATGGTAGAAATATTAACAATGAACTTTTATCATGGTAAAAGGTAAAGGAGCTCCACAAGGAGCACAAAGGAACATGTGGTGAAACACGTTGAGAACCCAGCATTGCACACTAAGCTTGGAGGAGTCACTTGAGCCCCAGATGTAACTCTAGCTTCTACCTGGTTGTCTGCATGCAGGAGGATCTCACTATGGGCCTATGATAGGCAGGGGGAGCTGAGAAGTGGCTCTGTGCAGGACGTGACAATTCCTTGGGAGAGCACAGAACCAGAGCACAGTATTTTAGCTCTGCATAGTTGGAGAGCCCCCTTGGATGGTGGGGAATGCACAGTATGCCACACACTTCTTCCTCCTGGCTTGGAACCAGATGTGATGATCTTTTAAAGCTGGAGAAACTGGAGCTCATGACTTCAACTAATCATGTTTTGGAATGACAGAAAAGTCACAGGAAAGGCCGAGATCCACAGTGTAGATAATACCGTGGAGTTTTCAACTTTGTATTGGCTGCAAAAGAGCGAGAAGCTCAGCAGCCCTAGTTATTAAACAACAATTGCAGTGTTGTTCTCTACCAGGTGATCATTAATTGCCCTGCTCATCTTTGGAATTGTCTTCCACATAACCTAAGAAACAACCTCGGTCCCTATTCATACAATCGTAGACTTTTCCAATACTTTATGAGTTCTGATTACATGCCCCCCTAATCAGATTATCTTTTCTTATAATATCAACTGTAGGTTCTAATGACGATGTTTGTACTTTTCAACATATTTTATGTCATGTTTATAAGTAGTTAATGTTGACGGTGTACTCTCCATAGAAAAAAAAAAGCGAGTTGCGTGATACTGTGGTTTCCGGTGCGCCTTCTGGCCCAGTATCTATGACTTTAGCACCTGTTCAACGGGAGAGTGAGCTCATCCCTAATCTGTTTATGTTCCCAGTAGTAGACTATTCGCAAGCAGCCTGGGGGTGTCACTGCTCTGCGCGGACCTTGTTTACCGAGGCGGCGTCCGAGCTCGTATGGTGAAAATATGGTTGCATTATCTTCAAAATAGCCCTGTCTTTCCTGCCATCCTGCAACTTTGAGTTAGGGAGTTCTGAGCTCCAGTCTCTTTCCCAGGTATTTTATCCTGGCCTGGCACGCATACAGAGGACCCCACTTCTGGTTCTAAGTTAGCAGTTGGGGACAGGTGGGGTAGCACACTGTGCATTCCCCGTCATCCAGGGGGCTCTCCAACTATGCAGAGCTTGCACAATGCTGTGCTCTGGTTCTGGGCTCACCCAAGGAATCCTCACGTCCTGCACAGAGCCACTTCCAGATACCCACCACCTGCCAACCCCCCATTGTAGAAATCTCCTGCATGCGGCCATCCAGTCAAGAGCCAGTATTAAGTCTGGTGCCCAAGTGATCCCCCCAAGCTCAGTGTGCAATTCTGGGTTCTCATCATGCTGCAACACAGGGGGGATTGTGATGCTCAGCCATCTCTCTCAACTCTGCACCGATAAGTGACATCGGGGACTTAACTGTGTCTCAGTACTGGGAGGCCCCGTTTCCGGGTACACCACACACAGCCAATTGAGGCAACGGTCGCCGTGGGCGTGTCTTCAGTGGGGAAATTGTGGAGTCTTCCTGTCCATGTTCTTGCACATCCTAACACTGCCCGCAAGACATCGGAGGTTTGGAGAGTGGCCTTCTCTGCTTTTTTGAGCCGGGGTGGGCTCCCCGGGCAAGTCTCGATGGGGATCGGGACGTGTCCACGCGCCAGTGGGCCCAGCATCGGCTGGAGGACTTGCTCTGCCAGGTTTGAGTTAGTAAATTCCAACTTTGTCATCTTCTTGGCATTGTGATGCTGGGGTGCCTGTGGATTTCCTACCGCCCCGGGTAGAAGCCAGAAGTGTACTGTGCCAGCTCTGGGGGAGATAAAGGGGGTGTTTCTGCGTCTCCTTGTGATACGTAGCCAAGGTAGGGCTCACAGTGCTCTTTCCCCGCCACCAAATTGCCTGCTGGTTACGCCGAGTTCTCCGAGGCTCTAGGCATGTGACCAAGAGTTGAAGGCAATAGGATCGTCACGTCCTGAGTCTCTGTGCCTGTACGATGGGTTCCGATCTTCAGGGAGCAGTCCACACTCGTTCCCACTCCCAAGACTTGTTCAGTATCCATCTGGCTCCTTCCCACCCACAGAGGGCGTGTACGGTGTAGTGCACCGGTTTTATTATCGAGGTTTGCTCCTCTAGATCCGTTGTGTTTAGCCTGAGGATTCGCACCCTCAGTTACCAGGACTACCTCGAGGAGGGTGTGGCTCTTCACCACGCACAACGATCTTGGGGTATGAGAGGTTTTGCTAGGCCAAGAGACTAACACCGCAATGGTCGCTCCTTTCATGAACAGAATTCACTAGGCCTAGGGTGAAGCAAGGGGGGAAACCCACTA
The DNA here is from genome assembly GCA_024509875.1 of Oreohelix idahoensis. Classification (NCBI taxonomy): domain Eukaryota; kingdom Metazoa; phylum Mollusca; class Gastropoda; order Stylommatophora; family Oreohelicidae; genus Oreohelix; species Oreohelix idahoensis. Next base: position 569,646 of record JAMPIV010006567.1, on the reverse strand, counting down.
CCCACAACACCAGCACATCATACCCCCTGTCTGTAGACTTTGCCCCTAGTTAATGTTAATATGAGTGTGCTATTTTATTTTACTTTACAACGTTGAATTCCTTGACATTGATATGTAAAATGCATATGGGAATAAATGAATTCAGTAAGAAAGGTGAGAGAATGGAAGGGCAGAATGTCAGGCGGGCCTGCGTGCCCAATTCTCAACCCTTTGAAAATAAAGTTTGTTCGTTCGTTCTCTTATCCATACCCAATATCAACACTGTGGGTGCTATTGAGACTAGTCTGTAGGCTCCCTCATTGCTGGATACCCTGCATGACCAGGTCAGTATATCTATATCAGTTCCTGAAGATTTGAAGCTTCTATGGATGTTTTCCACTCATACTGTAGCCATCCATTTTGAACCTTCTGAAGCATGGACTGAGAGTCTGACACAATAGATGCCCTGGTTAACGGAGTCTTAGATAGCCACCTCGAAGCTGCAGTAGCTGCCTGTATCTCCATTCTCATGCTGCAGGTTGTTGTCATGTAAGCTCTGCTCTGTTCAGCAACGATCCAACCCTTTATTCTAGCCAAGAATCCCCAGCCTGTCTTCTCACAATGAAGCACAGACACATCAGTGTACACAATGGCATCATCATTCCCTGCATGATCATGTAGCAGTTGATTAATTTCCAGCTTTGCTTTCCCATTGTCCCAAGCTCTGCACTCCCTGTCAAGGCTGATGACTCGTTGGTACTTTGTCCAGTTATCACCTGACTTACTCCACTCCTCTGCTTTGGAAGAGAAGAATTAAGACCTTTATACCAGTCTCAAATAAACAAAAATGAAAAAACAAACAAAAAGGCAGAAAATAAACTTGAATTCTTTGAAGCTAAAATAAATCGCAGCCAGACAAACCTGAAATTTGTGATTTTGTGTTGAGGTCGGTCTTCTGTCATTTTATCAAAGTCCTCTTCTCCTGTGAACAGTGACAACTTTGGATCTGTGAGGGCAATGAACTCTTCAACCTGGAAACAACACCAACATTAATATACTAGGTGACCATTATAACTTTTTAAATAACATGAACTATATAATGGTTGTTTTCTTGTGCCTCTATCATACTCACCACATAGTTCCGGGGGGGGGGGGGGGGGCGTCGTCATTGAAGAGACAAAGAAAGAACAGGACTACTATACCCTCAGGCATATCAAACAAAGGTGACTAATATGAGATCAAGCATGGGGCTGGCAACCTCACCACGCAAAACAAATTGCCACAAAATCCACCACTGCAAGATCACATGACTGCCTTGTGTACCGGCTGCCTACAGTGGTGGTTCCATGCTCCATACAGACAGCAAAGGAAAATGATGATATATCATACTCACATAGACAATTGGCATCAACAGAACAATCCACAGTATTCTGCAACATCCACATATAAATAACTTACAGCATAATCAGGATCTCCGGGAAATAGTTTCAGTTCTGGGTCATCCATGTATCTTAAGCATTCATTACACCTTTCAAGAAGAGATTTGGCGGGACTCGGTTCCAAAGCTGGTGTAACTCTGTTAACAAGAAAAAAAAGATGTAGTTACAGTAAGCTGCTCGGGCAGTGGGAATTGGTTTAAAGAGCAGAAATGATAAACTTGCATAAGATATAAAGCTGAATGTAGTCAAAACTGCTAAACACATTGCAACAAATATAAGTTAAATAAACCATCCTTTTCCGGCTGGGAACTGGCCAATGCAGATTACTAGACCACATCTGTCGCCTCAGGATATTGCACGCTAATGAATGTCCACGTGGAACAAATCCCAGTGTACATTTTCCAAAGCGGCCCATCCCACAGTGACACAGACGTTAAACATGGCCAGGGGGCGCCGAGCTGAGGCAGAAGCTATGGGGCTGCTGCAAAGACCTGGAAGAGACTGCAGACTTCATGCTAGTGACAGACCTGCACATTTAGCATGACTAACAAAATAAACTCAGAAGTTTCTGTAACGAGCATACATAAAACAATGGTGCAATTAATGCATTGGCATGCCCTTTTTTATCTGCCCGCAGCAAACAAAGAAATAATAGGACTACTGGCACCTCTGCACATCATAAGAGGTCACTAATATGAGGTTGTTTATGAGGCTGGTAACCTCATCATGTAAAATAAATTGCTTAGGAAACCATCACAGCATGGGCACATGGATACTTAAGTACGGGCTTCCTGCAAGGTGACCAGCTGTAGTGAATTTATGCTCCATTGGGAACATAAAGGGACAAGAAGGTAGCTATCATTGGTGAGCAAAAACTTATGGCAGGTGACCACAAATGGAATTAAAGGACTGTGTTGATTTAATCTAGATTTTTGATCCGACTTATGCCCCGAGATTTGAAATGTCATGCTTTGTGCTGAAATTTATTAATACACATATGAGCTGCAAATTGTTATACTCCTTTAAATATCTTGGTTGTGGCTATCTGTGATGATAAACACAGAATGAACAGAGTCAAGAATGGGGAAGCTTGCCTGTCTTGTGCCCTTTTATCCTCATCTTCCAGTCTGATTCTCTTGGGATTGTTCTCTTTCTCATCACTCTCCTCAAGACTCTGGGCATGTACAGTGGTATCAATCACTTGAGGATTCTTGGCCATTTCTTTATCTTTCTGAGGCTCCAACTTAGACCTATTGGGGAAATTTTTTTTTTTGAAACATATAAATACAAGAGATTTTCACAAAGTACATATAATAACATGGATTTTTAATTAAGTCGAATGAACTCTTGGTGTAGTTCCCAGAGAAGAAGTAATATGTCTATTGCTTCCATATGAGATGGCTAACATGAGATATTGCTAAATAAACCACAACCACAGAACACATGAATGCTTTGGTACAGGCTTTCTGCTGCGGTGGTAGTTCTATGTTCAAAAATTAGCGTAGAATGAACTGATAATGAACTGATAATGAACAAAATGAGTACAAAAATAAATCATACATCAACTTGCAATATCGATAAAAGGTCAATTTATTTTGTTTCTCAGCTGTCTGACTGCCTGTGGAGCATAGACATTCAATTCATGTCTAGCCCCTCCAGTCTTGCAATATCCATTCAAGTTTTTTTTTTTTTTCCGTCTACTTTTATCCTTCTTATGCCTGTCTACAGTTTTCTTCAGTGTGTTTTAAAGTCACCCTCTATTTCCTTTACCCATGGACATTCCAGACTAAGGACTGATTTGTGTGATTCTATAAGCTGATTTTTCTAATATGTGACCAAATCACCATCAATGTCTTGTTCTCACCTTCTTTCACTGGCATTTGTCTTGTTCTTCCCATTAATTCCACATAAATACTGACCTAACTTTCAAGACCTGAAGGTCTTTTATATTTGGTCATGCGCCCTAATATAACCGACTAGGGTGAACGGGATGCGACTCACCAAAATGTTATTTCAACAAAAAAAAAAAAAGTCAATAATCTCAGTCTAATGCAATATTCACTGTCCTAAATGTACAGAAGAGTAAACATTCCAACTGCTTATTAAATTTGGAGAAATGCAATATGCTAAACTTGAATTTGCCTAAATTGAAAATTCAGATAGCTCCAGAATTATCTAACCACCACCAACAGTTAACAGAATAAAATTTCCTGAACAATGTGTTGGGGTGCCTGTTTAAATTTAATAATTTAAATTTTAAAAAAAGACATTAAATAATTATCACAGTAAGTAATGCCACTCACTTTCCAGAAAACAAGGACACAATTGTGGGCTGCTTATCATCAGGACTCTTAGTGCTAAGTCGGCCTGAGGTCCGAGTTGAGGCTGAGGAGCAGAGAGGTAAAACGTGCAGATATTTCCAACTACCTTACAGATTTAATACATAACTATTTTATATGGCATGATGCCCTGTACAGTTTTAGGGGGGGGGGGGGGGGGGGTGCGTGCGTGAGAGAGTGTGTGTCTGAGCAGACACAGAAAAAAGAATAGGATTAGTGCTCCGTCAGGCATGTCATAGTAGGCAATAAATATCAGACTGTATGGGGCTGGCAATCTTACCATGTACTTCTTCTTCTTTGTTCATCCTGAGAAGGACGTTGGTTGCGTTGTGTCCGTTTGCAGCGAAGCTGCGATATTTGCACCTTTCAGCCTACACATCCGACTTCAGCACGGCATTTTTGGGACCAGGTTAGCCTTCCCTCTTCGATCCCTACTCTCTCAGCCAGACTGCAGTGATGCAGCCTGTTTCCAGGACCACCACTTGGAGGTGGAGTAGGGTCTTGGTCAGCTCTGGTTCACTGACCCTGACACAAGCAGTCTAGCTATGGGTCGCTGACTGCATTCCTCACTGTTGACACGTACAACAATTTGCTTACAGAAACCACGGCTGCAAGAGGCCATGAATACTTTGGCATAGGCCTCCTACAAGGAGACCAACCACAGTGGTAACTCCATAGGGAGTCAACAAGAAAGTGATGATGATAATACTTTGGATACCTACTTTCCCACTGAGCTCATAGTGAGCATACATTTAACAATGACAAATTTATCTCATCAATTTTTAAATATATCTTTTAACCAATAGAAATCTTCAGTTCTGCTTACTTCTTGAAGGTGTTCCTTTGGATTTTCTGCCTCCTCTTAATTTTTTTGTAGGAGGTGAAAAGTCATCATCATTATTCTCTTCCCCGTTGACATCCTTCTCGGTCCCAATCAGATCTATTTCCATCACACTATTCAATGACTTCTTCCCATTCTCCAACTCAGTGATACCCTGATAAAATAAAACATGACAAGATAGCAGATGAAACATTTTCAAATGTGGTCTGAATTCTATACTACATTTTCCATCTGTAGTTATGCATCAATCTTCTTCTTCTTCTTCCTCGTTCGTCCTGAAAAGGACGGTGGTTGCGTTGTGTCTGTTTACGCCTAAGCTGTGATATCTGCACCTTTCGGTCGACACATCCGACTTCTGCACGGCATTTTTTAGGACCGGGTTTGCCTTCCCATTGCGATCCACACTCGCTCAGCCAGACTGCACTGCTGCAGACTGTTTCCAGGACCACCACGTGGAGGTGGAGTGCGGTCTTGACCAGCTCTGATTCGCTGGTCCTGACGCAGGCAGTCAAGCTATGAGTCGCTGACTGCGTTCTCTATTGCTGCGTCCTTGGGTCCCATGCATCAATCAAAACTGAAGTGTGCATGACCAATGTCACTAGTGCTATAGCTGACGATTCCACCACTCGTGTTAACACTGTTTTTCTGGAAAACTAAATGATAGATTAATATGTACTGATAAATACCAGCATGTGACTAAAGCCCGAAAGAGGGGAGCAAAGAATAACATTGTACTCAGCCAAGCATGTTGTAACAGATGAATAAGGAGGGTTGGGAATGGGGCAGGCTACTCCATCCTGTGGACAATTTAGGCCACAAATACCCCAACAATAATGTGAACAAAGTAAACTAAAGAAAATAATTCAGCTCAGCCATCCTAGACAGACGGTCCTCTAATAAGAAGGTTCACGACGTAACCCAGAGAGAGCCAAAAGGAGTCTGTGCTGCTCACTTACCTTCTGTTCTATAGGAATATCTCTGGATACAAGGGACACCACAAAAACACATGGAGAAAACAACTAGAGACAATACATAAAAAAAGATAAAGAAGACAAGAAAAGACCTTAAATAGATGGCACAGGATAGAAAGGACTGGCACGTTATTGATGACGACCTATGCACCCCAGGGAGTTGAAAGGTCATGATGATGCTGTCTTGATAAAGATGCCAACCAAAAGTGAAAAAAAAAAAAAAAAAAAAGGACAGCCAAGTCAAAGCTCATCTTGCGGTATTATAAGTTTTTAGTGTAAATTTGTTTCCTCGAGGATAGTAGTTATTATGGCATGAAATAAACAAGATTTGCACCAAAACAAGTGAACATTTTATGATGCATAAACAGGCAGAAAAATTCAAAAATTCTTGCACTATACAAACATTTGGAAAACAAAATCATCCAACATCAATGAGCTTATACAACAATCTATAAATAAAAACAGTACATCCATAAAAAAACACAACACCAAACCAAAAAAAATCTAAACACTTTAGTCATTTCCCTTCAAAAAAAAAATGTAATAATAACACAAAACTAAAACACCCCAATAATAACGCAATTCACTTAATTATCCATAAAAAAACCCTCCTCCCATCTCACAAAACTTTCCTCTTCAAAAAAACCTTAACAATATATAATTCTATAATATATTATTAAAATCACCCACCTACCGTATTAAAATCCCCAACATCACACAAACATCCAATAACAAAATCTACCTCACCTCCAAAAGTAACATAAATTCCCAAACTAAAAAAACTAACCCCCAAACATAAAATACTCCACCAAAACCCAAAATAAAGAACCAATCATTACCAGTTAACCCAACCCCCCACCCCCCACACCCCCCCCACCCCCCCCCCCCCCACACACAAATCCCCCCCCCCCACCCCCAATCAACAATCCCCCTAAAACCAAAACAACCCCCAAAAACACAATCTATAACCCCCCCCACCAAATCCAACACACCACCCCCCCTAAATTCCCCAAATACACCCACCAATCCCCACACCCCCCCCAACCCCCCACCCCCCCTCTTTCAACCCACCCCAAAACTTCCCATCTCCCCCCCCCACAACAAACCCCCTCACAACAATTTAAAACCCAATCCCCACCCCCCCCCCCCCACAAACCCCATACAACACCAACAACTCCCCCCCCCCAACATCAAAACCCACCCTCATGTGTGTGTGTGCATTAAACCCCAAAAAATCACCCACCCACAAATTATCCAATCCCATCCCAACATGAACCCCCCCCTACATCTCAAAACCCCCCACCCCCAACAATTCCACAAAAAATAAAACACAATCCCAAACAACCCCCCCACACCGACCCCCCCCACACAAAAACCACAACAATTCATACCCCCCCCACCCCACCCCAACCCCACCCCCCCCACCCCAAAAACCCCCCCCCCCCCCAACATCACCAAACCACTTTAAACCCACCAATTCATAACCCACCCAATTCCCCCCATCCCCACCCCAAAATACCCCCACACCCCCACAACCCCCCCCCCCACCCCCCCACCCCCCCCCAACCCTAACCACTCTCACCACCCCAAACAAACCCAAACCCCCTTTTAAACAAATCCCCCCTAACACCACCACCCCACCCATACCCCCAAAAACCACTACCACCCCCACCCCCCACCCCCCCCCCACCCCACCCCCCCCTCCCTCCACCCACCCCCCCCCCCCCCCCCCCCCCCCCCTCCCCCCCTTTCCCCCCCCCCCTAATCCACCAAACTACCCCCCCCCCCCCCCCCCCCCAAATCCATTAACAATGTACCCTTTAAAAACCCCCCCAACACCCCAAATATCCCCCAAACATAACCTGTACCCAAACATCCAATTAATATCAAACAAAAAAAAACAAACCCCCAATACTGTTTCAATCCAACCAAAATTCCAAACAATACCCTTATATACATTCCACACACACCCACCACACCCCCCACCCCCCCATCCTAATAACAACCCTAACCCAATACCACAAAACCCCCACAATTCTCAAACCCACACAACTTAAACATCATCTTATCAGCACCCAACTCCATAACATACACAAACAAACCTCCCTTTCAATCCCCCAAAAACCTAACAAACCCCCACACAAACCATCCCCTACACTCAACCCCCTACACCCCCTACTTACACCCTCCAAAATATACACAACATAACCACACATCCCACATACACTATCACACAAAATCCCCCCAAATCACAAACAAAAACTTACCCCCTAATCCCAAATCAAACCCACCCCAAACCCCAACAACCAACTAAAACCCCCCCCAACCATCCTAAATAACACAATTAAACCATTTACCCTTACCAAAAAACCAAAAAAAACCTTTAACCCTCACCCCCCAACATACCCAATCACAAATCCAACAACAACCCACCCAAACCCAAACATAACCCCACCCACTCCTCCAATCATCACTAAAAATAACCAAGCACAATAACTCAAATCATCCTACACCCATTAAGACAACCCCCCCCATACAATACAACTCCATCCCCAACTACAACATCAATCCCCCAAATAGTTATATGTACCCTAAATCAAACCTAACCTCCATCCTACCTCCAATCTTACAAACTCACTCCCTTAATACACACCTTTAAATACCCCCACCATCAATACCAAGTCCCCTACACATTACACAAACCCCATTCCAAATCCCCAAACTAACCCCCAACAAAAAACTTTTTTCCATCAAAACACATAACCTAAAACATTACCAATCTAACCCCCCCATAAAACCCACAACCCCCCACCCCAAACCCACTAATATACCCCAAACCCCCCCAACCCAATAACCATTTATCCCCCAAACATAACAAACCCTCTTCCCACCCCCCAACGACAACCTAACTCACTTCCCCCCCCAACAAACCCCCCATCACAAAAAACACCCCACACTCACCATTAACACCACACAATTACCTATCCAACACCCATTCCAGCACCCCCAAATGCATAATCCACCACTACCACATACACAAAAATTCAATAAAAAAACCAAAATCATTTCCTTTCACAATCACCAACTTTTCATTCTCATGATCACTCAAAATATGATCCAACATATGTGAACACCAGCTTAAATCATTGCAATTACACACAAGTTATATCTTCTAACCCATCATTAACCCACTTCTTATGTCGCATAGATTATTACCTCAATCTGACCTATGTTGAACCACGTAAAGGCCAACCAATTCGCATTAAACTACCAATAAATTACACAAAAGCCATTGCCCAAAACATTATTTACCATTTATTGATTTCTTCATTATAGGAAAAGCTCACTTATAGATATCATCTATTTTGCAAATTACTACAACATTTATTCATAATGTAAGCATACCCGTCGAAGATTGTGGCAGCAGATAACAGCACTAGCTCTATACAGCAAATTCAGCATATATGGGGAATTAAAACTTCTACCATGATTTTAGTTTACTTTTCGAGCAGAATTTATTTTTCTTTTAATTTTCTTTGAAATCACTCACTCAAACACTAGTCACTCCCTATTAGCCTCCACTAAAATGTCATCAGTAATATGGGCAATTACAAAAATTCAACATTCTATTCATAATCTTTCAGTTCATTCTTTCACATTTCACGCTTACACACATCCTTGAATGATGTGTCTGTGTGACTATATAATAACGTTACAAGACCCCGATTGGATAAAATCAAACTTCAAAGATATCGGCAAGATTTCCACATATATATCAAATGGAATAGAGACAACAAAATGATAAAAAAGCATCTGCAGTACAAAAAGTCTACAAAGTAACATCACCTTGTAAAGAATAGGCAAAGGCAAATAAATACCTAATATACAAAAACGAATACAATAATCAACTCAATTGTGCCCACTAAAGTTAACATGGCAACCATTCCTTTTATTATGGAATTCACCCCCAGCTGTCTCAAAACTCGAGAAGGATATACTTACGAAGTAACATAACAGTATTCATGTACATCACAAATTCTAACAACACACCGAGTGCAAATAACACACATGGCTAAAACAACGAGTCGAAAAGATTGAATACCGGCCGGACCTTATACATACATCTTCTAGCGATGCCCTGAATTTCTTATCTCTTTACTATCAACCAGACACCATTAAATTATATCAACGCACCACATTTCCCCCATTCCATCACCAATCGCATTTTATTCTTTCCCAACTCTGTTTTCCGACTTCCACCCCCCAACTAACTAGAAGATGGTGACCACCACGCATAATATCTCACTAAAAAACCCAACAAAACAAAAAAAAACAAAAACAACCTGCACACAACTCGATACCACAAACAACACCCCCACTAATAAAACTTACTCCTCGCATAACCAAGACTACCCCAACTTATACCACTATCTATGGGGGTAGACTAAACATCAGAATAATCTTATTATCTTTTCCATTTGAAGTCTAAACAATTCCAACAAAAACCAGCCCCCTCAAGCATCAGATGCCGCTCATCCTAGCATACAAAGCGTATTTTAATGCCGTTCTACGCAAGATACAAAGTCAAGTACAGATAGCGGATTTCATGTTTCAAACACAGAGGTACAAAGAAACACCTAACGTAGTCTTTTTGATCATTATTGCTGATTATCGGTGCAATTTTTGAACTCCTGTTGTGCCAATCCCACACATTAGAGTTACTCATGTCTTTTTGTGTTGAGATCTATCCTCCGTTATAAATTGTCGCTATTAATCTAATCTAGCCTCTAATTACTAATCCCTATTTGGGGGTATCTTCTCACATATGTATTATCAATATTCATAGTTAATACAGAAATATACAATATATTATTACCATTACAATTTTCTATTTCCGTATACCCACACAACAATAACAATAATGTGCATGGGGCAGGCAACCTCATCATCTAAAACAAACTGCTATAAAAACCACGACTTTAAAAGCACATGAATGCTTTGTTGTAGGCTACCTGCAGACCAGCTGTAGTGGTGACTCCACACTCCATAGGGAGTGAAAAGGTAAACAATTATCCTGATTCCCCTGTAAAACTTAATGAACTTTCTGTTTCTTCAAGAAAATTGCATGAATCTTGGTTCAAAGATTACTACTTCCAGTAGAATTAAACTGGTAAGCTACAATAAGTGAAGGGGTGCAACAATGGTGTGATGCAAGCAGGATCAATGACTATTTAAATGAATTCATTCCCCTCCAGCTCCATAAGGAGTGTAGACCTTTAACAAATGAACACCAAGTCTTGTCCAGTGCCATCCCACTCATGGTCCTTCCATGTCTTCATACTTTTCATTTCTCTCCACTTTTCTTCTACTTGTGTTTTCCGATCTCTCTCTACCTCTTACCATGGGGATTCTAGAATAAGAACTGAATTGTAATGTTTTCATGAGGTTTCCTATCCATCGCCAGCATCTTCTCATCTGCTATTTCACTGGCGATTGTCTGGTTCTTGTCAGCAGTTATTTAAATGGGTATTAAATGTACTTACTGGTGAAAAACATGTCACCTCAAATATGTGGATGTATTATGTAAAGATAACAAACAATAAACAAAATAAGCATACTTCTTTATCTAATGTCTACTTGGATTAAATAATCAAAATTTTGGTAAAGCTGATAAGCTGATTGTAGAAAACGAACGCTAAGATACCATATGGATCAACGTATCATGAATGCATAGTCACAATGGCGCTAAAAAATTACAAACTTGGTGACTCATATTTTGTAACCTGCACTTTAAACACACAGCCAGGTGCATGTGGAAATGGCAGGTTGAGCATAAAGATTAAGTATAACACAATTTCATTTTAGCCCTTACTTCTGTGGTTGCTGTGTAGATGAGAAAACACTTCACCAAACCAATATTATCTTAATGGATTTGTATATTACCTCAGTGATTTCTGCATTCTTAAGCTCCTCCTCAAGCTCCTCAATTTTATTTTTCAAATCCTTGGGAAACACATTTTCCAGAATGACACATTTCTTTTTCCAGTAGCCCTGCAAAACGTCACAAGTGTGAAGTGAGTATCTATATATTTTAAGTTTGTAAAGATCAATGTTCGATTATTAGCTATGAAAATGTTCACTCTTATGTCTATATAAGTAAAGGCCTAGCGAAGTAAAGCATCAATAAGATGGTGTTATGCTCTTAACAAAAATTAGAATCTTCAATTCACATGTCAAGTCAGTCCTACTGTCTGGCTGTGAAACAAGGAGAACAAAAAGACCGTAGCAGATCTTACACACTTTCATTTATTTTCTCATCTTTCCTACTTAGCTCCTTAGTCAGAAGAAGAAGAAAAACTAGAATTTAGAAGTTCGAGACAGTGTCATTAAGAAGTTTTCCAACGGTTCTCATGCCAGTAGGCTAAGACAGCAGAGACAGTTATACTGAGAGGAAAAATGCATTAGAAGAGACTTAGAGGAAGGAATGAAAGGAGGAAGCAAGGACGTTATATTTTTTTGTAAATCTTCAGGAAACAAAAGTAGTTGTACAAAAGCTGTATACTACAGAGGAAGGTTGGGCAAAGTAATCCCTTCCACATAATTTTGTCTGACATTGTGAACAGATGTAAATAAACAGTTGCACGTTTTCCGTTTCACCGATGTTAGAGTGAAATCTGTTTACCATGAGTTTACATCACCCCACATCTGTCTGTGCAGCTGTTTGTATTCGTGTCGAAACATCACCATCATTAACAGCCACCCACTGAGAGGACAGTGATCGAACAATCCACTACAGGCTTTCACCATCAACACGCACGGTCACAAATAGTAGAATTGAAATGGTATAACAAGATCACTAATGAGGAACTGATGACAAGAACCAGTGGAACAAGAGATGAGAAGAACCAGTGGAACAAGAGATGACAAGAACCAGTGGAACAAGAGATGACAAGAACCAGTGGAGCAAGAGATGAGAAGAACCAGTGGAACAAGAGATGAGAAGAAGATGATGAAGATGGATAGGACACACATTGAGAAAACCTGTTGACAACATTACCAGACAGTCCTTTTTCTTGAATCCCCAGGGTAAGAGGGGTAGAGAAAGACCAAGGAACACATGAAGAAGGGAACAGGAGACAGAGATGAAGGGAATGAGGAAGACAGAAAGACCTTGAGCTGTTGACATGGGACAGAAAGACTTGGCATAGGTTTGTTGAAGGCCTATGCTCCTTGGGGAGCTGATGAGTAATGATAATGATAAGAATGCTCTTAACATTTAAATAATAAATTACAGTATGCAAGCAATATGTTAACGTTCTTTGTCACGCTTGCCTTTTCTTAAGGACCTAAGGATAATATTCTCTTCCAACTGAAGGCAAGGGCAACCATCATTGTATTATTCCTAGCTAAGTCACATTTCACAGCAACAAAATATGGTGCAAACAGCCAAAGTTCTACCTGTTTAATCATAGTACAATAATCTATGTATCCTGTTTCCAAAATCTTGTAGCCAAGCTACTTTTTTGCTGTGCTTGCGGTCTCTGAGCCAAGTAGATGGCCACCAATTTTAAGAAATGAGCTAGGTTCAAAGCATCATACTAGAATAAAACAGCTAACCCGTTTACAAATTCAAATACACCTGTCATGCACATATACTAGACACCCATTCACCATTTCACAAGTACAGTTTTTGGCTTAGCTATTGAAAAAAATAAAATCACTACCGGTACTTAATAATCTCACCTTCAAAGTTATGTCACCATCTTTGAATTCAGACTCCACAGCATCAAGCCTTAAATAACAAGGAAATAAACAATGCATAATATAAGAAAGTCTTATTCCTACCACATTTTTAAAAAAAAAACAAATCAAGTTAAAATTAAGTTACAGGATTTAGATCTTATTCAAGGAGTCTTCTCCGAGGAGACAATGAAATCATAGAACCACTGCTCCTTCAAATTGTATCAGGTGTTTAATGTGAGGTTGTGTAATGGGGATGTGAGGTTGTGTAATGGGGGATGTGAGGTTGTGTAATGGGGATGTGCAGTTGTGTAATGGGGATGTGCGATTGTGTAATGGGGATGTGCAGTTGTGTAATGGGGATGTGAAGTTGTGTAATGGGGCTGGCAATCTAGTACTGAAAAATAAAATTGCTAAAGAAACCACTACTGCTAAGGAGCACAGGAAGTGCTTCGGCACAAGTGTTCTGCAAGAGGCCAACTTCAGTGGTGACTCCATGCTCTGTTAGCAGTGTAAAAGGAGAATTAATGAATGATTAATCTAATAACAAGGGACTCCTCTCTCTATAAAAAAAAAAATGATGTCCTAAATTTACATAAAACTGACAAAAAGAACCAATCAAGCACCAGTGAAACATGAAGTGAAGTGATCATGCTGGTATTGGATAGAATACATGTTCAGAAAATCTGCTGACAGTGTTATAAAGCGGTCCCTGTTTTGGAATCCCAAGGAAAGAGAATTAGCAAGAGACCAAAGAATACATGGAGAAGAGAACTGGAGACAGACATGGAGAAGAGAACTGGAGACAGACATGAAGAAGAGAACTGGAGACAGACATGGAGAAGAGAACTGGCGACAGACATGGAGAAGAGAACTGGAGACAGACATGGAGAAGAGAACTGGAGACAGATATGGAGAAGAGAACTGGTGACAGACATGGAGAAGAGAACTGGTGACAGACATGGAGAAGAGGACTGGAAACAGACATGGAGAAGAGGACTGGAGACAGACATGGAGAAGAGGACTGGAGACAGACATGGAGAAGAGGACTGGAGACAGACATGGAGAAGAGAACTGGAGACAGACATGGAGAAGAAAACTGGAGACAGACATGGGGAAGAGGACTGGAGACAGACATGGGGAAGAGGACTGGAGACAGACATGGGGAAGAGGACTGGAGACAGACATGGGGAAGAGGACTGGAGACAGACATGGGGAAGAGGACTGGAGACAGACATGGAGAAGAGAACTGGAGGGAGAAGAGAACTGGTGACAGACATGGAGAAGAGAACTGGAGACAGACATGGAGAAGAGAACTGGAGACAGACATGGAGAAGAGAACTGGAGACAGACATGGAGAAGAGAACTGGAGACAGACATGGAGAAGAGAACTGGAGACAGACATGGAGAAGAGAACTGGAGACAGACATGGAGAAGAGAACTGGAGACAGACATGGAGAAGAGAACTGGAGACAGACATGGAGAAGAGAACTGGAGACAGACATGGAGAAGAGAACTGGAGACAGACATGGAGAAGAGAACTGGAGACAGACATGGAGAAGAGAACTGGAGACAGACATGGAGAAGAGAACTGCAGACAGACATGGAGAAGAGAACTGCAGACAGACATGGAGAAGAGAACTGCAGACAGACATGGAGAAGAGAACTGGTGACAGACATGGAGAAGAGAACTGGAGACAGACATGGAGAAGAGAACTGGAGACAGACATGGAGAAGAGAACTGGAGACAGACATGGTGAAGAGAACTGGAGACAGACATGGAGAAGAGAACTGGAGACAGACATGGAGAAGAGAACTGGAGACAGACATGACAGGGATAAAGAAGAAATAAAGTGGATGCGTGAACAGGAAAGCCTGGCATGATTCTGTGAGGATCTGTGGTCCATGGGAAGTTAAAAGATATTGACTAATTGATTAAAACTATGCAGGTTTTGAGCTAAGCAAAAACTGATAAGATTTGTTCTCCGATGATACTCGACCTGGGTTGAAATGAAGAAACGTGAGTCTTCTTAGATGCCTTCAAACAAAAGACACCCACATCATTAGGGTCAGGATTAACTCTTTGACTCCGTCATTATTTTCCACCCTGTGCCGTAATTTATTTTTTTTAAGAATTCTAAACGGTGAAGTGTACTATCTTTTAGTGTAAATTTTATGTTAATCTTTTCTGTGAACATGTGCTTATTATATACCAAACTGTAGGAAAATAGATACAGAATTGTAATATATAGTATATTTGGTAGTATTAACACAAGCATACTTAAAACATTTTGCATGTAAAATTGAAAAACACTAAAAAAGTTAACTGTAGAATACAAGCTTACCAAAGACAAATCACTATTGTAGACAATAAAACTTTCTTTTTAGTCTTCAAACATCAAGGTAATCCATTGACGAAGTAAAAAAAACATTGCTTATGGCCACAGTTAGTACATTTAGTGTTATTCACACCAGTTTTTACTGTGGTCCCTTACCAGAATAAAATAAATTATGCAATATTGCATTACGTAATTTTCAAAACAAATAAAGAAGAATAACATCATATAACAACTTTTTACATTTGTTTAATGTTTTAATAGTATCCCTAGCTTCATCTACCTAGGACTAGTGATTAGATGTTACTATGGGTCTAGTTTTGTTTCTTTTCGATTGGTCAGAATAGGACTACGGGCACTCATCAACTAAATCTAATGTGTCTAGCTTTTCTGCACCGATTCCATTATTTGATAACAAACTGTGACTACCAAACAATTATCATAAATGTCAGCAAGGTTTCAAAGTAGTCTGACACAATTATTCGCTTAGGAGACTTAGAAAATGTAAATATAAAGCGTGACATATTTCTGTAGCAATAACAATGAAAAATGTAAACACGCGAATCGTCACACAAATTGTGATAATATCAAAACGCGCACACGTGCTGCTTAACTACACTCAAATTAGTTGTTTAAATAGTAGTGGAAGTCATTCTACGAGTTTTAAAATATGAACTGCATTAAACGGGCGATTTTTTTGGGGTTTATTCGTGATAAACTAAAGACAACACTCTGAGCGTTACGGTGGCACGCCAGTTACAATTTTGCAGTGCTCTGAGCGTTGTTCTGGAGTCAAAGAGTTAAGATTAGGGTTTAAGGCAGGGTTTCTTAACCTTTTTTGTCCCGTGAACCCCTTTGATTGTCCAATGAAGGCTAATGAACCCCTTTGAATGCCCAATGAAGACTATGGACCCCATCTTGGAACACAATTTACACAAAAGCATAATAAAAAACATTACATGCATGTAACTGTCTTTTTTTTCTTGTTGAGGTGATCACTGGCCCAAGACAGTATACATGTTGTTAGATGTGTAGTGCGAGCGTATGATGAATTGAGTGTGGGTGCGAATGAAGGCGCGAATGTGTTTAGGCTCGTATAGATGTAGATCCTGCAACCCATACTCTCACATGCAGTAATCAAGGATGCTTTGACACTGCAGGCATGTTTCAAGACATTTATTGACGGGAACACACATAGTATCAACAGGAACAGTCAGTGTAACAAGGTCATGCTGACCTGACATCGATAGGTATACATTTGGCATTCAAAAAGGTAAACATCAGAATAGACGTGCATGGTCAATAGCAAAGTTCTTCAATAATGACAGTTCGTAGCGTCGCCCTTGGCGTCTCTGACTAAACGCGTCAGATGCCTTAGTCACTTGGACACATAGGTGCAACTTGGCACTCCCCGCCAATTGCACATATCAGGCTGTAGTATAATAGCCGAAAGCACAGGCCTCGTTCTGACGTCGGCCGTGTACTTCTGTTAAATAGGTTATCATCAACCCTGCAGTAATACTTATTGTAGATAGAAGTTCCGCCAATCTGCGGCTCCCACAATATATCTTCGTCACTGGATTTCTGGACAATATAAGACTAACAGTCTTGGATGGCTACCTCGAGCACAAATATATAAGTTCTGAAATGGCGGATCAGTGAACTGCTGTTCACCCTAGGTAATCCTTTACATGTTCTGCCACCGAAAAGCGTAATAATGCATAAAGGTCGGTATTACCTGGCAAATGAATCCTCAGAACATCACAAGGAATTCTGTCGTCATCCCGACGCACAGAGATTCACTGGGGAAAACTGCCATAGCAGTTACTTCGAAGATTCTCCCCGAAAAACAATGGACTCTTGGTCCCTTCAGAAAAACAGGACCTCCCGGCTTCCCGGAAGTATATCTCACCCCCGCTTAAAAAACCTTCCCATAGGCCTACGCCGAACTGTCAACCTCTGACCCTAAAGGTCAAACACAATGAATGAATAAACAAGGGAAGACAACCCCTAATCAACCTGACATCGCAGGTAAAGACACAATTATACTTATGATACAAACATAAGCAAATAACTTGACAGATGACTCCGTCGAAAATGACAGCAACAATGCAGCTCCTAGAGTCAAAGGGTCCGTAGACAACAGGTTAAGAAACCCTAGTTCAGGGTTAGGTTTACGATTCCTAAAAATAACCCAAACCCTTATTACAGCACCTCCAAATTATTTCTGAGGCCCACTGTTCTCCCTTTCAACCCTCGACCTGTCCTTTCTTAGATATTTTAGTTTAACCATTTTTAATCTATATAAACAACATTCACTGACTGAACAATGTTCACAATAGTTATTGTTATTGTTGACCAGAATCGACATCATTGCACTCCAGGCAAACCCACAGGTGCTCAGTCTCCCTCAGTATATGTCAAAGAGTGTGAATGCTAACTGTTCCTGTAATTCGCTGGTTATAAACACGACAGATGCATCCTCTCATACGTCCATCTCTGCTAGCCTTACGTTTGATGCTAAATTCAAATGAAACCAAATTCATTGATGATTCATCTATTGCAGTGTCATTCTCTAACAGGTGATCATTAACTGTTCTTATCTCTCTCTTATTCATATCCAGTGTCCCCACTGATGGTGCTCTTGATGCTAGTCTGTCAGCTCTCTCATTACTGCGTACCCCTGCATGACTAGGACAGTAGATCCACACCAGCTCCTGCAGATTCGAAGATTCTATGGAGGTTTTTCATTCTTGCTTTAGCCAACCATTTTGAACCTTTCAAAGCATGGACTAAGAGTCTGACACAATGACTGCCTTTTGTTGCTGAAGTTTCAGTTAGCCACCATAAGGCTGCAGTAGCTGTCTCTATTTCCATTTTCATGCTAGAAGTTATTCTCCTGTCTTCTTCTTCTGCATTCGTCCTGAAAAGGACGTTTGTTGCATTGTGTCGCCGTTTACAGCAAAGCTGCGATATTTGCGCCTTTCGGCCCGACGCATCTGGTTTCAGCATGGCATTTTTGGGACTGGGTTAGCCTTTTCTCTTCGATCACTACTCTCTCAGCCATACTGCAGAGACCACCACTTGGAGGTGGAGTAGGGTCTTGGTCAGCTCTGGTTCGCTGACCCTGGCGCAAGCAGTCAAGCTATGGGTCACTGACTGCATTTATCACTGTTGCTGCATCTTCGGCAATCTTTGAACGACCGAGGACTAGAATGGAACCAGGCCAAGAAGAAGACAGCCGATAGGATAGTCTGGCGCTCTCTCTTCAAAACCTCTACACCTCACGGTAGAAGGGGAACGACTAAGTAAGTATGCTGCGTCTTCAGTCCCTGTTGTTCTCCTGTAAATCCTGCTATGTTCGGCGGCAATTCTGTCCTTTACCCTAGCAGAGAAGCCCCAACCTGATTTTTCCCCACGGAACACAGACCCATCAGTTTACACAATGGCATCATTATCCCCGGCATGATCAAATATCAGTTGATTAATTTTCAGCTCCACTTTCCCACTGCCCCAAGTTCTACACTCTCTGCCAAGGCTGATGATGACTTGCTGGTAGTTAATCCAGTTCTCATCTGACTTACTCCACACTTCCCCTTTGAATATATTTTAAACTGTGGTCACCTGCTTGATCATTGTTTCTGCCTGTGCCATCCATAACATCCCCCTCTTTATTCTTCCTCCATTGATGTCAGCTATGTTTCCATGCAGGGGGTGCCGTTTGTATGTGGTTACTTGCATATAGGCTTTTGCCTGGACCATTACATATCTGTATCTAATCGACAGCACTTCAAGCATGTACCTCATTGTCACAATGGGGGTATCACACGTACAGCCCAAGACTATACGCATCCCTTCATTTTGAATGCGTTCTAGTCGTTCACATTGTGTCACTGACAGCGTTAGTATTCCCAGCCCATTCTCAATGACTGATAAGACGAGTTGAGGATAAAGAAGAACTAGTAATCTGTGCTCAAGATGCGCAGCGACCATTATTTTCCGGGCTGCCAGACCTCTCCTGCATTTATGTATGATGTGATCAACATAGTACTTATACGATAGTTTGCAATCCAATGTAATTCCAAGGTATTTCATCTTTTCTTGCCTTTCAATTTCCTATCCATTGAGAGTAATATCAGGAAGATCCGTTTTCACTATGGAGTTGTTCAAGGAGCATCACATCGCGCTGGCCTTAGGAGTGACTTTGGAGCCAGTTTTCTCGCACCCGTTAAATACCTCCTGTAGTGTCCCATGTATGCTATTAACCATTTCCTGTCAGTCAGAACCAGTTCTGTAAATGAGTATATCATCAGCAAAAGTCAGTGTTCGTCCCAACCCAGTTGGCTGAATGGTGGCTACTTTTGCTGTATAGATATTAAACAGCACTGGTGATAGTGGAGAATCCTGGGGTAGTCCCGGGCAAATGCGCACTGGGACTGATGTCCATGTTCCCAAGCGAAATGCCACTGATCTCTCAGTTAAGGCAGCTGCTATCCACCTTGTTAGCCAAGGGTTAACACTGCAAGCCATTATACAGTTCATTAATGTTGCGAAGTTCATTGTTATAAGCATCCTCTAGGTTAATTGCTACAGCAACTGTTTCTCGTTTACCTTGGAACCCCTCGTACACATCATAAGCAAAAGTTTCAGAGTTACCCTATGTTACTTTCATGGGCCTATAGCTTCCAAGAGTATCAGGTAGGATTTGTGCATTTTCGAGGTGATTCATTATTTTCCGTGCTACTGTCTTTTCTAGTAGTTTACCGTAGACATTCTGCATTGTGATAATTCTACAGCTGCTGAGAAGTGTGGGGTCTTTACCAGGTTTAGGAAGTGGCCATAGGTAACTATGTAGCCAGTCTTCCGGCAACTCAGCATTCATTATGCTGGTGTTGAAATCACTCACCACATTCTTAATGCCCGTGTCATCGAGCTGTTTTATGTGGTGATACTGTACACCATCAGGACCTGGGGCAGTGTTTTTACTTGTTGCTAAAGTGCACTCGACATCGTCTTCGGATATGAGGTCGAAATATATGTGGCCTCTTCTGTCGCTTTCCAGGATACAGTCTTTAATTTCTTGGTAGGCAGCTTTATCACCTTTATCCATCTGAGTAATATAACGCTCTTGTAATGCATGTCCCCATTTTGGCATCGGTCTTAGACTTATCCCTGTCGAGCTGAGAATAGTAGGAAATGGTGGCCTTGTACTTTTCCTACTAATTCTGCGATGTAAGGACCAGAATTTCTGTAGTGTTTTGTCAGTACCCACCTGTATCACAAAGGCCTCCCACACTGTGTCGTTCCTTCTCTTGCTAAGCTCTTGAAGTTATTGATTGCTCTTTGCTTTTTCTCTTTAAATTCTTCCACCTCTTCATCACTCATCGTCCTTCTCTTTCATGCTATCCACCATGAATTTGTCGATTTCTCCTTTTCCAGCCATGCTGTCTCCACTGTCTCATACCACCAGGGTGGTTGTGTAAAAGGTGTGCAAGTTGTCTTTTATTTTGCACTTTCACGAAATATTTGCACAGGGCGATTACAATCATGTGGGTCTACCACAGTGACAAATACTAACATTTGTTACCGACAGAAGTGAAGTAAAATTAACTAAATAATAAAATAACCTAAATCACAGAAGCATATCTCAATTTTAATGTGGCCTAGGCAAGAAGAGCTTTCATGTCATTGGGAAATACATGGAAATCAAAAGAAATATCAAATGTAAAATAATATGAATCTTCAACTCAAGTGGCATGGTCATCCTATATGGTTCTGAAATGTGGAGAACAACAATAACAACCAGAAAGATACAGGCTTTCATAAAGGGTGCTTGTACAGAATAGGATTGAAATGGTACGACAAGATCATAAAAGGAAAGTTGATTAAAAGAACCAGGCAGATACAAGTGAAACTGGAGGTAAGGAAAAGGAGCTGGCGTTGTTAAGAAAACACACTGATGATTATTACAATTACACACCCAATTTGAAAATTTTTATGAACTCTCTTTACAATAACTGGACAGGAAGGGTAACGCTAAAAGCAAATGAACATATCTAAAATTATTCACACTATGTATCATTATACACTCGATGAGAGGTCACAGCAATTGGGTCTGAAAATACACAGGGAAAAGACAAAAATAATGAGAATAAATGCAGGTAATGATAACAGGGTTGAACTTGAAGAAACACCAATTCAAGATGTAGAATCATACACGTATCTTGGCAGTAATATAGACAAAGTTGGAGGGACAGACAGTGATATCAAAATAAGAATACAAAAGGCAAGAGGAGCTTTCATTGCATTGGGAAATATATGGAGATCAAGAGAAATCGGATCCAACACGAAAATAAGAATCTTCAACTCAAATGTGAAGTCAGTCCTATTGTATGGCTCGGAGACATGGAGAACAACAAAGACAACAACCAAAAAGCTACAGACTTTCATAAATGGGTGCTTGCGTGGAATAGAGGGATTAAAATGGTATGACAAGGTTACCAACGTGGAACTGATGACAAGAACTAGACAAGCGCCAGTGGAACAAGAGATAAGAAGAAGACGATGGCGATGGATAGGACACACGCTGAGGAAACCTGTTGATAGCATTACAAGGCAGTCCTTGTTCTGGAACCCCCAGGGCAAGAGAGGCAGAGGTAGACCAAGAAGCACATGGAGAAGAGAGCTGGAAACAGAGGTGAAAATGATGAGGAGAACATGGAAAGAACTTGAGATGATGGCACGTGACAGGAGGACTTGGCATGTGTTTGTTGAAGACCTATGCTCCTTTGGGAGTGGAGGGTTATGAATGAATGTATCATTATAATCCATCCGATGCTGAACAGGATATTTTTCTTCATAATCTTTTTTTTTTTTTAAAAGTCCTTGTTCTGGAATCTCCAGGGGGTTGAAACAAAGCACCATGGCAGTGTTGCCTTTAGCCCAAATGTCTATTTTTAAGTAAGAATTCGATTAGGGACTGATAAATGGGAAAGTTGGAAGTTTATTGTTCCTTATTTTTTTAATGTATGGTGGTCTTGCGGTTTGTTTGGTTTTTTTTCGGATTTATTATGTATCAATAAGGTGAGAAAGGGGTAGGGTTAGGATTAATGTTAGGCAACATCTTTGTTTATGTGCGTTCTCACTGTTGACAATGAAACCGGAAATAATATGTGCAGCCTTTTTTCGCATGAGAGAAACGTTGGATGTGCTTATGGTAACAGATACAGTGCATGGCCAGTTATGTGTGCAGATGTAAAAGAGATGACATGCGAAAAATCTAGCCCAGATAGTTATCTATTCTGCGGCCAATTGAGTCAGCCGTGTCGTTCCGGGTTAGATTTGGGTTTAGATTTAGAAATGCCAAACCTAACACAAAAAGTCTATAGGATTAGAGTAGGCCTATTTGTGTTAGGTTTAGCATTTCTAAAACTAAACCCAACTCTAATCCCAACCTCTAACGACGTGGCCGACTTAATTGGCCACGGGATAGGCCTAGATATTGATTCGGGCGAAATGGAGGACACGGCCCACTGAGCCTTGTTTTAACCTCCCCATAGTAAGAGAAATTGAGGGAAACATAAAAACAAAAGAAGATAATCGGATACAGACATTAAAGGTGTAAAGAAGTCATGGAAAGACGGATGGACCTGGACAGCAAGGCTTGGCGTGAAATAGCCGAAATCTTAGGCCTATGCTCCTTGGCGGAATAAAGGGTAGGCCCTAGTAGGCTTAATGGTGGCTTATTTTTCGTATAGGCTAGGCCTACAGCCCATGGCGAAACATAAACTTGAAACAATCCAGTACAATGGTAGGCCTAATCATGGATTATCACCATCATATACCAACTGCAAATACGTCTGCAGCTATCGACATGGATAATTGATGTTACTAATATAATCTATTTTCACGGCAGAGGTGGTACCAAGTATTTAAAGAAGCTGAGAAAATTCAATTTTGATACCAACATCATAGATATCATTGAAGCACTATACAAGGACGCAAGCAGTGCTGTTTTTGCAAGCAACAACATTGGAGAATTTTTCAAAACAACTGTAGGAGTTCGCCAGGGATGTATCCTGTCACCAGTGCTCTTTAATATATATCTAGAACATATTATGCAGGAGGCTCTCTACGATTATAAATCAACCATATCGATTGGAGGCCGACCTCTGTGTAATCTACGTTTTGCTGATGATATTGATCTGATAGCTGGAACAGAATCAGAACTTCAAGACATTACCTCTAGACTGGAGAAAGTAACAAGAACGTATGGGATGGAAATTAATATAGAAAAAAGCAAGATATTGGTGAATAGCCATAAGAAACATGTTCCGACCAACATTACGTTAAATGGGCAAACGTTAGAAGAAGTTAACACCTTTAAATATCTCGGGTCCACTATATGTGGTGATGGAAGATCAAGTAAGGAAATCAAGACAAGACTTGAGATGGCCTCAGCTGCCATGACAAGGTTGAATGTGGTCTGGAAAAGTAACATCAGTTTTCCTGTGAAGATCAAATTATACAAATCACTTATATTATCTATTCTCTTGTATGGGTGTGAGGGCTGGACACTCACTGCAGATACGGAGCGAAGGATTCAGGCGTTCGAGCATAAATGTTATAGAAGAATTTTGCGCATTTGCTATAAAGAGCACAAAACAAATGTCTATGTTGGAGAGAAGATAAACACCTATGCAGGCCACCAAGAACCACTTTTGTCAATAGTGAAACGTCGAAAGCTTGCCTGGTTTGGGCATGTAACTCGTCATGACTCCCTTTCGAAAACGATCCTCCAGGGAACAGTCGAAGGTAAACGGAGAAGAGGAAGGCAAAGAAAATCCTGGGCTGATAACATCAAAGAATGGGCAGGACACGGTTTTTCCACACTTGTACGCATTGCTGAGAATAGAGAGCAGTGGAGGACCCTGTCTGCTGATGCTTCCACCATGGCACCCCTACGACCCATGACGGGTTATGGGTTGAGATGAGATGATGATGATACATTCATTACTATCGCTTATATCGTATGCAGCTGGGGTGGGTTAAAAAACTAGGCCTATATAATAGACCTCTAGATGTATAAAGTAGCCTATTTAACATACGACTCCAGCGTACCTTCTCTTACAGTCTGTATCAATAATAACCCTTTCCGCAGACGGCTGTTGTGCAAGTGAACCTGGCATGATGTATTAGAATTCTGAATAAGCTTATTTATCAGCTGTAGTCAGGCCTGACAAAAACAAAAGCCACTTAGATTGTCCAGATGGTAGGCAAACTTCCCGCGATTTCAACTAAACCGGAACATGGCCTTGATCATCAGCCTTAACTGCAAATACGTCTGCAGCTATCGACACGGATAATTGATGTTACTAATATAATCTATTTTCACGGCAGAGGTGGTACCAAGTATTTAAAGAAGCTGAGAAAAGTAGAAATTATATAACTAACAGACCTAAAGGTCTTTTATATTTTGATATGCGCCCTAATATAACCGGCTAGGTTGAACGGGACGCGCCTCGCCAAAACGAGGCAAAATTTAAAAAATAAAAATAAATAAATAATAGAAACCAAATAAATGTGTTATTGTTAATCAGAATCGACCTCACTGCACTCTGGGCAAACCCATAGGTGTTCAGTCTCCCTCATCACATGTCGAAGAGTATGAATGCTAATTGTACCTGTAGCACGTTGGTTGTACATGCGACGGATGCGTCCTCTTTCACGACCATCTCTGCTAGTCCCACGTTTGATGCCAAACTCCAACAGTCTCAGCCTTGTTGATTCATCCATTGCAGTGTCATTATCTAGCAGGCGATCATTAATTGTCCTTAGTATCTCTCCTTTATCTACGTCCAGTGTCCCCATTATGGGTGCTCTCGAGGCCAGTCTGTCAGCTCTCTCATTGCCACGTACACAGGAATGACCAGGACAGTAGATCCACACCAGTTCTACTTGTGGATTCTATTGATGTTTTCCATTCCTGCCGCAGCCATCCGTTCTGAACTTTCTGAAGCATGGCTTGAGGGTTTGATAATATAACTGTCCTGGTTGGTGGAGTTTCAGACAGCCACCACAGTGCTGCAGTAACTACCTCTACCTCCATTCTCGTGCTGGAGGTTGTTGTCATGTAGTCTCCACTCTGTTCAGCAACGACTCTGCCCTTTATTCTCACAGAGAAGCCCTATCCTGATTTCTCACCATGCACTACAGACCCATCAGTGTACACAATGGCGTCATCATTCCTTTTTATTCCACGCTACTTTCCATTCATCTGTTATTAATTCTTTAATTAAGCTTTTAATCACTGATTTCTTTATTCCTACATTTATTAGATTTTTATCAGATCTACCTTTCTTGGCTTCTTTATAAGCACTCAAAATCTTCTCTAACAACAGGGAACTGCATAATATTGTGAAACAGTATTTAACTGCACAAAAGTTAATGCAGTGCAGTCCGGATAAATAGAAGTCGCTCGGACAATCTAAGATACTTCTACTTATCCGAATTTCGCTCAAAGATGGCTTTTTTTTATTTAAACACAAGATCCCGTTCAACCCTGTAATATTGTCATACAGTATTTAACATGCACAAAAGTTAATACAGTGCAGTCCGGATAAGTAGAAGTCGCTAGGACCATCTAAAATACTTCTGCTTAACCGAATTTCACTCTGCTTCTTCTTCTTCCTCGTTCGTCCTGAAAAGGACGTTGGTTGCGTTGTGTCTGTTTACACCGGAGCTGCGATATCTGCGCCTTTCGGCCGACACATCCGACTTCAGCACGGCATTTTTGGGGACCGGGTTTGCCTTCCCTCTTCGATCCCTATTCTCTCAGCCAGACTGCAGTGATGCAGCCTGTTTCCAGGACCACCACTTGGAGGTGGAGTAGCGTCTTGGTCAGCTCTGGTTCGCTGACCCTGACGCAAGCAGTCAAGCTATGGGTCGCTGACTGCATTCTCTATTGCTGCATCTTTGGGTCCCGAATTTCACTCAAAGATGGCTTCTTCTTTTTTTTTAAACAAATGATCCCGTTCAACCCCGGATGGGTTATGATTAGAATATATAGTGTGGTAAAGTCAAGATTGTCTCTTCTCCTCAATCCAAATATAGTTATCAAAACTGTAAAATTGTGTGAATGTATGTGTGTGTGCCTTCCCCTTTCAAAAAACAAAAACAAACAATTAAAATAAAAAACACAACAAAAAACACAAAAACAAAGTAAGTCTCTCATGACTGCCCTGTTGTTAACAAGGTGAAAAGGGGTGAATAAGCCCATATGTGGAAAGGGGGGGGGGGGGTGGCACTTAGGTCAAGACTACTAAGTATCATCCTCCATATACAGTGACCATCATGCATGGAGGCATATCTGGAGTAATCCTTATATGACCACCAGATAAGCACAGTGCTATAATATACAAATGGAAAGTGAACCTCTGTCTATGAGGCTAATTACACCCTCATTGACTCTTTAAATAACCCCATACTTCTAGAGATTCCCCTGTGGTGAAACGTGTCGAGAACCCAGCATTGCACACTAAGCTTGGGGGAGTCACTTGAGCCCCAGACGTAACTTTACCTGGTTGACTGCATGCCGGAGGATATCACTGGGCCTATGATAGGCAGGAGGGACTGAAGAGTAGCTGTGTGTATCACGTGAATAATCCCTGGCAGAGCCCAGAATCAGAGCACAGCATTTTAGCTCGGTATATTTGGAGAGCCCTCTTGGGTGACGGGGAATGCCACGCACTTCTTTCTCTTAGCTTGGGACCAGATGTGATTATCCTTTGCATCCAAGCCAAGCTGGAGAAACTGGAGCTAATGACTTCAACTCGACATGTTTCGGAATGGCAGAAAAACCACAGGAAAAGCCTCGATCTACAGTGTAGATTGGTTTGGTTTGGTTTACCACAGGAAAAGCCTCGATCTACAGTGTAGATTGGTTTGGTTTGGTTTTGGTCTTAAAAACCATCTTCATTGCACACGGACAACTCCATCAATGTTCCATCTCCTCTCTTAGATCACACAAGGAGGATCTCATCAATAGTGAGAATTCCAATTTGTGTATGCAGGAATCACACATTCTATAAATATATTTTTGTGGTGGATAGTTTTCCTACTTTTTAAATTTGGCCAGGGCAGCGGCCGTATGGCCTACTCTTTAATATTTCGAACTGCTGAAGGATTTTTAACGAGCGGAACTTGCACACAGGACCTCCTAATATTTCGTCCTTATCTTAGAAGGATAGGCCTCCGATCTCACTACCCAGGAGATCAGGGAGGAGTATGGCATTGTCGTAGATTTTTGATAGGGGAATTAAGACTTGGGTTGGTCCCTTCTGAATAGATTAGAATGGGTGATATCCACAGTGAGAGATAATAGTAGAAATAGATTTCCACGAGTGGGATGGTAGACTGTGATAGAGGCTGTCTCTGAAATCGAGAAAGCTTCTCTCGTTCACCTATCTTCTACGACAGATTTAGAGGAGTCAGACAGTCTAAACACACACATATATATATATATATATATATATATATATATATATATATATATATATATATATATATATATATATATATATATATATTACATATACATATTCTATCCACTCACGTGCACGCACATACAAGACGATAGTTAGACGTACAGACGTGGGAAAACTATAACAGATGATTATATAGATATTCTAGAACGAGCTGACCAACACGCTGATTAAGTTTAAGGGCAGTTTTAATTATCATTTAAAATCCCATCACAACACATAAAATTACATCAAAGCATATACAAATAGTCATAAAAAAATCAAGGAATTTCTACAAGAAATGATAGACCCACAGTTATGATCTTCCCTCGATGTTTAGCCCACAGTCCCGTTAGGAGAACGATGATAGTTCAAAGAGTCACATATACATATGATTTGGGTCTAATATTTTCCCCTATTTTGAAGGTATGAACTGACTTTGATAGCAGTATCTATTCTATTTCTAAGGAAAAATATAGTTTAGCAACAAAATCTTGCATAAGGAAAGTTACAAAGTGAGTGAATCAAACGAAGAACATCCTTCAGTCTACTTTCACTCGGTTCTTTCATCAGGGCCCTGACTCACACAACCTTACCTACAATCGTGCGGTTGTTCGCCGTCTGGCGCAAGCCTTAGTGTACACTTCGTTTAATCTGTCTATCTGTGGATGAAGCGGATACCCAGCTCTGCAGATATTGGTTTCATTCACCGTGTCCGGGGAGCGTCCACTTCAGGCGATCGTTCTTTCTTTACAGATTTAAGTTAATGTCACTTATGCACGAGGTAAGAGTTAGGGTTTCAGCGGGCACACAGTGTCAGAGCACGAGGTTTCCCTTAATTAGGAAGATGACCGGTGGACAACTTCTCTCAACAGATAATCTTGGTTCACCACACACTTGGTCAAAATAATGTCGGAAAAGTTAATGTTTTTTTTCTGTAATTATTCTCGCCACAAGGCAGCATCACAACGTGCTGATCACCCGTTTGCCAGTCACTTCGATTACGGAAACAACAGCAAATGGGTTGATTTGCCGTTGCCCCAAAGACGCCACTAGGCGTGATGGGAAACAATGGCAAAGAAAACATATCTGCTGTTGCCCTAAGACGCCACTAGGCGTAATGGCCACTGACTGCTTTGACGGTCGGTGGCTAAGGACGGAAGAAGAAGAAGAAGAACAAGGCAGCATGTACATTAGAGTTTGTGAAGAAATATGATCTGGCTCAAAGGTCCAGTATAGCATTTATTCTTTAAAAAAAAAAACCATTAGTGGGATTTGGTATTCTGTCTATCTCTTGAAGGCACACGCCCTGTCAGACAGGTGTTACTTGAAAACCCACGTGGTTAAAGATATAAAATGTTTATGATTCTCACAGGTATGTCTCTGTACTAAACGCCGGCAAAGTTGGGTTACCTAAGTTTTCACTCAACACAGAACTACGGTATCACAACGAAACTAAGAGATTTCACTTATAAGTTTAAGTATCTAGAACGAAGTGACCACGTCTACTGCAAATGGAGAATGAGTGAAATCAAGTTTCAAACTCTGGTTAATATCTTAAACCAGACAAAGGGGTTCCAACTTATTTCGCAAAACGAAATAATCTCCCCTTTCCGTCTTAACACCTACGTCTGCTTAGACGCTGCTCATAACTGCCAAACGTGCGTCTTCACACCTCCGTCTAACTATCTGACAGTGAGCGCGCGTGTCAGAGGCGAAATGCCAGACACTCTGTCTGCTCTAAGCGAGCATGGCTGGCGCGCTTCACACCTCCGTCTAACTATCGGCCAGTGAGCGCTCATGTCAGATGCGAATGTCAGACGACCCGTCTCCACTGCAGAGGGCAATTTCACACTTCGCCGGGAGCTAGCCTGACGAAAAACTCTCGTGACAGCTGCAAATGTAGACAATTTGTCTGCTCATCATGTCTGATAGACTGAAATCCCACCTAAAATCATCTCGTGCAAGGGACTGATACGTGTGGTGGGTTGATGTTAATACAGTTTGTTGTTAAGAAATCTTAGTGTACTGAATGAGGTCAGCTGTGAAGGTCCCTGAATATAATAAATATTTGAGTAAATTTCCAGGGCACCTTTCTACTTCCACCACTATGATCTCATTCAGACTTATTCTTGATAGACTATAAGATGACTACGTTTGGTGTCTAGGGTTATGAAATGTAGTGTAAGGTTGCATTAACCAACTAAACATATAAACAATTACACAAATTATTTTATTATCTACTACAACACAACAGTGCCACGACAATCACATACAAACTACACTTTAAAAGACTATCTTTAGTAAGTCTGTGGTTAAAAGTTAAGGTTTTTCAATTTATTGTCCTGAACCTGATTTATTTGGAATCAGGACTGACAATCAAAGTGAAATCATAGCATTTAATTACATCAATCAATTTATACAATGGATCTTCTGTCCATAATACATATATTATTATATAAGGGTGTAGTTGTATTGTTTAACTGAGGTGACTTCTAGTATACACTGGTTGATTGTTTACTATCATCATCTCTGCATGTTGTTTGTAAGTTTTTATGGACACTGATGGAATGTTTATATCACTATTCTCAGTCCTTTATTTTGATATAATGTTTGTTGAGCAATCATGTGCCGAAACATGCACCTAACTTGGTAATAGGATGTAGGAATCTTCCTACACTCCGCTGAACGACAACCTTCAGCTCCCACTTCTTCAGGAATGATGGTGGTGTACAGTTGTCCCCGAAAAAAGCAAGACTGTGGCATGAATATATCGGCCCACTGTAGTCTGGCACCAGTTATTGACAGCAACCAAATACCTCTGAAATCAGAAGGATATGCCTCCTTCGTAATCAACAGCCTACACTAATACTCAACAACCAGGACAGGCACATTACAAACAAACATGCAAGATCAGCTCTTTACGACAATCCCTTTCACCAGTTTCTTTTGATGTGACCAGGTATACCAGTACTCTTCTTCTTCTTCCGTCCTTAGCCAACGACCGTCAAAGCAGTCAGTGGCCATTACGCCTAGTGGCGTCTTAGGGCAACAGCAGATAGGTTTTCTTTGCCATTGTTTCCCATCACGCCTAGTGGCGTCTTTAGGGCAACGGCAAATCAACCCATTTGCCGTTGTTTCCGTAATCGAAGTGACTGGCAAACGGGTGATCAGCCCGTTATACCAGTACTCCTCTCCCCTAATAGTTACAACGCCTCTGCAATTCCAGCAATAATCTGTTGTCCATACCATAGGATAGGTATTATGCTCCTGATGATAATCCTATCTAATTTAGTTGGTCTACACCTCTCTGATAGTCTTTCATATGCTGGATCAATCTCTAGACTCTGTTTTGAGTCTGCCATAGACTCACTTACTTATAATCGTATGTTAGTATCTCACATTCAAATTTTATTTTAAATAAAATATTAAGAAAATCAATCTTACCACAGATGTAAGGAAATAACACAGTAAAACGATGACTAGGCAATAGAATCTGGCACATTTTCGATCTGCCTTTGTCCAGGCTTTTCCTTTATTAGAAAATTCTTAGCCTGTTCTCAGCGTACTTGATTTTCACAGAATTTATTTTCAAAAATGGCAGTGAACCGACGCTTCTACTTGACCATATCTAACGTTCTAACCAATCAGGCCATGTTTACATGAGCCTTTGAAAAAAAACTATCCCTCCTATACGTTTCCATTAACAACAATTTTTGTATTTCCAGGTCACCCAATAATGTTTCGCCTTACATTTTACTACAGCCAATCAAATCGTATCTAACTTGTTGGCCTCATTCCCACAAAGCAGTGTTTTCCAAACATGCCATTAAAAAAAATTAAGCAGATATGATCTTGTGCTGTCAGTCAACTCCACTATAGTATTTTGGCTATAATTTGTTAATTAATGGACTATTTGCGAAACACATAACATATTCTTTGTCAGCAAGTCCTAAGGTACCCGAATATATAAGTTTAATGGGGCTAAGTGGCTTCGTTCAAAATATGTATTTTTCTATGATAGTCGTGTATTTGCTGCTACCACCGTTCACTTCCATACTAGGGGATGTCTTCTGTACTTACGATAGAATTTCGTCATTCCTAATAAGAGCTAAAGTCGTTTTAGTGACACGTGTCGTCTACATGTTCTAACTTTTTCATCGTATTTTGGGGGAATCCCTAAGGCAAGGCTTGCCACTTGCTATAGTTGGCTTTTAGTTTAAAATCAATGCGAAACGTATTTGTATTTTCATCTCCTTGCCCCTCCTCGTTCTACAATGCATTTGTAAGCAGATGTTTTCTTAGAACTAGGAAAAGTGGTGTCAAGGACGAATTTGAAAATTTGAGTACCGTTTTGTTCGTCTTATGCGTTAGCAATTAATCTGAAGGCGTAGGCGATACCAACAGTTCTAGTAGAAAATTCTTTTATACTTTCTTATCTTTTCCTTTATGCCGGATATTGTTATATATTAATTTAGATATTGTATTAGAAATTCACTACAACACGTTAGGTAAACTACTGCGTTTCTAAATGAGAAACCGAAACCAGGCGAAAGTTTGAATGGGAAAATAATAATGTTTATAGTCGCAAACGTACGAATGCGAAAAACACAGGAAAAGGATAAAAAGTGATAATAAAATAGAGGACACGGGTAGAAAAAAAGAAGAGAATATAGAAAATTTATTGATCATAATCTCTATGCGACAGGCATCATAAGAAATCATAGGTTCTGAAAAAAAAGTTCCATAAATTAAATTCCCTGTACTGCGAAGCGAGCCTGGCACCTTTAGAATTCGAGACGGGCGCCATACCTCTTAGCCACTCCAACTCATTTCGGTTTCATATTACAGGGAAGAAATATAATGCCTACACAAAAAAGCAATGCATAGTGCAGACTGTTTTTTACATTAGAACATAATATATGTGAAGTCTCTAACATTTCACGCTCCTACGTCAGTATCTGCTATGGAACTATCTTTTACTAAATACAAGAGGTTTGCTCCGTATAGTTGCTGTGAGTATCTTATGAAACAAAGAGAATAGGACTACTGAACCCCAGGCCCGTCATTCAAGGCCCATATTACAGGGAAGAAATATAATGCCTACACAAAAAAGCAATGCATAGTGCAGACTGTTTTTTACATTAGAACTTAATACAGGTGAAGTCTCTAACATTTCACGCTCCTACGTCAGTATCTGCTATGGAACTATCTTTTACTAAATACAAGAGGTTTGCTCCGTATAGTTGCTGTGAGTATCTTATGAAACAAAGAGAATAGGACTACTGAACCTCAGGCCCGTCATTCAAGGCCCATAATATGAGGTTGTGTATGAGGCTGGCACCCGTTATCATGTAAAACAAACTGGGGCGAGGTGGGGGGGGTCTCTCAGTGGAAACAGCGCAGATAATACCAAGGAGTCTTCAACTTGGTATTGGCTGCTGTCGCGAGAGGTTTATATGGTATTGAAATTAATAAGTTATCCTGGACAAAAAGTTGTATCAGTTGATACCAGGATAGTGCCAGCTAAGAGTCTGGTCTTATAAGAAATACCCCTTCTCTGAAAAGAGTAAGGGGGTATAGACAATCAAAAGTAGGATCAAGCTGTATAAGTTCCTAGAGAAGATGGTAATGTATTACTCTAAGTCCCTATGTGCTTCCAGATTCTCCTATGATTTTATTATTATTGTTATTGTTGTTGTTGACTCTCCTAGGGGAATTAACAAAATTATGTATCAACAAGAACATAAACTCAACTTTAATAAGTAAGTAAGGTTGATGGTAAATATTTACAATTTATTTAGCCTATACCGTTTCTCTTTTCGGTTAAGAAAGCTTGAAATGAAATGAAATTTATTTACACCATGAAATCAATAAACATTGAAAAATAATAATTAATCTCAAAAAGCAATTCACTTGTTGAAGGTTATCACTTTGGTTAATTATCTCCTTTTGAAGAATGTTGATGTGCTACTAAATTCTGTCACTATTACTTGACTGTGAAGATAGTACTGGGTAAATTTATGTCCACACTTGTCATCATTCACTTGTATCTTTATTATCATCTTGTCTTTTAATGTGGGGTTATAATCTGGATACGCTGATCAGTGGCTTTGTTTTGCCACTTATCTTGTGTTTAGAGATCGGTCACACTCCTGCCATGGACGAACACGTATTTTGAATCTCTTCAGGCAGAGGAAGCTGGGTATCTGACCCTGTTGACTACAAGGGCACTTGCACCAGAGTCCAGCAGAGGTGGATGACTCTTAAAGTTTTTGTAGTTGTCAGGATAGAACCCTCAGGCACACACACACAGTCGAGCTGTTAATGGCAAACTTGATCTGCTCTCAGGTACACTGGCAAAGGCAGTCTTCATTCACAAGTTACCACTTCTTTCTGCTCGCTGTGTTTTTTTCAAATGTTATGGCCTCAATTTAGCAAGGGCAAGGTCTATTTATACTAGCACATCCGGCGTATCGGGAAGCAGGGGGATAATGGGGTGTTGCGAATCCCAAAATGGGGCATATTTTGTCTCTCTGTTCAATTATGAAAAACTATTATCCCCATTATCTTTCTTATTTCTGGAACGATTTTATTCATCTAAGGCTTAAATTATATCCTGAATTAATCTTTATTTTCCTAGCTAATAATGTTTTAGTATCCTAAGTGCATTTTATTCTATGCATACTTTAAATTGCTAAATTAGGGACTAACCCGATGTGTCGAAACTTTTCCACTCAATATATCTCTCTTAATAAACTACTTTTCGTGGAAGTCTTTACACCTACCTCTAAAGTAACATTCCTGTTGTAGAATTAGAGACCTCTTCCCAGCGGTACTTCTTTCTTACTTATGTAATTAATTTGCATCCTTCACTCGGTTGCACGGATTGAGACTCCATGTTAACGCATAGTACGTTTCAGCCAACACACGATTAAGGGAAGCCTTTCCATTGGCTAGTGTATCATACAATTTCTACAATGTATGGCGCGCGGTTTGGTCAGAGTTACTCAGGATTATTCAAAAGCTGTGTTGTGAAACAGACCAACTCACGACAGCTGCAAAAGAGCGAGAAGCTCCGTAGCCCTAGTTAAACAACAGCATACAGTGACCATACTCTGAAAATGAAAGACCTTTTACAATGACGATGAAAATGCCTCAAAATGTGTTAGATTATTACATTCCCACTATTGCTTCGATTGAACATTTTTCATTGTGCAGTTTTAAACTGAGCCCCCTCTGGTTCCCTGGTGTCTCTGTTCAGACAAAGAAAGAATAGAAATATTTCTACCTTTGGCATGTCCGTGGAAGGCGACTTAAATATCGTGAATGAGGCTGGCAATCCCATCATGTAAAACATGTTGCTACATAAACCATAGGGAGCCGCGATAGCGCAGTGGTTAGTGCACTAGCTTCCTAGCTCGGTGGTCCATGGTTCGATCTCCAGTTGAGGTGGGATTTTTTAGACCGCAAACGGCTGCGTGGTCAACCCGACCTCATGAATTGGGTACCAGAACAACTCTGGGAAGGTTAAGGCGGCCGGCGTGATGCTGACCACATCACCCCTAGTGTGCCGATTGTCAAGAAAATACGGGCCTAATACCGTATTCCCAATATGCCTCAATAGGCGTGTAACGGGATCCTTTACCTTGACCTTTTTACCTACACAAATCACGGCTACAAGAGCATGTGAATACTTGGTGCAGGCTTCCTGTAAGGATGTCGTAATAGCTTCATGCGCTATAAGGAACCAAAAAGGAACATGATGAATTGTAAACTGAGGTGAACAGCTAACACTAAACTATCAGTCAGGGTGAATACAGTTGTGAGACTTTCACTGGTGTAGTCAGACCATCTTACAGAGACCAGCTAACACTAAACTATCATTCAGGGTGAATACAGTTGTGAGACTTTCACTGGTGTAGTCAGACCATCTTACAGAGACCAGCTAACACTAAACTATCATTCAGGGTGAATACAGTTGTAAGACTTTCACTGGTGTAGTCAGACCATCTTACAGAGACCAGCTAACACTAAACTATCAGTCAGGGTGAATACAGTTGTGAGACTTTCACTGGTGTAGTCACATCATCTTACAGAGAACAGCTAACACTAAACTATCAGCCAGGGTGAATACAGTTGTGAGACTTTCAATAGTGTAGTCAGACCATCTTACAGAGAACAGCTAACACTAAACTATCAGTCAGGGTGAATACAGTTGTGAGACTTTCACTGGTGTAGTCAGACCATCTTACAAAGACCAGCTAACACTAAACTATCAGACAGGGTGAATACAGTTGTGAGACTTTCACTGGTGTAGTCAGACCATCTTACAGAGAACAGTGTGGTGAAATTACAGTGATGCAACGTTAAAATTTCTCCATTTATAAAGATAATAGGTAAAATAACATGTAGGGATAAAAATATAAGTAAGATACGTCGAGGCTTCTTCACCTACGCCAGCGTTTTCTAGCGCCAGTGAAACTAACTAGTTAGAACATGCAGACTAAACGGACTATCCTTTTAGACGGGGTAGAAACGGAGATAGAAGAAAAAAATGTGACGGTCTGAACACGTGTTTGAATCTAAAGTCTAAAAGACGCAATTTGTAGTTTTTAAAGAAAAAATTACGCCACTAGTTGACACAATGTAAGGAATTGGGAGAAAAACGACCTTAGCTCTTGTTAGAAACAGACGTATCTTGGACGTTTTACGGTAATTAGTCGTTTTTAGTTTGAATATAGCGGCAAACGCCGTACACGAAGGTTCAAAAACAAATTTCAAAACTAACCTTGAAAAAAGTAGGTTTTTTCTTAATAATATGTTTAGGAGAATAAAAACTAGCTGGTTTGATAGCCCATCTTAATCTGAGAAATAATATACTTTTAATTACACAGACGGACAGATAACACGGAAGATATTGACGAAAGACTGTATTGTTCAATACAGACTAGCCAAAAGTTATTTGTGCATATTTTCACTAAAGTTACATTTTGACGCGTCCTTGAGCCTAACGCATAAAAACAAACTGCAGGTGGACTTGGGGCAGGGTAGGAGGATAGTAGCAAAAATAACTTAGCATAGAATCTTAGAAGTAGGGGGAGACAAAATTTGTGTAGTTTTTCTTGTAGTTTCGTCCAAAAACAAGTGTAATTTTAGGAAAAACCAAGTTGGGACGGACAGACCGACAGAAAAATACTACACACTAGACTGAGACTGGACCGAAATTGGACATTTGTAGTTTGAATATTTGAAAGGTTGAGGGGAAGTCCGCTGATTGGACAGAAACTTTCATATTATAGAAAGAAAGACGCCCGCTAGTGCCATTTTTTAGAAGACTGTCCATTTACACAGTTCGTTAATGCTAGAGGTGTGATTTCCAGGAAATATTAAATATTATCAGTGGGACGCCTTAATCTAGCCAGCAGCTCAGCTGAGTTTTGCTAGTACAACGTAACTGTGTTTTCAATTTTGAATTGTGGTAAGGGAAAAAGCATTTACCTTTTTATTTTAATATTTTGAGTGATTGATACTGCCATGTCATGAAAAATGATTACGACAAGTGAGTGCTTATTCTAGGTCCCCAGCAGCAGTCCAGGGCCTAGGGGCAAAACAAATAATATAGGAAAACATATTAAAGACTATGGAAGACAGATCTATATTTGAGATCAGTGGGAACATATCACCCACCTTATTGGATGGAAGAGGAAACTATTGAACATATTTCGGATGCAATGCAGTCATGGGAAACTGGTGCTGATTGATACCACCTGGGTGAGATGTGCTGAGTTGGTCAGAGAGATCTGACCCGATCTTTGTAATGTTTTTTCGTTGTTATGTGTAAAAATTGGTGCAGTAGGCAGTGTGTTGACACATGGCACAAATTTTGGTTTCAGAGTTTCTGGTCTGGCACTACGCTAGTGCCAGATGCTTTGTAGAAGTCCAAGTGTGAATGCCTAAGAAGCCTACCATTTCACTCCAGCTACTGTGAGGAGTGGGCCACTTGAATTCTTTACTGCATCGTCACAGGCCAGATAAGTGAAAACCTGGCCTGCTGTGGATTCATCAAAACTTGTCCACAAATAAATAAATAAATAAAATCCTGTGGTTCAAACACTATACCTCAGTTCATATTTCAAAGACAATGAACATTATAAACAGAGATTGGGCATGATGACACCACCCCGACTAGACATCCAGTGCTAGTTTTCAAAGACACTGTAGTTAGTATTAATATTAACCAATGTAACAATATATTTATGTATAAAATTTTCATTTCATTATTCAATATATATATATGCACTTTTATTGATAAATACATATTGTTTCATACGTCCTGACCAGAAGAAACATTTGGTTCAGGACTAAATAAATTCAAAAAATTGTAAAATCTAAACTTCTAAAGCCAGTGTTAGTTGATTTGATCATAGAGCTTATTATTATTATTATTAGACTTAGTATTTACATGTGTGTGTCTGTGTATTTAATTACCTATACATCACATTTCATTACCCTAGACATTAAACGTAGCTAACATACATTCTTCTTCTTGCGATCGCATCTTTGATGATTACACCGTCAGACGAGTTCTCATGATGAATTCGACTGTTGTTTGAAGTTCCTCTTTAACTCCATATAGCTTGAGTTTAGTGTTGAGTCATTGGGCCAGTATATCTTTCTTAACTGGTCATACAGAGGACAGTCCTGTAGAACATGCTCAGCAGTTTGTTCGTTTAATCCACATGTGCACAGTGGTGAAGCAGACAATCGTAACTTGTGCATGTGTTTATTCAGTTTGTTATGCCCTGTCCTGAGTCGAAAAATAGTTATCTGTCCCTGCCGGTCGAGAGTGTGATAGTCGTCTTTGGGTTGGTTCTGTTCTCTTCTTATAGTCTGGATAGCTCTCTTTTTCTCAAAGTATGTGACTTCATTATCTTCTTGTTCACATTCTCCTCCCTTTTTTGCAAGTTTATCTGCCTTTTCATTTCCGGGTACACCACAATGAGATGGTACCCACTGAAGTATGGTTCTCTTTTTGGCAGCTACCTTGTTTAGTTCATTTCTCAGATGCAGGAGTTTACCACCCTTGAGAGCTTGCAGGACAGACAGTGCATCTGTGAGGATGACTACCTGGTGGCAATCAGAGTTGGTGTTATAAATCATATTTGCAGCTTGCTCTAGAGCTTGAACCTCAGCTGTATAGTTGGAACAGAATTTACCAGTGGGAATGTGCCTAGTCTCATAGTGGTTGTCAGGATATGAGATAAAGATACCGGCACCTCCATTCCTAACAGCATTAGTTGCTGATCCATCTGTATAGGCATGTATCCATGATTGATCGGGATAGCTTTCTTGGATCATACTCAATGTAGCAGTTCGTTTTTGCAGATCATTATACTCACATCCACTTGTGAGACCACTGACCGACGTATTAATTTGGAGGGCACTGCTGGCCTGCTCCCATGGTACAGGGTATAGGGTGGGCTTCAGTGGTGTTGTCTTCATAGATAGGTCTTCTTGATGCTGTCTTATAAGTCTTTTTCCCCGATGCACAAAGCTGCTACGCTTTAGACGTCCCAATGCCAGATCATCTAGTCTTGCCTTCATTGGGTGCGTTGGCATACTGTTGTACTTTTCCATCTGGATCATGGTCTTTGTGTCTCTTCTATGGGACAATGTCTGTAATCCAGCAACCTTCTGCATCTCTGTTATTGGTGTAGTTTTCATGGCTCCTGTAATGAGCCTGAGAGCTTGATTTTGCACCTTGTCCAAGGACTGCAGATGTGAGTTAGCAGCTGATGACCATGCTGCTGAGCTAAACTCTAAGTGTGGTCTTATTACTCCACTATAAATCTTCTTTAGATTTCGTTCATTTGCTCCCCAGTTGGTACCTGCCAATTTTCTGAGTATGCCTAGTCGTCTTCGGGCCTTTCCTTCTGCATTTTCAATATGCTTATTCCATGTAAGCCTTTGGTCAAATGTCACCCCAAGATAGGTGGGGTAGCTTTCTTCCTTGATAACGGTTGTCCCTAGGTGTATGTTAGCTGATTTGTCCTTGGGGCGAGGGAGAACAGTGTTGTGGAGGTTTTGTCTGTGTTTATTGTGATAAGCCATTTCTCTGCCCATGACACTAGCATGTCTGCTGCCCGCTGCATTCTATAATTTGCTGTGGTGACATTTTTCATCAGCGCACCAGAGTACTAGGTCATCTGCATATAAGGCAGCTTTCACTCCTGCAGGGAGATCTTTCACCAGGTCGTTGATGTAAACAAGGAAGAGTGTAGGGGAAATTACTCCTCCTTGAGGTACCCCCTGATGGAGCAACACTTTTCTGCTCTGCAGACCGTCAAGAGTGACTCTAGTTCTCCTGTTATGCAAGTATGACTGGATCCATTTCATCATGTTGCCTTGGATTCCACCTCTCCCAAGTTTTGCAATGAGGCCATCTTTCCACACCCTGTCAAAGGCCTGCTTGAAGTCGACCCAGATCGTTAGGACCTTTTTCTTCTCCTGAAAGGCATCTTCTATTGCTTGAGACAAGTAAGTAACTTGGTCTTCTATACTGTAGCATTCTCTAAATCCAGCTTGTTCCGGCACCAGGATCTGCTCAGACTCTAAATACCATGGGAGAAGATCGGCTACCACGACAAGCATGGGAAACAAAGAGCCAGGGATCCAGACCTCCAGGACGACCCAGAGTCCGCTGGGAGGACAACATTAGACAATCTTTGAAGGACCGAGGACTAGAATGGAACCAGGCCAGGAAGAAGACAGCTGATAGAATGGTCTGGCGCTCTCTCTTCCAAACCTCTACACCTCACGGTAGAAGGGGAACGACTAAGTAAGTAAGTAAGTAAGATACTGCCATGTCATGAAAAATGATTACGACAAGTGAGTGCTTATTCTAGGTCCCCAGCAGCAGTCCAGGGCCTAGAGGCAAAACAAATAATATAGGAAAACATATCAAAGACTATGGAAGACAGATCTATATTTGAGATCAGTGGGAACATATCACCCACCTTATTGGATGGAAGAGGAAACTATTGAACAT
Source organism: Oreohelix idahoensis (assembly GCA_024509875.1). Classification (NCBI taxonomy): domain Eukaryota; kingdom Metazoa; phylum Mollusca; class Gastropoda; order Stylommatophora; family Oreohelicidae; genus Oreohelix; species Oreohelix idahoensis. The sequence goes on along the minus strand of JAMPIV010006567.1, from coordinate 528,429 downwards.
ATTTCGGATGCAATGCAGTCATGGGAAATGGTGCTGATTGATACCACCTGGGTGAGATGTGCTGAGTTGGTCAGAGAGATCTGATCCGATCTTTGTAATGTTTTTTCGTTGTTATGTGTAAAAATTGGTGCAGTAGGCAGTGTGTTGACACATGGCACAAATTTTGGTTTCAGAGTTTCTGGTCTGGCACTACGCTAGTGCCAGATGCTTTGTAGAAGTCCAAGTGTGAATGCCTAAGAAGCCTACCATTTCACTCCAGCTACTGTGAGGAGTGGGCCACTTGAATTCTTTACTGCATCGTCACAGGCCAGATAAGTGAAAACCTGGCCTGCTGTGGATTCATCAAAACTTGTCCACAAATAAATAAATAAATAAAATCCTGTGGTACAAACACTATACCTCAGTCCATATTTCAAAGACAATGAACATTATAAGCAGAGATTGGGCATGATGACACCACCCCGACTAGACATCCAGTGCTAGTTTTCAAAGACACTGTAGTTAGTATTAATATTAACCAATGTAACAATACATTTATGTATAAAAATTTTCATTTCATTATTCAATATATATATATGCACTTTTATTGATAAATACATATTGTTTCATACGTCCTGACCAGAAGAAACATTTGGTTCAGGACTAAATAAATTCAAAAAATTGTAAAATCTAAACTTCTAAAGCCAGTGTTAGTTGATTTGATCATAGAGCTTATTATTATTATTATTAGACTTAGTATTTACATGTGTGTGTCTGTGTATTTAATTACCTATACATCACATTTCATTACCCTAGACATTAAACGTAGCTAACATACATAAATAGTAGAATAAGTCTGTTTGAGGTCATAAGTGGTAGCAGAAAGGCATTCTGTAACTCACATAAACTTTTATCTTCAGGAGCCTTCACAGCTGACCTCATCCAGTACACTAGGTAACATAACAACCACACAATAACATCAAAAACCACTACAAATATTGGGTAGCTCTTGTCCGGGATTTAGGTTTATCAAAGATATTAGGGTCTCCTGGTCCGGGAATTAAACTATTGGGGGCATAAGTTGTATAAATTTAACAGTGTCCCTAAAATTAAAAGTGGAAAGTAAAAGTCGATGAATCTTCACAGCCAGTGGTAATTAATTAATTAGAATATTACCTTAATAATTAGAGATTTGATAATTTACCTTAGTCATTGTTAAATTGTGTGATATAGTATGGCAGATCTAGCCAAATTCAGATCGGCTGCTGTGCTGACGGCGAGGGAAATGAACATGGATGGTCAGGTTTTAATTCAATATGTAACTTCAGAATGTGACAAGTATATTGAAAGGGAAGATAGGAGGTTAGCTGAAGAGAAGAGGTTACAAATTGAGGCTGACAAAGAACTTAAGAGGCTGCAGATTGAGGCTGACAAGGAAGCTAGGGCATTAGAGGCAGAAGAAAGGAGATTGACTGCCGAAAGGGAAGCAGAAGATAGAAGATTGCAAAGGGAGCACGAATTACGATTAAGGGAGCTGGAATTACAAGGCCATGCTCCGGAAAATGGTGCCAGCCCCTTTGCCTCAGATGCCACGCCTAGTCAGGGAGCCTCAACCTCAGCTATGGGGTTTCATTTAGACCATTTTGTTGAGAAAGACGATGACATAGAGGGGTACCTAAGTAGATTTGAACTATTGGCTACTACGTATGGGTTGGAGAGAGAGAGGTGGAGTCTTAAGTTATCCCAAGGGCTTAGAGGTACTTCTTATGAAGTTTTTGCTAAAATGAATAGAGACGACCAAGACAATTATGACATGCTAAAGCAGGCTCTGTTATTGAGATATGAAAAGAATGGTGAATTTTATCGTAAGAAGTTTAGAAATGCCAAACTTTTGTCTGGGGAGACATACCACCAATTCTCTGCCAGACTGGAAACCTATTTGGAGAAATGGACTGCTCTGGGGAAGACCCAAGATCTCAAAGAGATGATCATGATAGAGCAATTAAGAGAGTCCATGGCTCCAGACCTGAGAAAATTTCTCATGGAACAAGGTGCAGAGAGGTTGGGGAGGTTTTGAATGTCGCTGAGAGGTATCAGGCAGCCCAGGCAGAGGTAAGTGGTTCTAAAAAGAAACATATAGAAAATGTTAAAGCTCCACAGCACTTTAATAAATTTGATACCAGAGAACAAGGTAATAAAGGTAGGACAAACTTTGATAGGCCACGAAATGATTATCGTGATAGAAACTCACAGTTCAATGACCAAAAATATAATGAAAGAAAACCTTTTAACCCAGGAAAGAGATGGTGCAAATGGTGTAAGAAAGACAACCATAACACCGAATTTTGTAAAAGGAAACCTTCAAACATTGCTGCAATGAAATCGGGGAACCAGAGATTAAAGGTTAATCCTAATGGACAGCAGGAACCTTATCACCCCCCAGTTTGTGAGGATGTTATTTGTAATGGGGTCACCATAAGGTGCCTATATGATACAGGTTTGGATTATGATTCAGTTGTGAAGGCTAGCCTAGTGGACCCAAGTCAGTATACCACAGAAACAGTGGAAATACAAGGGGCGACTAAGGACATATCACTCATGACACTTCTCATCGCAAGGATAACGGTGAAAACTCGCTATGTGGAAGGAGAAATCAGAGCAGCAGTGATAGATGAACCAATCTACCCTCTGATATTGGAGTGTAGATACGTCTTCTTGGGTAATCCCGAGAGACCTGTGATCATGGCGACAGTGCAGACCAGGTCACAGTCAAAGGAGGAAGAAGGTGAACCTATAAATGCTCATCCAGAAGAGATGAGGAAGGCGCAGGCTGAGGATAGGACACTCAAGCCATGTTTTAAAAAATTGCCCAAATGCCACACACCTCCAAGCAAGGGAGAGTATTTTATGAAGAACAAATTGATATACAGGAAGGCCGGAACTGGAACAAATGGTCACAACCAGCTGGTTCTTTCCGCTTCATATAGGGATAAAGTGATGGAACTAGGGCATGCGATCCCCTTCAGTGGTCACATGGGGATCAGCGCCACAGGACAGCGTATAGCTTGTCATTACTTCTGGCCAGGGATAACGGAAGATATAAAAAGATATGTCAAATCCTGTCCAGAATGTCAAAGGGTAGCTCCAAAGCATTGGACTGCTCCTGGAACTCTAGGGGAAATGCCCATAGTGGGAACACCTTTTGAGAGGGTTGCAGTGGATATTGTGGGACCTCTCACTCGGACCAAGAGGAGGAACAGTTACATCCTTACTCTGGTGGACACTTGTTCTATGTTGGGAGAGGCGGTAGCCCTGCCATCAATAGATTCGAAACATGTGGCAGAGGCACTACTTACAAAATTCACAAGATTAGGATTCCCGCATCAAATCTTGACTGATAATGGCTCACAGTTCAAGGGGAAACTAACGGAAGAAGTTTTTAAGCTATTTCAAGCCAGACACTTTCATTGTAGTCCGTACCATCCACAAGGGAACGGCCAGGTAGAGAGGTTCAATGGGACTCTCATTTCTATCCTGAGGAAGCTGGCACATGAAAAACCTTATATGTGGGATCAATTTCTGCCCGCTTCGTTGTTTGCGTACCGGGAAGTACCACATAGTTCAACCGGGATGGCTCCCGCAACCTTGCTATTTGGGAGGCCAATAAAAGGTCCATTAGAAGCCTTATTAAGGACCTGGACAGATGAGAAAGCAGAAGAGACCGTTACCTCATCATATCAATATGTGAACGAGCTGACCACTCGTCTGAAAGCTGGATGGAAACTGGCAAATGATAATTTGAGACAAGCCAGGAAGAAACATGCAGCGTATTTTAATAGGAAAGCAAAGGACAGAGAATTAGCTGTGGGAGAGAAAGTGCTTCTTCTACTACCCGGCAGCCAGAATAAGTTGCAAATTGGATGGCAAGGTCCATATACGGTTCTAGAGAAGGTGTCTAGAACAAACTATAAAATTGACAAAAAGGGGAAGGAAAAGATATATCATGTGAACCTTTTAAAGAAGTATCTGGACAGACCAATCCAGGAAAGCACCCCCTTACTGACCTTGGCTATCGCAACTGAAATGAAAAAGGAACCACTCACCTCACATGAATACCCATTACACCCCTGTGAGACAGCAGCACAGGTAAAAGTCAGTAAGCACCTGACTAAAAATCAGAGGGAGAGAGTTCAACAGGTTCTGGAGGAACATACGGATGTATTAACAGATAAACCAGGACATACAAATTTGCTACAGTATGACATGAAGCTGATAGACTCAAACCCAATCTGTATGAGAGCCTATTCTGTTCCGTTCGCTAAGGAGAAGGCACTGAAAGAGGAGATAGATTATTTGTTGAAAGAAGGGATTATTTCTCACAGTGAATCTTCTTTTAGCTCCAGTGTAGTTTTGTTGAGGAAACCGTCTGGGGAACATAGACTGTGCATAGATTACAGGAAACTGAATGCTGTCACAGAAGGACAAGTGGATCCATTACCGGACACAAAACAGTTATTTGCCAGGTTGAACAAGGCAAAATACTTTTCGAAGGTGGATCTTAGCAAAGGCTATTACCAGATTCCAGTGAAGCCTGAAGTTAGACCTGATTTAGCTTTTAGCACCTCGGAAGGACATTATGAATTCAACATGCTACCATTCGGATTGAAAAATGCTCCGAGTGTATTTTCTAGGATGATGCGCAAATTGTTGGATCCCTTGAATAATCCATGTATCACAAATTTCATGGATGATATTCTCGTCGCCACAGAAACATTTGAAGAACACATTAACTCTCTGAATATGTTATTTGATATGCTCAGAGAAGCGAACTTAACTGCTAGACCAACAAAATGTTGTATTGGATGCAAAGAGTTGGAATTCTTGGGACATACTGTATATCAGGGTAACATGACCCCTGACCCCAAGAACTTGGAAAAACTGCAGAGAGCACCTAGACCGCAAACAAAAAAAGACGTGCGATCATTCGTGTCGTTATGTGGGTTTTACCAAAAATATATCAAAAATTTTAACTCTATATGTGCTCCTCTGACTGATCTGACTCGCAAGGGAAATCCAGATAAAATTGTTTGGTCAGCGCAATGTGAATTAACATTTCAAGAGTTAAAGGAAAAACTCACTAGCAAGCCTATTCTCAAATTACCTGATTTGACACATGACTTTGTGGTGAGAACAGATGCAAGCAATGTAGGCCTGGGGGCTGCTCTGTTGCAAAGGTCCTCTTCACCCAATGGGGAACTGAACCCAGTCGCTTATGCAAGCCGCAAGTTGAACAAAGCGGAACAAGGATATTCCACAAGCGAAAAAGAGTGTTTAGCGTTAATCTGGGCAATAAAAAAGTTCCAAATCTATCTGTATGGTAGGACTTTTGTGGTCCAGACAGATCACCAGCCTCTCGTATTCTTATCTCAGGCCAAGCATGAAAATGCAAGATTGTTAAGATGGTCTTTATTGTTGCAACCATATCAGTTTAATATTGCATATATCCCGGGGTCACAGAATGTCGGTGCAGATTTCCTCAGTAGGCACCCCTGTGATCAAAATTAGAATAGTTGGCAGGCGGGAGGAGTTAATTTTATCTATGTGTATCACTGGTTTTGGAACTTGCTTTAGTGCATGTTCTCAGGTGGGGAGATGTGTGGTGAAATTACAGTGATGCAACGTTAAAATTCCTCCATTTATAAAGATAATAGGTAAAATAACATGTAGGGATAAAAATATAAGTAAGATATGCCGAGGCTTCTTCACCTACGCCAGCGTTTTCTAGCGCCAGTGAAACTAACTAGTTAGAACATGCAGACTAAACGGACTATCCTTTTAGACGGGGTAGAAACGGAGATAAAAGAAAAAAAATGTGACGGTCTGAACACGTGTTTGAATCTAAAGTCTAAAAGACGCAATTTGTAGTTTTTAAAGAAAAAATTACGCCACTAGTTGACACAATGTAAGGAATTGGAAGAAAACCGACCTTAGCTCTTGTTAGAAACAGACGTATCTTGGACGTTTTACGGCAATTAGTCGTTTTTAGTTTGAATATAGCGGCAAACGCCGTACACGAAGGTTCAAAAACAAATTTCAAAACTAACCTTGAAAAAAGTAGGTTTTTTCTTAATAATATGTTTAGGAGAATAAAAACTAGCTGGTTTGATAGCCCATCTTAATCTGAGAAATAATATACTTTTAATTACACAGACGGACAGATAACACGGAAGATATTGACGAAAGACTGTATTGTTCAATATAGACTAGCCAACAGTTATTTGTGCATATTTTCACTAAAGTTACATTTTGACGCGTCCTTGAGCCTAACGCATAAAAACAAACTGCAGATGGACTAGGGACAGGGTAGGAGGATAGTAGCTAAAAATAACTTATCATAGAATCTTAGAAGTAGGGGGAAACAAAATTTGTGTAGTTTTTTCTTGTAGTTTCGTCCAAAAACAAGTGCAATTTTGGGAAAAACCAAGTTGGGACGGACAGACCGACAGAAAAATACTACACACTAGACTGAGACTGGACCGAAATTGGACATTTGTAGTTTGAATATTTGAAAGGTTGAGGGGAAGTCCGCTGATTGGACAGAAACTTTCATATTATAGAAAGAAAGACGCCCGCTAGTGCCATTTTTTAGAAGACTGTCCATTTACACAGTTCGTTAATGCTAGAGGTGTGATTTCCAGGAAATATTAAATATTATCAGTGGGACGCCATAATCTAGCCAGCAGCTCAGCTGAGTTTTGCTAGTACAACGTAAATGTGTTTTCAATTTTGAATTGTGGTAAGGGAAAAAGCATTTACCTTTTTATTTTAATATTTTGAGTGATTGATACTGCCATGGCCCCTCCACCATGCAAAGGCACAACAGGCCAATCACCTGTTTGCTTTAAATCATGATTACGCGAACTACAAGAGAGAAAACCGGACTGATTCTAAAGGCGACGAACTGGAACGGACTACGGACTACGACTTATGGAACTTGGAACACAAGAAGTATAAATGGGAAGGAAGACGAGCTGGTGGAAGAGATGAGGAAAGCAAAACTAGAAATCCTGGCTATAACGGAAACGAAGAAAAAAGGACAAGGAGTCATGGATCTCGATGGCAACACGTTGCTCTACAGTGGTGTACCCATATCTGAAAGAGCTAAAGGGGGCGTGGGTTGCATTGTGGCCCAAAATCAAAAAGATAGTATCAAGGGATGGAACTTTGTCTCGGAGCGCATTATGGTTGTAAAACTAAAAGAAGGAGAAACCATAGTCAACCTGGTCATAGTGTATGGGCCAAATGAGGATGAGAGAGCAGAGGTCAAGGAGGAATTCTTCGAGCTGCTTCAAAGGACAGTGGATGACTGCCTAGATGAAGTTATTATGCTCGGAGATTTTAATGCCAGAGTTGGAAATGACCATGCTAGATGGGGTGGAGTTATCGGAAGATATGGAGAAGATACTCTCAATGACAATGGAAAGCGACTCCTTAGATTCTGCAGTGAGCAGAATCTGATCATTACAAACACAAAGTTCCCCCATAAGCGCATACATGCATACACTAGATGTGAACCAACCAAGAATGAGAAGTCAGTGATCGACTATGCCATTGTTCGGAGAAGCTCATTCAGATATGTCCGAGATGCAAGAGTCTGGAGGGGGCCAGAGATTGGAAGTGATCACTACCTGCTAACAATCAAACGAACAACTGAAAGAGTTGCTCAGCCTAGGAACTGCCCAACATCACGCAAGAAACCAAGTAAACAAGCAGGAGAAATGAGCATTAGGACCTACAAGCTGAGAGAGCCAGAAATTAAGACCAGATATCAGGGGCTTATTGCTACAGCAGTGAGCAACACAGAAGAACGACCTGATGACTTGGAAACCCTCTGGAATAGATTCAAGGATATCATAAAGACAGCTGCTGCAGAAGCATGCGGTGAAGTCCGACTTGGGAACCAGAGAAAGAGGACACCTTGGTGGACAGAGGAAGTCAAAGAGAAAATAAGAGAGAAGAAAATGGCATGGAAACAATACTTAGGAGCTAAAACACAACAGGACAAATGGAAAAATATAGAGAATATGTGACACTCAGAACAGAAGCAAGAACAAAGTGCTAGCAGCAAAACAGAAGTCCTGGGAAGAATTTGGAGAAAAGCTAGAAAAAGATGCACAAGAAAACCAGAAATTGTTCTATAAGACCCTAAAGAACATGAGGAAAGAAAAACAATGCCCTCTCAAATTTATAAAGGACAAGCAAGGCAAATTGCTTACTGCCCCGAAGGAAGTAATGGAAAGATGGAAAGAATATTTCTCATAACTCCTGGATGGTGAGCATGATGAAGCATCAGAAATGATAACCACTGACACAGAAGAAGAAACCAATGATGGTGAAGATGACATAAAGATGGAAGAACTGAGGGCAGCACTAGAGAAAATCAAGATGGGCAAAGCAGCAGGGCATGATGGTATAAAACCAGAAATGGTTAAGTACATGGGAGCATCAGGCGACCTATTACTCTTAAAGGTCCTACAGGCAGCATGGTGCAACAAGACCATACCAAAGGATTGGGAGATTGCCATCATAACACCAATTTTCAAAAAGGGTGACAATCGACAATGTGGAAACCATAGAGGCATATCCCTTCTCAGTGTCCCTGGTAAAATCTACTCTAGAATCCTAGAGCAGAGACTCCGACGCCTAGCTGAGCCACAATTGGATGAGGTCCAGTGCGGATTCCGAGCAAACCGAAGTACTCAAGACCTAATCTTCACACTCAGACAGCTGAGTGAAAAGGCCCTTGAGTATAAGAGTGAGATCCATCTTTGTTTCATAGATCTGGAAAAGGCGTTTGACAGGGTCCCCTGGAGCAAACTTTGGGACTGTTTGGCAAGGAAGAATATTCCAGCACCTCTGATTCATGCTATACAGAGCTTCTACAAGTCTTGCAGAAATTATGTGAGGACAGCAAACCATAAGTCAGAAGAGTTCAGGACCACCACTGGTGTAAGACAAGGTGATATCCTATCACCTTACCTCTTCATACTCCTTATGGACGATGTCATCAAGGCATGTAAGGAGAGAACAAGAAAGTATTCAGTGGGGTACTGGAAGATGAGACAGGTCTATATTTCGGAGCTGGCATTTGCTGATGATGTTGCCCTGATTGCTAAATCAGAGGCACATCTCCAATCCAACCTGCAAGTCTGGAAGGAAGAGCTGGAGAAGAGAGGGATGGTCATAAGCAGCTCTAAAACAAAATCCATGGTGATATCACGAGAAGAAAGAAAACATCAGATTAAGTTGGGAGAACAGGTCCTGGAGCAGGTCGACCACTTTAAATATCTCGGAGCTATTATAGACCGAAAGGGAGGCATCAAAGAAGAGTTGGCCACTCGAAAAGCAGCGGCTGGGAGACTTTTTCAGGCCATAAATCGTGGATTCCTCAGCAAGAAAGAGGTTGGTAAGAAAACGAAGATGGCTGTATACCGCTCCACCTATGTCCCAGTCTTGACATATGGATGCGAGTCGTGGGCAATGACTACAACCCACAAAAGCCAGATCCAAACCTCAGAAATGAGGTATCTGAGGAAAGTGGTTGAAGTAACAAGAAGAGACATGGTCCGCAACCAGACGATCCGTCAAGGCCTAAAATCCCATCCGCTGCAGACCCAAATAGAACAGTCCCAACTAAGATGGTTTGGCCATGTCTGCAGAATGGGAGAAGATCGGCTACCACGACAAGCATGGGAAACAAAGAGCCAGGGATCCAGACCTCCAGGACGACCCAGAGTCCGCTGGGAGGACAACATTAGAAATCTTTGAAGGACCGAGGACTAGAATGGAACCAGGCCAGGAAGAAGACAGCTGATAGAATGGTCTGGCGCTCTCTCTTCCAAACCTCTACACCTCACGGTAGAAGGGGAACGACTAAGTAAGTAAGTAAGTAAGATACTGCCATGTCATGAAAAATGATTACGACAAGTGAGTGCTTATTCTAGGTCCCCAGCAGCAGTCCAGGGCCTAGAGGCAAAACAAATAATATAGGAAAACATATCAAAGACTATGGAAGACAGATCTATATTTGAGATCAGTGGGAACATATCACCCACCTTATTGGATGGAAGAGGAAACTATTGAACATATTTCGGATGCAATGCAGTCATGGGAAATGGTGCTGATTGATACCACCTGGGTGAGATGTGCTGAGTTGGTCAGAGAGATCTGATCCGATCTTTGTAATGTTTTTTCGTTGTTATGTGTAAAAATTGGTGCAGTAGGCAGTGTGTTGACACATGGCACAAATTTTGGTTTCAGAGTTTCTGGTCTGGCACTACGCTAGTGCCAGATGCTTTGTAGAAGTCCAAGTGTGGATGCCTAAGAAGCCTACCATTTCACTCCAGCTACTGTGAGGAGTGGGCCACTTGAATTCTTTACTGCATCGTCACAGGCCAGATAAGTGAAAACCTGGCCTGCTGTGGATTCATCAAAACTTGTCCACAAATAAATAAATAAATAAAATCCTGTGGTTCAAACACTATACCTCAGTTCATATTTCAAAGACAATAAACATTATAAACAGAGATTGGGCATGATGACACCACCCCGACTAGACATCCAGTGCTAGTTTTCAAAGACACTGTAGTTAGTATTAATATTAACCAATGTAACAATATATTTATGTATAAAATTTTCATTTGATTATTCAATATATATATGCACTTTTATTGATAAATACATATTGTTTCATACGTCCTGACCAGAAGAAACATTTGGTTCAGGACTAAATAAATTCAAAAAATTGTAAAATCTAAACTTCTAAAGCCAGTGTTAGTTGATTTGATCATAGAGCTTATTATTATTATTATTAGACTTAGTATTTACATGTGTGTGTCTGTGTATTTAATTACCTACACATCACATTTCATTACCCTAGACATTAAACGTAGCTAACATACATAAATAGTAGAATAAGTCTGTTTGAGGTCATAAGTGGTAGCAGAAAGGCATCCTGTAACTCACATAAACTTTTATCTTCAGGAGCCTTCACAGCTGACCTCATCCAGTACACTAGGTAACATAACAACCACACAATAACATCAAAAACCACTACAAACAGCTAACACTAAACTATCAATCAGGTTAAATACAGTTGTGAGACTTTCACTAGTGTAGTCAGACCATCTTACAGAGAACAGCTAACACTAAACTATCAGTCAGGGTGAATACAGTTGTGAGACTTTCACTGGTGTAGTCAGACCATCTTACAGAGAACAGCTAACACTAAACTATCAGTCAGGGTGAATACAGTTGTGAGACTTTCACTGGTGTAGTCAGACCATCTTACAGAGAACAGCTAACACTAAACTATCAGTCAGGGTGAATACAGTTGTGAGACTTTCACTGGTGTAGTCAGACCATCTTACACTAAGCCAGCGGTTTTCAACCTTTTTGAGTCCATGGCTCCCCTGAGCAACTACATTCTTTCTGCGGCTCCCCTGTGGGATAACTGGTAAAAACTCTAGCGATGTTTCGACATTTAGCCTAACTTTTTTTGAGCAGGAGATCTTTGGAAAGGCTTTTAAACAATGTAATTTTTTAATGTAATTTAAAAAAAAAAAGGCAACTGGACAATCTGTGAAAAAATTACACGTACAAGAAAAAATATACACAAAGTGGACTTTGAAAATCCTTACTATAAAAAAGAAAACAGCACAGATAAAGTAGTTTCTTTCTAACATTTTTTTATATTTTTGTCTGAAAATCATTCACTGATATACTGCACTCATGATTCAATCTCATTAACAAAAAACGTGTACATTAAAACTAACAAAAAAATATGATGAATAAAGTACCAGTCACCTCAATGTGAAACTTGAGCTTGCTTGTTGTTACACAGCTTGTCAAATCTTGGCACCAGTTGAGACACAGCTACTCTCATTTCCTTCTCCACACCAAGTCTTGATCTGAACTTGGTTTTTATGACAGCCACTGCTGAAAACCCAGCCTCACAGAGATAGGAGTTTGCAAAAGGAATTAATACAGTATCTTCAGTGCTCTCTTGCTCAAGCTTGGGAACTCCTGTTTTACTGAATACCAACATTTTGGCAATGCCATGGATGGAAACTTCGCTTGTAGTGAAGAGTCTGATGAAAGTTCTATCAGTTCTTCCTCTTCTGCAGTACTGAAGTCCGAAGGAGCATCACTACTGAAGGGATTTTGAACCCACTAAAACCTGTCACAGTTTTCAGGAAAGTATTTTTCAGAATGAACACTCAGTTGAGATAAGTGTCCTTGAATTATAGAAACAATATCTGCACTAAAATCTATTTCATTGTCTGATTGTAGTTCTTTCATTTTTCAGCTTTCTAGAGAAATATTCTCTTGGTTTGCCCACGTCATTTTTATGAACACTTTCTAAATGGCGCTTCAATTTGCTAGGCAGCATACATTCGACAGAGAGTACTTTGAAACACAAAACACACTGTGGACGCTCTTCATTGTTCACAAGAGTGCACGTGAAACCAAAATCTAAGTAACCTTTGTCGTATTTTCTATACTTACGTTTTCTTTCCTCATTACCACTTTCCTTGTCATCCTCAAAAAGTTCTCGCTTTTTACTAACACTTGACAAATTTAAAAATCTTTCCATAGTGTATATCAAACTCACAACACAATAAAAAACGTTTGAAAACAGAAAATCACCGTGTTACTACCTACTATGGTCGCGCGAGGAGAATGCGCGGAAAGTTGATAGGCGAGTCGGGGAGCGGGACTTCAAAGGCTAGCCAACATCAAAAGTGAAATATCTCCGGGGTCACTCAGGTTGACAAACACCAAAAATGAAATTTCCCAGAGCTCTGTGTTTTCTTTAGAACTAAATACGAAAAAAATCCACGCCCGCCCACGGCGCCCCTTACCATCAGTCATGGCGCCCCAGGGCGCCGCGGCGCACAGGTTGATAACCGCTGCACTAAGCTATCAGTCAGAGTGAATACAGTTGTGAGACTTTCACTGGTGTAGTCAGACCATCTTACAGAGACCAGCTAACACTAAACTATCAGTCAGGGTGAATACAGTTGTGAGACTTTCACTGGTGTAGTCAGACCATCTTACACTAAACTATCAGTCAGGGTGAATATAGTTGTGAGACATCCACTGGTGTAGTCAGACCATCTTACAGAGAACATCTGTTCTGTGATATTTACCCGCGTAGATTACTTACGTAGAGAGTCCTCTAACATGTCTGCTTGTTGGATCAAATGTCCATCTTAGCGTTAAAGTCCAGGGCTTCTATAACGCCCGCAAGAACATATTACCCGCATATTACTTACTCACCAGCAAGTAACCCACTGAAACATGACGGGAAAATTGTATACTATGATCTTTATGCTGCAAGTCATGATGACAGCACTAATACTTAAGTGATTATTTAATTCATTTCAATAAGAAGTAAATCGATGACACGCAAAGAGTGGTGCGAAAGCACAGAAGCTTCATCTATGTTAAGCAATGATAATTATCTAGCTAAATAGATACGCATACGATGGAGATATTTATTCATACTTACTCGGAACATAAATAGGAAAAACTCAAGAAATGTTATCCAAAAAAGGGGGCATGAATATATCTGAAACATCTGCCATGAAGAGATGAGAAGAAATACGTGTTATTTCATTGGGTATGCAGTTAGTTTTACGCCGCAATACGTGGCCTTTCCGTAATTTCTCGAACATGAACCATGAAAAGATTGCCAAGTTGGTGGGAATTTGATACAGAAGGAACACTAAGAAAATTAGAAGGCTGAGTTTCCTATCAATGAATTTTCCCTATCCAAGACTATGCACACGATTCTGTTGAAAATGAGAACTTTTTAACAATGTTAAAAAAATATTTTGTGCTTTAGACTGAGTGACCTGTTTGCATTTTGTCACTGACACTCACAGAAGTATAGTGCGTTTCACAATGTTTGCCGCTGTTTAATATTCAATATCTCTGCAACCACTTGATCGTAATTGTTGCAACTTTGCATATGACCTAATGATCGCTATGTCCCGAGGGGAACATTTTTTTCCTCGTTAACAAACTTATCGTTTTAAATTTTCTTTATTTAAAGTATACAAAATCGACCACCTCCTAGTCCAACCGTGTATTGAGAGGGCTTACCCCTTCATATGTGTGCGCTATTTCGATTTAACATCTTGAACGCATTTCACGTCATTTTCCCAGCGTTTCAGCTCACTATCGCACTGTTTTGAACATTACATTGATCCTTCCGGTGCGTTCAGTTACCGTTCTACTGATTGTGTATTTCAGTGCAAAGGCGTATCTTGCGGTATTTTAGGTCTGTAATACAATGGGGGAGTCTGAACTTGTCTTTGGCTGATGCAGGTCGACTTGCCCAGAATCGTGATGCGTTCAGAGCAGCTGTAATGGAGACAACGTTCTGGAAAGAATACGTCATATGATGATGAATACAATGGGTATGAAAGTCAAGTTCCTTACACTGCATACAATGGCAGTGAAGATGTATAAATATTTCTGCAGAGAAGCTAAGCGTGGTAAACTGTATCGGAGTCTCTCAAATCCTGAAAATAGAACTATTAACGCTTTGGGTTTAAGTAAACGCCCATTTCATCAATTACTCAAAGCTAATGGAATTTTCAGTTCAATCAATACCAGGACGCAAGGAAGAAAGAAAGTAGTAGATAGTTTTGACAGGGATGTGATTAGAAGAGAGATTTGTAGAATGTTCAATTCCAAAGAAACTAAGACACTAAGAAAACTGAAAATTCGGCTGAGAACACACAATGACATTGATGTGTCGAATTCAACATTATGGAGAACTGTTAGAAGCATTGGCTTTACGTTTAGGAAGTACGCTAGTGGAAGAAACGTCATCTGCGAGAAGCCGCACTTAGTATCTATGAGAAGTAAATATTTACGTGAAGTACGGGAAATGCGTAATCAAGATTATGCTATTGTGTATGTGGATGAAACTTGGATCAATGCACACCACACAAGTGAAAAGGAATGGCAGTTATCAGATGGAACGATTAAAAGATGTGTACCCAGTGGAAAGGACAACGTCTGATAATGGCACAAGAAGGCAGCAGACATAATGGGCTAGTGAAAAATGCTCAACTTATTTTCACTTCCAATTATACGGACAACCGGGACTATCATACCGAGATGAACGTAACATATTTAGAGAGTGGATTGAAAATACTCTTCTTCCGTCCCTAGACAGACCATCCTGTCTGATAATGGACAACGCATCATACCACAACGCTGTGGCAGAAGAAGACAAAATCCCGACATCTTCGAGTACAAAAGATGCTATAAAGATTTGGGTCAGAAAAGAAGACATTCCATTTAACTAGGGGTTTCTGAAACCTGAATTACTTCCCTTGTTAAGAAATCACAACAGACCAAGATATTCCATATAGACAAGTTGATTCATTAGCATGGTCATATGTGTTTGAGACTGCCACCTTATCATTCACATTTAAACCCAATTGAACTCGTTTGGGCAAAAGTTAAAGGACAGGTGGCAGCTGAAAATAAAACTTTCAAACTATGCAATATGAAAGAACTAACATATGCCGCCCTCTCGCAGATAGACAAAGATTATTGGTGTAAATGTGAAGACCATGTCTTAAAAGAGGAAAATGACTATTGGAAAAAAGATGGACTGTCGTTCGTTCAGCCGAGAATAGTCATCAATATGTTAGACTCGTCTGACTCAGAATAAGTGTGTAAATACCTTATATGTTTTATATGTTTTCTCCTCCATCTATGTGTATATGTAAACCAATTCATTTCCTTTTCATCTCTACGATTTCACTACTATTTTTAACATACACAGTACTTTCACCTCTTCGTGCATCCATTCACGTTTTAGTATAAAAAGTAACATTTACAACGAATAGGGGTTATTATTCTCTCAAATATTTCGAAGAAATAAAAAAGGACCTCACGTAGTAGTCAGTTAACAAACCCCTCTAACATTCGAATTACGGTAAATTATTTTCTTCCAGGACAAAATAATTATTTCGTTAAAAAGATCAAAGGAATTAGCCGTTGCAAGAAAAGAACACTACCTGCAACTTTGGGACATTGAAAATATAAGACCACATGCTAAAAATCATGTTTATCAGTGCAAGGAATATGGAGATATTTGAAGTCAATCGTCGACTGATCTTTTTGAAACGCACTATAACTAATGTTTTGTAGACCTTCGTAGTGGATGTGTAAGGTTTGTTTCTGTGATTCTGACTCATTTATTATTATCCTTACAGTTATATTCATATATATTCCTGAGTAAGGCTTTATATGTGAGGCATATATATTATATATATAAGTTTGTGCCCTTGTAGGTCTCTAAGGAGACCAAGAAAGAATAGAACTAAGGCTCAGCCAGGCAATTCGCAGTCGACTAATTATGAAGTTGTGTATGGGGCGGACCTCATTATGTAAAATACATAAACCATAACTGCAACTGCGCATAAATACTTTGGTGCAGGCTTCCGGTGAGTAAACTACTTCTGAGGTAACTCCGTGCTCCTCGAAGAGCTCAAAGGGAAATAATTATGATATGTGACATTCAAAAATCCGGCAACCTCCGGACCTGAGGAGTGCCGGATTTTTGAAAATGCCGGATTTTTTATGGTTATATATGCTGTATATATTTAACAGAAAATGACTACCTGTACAGTCCTTTAAAGAAAGAAAATTAAAAACTAAATGAAAAGCAAAACTTTATCTGCGATCGACAACGCACGATGTTTACGTTTTACACCACTTCTTTTATTTGCTGAATCCATAATGGGGCTGTACAGCAGCAAATAAATGATAAAATGAGAAGGAATGAGCAGGAATGCCTGTTAACATGTGCAAGCAAGACCCAACAGCTGCATCAAAACATAAACGGCTCCAGAAAACAGTGGCGCGCCAACGCGGTAATTTTTAAAATGCGCTCCGAAATCCATGCCGGAAATCTGAAGGAACCGGATTATCGATGGCCGGATTTTTGAATGTCAACTGTATATTCATTGCTCGTTTCCCTTTAAATGTTTGCTCTATGTCTACGTAATGCGTCGCTTTCAACCTCTTACCATATATATGGGACTGTCGGTTATATTAGACGTATTCTTATACGAAGTAAAGTATTTTCAGATAGTGCCAATGTTGTATTCGATTGTCATTTCCCTCCAGGTGGTGAATTAAAAAAAAAAAAAAAAAGATTGTACGATCATTGACGGTGGTATCAATGGTGTCTGTTGCTATGTTGGTGCTCCTTTTCTGAGTCTGGTAACTAGTAGTATGGTCATGGGGTCGTCCACATTTGACGTCAAACAGTGAGGGGGTCAAACTTTTGTGACGAAGGGGGGGCTTGAAGGAATATGACGTTACACAAAAAATAAGAGTGAAGACCGGTTCTTTCATAATTGATGTCGGAACAAAATAGATTTAGAAACCTACATCCTCTACTTCTATCAGCAATAGTTAACTACTCCCTCGTGGACATTATTATAACCTCAGCTGAAATATGCCATCTTCTCATTTCGGCAGTTGTTCATATTATTTGGAATTGAAAACAATATATATCCTAATTATAACCCATCAGAGGTTGAACGGGATATTTTTCTTCATTAAAAAAAAAAAAGCGGAAATATCGGATTATTGGTATAACCTTTAACCTATTTAAACTGTTTATGATTATATAGTTCTTTTTTTATTTTAATTAAACTGGATTTCTAGTTCGTTCAATAGAGAGGCATCTTACTTTGCGGTGGGATTATGATAACGAAGGTAACCATGGTAATACTTTGATAACGACTTCTGTTTTTAAACCATTGAATTTTTGTGGATTTGCTCTCAAGTTTAACATTATTTTATGAAACTTTAACATAAATAAGAATTAATGGTATTGGTGTGTTTACTTTGCATTAATTTTTTGAATAAATTTAGCAACATTTAACCAGCGAAGAAGTCTTTGTAAAAGCCTGATTAATAAAACACTATTTTACTTTAAAAATTGTTATTTTGAATGCACTAGTTAACTAATTTACATTGTTTCTTTTCAACAGTATAAAAAATTGGGGTACAAAAGATTGGTGGCGTCACATTTGAAGGAAGTCTGGGTTTTTGTGGCGAAGTTTGAGATGGGGGAGGAAATGGCGTCCCATCATATGCGGACGGTCCTTTGTGTAGTTTCTTGTCGGCTCTCCGCGACCTCGTCTAATCTCTGCGAAGAACGTGGTTCCACATCGTGTTTTCTGTTTCTACAGTGTTTTCATTCATGCAAATAGCGCAATTGATTCAGCTGGAAAATCCCCATTGCTTCGCCATCAGGACAAAGTTATCGTTTGGTAACGGAAATCGTTTGACTTCTGTAAGTTTGAACCCGTCACCAGTGTTGCTACCCTGAATTTTGAAGGAAAAAAAAAAGATGGTATATTCAAAAACACCTACATTTTGAATTTTGGGCTATTTTAGGTGGGTTTTTTTTAAGGCTACTCTGGGCGAGAAACCGAAAGTTCATCTAAGTGGCGTTCTTCAACTAATGAAGGAAAATGACACATACACGGGACCAAACGGAATGTTGGAGAGTAACAGAGAAGAAAATGTCGAAACTATCCTCCTTCCACACAATCTGCCTAAGGAAAATTCTCCAAATCTTTTGGCCAAACACCATCAGCAACCAAGAACTACTTATTCGGAGTAACCAGGAGGACATGCACACCATCATAGCTGGCAGACGCTGGAGTTGGGTTGGCCACGTCCTCAGAAGGGACCCTGATACCATCACAAGAAAAGCTAGACTATGGACCCTCGAGGGAAAGCGGAAGAGAGGCCGACCAAAAACAACTTGGCGGAGAACTGGAAGCTGAGATGCAAAGAATGAACCAGAGTTGGGGCACTGTACGAAGGATGGCCGCCGATCGAGCAAAGTGGAATCAATTTATTGCTGCCCTACAAGACGCCACCAGGCGTGATGGCCACTGACTGCTTTGGCGGTTATGGATCAGAGAAGAAGAAGACGGGACCAAAACAACCTAGATCTAGGTGAACCACCTAGGAGTAGCAACGCTGCCCGTCACGTAAAACGTCTTCCAGATGCTGTAAGGCAGGGATCGGCACCCAGTCGATCTTGATCTACCGGAAGATCCCAAAGCATAATTTGTTGCATCTCTAGGCGAGGGGGGGGGGGGGGGGGGGGGGGGGGGTGGGGGGGGGGGGGGGGGGGGGGGGGGGGGGGGGGGGGGGGGGGCGGGGGGAGGAAGAGACATTTTAACCTAAGTCAATCTGTGACCCGCCATCTCTCGCCGACACTTAATAATTCGATATCTCCAGGTTTAAAGATACTTTCACCACAGCCCCAGTAGTGAAAAACCTGAAAGATAGCTTACGAACGTTCACTTTGTTCATGAACTGTACAATATAGAAAGCAATAATTTCTTTGATGTGAATTTAACTTTCGGTAAAATATATAGCTTTCATTTTTCCACCACTCTGACGATCAGATTGATAGAAGCAGATCGTGTTGCAAAGATAAAAGATACGTTTAGGATGGATTTGTTCAAAAGTTCAAATACTGTAAAAACTGACATGATTTTATCACGGTAGATCTTTAGAGAGTTCAGTGTTTTGAAAGTAGATCACTACAGTTCCTCTGGTGTATGGTCTTTGACATTATTGTAGTAGGTCTACGTAGAAAATCGCAACAAACCTCAGACTTCTGTGTTCGTTATTTTTAATATACCCACTAGTTGAAGTCTTGGCAGCAATATAGACAAAGTTGTAGCGATATCAAAATAAGGATACAAATGGCTGGAGGAGCTTCATTCATTCATAAGCCTCCGCTCCCCAGGGAGCATAGGCCTTCAACAAACACATACCAAGTTCTCCTGTCATGTGCCATATATAATGTTCTTTCCACGTTCTCATCATTTTCACCTGTTTCAGCTCTCTTCTCCATGTGCTTCTTGGTCTACCTCTGCCTCTCTTGCCCTGGGGGTTCCAGAACAAGGACTGCCTTTATGCTATCAAAAGGTTTCTCAGTGTGTGTCCTATTTATCATCATTGTCTTCTTCTCATCTCTTGTTCCACAGGCACTTGTCTGGTTCTTGTCATCAGTTCCACACTGATAACCTTGTCATACCATTTTAATCCTTCTATTCTACGCGAGCACCCATTTATGAAAGTCTGTAGCTTTTTGGTTGGTGTTTTTGTTGTTCTCCATGTTTCAGAGCCATATAATAGTACTGACTTGACATTTGAGTTGAAGTTTCTTATTTTTGTGTTGGATCCGATTTCACTTGATCTCCATATATTTCCCAATGCAATGAAAGCTCTTCTTGCTTTTTGTATTCTTATTTTGATATCGCTGTCTGTCCCTCCAACTTTGTCTATATTGCTGCCAAGATATGTGTACGATTCTACATCTTGTAGTGGTGTTTCTTCAAGCTCAACCCTGTTATCATTTCCTGCATTTATTCTCATTATTTTTGTCTTTTTCCTGTGTATTTTCAGACCCAATTGCTGTGACCTCTCATCGAGTGTTTTCATTTTGTTCTGCATCTGATTTATTTATGGTTATAGGACAGGAGAGCCAAGTCATCAGCAAATTCTAGATCATCTAACTGTTTAGTCAGATTCCACTGGATTCCATTTCTGTTGAGTGTCGTCGATGTTTTAATTACCCTGTCTATTGCTAGTAAGAATAGAAATGAAGACAAGAGGCATCCCTGTCACACTCCTGTTCTTTTCTTAAACGGTTCTGTAAGTTGTCCTTTATGAAGAACTCTGCATGTCATGTCTTCATAAGATTTCTTTACTAATTAATGATCTTCAGGGGACCTCCATAGTCTTCTTCTTCTTTGATCCTTAGCCGCCGACTGTCAAAGCAGTCAGTGGCCATCACACCTGGTAGGGCAACAACAAATTGATTCCACTTTGCTCGGTCGGTGGCCATCCTTCGTACAGTGCCCCAACTCTGGTTCATTCTTTGCATCTCAGCCTCCACAGTCCTCCGCCAAGTTGTTTTTGGTCGGCCTCTCTTTCGTTTTCCTTCAGGGGTCCATAGCATAGCTGTTCTTGTGATGGCATCGGGGTTTCTTCTGAGGACATGGCCAACCCAGCTCCAGCTATGATGGTGTGCATGTCCTCTTGCTTGCTCCGAGTAAGCAGATCTTGGTTGGTGATGGTATTCGGCCAAAAGATTTGGAGAATTTTTCTTAGGCATGTTGTGTGAGAAAGGACAATTTCGACATTTCCTTCTCTGTAACTCTCCAGCATTCCGCACCATAGAGAAGTACAGAAAGCACACAGCTCTGATATAATTCTATACGGAAGGGAAACCCGAGGCCTGTAAACAGTAAATAAATATTAGACAAACATAAAGGTATGTTTTCAGGCACTCGTAAGAAATAAAGAAGTAGAACACGAGACAACAGAAAAACAACAGACGTGAGTGGCTTACCCAGGATTTGAACCCTGGACCTTCCGTACGACAATACCGCCTAGCTATACAAGCGAATCACAACATATACAGTATAATAGGGGAACAACAAAAGTGATTGCGTCATTAATATGGCTAAGCTGCCCATTGTAAACTTCCGGTGTTGTCTTGTGTTTCGTACTAATGACCGGTCAGTAAAGCATCTTTTTTTGGGGATGCCTAGCTGGCTGGGAGGATAGTGTGATTCGCTTGTATAGCTAGGCGGTGTTGTCGTACGGAAGGTCCGGGGTTCAAATCCTGGGTAAGCCACTCACGTCTGTTGTTTTTCTGTTGCCTAGTGTTCTACTTCTTTATTTCTTACGAGTGCCTGAAAACATACTTTTATGTTTGTCTAATATTTATTTTCTGATATAATCCTAATTTTGTGCTGTACTGAGAGGACTTCCAGATGTTGTTTAGACTAAAAAAGGCTGTTCTTGCTTTGTTCATTCTGTTGTTGAACTCCATTGTGCCTCATCAATTTCCACTGTGATTCTCTGTACACTGTCAAATGCTTTTTCGTAGTCCACAAATCCAATGTATAGTGTAAACTGGAGGAGCTTGCGTAGGGAAATATATGGAGACTAAAAGAACATCAATCTGAAGAAGACAGAGGTCATGACACTAAATGTGGGCAATCCTGAGCCAATAACAGTAAGGAACCAGCAGTTAGAACAGACAGACACATTTACTTACCTAGGATGCATAGTAACACCTGACGGCGGAACAAGCAAGGACATTAACAACAGAATGAATAAAGCGAGAACAGCCTTTGCTAGTCTCAGCAACATTTGGAAGTCTTCCCAGTACAGCACAAACACCAAATTAAGACTGTATGAGAGCTGTGTACTTTCTGTGCTTCTCTATGGTGCGGAATGCTGGAGAGTAACAGAGAAGGAAATGCCGAAACTGTCCTCCTTCCACACAATCTGCCTAAGGAAAATTCTCCGAATCTTTTGGCCAAACACCATCAGTAACCAAGAACTACTTATTCGGAGTAACCAGGAGGACATGCACACCATCATAGCTGGCAGCCGCTGGAGTTGCCTGTTTCCAGGATGCACCATGTGGAGTTAAAGGTCTAACCCTGGAATTCACGCAAAAGCAGGGTGAATTACTTTGCATCACCAGAACAGTCATTTAAAAAAGTCAAGAACAGTCAATGTAAAAAAAAAAAAAAATCAACAACATATGAGTGGATATGTTAGAACAGTCAGCAAAGAACTTGCACAAAAAAAAGACATGAGTGGATATCTGCTGGTGAAAGTCAGTGAAAACCTGATGATATGAGTAGATATATGTTAAAATTGAGTCAGAACAAAAAGAGTGAATATAAAAACTAGTTGATTAGAAAAAATATGGGCAGATATATGATAGGACTACTTCATCTAAAATTTAAAAAAAAAACAGCCATATGAATAGATTATATCAGAAACAGTCAATTTAAAAAAATAAATAAAGGGAAAAATAAAATAGGTGGAAATGTTAGAACAGAGTGAGTACAAATAAAACAGATATGACTGGATTATCTTATAACACTCAGTAAGAAAATCTACTGGGATTATCTTAGAACAGGCAGTAAGAAAATCTCCTGAGTATTATCTTAGAACAGGCAGTAAGAAAATCTACTGTGGATTATCTTATAATAGTGAAAAAGAAAATCTAATGCGGATTATCTTAGAACAGTGGTAAGAAAATCTACTGCGGATTATCTTAGAACAGTGGTAAGAAAATCTACTGTGGATTATCTTAGAACAGTCAGTAAGAAAATCTACTGCAGATTATCTTAGAACAGGCAGTTAGAAAATCTCCTGAGTATTATCTTAGAACAGGCAGTAAGAAAATCTACTGGGATTATCTTAGAACAGGCAATAAGAAAATCTACTTCGGATTATGTTAGAACAGGCAGGAAGAAAATCTACTGCAGATTATGTTAGAACAGGCAGTAAGAAAATCTCCTGAGTATTATCTTAGAATAGGCAGTAAGAAAATCTACTGTGGATTATCTTAGAACAGGCAGTAAGAAAATCTACAGGCAGATTATCTTAGAACAGTCGGTAAGAAAATCTACTACGGATTATCTTAGAACAGTCAGAAAGAAAATCTACTGTTGATTATCTTATAATAGTGAAAAAGAAAATCTACTGCGGATTATCTTAGAACAGGCAGTAAGAAAATCTCCTGAGTATTTTCTTAGAACAGTCAGAAAGAAAATCTACTGTGGATTATCTTATAATAGTGAAAAAGAAAACCTACTGCTGATTATCTTAGAACAGGCAGTAAGAAAATCTCCTGAGTATTTTCTTAGAACAGGCAGTAAGAACATCTACTGCGGATTATCTTAGAACAGTCAGAAAGAAAATCTACTGTGGATTATCTTATTATAGTGAAAAAGAAAACCTACTGCGGATTATCTTAGAACAGGCAGTAAGAAAATCTACTGCATATTATCTTAGAACAGGCAGTAAGAAAATCTACTGCGGATTATCTTAGAACAGGCAGTAAGAAAATCTCCTGAATATTATCTTAGAACAGGCAGTAAGAAAATATACTGTGAATTATCTTATAATAGTGCAAAAGAAAATGTACTGCGGATTGTCTTAGAACAGTGGTAAGATAATCTACTGCAGATTATCTTAGAACAGGCAGTAAGAAAATCTACTGCGGATATCTTAGAACAGTCGGTAAGAAAATCTACAATGGATTATCTTAGAACAGTCAGAAAGAAAATCTACAGTGGATTATCTTATAATAGTGAAAAAGAAAATCTACTGAGTATTATCTTAGAGCAGGCAGTAAGAAAATCTACTGTATTATCTCAGAACAGGCAGTAAGAAAATCTACAGTGGATTATCTTAGAACAGGCAGTAAGAAAATCTCCTGAGTATTTTCTTAGAACAGTCAGAAAGAAAATCTACTGTGGATTATCTTATAATAGTGAAAAGGAAAACCTACTGCTGATTATCTTGGAACAGGCAGTAAGAAAATATAATGCGGATTATCTTATAATAGTGAAAAAGAAAATCTATTGAGTATTATCTTAGAGCAGGCAGTAAGAAAATCTACTGTATTATCTCAGAACAGGCAGTAAGAAAATCCACTGTAGATTATCTTAGAACAGGCAGTAAGAAAATCTCCTGAGTATTATCTTAGAACAGGCAGTAAGAAAATCTACTGCATGCAATAAAAAGTTAGATCATATATGTGGAACCTGTTGCCTGCTAATGGGGAACAAAAGATATTATCAATCTGCCCTATAAAGTATGACATAAATGACAGTGATGAAGGTTTACACAACCTCCATTGTATAGTAAGGCACTACAGAAACCACCAGTGCAAAATCCTTTGGTGCAGACTTTCTACAAAGGGCCAATTGCAGTAGTAGTCCCACAATCCATAAAGAGTGAAAGGGGCAAGCAGAAGAAGAAAGAATGTGATCACATTTTTGGTTGAAAATTCAAATTAATTGTTCTGCAATCTTGTTTCTTATTTTTACTTCTCGCTAGACATATTTTCTTTGATGGCAGAAAATAGCTCAATTCTGGGGTGGCTTATTGACATCACCTTTAATAGTACTTGATTCTGCTCATTTTCTTCACCCTGTATAAATTAAGAGTTAGTTTATTTTGTACTTAATCCTCTACACATTTTCTTCCACATGTTTCTTTCTTTTCAAGGGCATTGACTGAAACTTTTGAGCAATCCAGTGCTAGCTTTGATTGCAGGTGTTGTTTCTATGTCTTAGGACACCAATGTGGTTTGCACTTAAATAGTGTTTCATAAATGCATTAGCAGCTTTTTTGTCTGTTAGCATTTTATAAAAATTGACTGTGCCCTGTCCCAATGTATAGGTAGAACCTACTTCCAGCCATTACAGAACCTCTAAATCTGTCAGTTTGTACATACTATGTACATAGCACATAATCAGCACATACAAATACAGTGTGCAACTACTGAGCTACCCAGTAAACACAAACCAATACAATTCTGACCAATACACAAGAAAATTCTGGAAGTCTTATTGTGAAAAGTAAGTCTTCATTATCAAAATGTAAATATGTGTAATAAGAACAGTTGAAGTAAAATGTATATGCAGATATAGCACACAGACTATACAGGTATGTGTGATAAAACAGCACAGACTATACAGGTATGTGTGATAAATAGCACCAGTTGGGATTTGTTAACAAGAAAAGGTTTGCAACAAATATTTGCACATTTAAGATTAATTAATAATGTTAACTGAAAAAATTAAAGTTGTAGACCACCTTGTTGGTGAATGTGATGTCTTAAAAAAGTACACATAAAGTATACATCATGATCATTATTACCCTTCAGCCCCCTAAGGAACATAGGCCTTCATTAATTCATGCCAAGCTGTCTTCTCCTGTGCTATCTGTTCAAGGTCTTACCATATCTGCTTTATCCATTTTAGATCTGTCTCCAGTTCTTTTCTCGATGTGTTTTGTTAGTTTCCTTCTACCTCTCATACCCTGGGGTTTTTATGCATGGAGGCATATCTGGAGTCATCTTTATATGACCACCAGCTAAGCACAATGCTACAGTATTCAAATGTGGAAGTGAACCTGTCTGTGAGGCTAATTACACCCTCATTGACTCTTGAAATCATCCACACACTTCCAGGGATTCTCCCTGTGGTGGAACATGTTGAGAACCCAGCAATGCACACTAAGCTTGGATGAATCACTTGAGCCCCAGACATAACTCTGGCTTTTTACCTGGTTGGCTGCATGCAGTGGTTAAGCCCATGGGAGCAGCAGGCAACCTATTATTCCTGAAGGTCCTATAGGCAGTCTGGTGCCACGTGACCATACCAAAGGATTGAGAGATTGCCATCATAGCACCATATTCAAAAAGGGTGACAGCCAACAATGTGGAAATCTTCTCAGTGTCCCTGGTAAAATTTACTCTAGAATCCTGAAACAGAGACTCAGATGCCTAGCTGAGCCACAAATGGATGAGGCCCAATGTGGCTTCTGAGCAAACCAAAGTACTCAAGACCTTATATTCACACTCCGACAGCTGAATGAAAAAGCCCTCGAGTATAAAAGTGAGATGCATCTTTGTTTCTTGGATCTGGAAAAAGTGTTTGACAAGGTCCCCTGGAGCAAACTTTGGGACTGCTTGGCAAAGAAAAATATTCTAACACCTATGATCCATGCTATACATAGCTTCAGAGGACAAGAAAGTATTCAGTGGGGTACTCAAAGATTAGACAAGTTTCTATTTCAGAACTGGCATTTGACGATGATGTTGCCCTGATTGCTAAATCAGAGGCACATCTTCAATCCAACCTGCAAGTCTGGAGGGAAGAGCTGGGGAAGAGAGGGATGGTCATCAGCAGCTCCAAAACAAAAACTATGGTGATATCACAAGAGGGAAGAAGACATCAGATTATGCTGGGAGAACAGTTCCTGTAGCAGGTCAACCACTTTAATTACCTTGGAGCTGTCACAGACTGGAAGGGAGGCTCAAAGAAGAGTTGGCTACCCGAAGAGCAGCAGCTGGCAGACTTTTTCAGGCCATAAATAGAAGATTCCTCAGCACACACAAAAAAAGTTGGCAAGAAGACAAAGATGGCTTTATACTGCTCCACGTTATGTTCCAGTCTTGACATGGATGCGAGTCATGGGCAATGACTACAACCCACAAAAGCCAGCCCCAAACCTCAGAAATGAGGACTACATTGGAACCAGGCCAGGAGGAAGGTAGCCGATAGGATAGTATGGCGCTCTCTCTAGCAAGCCTCTACACACCACAGTAGAACAGGAACGACTAAATAAGTAAGTAAAAAAAAAACATCAGAAATCACTCAATCGTTATGTTCTATACAATACACATGAATTTGAAAGCCAATCATACAAGTGACAGATTATTCCATGCAAAGCAAAATTCAAAATAAACAGTAATGCATTATACAGAAAACAAAACTACTAACTCTAATTAAGTATTCCAAGATACAATAGAAAAAAACAACAACTAGATAACCCATGAATATAGCACCTTCTTTCCAGAATACTTCACAAAAGTGAATAGCATTATATATTTTTTTTAAAAGAGATCACACACTAATGACAAATTTCATTTTTTTCATAAGATGAAGCAGATAACAGTCAAGCCCACCCCAACTCCTTTAAAACAGAATTACTTGTTAAAAAAAAAAAAAACAATGGAAGAAAGAAAAACAATTTTAGATGTTCTAGAACAGTGGTCAGTAACCCATCAATCATTAGCGACTGGCAGATGATTAGGTAGATCTTTAGGTGACGAAGGGACTAGCCCTCTCCTGCCAGCATTTACAAATGTGCTATCCCCAGGATTAAAAGTATGAGGCAGCCATCGCTTTTGTCAAGAAAAATAAGGATAAGAGACATTTTAAACCTGTTCACTTCACAACTGAAATTGATATTCAAGGTAGATCACTATAAGACGCTACCAGGCGTGATGACCACTGACTGCTCTGACAGTTAGTGGTTAAGGATTGAAGAAGAAGATCACTGGAGAGCTCAGTATTTCTAAAAAAGATTACCACAACTCCTGGGTTGCCTACCACTGTTCTAGACACTTTTAAAATACAATGCTTGTGACCACAATGACTATTAGTGTGAACAGCTTCATGGAAAAACAAAGATTAAATGCGTTATCTGCAACAAAGATCAAATATTTTTTTGTTATATTTTATCAGAACTCGTCTTTAACAACTGGTCCTTGCAGGATTAAACCATCTTGCTTCCTCCTTTCCTCTCCCTCAGGCCTAGCCATTTTGGCATCTCCCATGGAGTCACTGTCAGTGACATCTTTATGCACATCTCCTTTATCAATGATAATAGAATCTTCAGTGTCAGAAATGTAGTATGGTTCCCCAGTATAATGTGTTGGGTACAGGAGATAAGGCTCAGCCGACAGGCCAATCAAGTCACGGGGAGAAAACTGCAGTTTCCACTTGTCTCTACGAGAAGACAGCAAACAATAAAATAAACTCTTGACATTTATAAAAGATAACAGTTAAGGTAGTCCCATAGCAGATACTGCCACAGGGGTAGTGAAGTGTTAGAGACTTCACCATACTAGGTCCAGCTTTAAGAGGTGGATTGACCAGTTCCCTTCCTTGCTACCTTTGCCTATCCTAAACCAAGAGCAGAGTCAGGTACCCATTTGCAGCTGGTTAGATTGGAAGGTGGCAATATCAGGTTTTTATCCCGGAACCAGATACTTGTGCCACTTAGCCTATTGGGCACTATAAATAAAAGATACATAATCAATGCCTCGTGTAGTTCCCTGAGGTCTCTGATAAGACAATGAAAGGTCTCTGACGAGAAAATGAAAGGTCTCTGATGAGACAATGAAAGGTCTTTGATAAGACAATGACAGGTCTCTGAAGAGACATCAGGTTTCAGGGATTTACTGCCAAGAGAGTCCAAGAAGATGATTAGTGGAAGGCAGAGAAATGGACGTGAAAAGGCTGAGAATTCTAAACTGTTGAATAAAATATCAAGATTAGATGACTGTTTTTTTACAAAGAAACCAGTCAGGACAATCTCTATGGCGATGTCAGCAGCCTGACTGCTACTTTCTTCAGGTATACTCAAGTTGATGTCTGAAGGGGCATTTAAAGAGGAGTCTTAATTCAAATGTTAAAAAATGAGACACCTTTATTGTTAATAGTACTGAGGTTATGTTTCACTTTCCATGTACAAGTTTACACTTTCCATGTACAAGTTTACCATGTGTAGTTCCCAGGAGTCTCTGATGAGACAAAGAAAGACAAGGACTACTCCATCCTCAGGCATGTCGTACAAGGCAACTAATATGAGGTTATACATGAGGCTGGCAACCTCATCATGTCAAACAGATTGCTACAAAAACCACTGCTGTAAGAGCATGTGAATGCTCAGTGCAGACGTCCTGCAAGAGGACCAGCTGCAGTGGTGATTCCAAACGGAGTGAAAAGGAAAATAATGCTGGCGTACTCTTTTGTTGCTAAACAGGTTTTGTGTCTTCCAATCTCTTAAAATAATGTTTGTTTTTAAAAGGACAAACAACTGCAGGAATAGAGAATAACTCACTCAGGATGCCTATCAAACATGATGGGCAGGAACTCATCCACCGGCACCATCTTTGACAAGGGCTTCTGGTTTAACAGCTTCTTTGCACCACTGTTGGATAAGATGTAGCTGATTGTCCAGTAGGAATAGTGTGGCCAAGCCAGCCGAGAGCTGCCTTCAACCATAGTCTCCAGATCTTTACGTAGGCGTTTTCTTCCCAGGTATCTGTGACGATTTAAATTCAAATATTCCATAATTTATTCAAAAATGCCCACAGAAGCATGATCTTCCAACCATGTTTAATTTGACCTTCACACAGATATCTCATTTCTTAACAAAGATCTAATCTTGTTCTTTCTCCTCACACAAACATCTTGGTGCATTACAAAGATATAAATCTTGTCATTTTCTTCACACTAACACCTCAGTTCTGCACAAAGTTGTAATCTTATCATTTTTCTACACACATCTCACTTCTTTACAAAGATCTAATCATCCTTTTTCTTCACACAAACATCTCAGTTTTTTTAACTTACTTACTTAGTCGTTCCTCTTCTACCGTGAGGTGTAGAGGTTTGGAAGAGAGAGCGCCAGACTATTCTATCAGCTGTCTTCTTCCTGGCCTGGTTCCATTCTAGTCCTCGGTCCTTCAAAGATTGTCTAATGTTGTCCTCCCAGCGGACTCTGGGTCGTCCTGGAGGTCTGGATCCCTGGCTCTTTGTTTCCCATGCTTGTCGTGGTAGCCGATTTTCTCCCATTCTGCAGACATGGCCAAACCATCTTTAGTTTTACAACCATAATGCGCTCCGAGACAAAGTTCCATCCCTTGATACTATCTTTCTGGTTTTTGGCCACAATGCAACCCACGCCCCCTTTAGCTCTTTCAGATGTGGGTACACCACTGTATAGCAGAGTGTTGCCATCGAGATCCATGACTCCTTGTCCCTTTTTCTTTGTTGCGGTAATAGCCAGGATTTCTAGTTTTGCTTTCCTCATCTCTTCCATCAGCTCCTCTTCTTTCCCATTTATACTTCTTGTGTTCCATGTTCCATAAGTCGTAGTCCGTAGTCCGTTCCAGTTCGTCGCCTTTAAAATCAGTCCGGTTTTCTCTCTTATATTGCTTGTAATCATAGTTTTAGACAAACAGGTGATTGGCCTGTTGTGCCTTTGCATGGTGGAGGGGCTGCCTCCTTACGGCCTCCATGCAGGCCGCCCTCCTCCTTTTTCATCCGGGCTTGGGACCGGCATAGGCGGAGTTTTTTTAAACAAAGATATATTCTTCTCCCCTTTTCCGCATAAACGTCTTAGTTCTGAACAAAGAAATAATCTTGTCATTTTTCTTCACACAGTTTATTTTTACAATTATATCTTCCTTTTCTTCTTCCTCGTTTGTCCTGAAAAGGACGTTGGTTGCATTGTGTCTGTTTACAGCGAAGCTGCGATATTTGCGCCTTTCGGCCATCACATCTGACTTCCGCACTGCATTTTTTGGGACTGGGTTTGCCTTCCCTCTTCGATCCCTACTCACTCAGCCAGACTGCAGTGATGCAGCCTGTTTCCAGGACCACCACTTGGAGGTGGAGTAGGGTCTTGGTCAGCTCTGATTCGCTGACCCTGACGCAAGCAGTCAAGCTATGGGTCGCTGTCTGCATTTATCACTGTTGGTGCGTCTTAGTTTCTACAATGATATAATCTTGTCATTTTTCCCCCATAAAAATCTCAGTTCTACACAAGGATTACATCGTCATTTTTATTCCACACAAATATCTCAGTTCTGCACAAAGGTATAATCGTGTCCTTTTTTTCCCCAAACAAACAGTTCTGCTATGGTGTCCTTTTTTCCCCCAAACACACATCTCAGTTCTGCACAAAGATATAATCGTGTCCTTTTTTCCTAAACAAACATCTCAGTTCTGCACAAAGATATAATCATGTCCATTTCCATTACACATGCTGAATAGGGAGAAAATATTAAATGATGATGATGAATGGCTGTAATTAAATGTCCAAATGACGTGACCCATTCACCACTGAACCATGTGACATGGATGGCAATATTATTACTTACACGAGATCCCATGCATCAAATGTTTGCTCGACTTCATGCATAAGGTTCAGTAATTTTTTACGGAAGTATGGCTCAAATCTAACATCATCTTCAAAGATCAGTATCTTTTGATAATTTTTGGCAACCACCTGAAAGTTGGAAAGATATTAGTGCATTTCATGTTCATTTTTAAACAAGCCACTGAAAGTTAGAAAGATATCAGTACATCTAACGTACATTTTGAACAATGACCTGAAAGTTGGAAAGATGTAAGTTACATCTGATGTAAATTCTGAACAATCAACTGAAAGATATCAGCACATCTGATGTACATTTTGAACAATCACCTGAAAGCTGGAAAGATATCAGTATATCTGACATACATTTTGAACAATCACCTGAAAGTTGGAAATATATATCAGTGCATCTATGCACATTTTGAACAATCACCTGAAAGTTGTAAAGATATCAGTGCATCTGACGTACATTTTGAACAATGACCTGAAAGTTGGAATGATATCAGTACATCTGATGTACATTTTGAACAATCACCTGAAAGTTGGAAATATATATCAGTGCATCTATGCACATTTTGAACAATCACCTGAAAGTTGGAAAGATATCAGCACATCTGACGTACATTTTGAACAATCACCTGAAAGTTGGGAAGATATCCGCCCATCTAATACAAATTTTTAAACATACATATTCCTCTTCTTCTTTTATCTAATGCGTATGTCATAAGCCCCATGTAGTTTCCAAGGGTCTCTTAGAAGACAAGAAAGGAACAGAACCGCTTAGTTCTCAGGCATGTCATAAGAAGCAACAAATATGAAGCTGTGCAATGGGGCTGGATACCTCATCATGTCAAACAAAATGCTGCAGAAACTACTGCTGGAAGAGCACATGAGGAGCAAAAAGTGAAATGATAATGACATGTCATGAAGCATCGCTGCTGGGGTTGGTTACTGTCTTTCTGAATGCACTGTAGTACCCATGTGTTACTTCTTTATTACTGTCAAGGGATGTTCTGAATATGTCAGCATAAATAGTATAGTAGTCGAGGAAATGTGCTCTGATGGGAGCTGTATTGTGTTGACTGTTTGTGAGAAAGGTGAGCACTGAATGAATTTACACAATTTGTGTTTGTTACATTGCTCACATGAAGTCTACCTGAGTTTTAGTTCACCTTTAGCTCCCCAAGGAGTAAAGGCCTTAACAAACACATGCCAAAATGAACAAGCTCAGGAAATGCTTGAGTTTTTTCGACAACTATCCTGAATGTGTTTTATCTGATGCTCTTAACTGCATCACACTGTCAAGTCAGATGACACTCACTACAAAATCGGGAGCCGCGCTAGCGTAGTGGTTACAACACCGCTCTGGCGACCGGGTGATTCAGGATCAAACCCGGGCGACGGCATTTGAGGATTTTTCGTCGACCGGGAATTGGACTGGATTAACTCGAGACCTGGCGACGACATTTGAAGGAGTGTCGTCGACCAGGGATTGGCGGCTCCTGAGCC
Organism: Oreohelix idahoensis; assembly: GCA_024509875.1. Lineage (NCBI taxonomy): Eukaryota > Metazoa > Mollusca > Gastropoda > Stylommatophora > Oreohelicidae > Oreohelix > Oreohelix idahoensis. The sequence continues at coordinate 495,303 of JAMPIV010006567.1, read as the reverse complement.
GACCCAGCTGCAATGGGTACCTCCGAAATCGGAGAGTATTTGCCTGAAGGGCGAGGGACACCTGTCTCTGTACAAGTAAAAAGGGATACTCACGTAAAATCAATGTCAGGTTAGACATAGTAATAACCTGAGATTTCGCCTCGAGTATTAGCGGGCGTACGCAAAAAAAAAAAAAAAAAAAAAAAAAAAAAAAACAAAAAAAACCTTCTGCCACATCTGACAGACTCAAACTTGTTCTAACTTTCCATCCTCACTGTTTGGCGTGAAAAGAATTCTGTTTCATCATCTGCCTATTCTCAAATCTGATCCTGTTACCAGTGAGCTGTTCCTGGATCCCCCTTTGGTGGCATATCATAGGGAGAAGAATTTCAAGGGCATTCTTGTACACAACCGCGTGGTGAATACTAGCCCTCCACATTTTCGTACAGTCTAGTCACCGCCCCAGATGTCATACATGTGCGCCTGTGCTCCAGACTCAAACTGTTTTATTTCTGAAGGGCAATTTTAATTTTAGAGTCATTTACATGTGAATCTAGGAATCTCATTTATGCTATTATCTGCAAATGATGCAACATTACCTATATTGGTGAAACTGGCAGATGTTTGGCAGATAGATTCTGTGAGCACTTAAACGACATTTATCTTAGGGAACCTAAACCTGTGGCTCTTCATTTCAATAGTCCAGATCATTCCGGTTACTTTGATAACCAGGTAACCGGTAATTGTTCCTGCTTTGGTGATGACCGTACTAATTTTTCTCTAGAGAATCATCTCATTTTTTAAAATGGGTTGCCTTTCTCCTGATGGTCTAAATGTCCAACATCATTTTGCTTGACTCCGTTACTCATTGGCTTTCCTCTATTTCAGACTTCTTTATTTCCTCCATTGCTTTTTCACGATCTTTCTTTTATGAAGTTTGTGTTTTGTTTCATGTCCTATTTGTGTATTTTTATGACGTCACTTCCATTCATGCTCAATGGTGCCATTGTGATAGCGATGATAGCTTCTCCAGATCCTGTAGTGCGAATTATCATAGCAGAGCTTCTTGTTTTCTCTTCAACTGTGTTGTTACATTTCATATATATTTGTTGTTGCCCTTCTGATCTGTGTTTCTCATCCTGCTACATGTTTGCAGTGTCTATAGTATTTTTCTTTAACCTGTCTATATTTCTTGTTCTTGTTGCCTGTTTGTAACTGTGGCTGATGAAGGGTGATACTTGAAACCTCCTGCGTTTCCTGTAAAACTAATTCACTACCGTTTTATTTTTAATATACATATATTGACATGCCAAGTCCTCCTGTCAGGAACCATCAGGTCAAGGTCTTTCCATGTCGTCCTCATAATTTTCATTTCTGTCTCCAATTCTCTTTTCTATGTGTTCTTAGTCTGCCTGTACTTCTTTCACACTGGGAATTCCAGAACATGAACTGTCTGGTAATGCTATCAGTAGGTTTCATCAATGTGTGTCCAATCCATTGCCAGTGTCTTCTTCTTATCTCTTGTTCCACAATATACAAGATGAGAGAACGGTCGGGCAGAATGTTAGACTGGCCTGCGCACACAATTCTCAACCCTTTGAAAATAAAATTTGTTTGTTCATTTATTCCACTGGCACTTGACTGGTTCTTGTCATCATTAGTGATCTTGTCATCAAGTTGTAGTTACTCAGTGATTATTTTGAGTTGTGGCATCTGAACATTTCTAAGTAGTCAAGTGTGATTTAAGAGCATGACTGACTTTGAGAGAAAACATTGAGATGTGAATAAAGCAGCTGGTTGAGGACTTCTGAGATGTGAGGATGCATGTGTCGGCTGTAGTTTTCTTGAGTGGACCTGACTGCAGTGATTGTTTTATTCAGCATTTAAGATCAGATCTAAGAACAGGAAAGAAGAATCCCCATCTGTGAATGATATGTCAGAGAAAAGCTTCGATAGAACCTGGAACTTCCCTTTTTGATTTTTCCTACCCTCTAGTTTACGAGTCTTCTCTATTTTTATTTTTGTTGTTGCTGCTTGTGCCAGGTAATAAAATGTACGTCTTTTTCAATTGCATTGTATCTCCATACAGGGTGTTGGTGATGGAGGGGTTTGGTGGTAGCAACTGCTTCTGCAGATCTAAGAACAAGAAAGAAGAATCCCCATCTGTGAAATGACATGTCTGAGAAAACATCGACAGAACCTCGAAAAACCTAGTGATTAAAAAATAAATAAAAATCATGGCCATTCTGGAATAGGACTTGTGAAAGAATTTATTCAGAAACAAATAATAAGCTGGTTCAGACACCTGGTCAGAATTAATCCCAATGAACCAATCATCTTCATTTCCCTCTTGCCTCCTTACAAAGCATGGAGACACTACTACAGCTAGACCTCTTACAGGAAACCTGCATCAAAGCATTCATGTGCTCTTGCTGAAGTGGTTTCTGTAGCAATTTCTTTCACATGATGGAGTGGCCAGCCCCATGAACAACTTTATATTAGTCGTTTCTTACAACATAGGGTGACCATATGTCCGGCTTTCCATGCCTAAACTGTGCGTCTGGCAGGATTTTTGTTAAATGTCGAAATATCCGGCTTTTTCGTGATTTACTAAATTATATGAAAGATGCCATTTCAAAAATTCCCTGTTTTAATTTCACTTCCGACGACTGAATTTCCTCAGAATCCAGCAAACAATGTATCAACAACCACGCAAGCTTTTATGTTGTTAAATTGTTTATCAGTAACAGATGATAATCACATTTTAACTCAGTTTTACACATTTTCGCACTATTTGTTTGTTGCCACCTGTTATCCAAAAATACACTTTGAATGATAAAACGGTATGAGGTTTAGTCATTTAAAACCTCATTGTCTATTGCAAATTACAAATAATTTTAACATTAATATCGAATTAAACATTAATTAATGACATATATTTATTACACAAAGCTACTCTAAGTGTGAAATTTAAAAAAATAGCATTTTGCTTCATTTTTGCGAGGCACGCATCCTTCAACCTAGACACATGCTGTGTCGGTTATATTAGGGCGCATGTCAAATATAAAAGACCTTGTGGTTTGCATTAAAAAAAGTGTGTTTTCACAGATAAACTGAAAAAAAAATTTGCATGTTTTGCCAGAGGTCGGCAAGATTCAGAAGCAGAATGTCTCGTGTGCAGATGTGGCACATTTGTGTCAGTAGCAAATAAAGTTGCTGCTGATTAAAAAAGAAGAACAAAAACACACACATGAAAACATGAATGCCACAAGAACGCACTTGTCTGAAAGTTCGCAATTAAAACTGACATTATTTACATTTGAAACAAGCATGGAACCGAAAAAATAATTGCTACAAAAGGCCCTTTTGCTTCTCATACTGTGAAACATCACAATAATTTGAAATCAGTTGACTGTACTTTAAAACTTTTTCCATCATTCAGAAAGTGCCCACAAATTTGCATGTGCCAGAACCAGAACAACCGCTAGAGTTATTTATGTGACAATGTTTCTGTGTGTATTTAAAAAGTAATCAAGCGTTTTTAAAGACGATTTTTATCATCTTAATACATCAATAATCAAGGTGATTAGATGAAATTATTGTTTGATGTGTAATAAATAAGCTTCACTGTTTTTTTTATTATTTAAGATAAATATGTCCTACTTTTTCATTATAACGTCCTCCCTTGTCCTCCTTATCATGACAAAAATGTGAATAATGCCCTTCTTATTGCGTTGAGCAATATTGTCACCCTATTACAACATGCCTGAAGAAGGAGTACTCATATTCTTTCTCAATGTCCTCAGAGAACCTACAGGTGACATGGGGCAATCAACCAGTAACCTGGGCATAACCTTCAAATATATGTGACTAGAACAGAGATGACCCAGGAGACGATAGGATCAAGGTATTCGAAACTGCAACATTTATTCATAATAGACATGATATTCAACTACTCAATTTTTCTACTTTTTTATTTCTCACGAGTGCCTGAAACATACCTTTATGTGTGTAATATGTATTTATTTACTCAATTTTAACAGTGTTGAGTATATCATAATTATATTTATCAATATGAGATGGTTGGGGCACGTCAGACAAATACAAGCTAGAAAAGGTAAGGTAAAGGATCCCGTTACACGCCCATTGAGGCATATTGGGAATACGGTGTTAAGCCCATATGTTCTTGACCATCGGCACACTAGGTGTAATGTGGTCAGCATCACGCCGGCCACCTTAACCTTCCCAGGCTTGTTCTGGTACCCAATTCCTGAGGCTGGGTTGACCCCGGAGCCATTTGTGGTCTAAAAAATCCCACCTTAACTGGGGATCGAACCATGGACCACCGAGCTAGGAAGCCAGTAAAATACAAGCTAGATTAAAAAACAAAAAAGTGTTTGTTGAGACAACAGAGAAAAGACCCCACAAAGTCATCCCAGAAGTAGCTGAATGGACAGCACAGAAATAGACCTCAATTGTTAAAGCAAAGAGAACCATTAAGAATTGGGAAGAATGGAAAATAAATTTTTCTGTAACAAAGAATATTAAGAGCTCCCTCTTATTTTGCTGCAATAAAGGAAGAGAGAATTTGATTACTTACCTCTTCCCAGATCTGATAATGACTTAAGAAGCAGCCTATCTCGCCCATTGTGAGTGATCTGTAAAGAGAGGAAAAGGAATTTGTAATAGTTTATAATTTTAATTAGGGATGCAAAAGATTTCATGCCACTCTCAGGCGAATTCATGAGTTGGACTACTCATGTTGTTTCTGTAGCAAATTTGTATTACATCATGATGAGGTTGCCAGTCCCATGTTATAGCTTCATATTAGTCGCCTCTTACGATATACCTGAGGAAGTGGTGGTCCTCTTCTTTCTTTGTCTCCTCAGACACTCCCTGGATGTAGAGGAGACAAAACTATCAGTGTTATGTTCCCCCTGATGTTCTGATACCTGTCACAAATGTTCCTCCTGATGTTCTGATACCTGTCACAACAGTGTTCTGATACCTGTCACAACAGGAAACTGAAATCCTCCAAATTTTATGCTACAACATATCAGCCTTTAACGAAAGAAAGATACAACCCATTTTTACACACAAAAGTGATGCCCTATCTCAACTGCTGCTTAATCTCACTTTAAAAAGGTCATCAGAAACCTCAGGTGGAAACAAATGTTGGGGATTGCTTTATGGTGTGTAATCTTCTTGGCTGGTTCAGTTTTGGCCAGGGTGGTTGCACCATTTGGCATCCCCAACTAGAGACACACTAAGATATGTGTATATATGTGTATGGTGATGCTAAACATAGTAACTACAGGTGTCTGCGTCGTGCCTTCGGGCTAGAAGGTCACATTTTTAGATATGTGGTCATTACCACTTATAAGTGTATTTCAGAGTGTGGCTGTTGCCGCTTATATATATATATATGGATAAAGTATGCATCAACGCTGTGGAGCGAAGAATATAAATATATTTTCAGACATGTGTGTCTTGAGAATTAGACGTGCCCGTCATAAGAAAGATAATATTCAATATCATTCGATTTGTGTGAAGGCATAGATGGCCATTAATTAAAACTTAATAGTAAATGGCACGTCAAGCCAAAACAGAAATAATGAACAGATATAATGTAATGTGCACTGAATTATAAATTAAATTATGTGGTAGATAAGAACTGTATCAGTAATAAAGCATGCGTATGTCATCAGGAAATTTAAGGCTAAGAGGCCATGAACAGAACACTGTAATTATGCAACACTATTCATGCGTGATATTGAATTAGTTGAGGTTGAATTGAATCAAAGTGACTATGTAAACAAAATGAAGTTTTGTTGAATATTGTTAGGCTGTGTATGTAATAAATATGATCAGTCGTCTTCGCCAGAGTTGTGGTGAATTATTTGAATTTCTTTACATGGATGTTCAAAGCTTGACCTTAGTGACTTTCAACGGATAAAAAAACGTTATACACTTCTAGACACTTGGCTTAATAAAGAAAGAAACTTGATAAAATAGTATAAAGTTAATAATTAGATTATGCAACAAAAATAATAAGAACCCGAAATGTTGGGAACATTCGATCTTTAATCAACACCCATGAGTAACTCAACATTTAGTACTCAGACCAGATCAAAGTTCTCAACAACAACATCCAATTCCTTTAATGGAAAAAGAATCGTAGGATATGCAGATCATCTTGGCGACTGCTAATGATCATGAAATTACACTAAAAACCCAGTACAACATAGAAGGCGGTTGTTATGGGCTTTTCACTGATTTAAATGGGTTAGTCTAGTATTATGTTTCGTACAATTATTTGATCGTCTGTACTGTGTTTCACCCGGTATCGATATTGATTACAACCATGGATTCTTTTGATACTTCTTTCAAGTAATTGCATTTTAAACGTGCTTTCAATAAAAGTTCATATATATTTGAATGACCGTGTTATATTGTTTCATTTCGTATTACCAGTGTGACAGCGTGTGTATTCATTTGAAGGTCAATGGTCATTCTTCATAAAAACAGTCATAACTGGAACCCTGAATACGTTACTGCATAAGACCAGTTTTTTGACGACATGATAATTTAATATGGATACATTCTTCCATTATGAACTACAGATAATACTTAATATAATTCACATCAAGAGCACTGGATACATTATAGCGTAGAGTCTATATTTCACAGACATTTGCATGTCCGATACATTATCGTTATAATTAACGTTCTATTATATTTCCACCAAAACTGTTTGGCATAATTCTTGTATTTATACAGAATTAAACATTCTGCTAGTTCTGTTAGATAATAATAATAATAATAAATTCTTTAAGCACCAAACACGGCGCATAAGGCAGAAACCAGTGCTCTCCAGGTTGTTCGTTGTGACGCCACTCCTCTTAGCTCTTGCACATTATTTAGGCCCAACGTTCTTCCTTCTCTTATTATTGTTCTTCTGAGTGTTTCTTTTGGTCTTCCTTTTTTCCTCTTACCCTCAGGAACCCAAATGAGCGCCTTTAGTGGTATTCTGTTGTTTTGCATTCGTAGGACATGACCGATATATGACCATCGTCTTTTCCTTATATAGTCAGAGACATATTTCTGCCTAGAGTCTTCTCTTATTTGTCGATTAGTCTTGAATTCTTTCCAACTGATGTTCATGAGTTTTCTAAGACATTTGTTCTCGAATGTATTCAGCTTGTTCTCCAATGATTTTGTTAGATACACTGTCTAATATACAAATTTACTTTGGCATTCAAAGCCAGGCTTAATCAGCACTACATATTCTAATTGCGTTTCATATTTTACGACTTAATAATAATAATAATAAATTCTTTAAGCACCAAACACGGCGCATAAGGCAGAAACCAGTGCTCTCCAGGTTGTTCGTTGTGACGCCACTCCTCTTAGCTCTTGCACATTATTTAGGCCCAACGTTCTTCCTTCTCTTATTATTGTTCTTCTTACGTTAATCATAAATTATTGCGGCTAATATTGCCGTCTTATATTTTCAGACTCAAGGTCCTTATACATTCTTTATTTCTGCTTTAAATATAACTTTCTAATTACGCACTATCACATTTGAGTGGTTATACCACCTCTTTAAAACCCTTTGGCTAAGTGGCCATGCCACACATTTTGAAACACTGCCATTTGGCTCGAAGGCCACACAATGACTGTCATTACTATGTCTAACGCGTCATGCATCGATATATGCGATCTATTTCATTTATTTATTCAGCCGAGGTGTTTCATGGTGCAACTATCCGAATCGAGCTCAAACCCAGATGCTTGCAAACCATGCAACAATCCTCAACAGCGGTTTCAAAACGTTAGCACCATGTATGAGTTTGTGGTGTACTGAATTCCCTTATTTTGAAGTAAATTTATTGATGTTTGACAGAGACGAACAACTGAAGGACGTCTAATGTACATACAAACAACTATCGTCACATGTGAAAATAAGTAAAAGATACCCAGTATGTCAATCATGTATATCTATTTTGGATACAATAACTATATCAGACTCACAATCTATGCTTCGGAAGGTCCAAAGTGGATGGCTCCGACATGAATGGAAAACCTCCATAGAAGCCTCGAATCTTCAAGAACTGGTGTGGATCTACAGATACTTAATAACTGCCAACGTGCAGCTTTGCCACAGGCGTCGGTGTCTGGCTTACCGTAGCTCCTTGCAGTGCAGATTTCTAACCCACTCACTTGCAGGGCACATCTCTGGTGAACTACCTTACAGATATGAAAGATTTCTGGTGAACTACCTTACAGATATGCATGATCTCTGGTTAGGTACCGTACAGATATGCACGATCTATGTTGAACTACCTTACAGATATGCAAGATCTCGGGTGAACTACCTTACAGGTATGCACGACATCTGTTGAGCTACCTTACAGGGACAGAACAGCTCAAATCACAACTTAAGTTGGAAAGTACACAGTATATGGTGATCAATCTTTGAAGTCATAAGCTTATCTTTTATTTTTTGGAGATCCATTTGGTGAGTATCGAGCAGAGCCATCATCACCCTTCAGCTCCCCAGGGAGCCTTCAAAAAACTGACCCCGCAACGTCCTGTCTTGTGCCATCAGCTCAAGGTATTTCCATGCCGTTATGTCTGTTTCCAGTTCACGTCTTCATGTGTGCTTGGTCTCCCTCTACCTCTCTTGCCCTGGGGATTCCAGAACAAGGACCGCCTGGTAATGCTATCAACAGGTTTCCTCAATGTTTGTCTTATCCATCTCCAGCATCTTCTTCTCAACTCTTGTTCCACTGGTGCTTGTCTGGTTCTGGTCATCAGTTCTACATTAGTCAAATGCGCAGAGCCATGTCGGAGGATAAACATTTGCCAAACAAGTGAAACAAAACTCCTTTTCATCACCAAAGTTCCAGAAAGTGCCTCTAAATTTTCCATTCATAGTCCAGTATTTGCCACAAAAGTTGTAAAATCTATAAATATCATCATCACATTGTCTTAGTTACCATCTCTCGCATTCTCCCTGCCTCTCTTATGATACAACGACAACACAATACAAGGCAAGTAAACATTACAGAAATGAATATACACTATGAAACAGCACCCATGTCATAACCAACAGGATTAAACAATTAGAGGGAAAAAACATGAAAGCTCCTCACCTTCCATGATAAGGATCAGCAAAGCCAGGCAACATCTTGATACCAAGCTTCTCAAGGTAGGAATCATTAAGTTCTCTATAGAAACAAACAAAATATTAAATACTTGAAAACTTGGTACAGTAAAAACACATTTTGAAGGATTAAAAAAATAAAAGTGCCTTATCTTCATAAGCTACCACTTGTTCCTAGAGTTGACTGTTGGAATGCTATAGCTGGGTGTCTGAATGCTATATAAAATTTGTCTGAATGTTATATCTGGATGTCCATATAGCTTTGAGTTTAGTGTTGAGTCATTGGGCCAGTATATCTTTTATCTTAACTGGTCATACAGAGGACAGTCCCCTGTAGAACCATGCTCAGCAGTTTTGTTCGTTTAATCCACATGTGCACAGTGGTGAAGCAGACAATCGTAGCTTGTGCATGTGTTTATTCAGTTTGTTTTTTTTTTTTTATTTTTTTGCCCCTGTCCCAGGGGGGGGGGGGGGGGGGGGATGAGGAGTCGAAAAATAGTTGTCCCTGTCCCTGCCGGTCTGGAGAGTGTGTGATAGTCTGTCTTTGGGTTGGTTTCTGGTTCTCTTCTGATAGTCTGGATAGCTCTCTTTTTTTTTCTCAAAGTATGTGACTTCATTATCTTCTTGTTCACATTCTCCTCCCTTTTTTGCAAGTTTATCTGCCTTTTCATTTCCGGGTACACCACAATGAGATGGTACCCACTGAAGTATGGTTCTCTTTTTTGGGGGCAGCTACCTTGTTTAGTTCATTTCTCAGATGCGGGAGTTTACCACCCTTGAGAGCTTGCAGGACAGACAGTGCATCTGTGAGGATGACTACCTGGTGGCAGTCAGAGTTGGTGTTATAAATCAAATTTGCAGCTTGCTCTAGAGCTTGAACCTCAGCTGTATAGTTGGAACAGAATTTACCAGTGGGAATGTGCCTAGTCTCATAGTGGTTGTCAGGATATGAGATAAAGATACCGTCACCTCCATTCCTAACAGCATTAGTTGCTGATCCATCTGTATAGGCATGTATCCATGATTGATCGGGATAGCTTTCTTGGATCATACTCAATGTAGCAGTTCGATTTTTTTTTTTTTTTTTTTTTTGTTTTTGCAGATCAATTATACTCACATCCACTTGTGAAGACCACTGACTGTTGTATTATAACGTTTGGAGGGCACTGCTGGCCTGCCTCCCATGGTAACAGGGTATAGGTGGGCTGCTCAGATGGTGTTGTCTTCATGGATAGGTCTTCTTGATGCTGTCTTATAAGTCTTTTCCCCCGATGCACAAAGCTGCTACGCTTTAGACGTCCCAATGCCAGATCATCTAGTCCTTGCCTTCATTGGGTGCATTGGCATACTGTTTAACTTTTCCATCTGGATCATGGTTTTTGTGTCTCTTCTATGGGACAATGTCCTGTAATCCAGCAACCTTCTGCATCTCTGTTATTGGTGTAGTTTTCATGGCTCCTGTAATGAGCCTGAGAGCTTGATTTCTCACCCTGTCCAACGCCTGCAGATGTGAGTTAGCAGCTGATGACCATGCTGCTGAGCTAAACTCTAAGTGTGGGCTTACAACCCCATTATAAATCTTCTTTAGATTTTTCCGTTTTTTTATTTGCTCCCCAGTTGGTACCTGCTAATTTTTCTGAGTATGCCTAGTCGTCTTCGGGCCTTTCCTTCTGCATTTTCAATATGCTTATTCCATGTAAGCCTTTGGTCAAATGTCACCCCAAGATAGGTGGGGTAGCTTTCTTCCTTGATCACGGGTTGTCCCCTAGGTGTATGTTAGCTGATTTGTCCTTGGGGGCGAGGGAGAACAGTGTTGTGGAGGTTTTGTCTGTGTTTATTGTGATAAGCCATTTCTCTGCCCATGACACTAGCATGTCTGCTGCCCGCTGCATTCTATAATTTGCTGTGGTGACATTTCATCAGCGCACCAGAGTACTATGTCATCTGCATATAAGGCAGCTTTAACTCCTGCAGGGAGATCTTTCACCAGGTCATTGATGTAAACAAGGAAGAGTGTTGGGGAAATTACTCCTCCTTGAGGTACCCCCTGATGGAGCAACACTTTTCTGCTCTGCAGACCGTCAAGAGTGACTCTAGTTCTCCTGTTTAGCAAGTATGACTGGATCCATTTCATCATGTTGCCTTGGATTCCACTTCTCCTAAGTTTTGCAATGAGGCCATCTTTCCACACCTTGTCAAAGGCCTGCTTGAAGTCGACCCAGGATCGTTAGGACCTTTTTATCTTCTCCCTGAAGGCATCTTCTATTTTGCTTGAGACAAAGTAAGTAACTTGGTCTTCTATACTGTAGCATTCTCTAAATCCAGCTTGTTCCGGCACCAGGATCTGCTCAGACTCTAAATACCATTTCAATCTGTGGTTGACTATTCGCTCCATAGTCTTCCCAACACAGCTTGTGAGACTGATTGGCCGGTAACTTGCAGCCTCGGTCTTACATTTCCCTTTCTTTAGTATGGGTATTGTGATGGCTTCTCTCCATACTTGGGGTACCGTTCCTTTCAACCAGCTGTGGTTGAATATCTCAAGCAGTTTTGCCTTCGCTGCTGAGCTCAGATTTACTAGCATTTCGTTGCTGATTTTGTCTGGGCCGGGTGACTTTTGAAACTTAAGCTTGGAAATAGCCTTCTGTAGTTCTCCTAGAGTGATGGGTTCCCTCATTGGGGCAGGAGTATCTGTCTGTCCCATGGTTGCCAGTATTTCTTTTCTTATCTCTCTCTGATGGTCTATGTTAATGGGTAAGTTGCTTTCTGAACTGTATCTTCTAGCAAACAAGTCTGCAGCTTGTTTTCCTCTGAAAAGTTTGCCACCTTCATCCAATGTGATAGTCTGCCTTGGTGAGGAATGCTCTTCATTTAGAGACTTGACTAATCTCCAAAGTTTCCTGCCGTCTTTCTCAAGGTTCAGCGATGCCGTTTTAGTTCTCCAGCTTTTCCGTTTTTCTTCTAGCTTTGTTCTCTGAAACTCTGCTACAGCCTTTTTTCCATTTGTTGTGAGTTTCAAGTGAAGGCTGAGACTCTGCGTCCTTTCTAGCCTTGTCCATAGCTTCCTGACGTTCTTGGAGTGTGCTGGACCAGTATGGTATGTAGTTACGCCGGCATCCTTTGGGAATGGTTTCTTTTGCAGCTTGTAGTATGCATCTGTTGAAGTCTTTTACCACTTCATTAATGTCTCTGTTCTGTACCTTGAGGGTAGACAGCAGCGTGTTCACCTGATGCCTGAATAAACCCCAGTTGGCTTTTTTGTAGTTCCATCTTGTAATGGCTGGGCCTGTACTGAGAGTTGCACTCTGGACAGTAAGAAAGATTGGGCGATGGTCGCTTCCCCCTAGTTGGTCTCCTACTTCTCTACTAATAGATCCAGCTATATCTGGTGTGGAGAAGGCAAGATCTGGTGTTGAGGTTGTGTGCCATCCTCTGGAGTAGAAGGTAGGAGTATCTGTGGCATTATTGACTAGGATTAGGGAGTGATCATCTTGCCAAGTTTCAACCTCTTCACCTCTGTGATCCAGATGGTTATAGCCCCAGCTCTGGGAGTGGCTATTAAAGTCTCCAACTGCTATAAAGTTGGTGGCTGGTACCTGTATAGAGCTGAGACTCAGGGGTTTGTTGTTCGGACAGTAATCGTTCAGGAGTTCTATTTCCATCTTGTCTACCTTTATCTGCAGCAGCTGATATTCTGCTCCATCCATGAAGGTTTTCCTTTCGTGTGCAGGAATGTTATTCCTTACAAGAGTAAGTACTCCTCCTTTTCGTCTATCTTGTCTGTCGGATCTGAAGCATTGATATCCCCTTATTTTAAAGGTTTGATCTGCTTTCAAGTGAGTCTCTTGGATACAGCAAACACTGACTTGCTTCTCATACAAGATGTTTTCCAGCTCTGTCTTTTTGCTGTATCCAGCCTGCTTGCTGTTCACTCCCTCAGCATTCCAGTGCATCATGACAAGTGGCACTCTGGGTTTCTCTTTTTCTGTTTTGTTTTGGTCAGTAGTTCTCCTCCGCCGTCTGTTGACTCCACAAGACGGTCTAGAGGGTCCTCCAGTAGCTGAGGGTGGGCTCTGTCGAGGCTCAGAGCCCGGCACTGCACCTGCCTGGTGGAGCTCCACAGGGCGAGCACCAGAACGAGATTTATTTGACGGTGTACTCTCCATAGAAAAAAAAAAAGCGAGTTGCATGATACTGTGGTTTCCGGTGCGCCTTCTGGCCCAGTATCTACGACTTTAGCACCTGTTCAACGGGAGAGTGGGCTCATCCCTAATCTGTTTATGTTCCCAGTAGTAGACTATTCGCAAGCAGCCTGGGGGTGTCACTGCTCTGCGCGGACCTTGTTTACCGAGGCGGCGTCCGAGCTCGTATGGTGAAAATATGGTTGCGTTATCTTCAAAATAGCCCTGTCTTTCCCGTGGCTTTTCTGCCATCCTGCAACTTTGAGTTAGGGAGTTCTGAGCTCCAGTCTCTTTCCCAGGCATTTTATCCTGGCCTGGCACGCATACAGAGGACCCCACTTCTGGTTCTAAGTTAGCAGTTGGGGATAGGTGGGGTAGCACACTGTGCATTCCCCGTCATCCAGGGGGGCTCTCCAACTATGCAGAGCTTGCACAATGCTGTGCTCTGGTTCTGGGCTCTCCCAAGGAATCCTCACGTCCTGCACAGAGCCACTTCCCGATACCCACCACCTGCCAACCCTCCATTGTAGAAATCTCCTGCATGCGGCCATCCAGTCAAGAGCCAGTATTAAGTCTGGTGCCCAAGTGATCCCCCCAAGCTCAGTGTGCAATGCTGGGTTCTCATCATGCTGCAACACAGGAGGGATTGTGATGCTCAGCCATCTCTCTCAATTCTGCACCGATAAGTGACATCGGGGACTTAACTTTGCCTCAGTACTGGGAGGCCCCGTTTCCGGGTACACCACACACAGCCAATTGAGGCAACGGTCGCCATGGGCGTGATAGACGACAAACAGTGAAGAATGAGGCAAGAAAGCATTTAACCCATGAAGTGGGGGTGGATTGGTGCAGACCAGAGCATGTACCACTCGCCGGTGGGTTCTGCATCTACACCTATAGGGTTCCACCCACTCCTCAGCCCATTTAGTCTGGCCCCTCACCCAGGACCTGTCCGGCTTGGGTGACCCTGCCAGGAGTAAAACTCCCGCCGGCATAGCTCCCGGGATCATTGAGGCGCTCAAGCTCTCCAACCACGGCAAGGTAGGCTTACATGTGGAGAGCATGTTGTATCTGAATATTATAGTTAATTGTCTGAATGTTATATCTGGATGTTATAGCTGAATTTATGAACGGTACAGCTATATATCTGAATGCTACAGCTGCATGTCTGAATGCTACAGATGAATGTCTGAATGTTATAGTTGAATGTCTGAGTTGAATGTCTGAATGTTACAGCTGAAGGTCCGAGTTGAATGTCTGAACGTTATAGATGAATTTACGAATGTTACAGCTAAATGTCTGAATGCTACAGCTGCACCCTGAATGGATGGAAAAGTACAAGAAGCCTTGACATGTGTTTGTTGAAGACCTGTGCTCTATAGGGAGCTGAAAGTCAATGATGATGATACAAAATATGAAGAAAATGGCAAATACATGTTGATAAAACAAAGTTGCAGAAGTCCTACACTTTGTCTGGCGATAACAGATTAAATAAAACAAAACATACAAAAATGGCTATTCAGGATCACATAGTTTCCAACAAGAATAACATCAATAACATGCGGCATGTGGAGCAGTGCACAGTCTTCCAATCAAGAACATAACACACCAGACTCAACAAACAATTAAACAAATTAAACGCAACACATGAGCCTAATTACTGTGACTGGAGCCATCCAAATGAGACAGTTCATGTGCTGCTCACCTGCCCAGGACTCTTCCACACAAGAAGAAAGCTATTGCCGAGCTCCCCAACAATCACAAACACTCTATACAGCACCACTCAACAACTACAGACCATATGCAAATTCTTCAACTTAGTATTGGCTGTGAAACAGCGAAAAGCTCAGCAACCATTGTTAATCAACAACAACAACAACAATCACATAGTTCTGGTAATAACTGAAGCACGAATCTGACCTTTTCCTCTTACAGCCAAACAAAAGTAAAAGACAATCTGGTACTAACTTGCCATCGACTGCATCAACAATTTTAGCATCAATGCCCAGGTAATCGAAAGCTTTCAGCATTCTGAGTCTTCTAGCTGGTCGTCTCTTTAGGTTGATCATGTATATCTGCACATTTCAATGAATATAAGTACATTTATTTCAAGTATTCATCAATTACCGACAGTTGAATATGAGTTGAAATCATAGACATCTGAGTTTAATATTCTAATATTAGTGTTGGACTGTTAATTTCCATATTTTTCTCCATATTCTAAACCTGGTAGCATCATTCTCCAGTATACCCAGCCATAATTGGCTACTTGGTTCTGCTCTTGAGCAGAAGCAGAAGCAGCTAAGAATGGAGCTGGCCAACCCACCTTACAAAAAACTGGACCCAGTATAACTAAGTCTCTACCACTTCTCTTTCCTATACAAGTATCCAGTATGGGACTACCTTTTATCAATCAGACAATTTCCTAGGCTTCCCTAGGAGCATAGACCATTATCTCATCACTTGGCATCACTGTGCATCACACTCATTGACCTTGTTAAGCCACTGATTGACCTCATTAGCAGTTTCTCTATGCTGGAGGTTGTTGTTGTTGTTGAACTAGAGCTGCTGAGCTTCTCGCTCTTTTGCAGCCATTACCAAGTTGAAGACTCCTTGGTATTATCTACTCTGTAGATCTAGGTTTTTCCTGTGGCTTTTCTGCCATTCTGAAACATGCTGAGTTGGAAGTCATGAGCTCCAGTTTCTCCAGCTTGGCTTGCATTTAAAGGATCGTCACATCTGGTCCCATGCCAGGAGGAAGAAGTGTGTGGCATACTGTGCATTCCCCACCATCCAAGGGGGCTCTCCACATATGCAGAGCTAAAATATTGTGCTCTGGTTCTGTGCTCTCCCGAGGAATCATCAAGTCCTGCACAGAGCCACCCCTCAGCTCCCCCTGACTATCACTGGTTCCATAGTAAGATCCTCCTGCATGCAGTCAACCAGGTCAAAACCAAAGAATCATGTCTGGGGCTCAAGTGACTTCTCCATGCTCAGTATGCAATGCTGGATTCTCAACAGGTCCTCACCACAGGGGGAATCCCTGGAAGTGTGTGGATGCTTTCAAGAGTCAATGAGGGTGTAATTAGCCTCACAGACAGAGGTTTACTTCCATATATGTATATTGTAGCATTGTGCATAGCTGGTGGTCACATAAAGATGACTCTAGATATGCCTCCATGCATATACTGGAAATCCATACCTTTATGTGAAGCCTCATAAATGTATCTCTTTCAAAAGAAATCTTTCTTCTTCTTCTTTTCCGTGTGCTCCTTACGGAGTATGCAGCAACTGTTTTAGCTGGCACCATGTATCAGCGAGAAATCTAACCGATAAGGGTAAGCAGATGGAGAGGGGTCGAACACTACTCCTTGACTTACGCTACATAAAATACCGACTGCCCGCTCTCTTGATGCAGTCCAAAATGTCCTGCCACCTAATGAGGAGCTTGGATGCTGAACCAACATTGAGGAACTTCAGCAAGGCCATTGAATAGCTTGGCCTCCCGGGCGCACAAAAAGGCTTCCAGGCAGTGATGGGGAATCCTCGCTGATTTAATCAAATGCGTGTAAGCAGCAAAACGCTATTACAATCCCCAGTATAGGGTGCCCTGTGCCAGTGCTGGGAAGAGACAACTATTCCTCAAGACATGCGAGATGCCAAGATTGTAACACTGTATAAAAATAAAGGAGACAGAAGTGATTGCAATAACTACAGAGGCATCTCCCTTCTTAGTATTGTTTGGTAAGAGTTTTTGCCAGAGTTCATCTTAATGCCGACTATGCCCAGTTAGAGAGCTGAGTGCACTATATCCAAGAGTCACAGTTGTGGATTCTGAGCTGGTAGATCAACAACAGACATGATCTTTTCTCTCATCCGCGCCAGCTTCAGTGAAAAATCAAGAAAGAGCAGAAAAGGCCCTTTATATGTCGCCTTATATAACCCCTCACAAAAGCGTTTGACCTGGTTAGTAGGGATGGACTCTTCAAAATCCTCCTGAAAATAGGCTGCCCTACTAAATTGCTAGAAATGATAAAGTCATTCCATGACGACATGAAGGGAACAGTCCAGTATGCTGGAAGCACATCACAGCCCTTTGACATACGAAGTGGCGTTAAACAAGGCTGCGTTCTGGCTCCAACCCTCATCAGGATCTTCTTTGCCTTACTCTTGAAACATGCTTTCAGAGATGCGACTGAAGGAATATGCCTTCACACTAGGTCAGATGGCTCTGTCTGTTTAATCTCGCAAGGCTGAAGGCAAAAACAAAAATAAGGGTCACTATAAGACTTGTTCGCTGATGATCTGCAATCATCAGTCAAAGCCAACAGGAGTTTCAGTTCTTGATGAATCGCTTCACCCAAGCATGCAAGGACTTTGGCCTCACTATGACGGTGTACTCATCCATACAAAAAAAAAAAAAAAAAAAAAAAAAAAAAAAAGAGAGTTGCGTGATACTGTGGTTTCCGGTGCGCCTTCTGGCCCAGTATCTACGACTTTAGCACCTCTTCAACGGGAGAGTGGGCTCATCCCTAATCTGTTTATGTTCCCAGTAGTAGACTATTCGCAAGCAGCCTGGGGGTGTCACTGCACTGCGCGGACCTTGTTTACCGAGGCGGCGTCCGAGCTCGTATGGTGAAAATATGGTTGCGTTATCTTCAAAATAGACCTGTCTTTCCCGTGGCTTTTCTGCCATCCTGCAACTTTAAGTTAGGGAGTTCTGAGCTCCAGTCTCTTTCCCAGGCATTTTATCCTGGCCTGGCACGCATACAGAGGACCCCACTTCTGGTTCTAAGTTAGCAGTTGGGGATAGGTGGGGTAGCACACTGTGCATTCCCCGTCATCCAGGGGGGCTCTCCATCTATGCAGAGCTTGCACAATGCTGTGCTCTGGTTCTGGGCTCTCCCAAGGAATCCTCACGTCCTGCACAGAGCCACTTCCAGATACCCACCACCTGCCATCTCTCCATTGTAGAAATCTCCTGCATGCTGCCATCCAGTCAAGAGCCTGTATTAAGTCTGGTGCCCAAGTGATCCCCCCAAGCTCAGTGTGCAATGCTGGGTTCTCATCATGCTGCAACACAGGGGGGATTGTGATGCTCAGCCATCTCTCTCAACTCTGCACCGATAAGTGACATCGGAGACTTAACTGTGCCTCAGTACTGGGAGGCCCCGTTTCCGGGTACACCACACACAGCCAATTGCGGCAACGGTCATCGTGGGCATGTCTTCAGTAGGGAAGTTGTGGAGTCTTCCTGTCCATGTTCTTGCATATCCTAACACTGCCCGCAAGACATCAGAGGTTTGGAGAGTGGCATTCTCTGCTTTTTGAGCAGGGGTGGGCTCCCTGGGCAAGTCTCGATGGAGGACTTGCTCTGCCAGAGGTTTCTGTAGGGTTACCTCCCCCATAGCCTAGTGTTTTACCCCAGTAGACTCTGGGGGTCTGGTTTGTTGGTGCCAGATACTTGCCATATCCGTGTTGGTAGAAACAGGGAGCACCGGGTCCAAGAACTGGACCATGCGTGAAGGTACGGTTGGCTTGGATGCAGGCATTTCTCATTTTTTTTAATGAGACCTATAGCAACTCTTACTCCCCTATTATGGAATAAAAACTGGAATGCTGCAGGGATGCATCTTGTCACCATTTCTCTTCTTACTGGCTGTAGATTAGGTTATAATAACAAAGACATCAGTCAACAAAAATGGAATTCTGTAGACTCTGTCAAAACTGTTTGATGATCTAGATTTTGCAGATGAAAGGAAAGAAAACTGCAGTCCTCCTTACCCTCTTTTACCTTACACTGATCACATGATTAACAATTTACCTCATCAAATCCAAGTTTATCTTTTGGTCTTTCTGGTATATATATATGTGGTGAACTGTAGAGGGGTGGAACTTCTTGAACTAAAAAGATAGTAAATTTTGTTAAGAAAACAATGAAGCATCAATTCTTTCTAACAAATAGTGAGAAAATGTCATGAAAAAAAAAAACAACACAAAACAACACAGTTCTGCCACTAGTAAGCATACTAATGTAGCATATGTTTATATTAAAAAAAAAGAAACAAAGAGATCTTACAAAACTAAGCATGAAAATGAAACAATAAAAGCCATCAAAATCAATGAAAATATTGTGTGTGCGTGTGCGTGTCTGTATATATATATATATATATAACAATTTACAGATATCTTCTTTTCTCTTTGACTGGCTATGGAGCATGGAGCCACCACTGGAGCAGTGGAGCTGGTACTCTTGTAGGAAGCCTGCATTTGTATGTGTTCTTGCAGTGGTAGTTTCTGTAGTAACCTGTTTAACATGATGAGATTGCCAGTCCCATCCACAAACTCTTATTAGTCACCTCTTGTGACATGCCCGAGGGAGCAGTACTCTTATTCTCTATTTGCCTCCTACAAGACAAGCGAGGCAATTTACAGGTATGGGGCCATTTATTCTGCATGCTTGGGACCCCAGGGTTACTGGATAGAGTTTTTCTTCTGCAACTCAGGTAGCCAGGTCTAAAATTCGAAGACCATTACATGTCTTAAATATTGCATACCAGCCCGATATATACTCACAGGGTGTTTCTATGCCTAACCGTTCATTGAATATTTTTGACTTGGCTATGATAGGAGAACAAGTCATTTTTTGCATGTAGAACTGTCGGATCCATTTTGTTAACACTTTTTTCTATTTCTACATTCTCTGTCTGGCATAAAGTCTCTGTCTGTTCCATTAAACTCTCACCATAAAATTTTAACAGCTTTTCTTTTTGTTTCATTAAATCATAGATGATGGATGAATCAATACCATACACCATACTCATCACATAAAAATTCACAGATGCATCTTTGTCTCAGACGTTTTACAGGCTGGTAACCCTGAATCCAAAATGCTCGGGGACAGCCATGTTTCGGAAATCAGATTTTTCCAGTTTTCGGTTTGGTTTCAATCAATCAATACCCTTTAGCTCCCCAAGGAGCATAGGCCTTCAACAAACACATGCCAAGTCTTCATGTCCTGTGCCATCCGCTCGTTCTTTCCATGTTTTCCTCATCATTTTTACCTCTGTATCCAGTTCTCTTCTCCGTGTGTTTTTTGGCCCATCTCTGCCTCTCTTTCCCTGTGGATTCCAGAACAAGGACTGCCTTGTAATGCTATCAACAGGTCTCTTCAATGTGTGTCCTATCCATCGCCAGCGTCTTCTTCTCAACTCTTGTTCCACTGGCACTTGTCTGGTTCTTGTCATCAATTCCACATTTGTGACTTTGTCATACAATTTCAGTCCTTCTATTCTACGCAAGAATCTGTTTATAAAAGTCTGCAGCTTTTTTCTTGTTGTTTTTGTTGCTCTCCATGTCTCAGAGCTATACAATAGGTTTGGTTTAAAGGACTATCTTCATTGCACACAGACTACTCCATCAGTGCTCTGATCTCCTCCCTTAGATCACACATGAAGGATCTTAGCATAGTGCGCAAACTCCATAGCACCGGTGAGAATCCCAATGTGTGTATACAAGGGGCTTGACATAAGTCTTGGGCCTGACCATGAAGGACATGTCACAGAGAGCTGAAATTTTGTATAGTGTTTATTCCTTTTCAATATAGCCACCGTCTGAATTGACACACTTCTGCCATCTCTGCTTGACCTTGAAAAGACCTTGGGAGTAAAACACCCTATTTTTCAAACTAAACCAGTCATCACATGCCAGTATAACCTCTTCATCGCTGTCAAAATGATTTCCTTTTAGCTGTTTTTTAAGATTTGGGAATAGAAAAAAGTCTGATGGAGCCTTCTTCTTCTTCTTGCGATCGCATCTTTGATGTTTACACCGTCAGACGAGTTCTCATGATGAATTCGACTGTTGTTTGAAGTTCCTCTTTAGCTCCATATAGCTTTGAGTTTAGTGTTGAGTCATTGAGCCAGTATATCTTTCTTAACTGGTCATACATAGGACAATCCTGTAAAACATGCTCAGCAGTTTGTTCGTTTAATCCACATGTGCACAGTGGTGAAGCAGACAATCGTAGCTTGTGCATGTGTTTATTCAGTTTGTTATGCCCTGTCCTGAGTCGAAAAAATAGTTGTCTGTCCCTGCCGGTCGAGAGTGTGATAGTCGTCTTTGGGTTGGTTCTGTTCTCTTCTGATAGTCTGGATAGCTCTCTTTTTCTCAAAGTATGTGACTTCATTATCTTCTTGTTCACATTCTCCTCCCTTTTTTGCAAGTTTATCTGCCTTTTCATTTCCGGGTACACCACAATGAGATGGTACCCACTGAAGTATGGTTCTCTTTTTGGCAGCTACCTTGTTTAGTTCATTTCTCAGATGCGGGAGTTTACCACCCTTGAGAGCTTGCAGGACAGACAGTGCATCTGTGAGGATGACTACCTGGTGGCAGTCAGAGTTGGTGTTATAAATCATATTTGCAGCTTGCTCTAGAGCTTGAACCTCAGCTGTATAGTTGGAACAGAATTTACCAGTGGGAATGTGCCTAGTCTCATAGTGGTTGTCAGGATATGAGATAAAGATACCGGCACCTCCATTCCTAACAGCATTAGTTGCTGATCCATCTGTATAGGCATGTATCAATGATTGATCGGGATAGCTTTCTTGGATCATACTCAATGTAGCAGTTCGTTTTTGCAGATCATTATACTCACATCCACTTGTGAGACCACTGACTGTTGTATTAATTTGGAGGGCACTGCTGGCCTGCTCCCATGGTACAGGGTATAGGGTGGGCTTCAGTGGTGTTGTCTTCATGGATAGGTCTTCTTGATGCTGTCTTATAAGTCTTTTCCCCGATGCACAAAGCTGCTACGCTTTAGACGTCCCAATGCCAGATCATCTAGTCTTGCCTTCATTGGGTGCATTGGCATACTGTTGTACTTTTCCATCTGGATCATGTTTTTGTGTCTCTTCTATGGGACAATGTCTGTAATCCAGCAACCTTCTGCATCTCTGTTATTGGTGTAGTTTTCATGGCTCCTGTAATGAGCCTGAGAGCTTGATTTTGCACCTTGTCCAAAGACTGCAGATGTGAGTTAACAGCTGATGACCATGCTGCTGAGCTAAACTCTAAGTGTGTCTAAATATTACTCCATTGTTAAACAGTTTATTGTGGGGTTGTGGGTAGCCGGGGGGGCTATTAGCAGCTGATGACCATGCTGCTGAGCTAAACTCTAAGTGTGGTCTTATTACTCCATTATAAATCTTCTTTAGATTTCGTTCCTTTGCTCCACAGTTGGTACCTGCTAATTTTCTGAGTATGCCTAGTCGTCTTCGGGCCTTTCCTTCTGCATTTTCAATATGCTTATTCCATGTAAGCCTTTGGTCAAATGTCACCCCAAGATAGGTGGGGTAGCTTTCTTCCTTGATCACGGTTGTCCCTAGGTGTATGGTAGCTGATTTGTCCTTGGGGGCGAGGGAGAACAGTGTTGTGGAGGTTTTGTCTGTGTTTATTGTGATAAGCCATTTCTCTGCCATGACACTAGCATGTCTGCTGCCCGCTGCATTCTATAATTTGCTGTGGTGACATTTTCATCAGCGCACCAGAGTACTAGGTCATCTGCATATAAGGCAGCTTTAACTCCTGCAGGGAGATCTTTCACCAGGTCATTGATGTAAACAATGGAAGAGTGTTGGGGAAATTACTCCTCCTTGAGGTACCCCCTGATGGAGCAACACTTTTCTGCTCTCTGCAGACCGTCAAGAGTGACTCTAGTTCTACTGTTATGCAAGTATGACTGGATCCATTTCATCATGTTGCCTTGGATTCCACTTCTCTTAAGTTTTGCAATGAGGCCATCTTTCCACACCTTGTCAAAGGCCTGCTTGAAGTCGAACCAGATCGTTAGGACCTTTTTCTTCTCCTGGAAGGCATCTTCTATTGCTTGAGACAAGTAAGTAACTTGGTCTTCTATACTGTAGCATTCTCTAAATCCAGCTTGTTCCGGCACCAGGATCTGCTCAGACTCTAAATACCATTTCAATCTGTGGTTGACTATTCGCTCCATAGTCTTCCCAACACAGCTTGTGAGACTGATTGGCCGGTAACTTGCAGCCTCGGTCTTACATTTCCCTTTCTTTAGTATGGGTATTGTGATGGCTTCTCTCCATACTTGGGTACCGTTCCTTTCAACCAGCTGTGGTTGAATATCTCAAGCAGTTTTGTCTTTGCTTCTGAGCTCAGATTTACTAGCATTTCGTTGCTGATTTTGTCTGGGCCGGGTGACTTTTGAAACTTAAGCTTGGAAATAGCCTTCTGTAGTTCTCCTAGTGTGATGGGTTCCCTCATTGGGGCAGGAGTATCTGTCTGTCCCATGGTTGCCAGTATTTCTTTTCTTATCTCTCTCTGATGGTCTATGTTAATGGGTAAGTTGCTTTCTGAACTGTATCTTCTAGCAAACAAGTCTGCAGCTTGTTTTCCTCTGAAAAGTTTGCCACCTTCATCCAATGTGATAGTCTGCCTGGTGAGGAATGCTCTTCATTTAGAGACTTGACTAATCTCCAAAGTTTCCTGCCGTCTTTCTCAAGGTTCAGCGATGCCGTTTTAGTTCTCCAGCTTTTCCGCTTTTCTTCTAGCTTTGTTCTCTGAAACTCTGCTACAGCCTTTTTCCATTTGTTGTGAGTTTCAAGTGAAGGCTGAGACTCTGCGTCCTTTCTAGCCTTGTCCATAGCTTCCTGACGTTCTTGGAGTGTGCTGGACCAGTATGGTATGTAGTTACGCCGGCATCCTTTGGGAATGGTTTCTTTTGCAGCTTGTAGTATGCATCTGTTGAAGTCTTTTACCACTTCATTAATGTCTCTGTTCTGTACCTTGAGGGTAGACAGCAGCGTGTTCACCTGATGCCTGAATAAACCCCAGTTTGATGGAGCCAAATCTGGTGAATATGGTGGGTGTGGAAGAATTTCAATATTCAAATCGTGCTTTGTGAGAGGGCGCGTTGTCTTGCAGCAAAGGAAGATTTTGAGTGCGCGTTATCCCTCGTTTCCTGGTCACAACTTTCCTGTTGTATAAAATTCTATAAACTGTTCTTTCATTCAGTTTTACTCTACTAGCTATCTCCACAATTGTCATTTTTCGATCCTGGTCAATGATTTTCTTCACTCTTGTTGCATTTTCATTGCGGCCGCACTTAAACTGTTGACACCAGTTTTTTACCGAAGTATATGAAGGACAAGAATCACGAAACACTGGTTCCATCTCCCTGTGTATTTCTGTAGGTGTTTTTCCCTGAAACATCAGAAATTTTATCACAGCTCTGGCCTCCTTCTTTTCCATTGTTTTGTCAAATCTTTGGAGCAGCAGATCCGGTCAATAGGGTACATTGCGCCGTGCACCGTAGCGGGAAAACCCATTGAAGAAACAAAAGCGTACTTTACACATTCAGTGCAAATATGATGAACTTTAAATGTGCCAAGTTTCATCTTCCTCCTGTGACTCCTTCATGGTCAGGACCAAGACTTATGTCAAGCCCCTTGTATAAGAATCACACATTCTATAAATATTTTTGTGCTGGGTAGGTTTCTAATTTTTTTATTTTTGCCAGGGCAGCAGTCCAATAGGCCTACTCTTTACGATTTCCAGCTGCCGTGGGATTTTTAACGTGCACAAATCCGGTTTTCAGATTTCACCCAAAGTAGCCCAAAAATAGCCCTAAGTAGCTCAAGAATTGCCCAAAGCAGCCCAAAGTGTCCAAAAAGTATCACAAGTCACCCAAAAATCGGTTCGAACATTGCCCAAAAGTCAGCCAAAACAACTTTTTATTTTCGGAATATTTCGGTTTTCGGATTCTGGGTTACCGACCTGTAGTAACTTCACTTTATCTGTAATATTTAGAGATATGCTGCAGTTTTGTCACCACAGGTTTTTCTGCAGGTTTTTTTAGCATAATGAATATGGGTATATGTGAACATGACTGAAAAAAAGCTATAAAAATGTGAGCAAAAATCACGAGACTACAAGTTGCCACCATTGACTGTTTTGAAAACATCCATGTTAAACACATCAGTGGTGCCGCCAGAAACAACATCAACTGTTTTGAAAACATTCATGTTAAACACATCAGTGGTGCCACCAGAAACAACATTGACTGTTTTGAAAACATTCATGTTAAACACATCCAGTGGTGCCACTAGAAACAACATCAACTGTTCTGAAATCATTCATGTTAAACACATCAGTGGTGCCACCAGAAACAACATTGACTGTTTTGAAAACACTCATGTTAAACACATCCAGTGGTGCCACTAGAAACAACATCAACTGTTTTGAAAACATTCATGTTAAACACATCAGTGGTGCCACCAGAAACAAAGTGAAAGCTAGTGGCGCACATCTTAAATATTACACCTTGTAGACTTCCAGTTTTCAGAATGTCCTGGATATTAGGTAGGCAGATAAATGATCCACCACCTGTACTAGAAACCATGTAGGAGGGAAATGCTGAAGGTTGTTGTTGTTTAACTAGGACTACTGAGCTTCTCGCTCTTTTGCAACCAACACCAAGTTGAAGACTCCCTGGTATTATCTACACTGTACATCTAGGCTTCTCCTGTGACTTTTCTGCCATTCCTAAACATGTTGAAGTCATGAGCTCTAATTTCTCCAGCTTGGCTTGCATTAAGAGGATCGTCACACCTGGTCCCATGCCAGGAGGAAGAAGTGTGTGGCATACTGTGCATTCCCCACCATCCAAGGGGGCTCTCCAAATATGCAGAGCTAAAAAACTGTGCTCTGGTTCTGGGCTGTCCCAAGGAATTGTCATGTCCTACACAGAGCCACTTCTCAGCTCCCCCCCTGCCTATCACTGAGTCCATAGTGAGAACTCCTGCAAACAGTTACCCAGGTCAAAGACAAAGAATTAAGTCTGGGGCTCAAGTGACTTCTCCAAGCTTAGTGTGCAGTGCTAGGCTCTCAACAAGTTTCACCAAATAGGGAATCCCAGGAAGTGTGGGGATGATTCCAAGAGTCAATGAGAGTGTAATTAGCCTCACAGACAGAGGTTCACTTCCACATATGTATATTATAGCATTGTGCATAGCTGGTGGTCATACAAGGATGACTCCAGATATGCCTCCATGCATAAATGCTGAAGGTAAAGTGGGGTATGCTGAAGGTAAAGTGGGGTAAGCTGATGACAATACAACTGGCAGGGATGTACGTATGAGAGGATGCATCCAGCATATATACAACCAGTGCGCAACAGGAACAATTGGCATTCCTAACCCTCGATGTTTGCTGAGGGAGACTGAGCACCATTGGGTTTGCCTGGTGTGTGACGATGTAGATTCTGAACAACAACAACAATACAATCTTTAAAGCGTCACTACAAAGTACTTTTCTCTTTATATATATCTATCCCGCTGCACCCCATGTGAAATGATATCATGTTGAGCTGTAATGTTAACTGTGTAGGGGTCAGAGTGGCTAAGAGGTATGGTGTCCGACTCGAATTCTAGAGGTACCTGGTTCGAGTCCTAGTTGAGGGAATATAATTTATGGAAATTTTTTTCAGATCTAGTGGTCCTAATGATGTCATATTCCCCCCTGGTCTCTTGGGTAGTGAGATCGGGATACCTAGCATTCTCGGATAAGGGCGAAAAAATAGGAGGTCCCGTGTGCAAGTTGCGCACGTTAAAAGTCCCACGGCAGTTTAAAATTGTAAAGAGTAGGCCTATCAGGCCGCTGCCCTGGAAAAATTTAAAAATTAGAAACCTACCCACCACAAAAATATTGATAGAATGTGTGATTCCTATATATACACACATTGGGATTCTCGCCGGTGCTACAGAGTTTGTGCACTGTGCTGAGATCCTCCTTGTATGATCTAAGGGAGGAGATCAGAGCACTGATGGAGCTGTCCATGTGCAATGAAGATAGTCCTTAAAAACCAAAAAAACCCAATGTTAATGTGACATAAAATTTTATGTAAATAAATTTCAGCTAATAGTCTTTATTTTGACATTTGTTCCATAAAAATTAGTTGGAGACAGAGTGAAGAAATAACAATTTAAAATTAGGTAGTGACTTTTTAATCAGCCTTGACATCAAAGGTCACTCACCCATAGACTCAAGTTTGACATGGTCAAACTGGTCACTATCCTCCAAAAGTGTATGTCTCTTGTCCAGGGGAATCATCACCTTGCCAAAGTATTCTGTGTTGATTACATACATGGTCTCCCCTGTTGAAGAAAACAATTTTGTTGGGTCTGATTATTATGATCATTTTAATAAATAATTAACTTCTTCTATTCATTTATCTCCCCTCTTCATTCATTCATTCGTTTGAACCCCAGGGAGTTGAGTATACACTTTTTACCCTAGCTGCACTTGGGGATGGGTTTTTGGGCTTTCTTGCAACCCCAGAGGACTTTCCCAGCTCAGCAGGCTCAAAATTGGTGGAGGTCACTTATTGGCCGGTAATGTAATGTCATGAGTTGGATGGTCCTCTACCTAGAGGGGGTCCTTCCCTGCCCACCCCTCTCATTTCCCTCCACCAAATTTGTTACTAGTCTCATGTAATTCCACATTAATGTAAGTCCCAGGGGGTCTCTGAGGAGACAATGAGAGAATACAGCCAAAAGCTCACTCAGGTAAGAAGTGACTAATATAGGGCTGGCAATCTCATCATGTAACACAAATTTCTACAGAAACCACCACTGCAAGAGCACTTGAAAGCGTTGGCGCAGGCCTTCTGAAAGGAGATGAGCTGTAGTAGTGGCTCCAGGCTCCATAAGGAGCAAAAAAGAAAATGAAGATAAGGCTGATGACAACATGTGTTAGTCTGACATTCTTTCCTACCTATTTCTCAACTTTAGATGTCTCTTAAAACATACTTGAGGGAGTAGTAGACAAATTCTTTCTTTTCCCCCTCAAAGACTCCATAGAACTACATGGAGCACTGACTTTATAACTTTATTTCATGCCAGGCTGATTCATCAGCTAGACTTCCCCACTTTATTTCATGTCAGACTAATTCATCAATCTGACTTCACCACATTATTTCCCCTCAGACTAATTCATCAATCAGACTTCACCACTTTATTTCATGTCAGGCTAATTCATCAGCCAGACTTCACCTCTTTATTTCATGTCATACTAATTCATCAATCTGACTTCACCACTTTATTTCACCTCATACTAATTCAAGAATCAGACTTCACCACTTTATTTCATGTCAGACTAATTCACCAATCAGACTTCACCACATTATTTCCCCTCAGACTAATTCAAGAATCAGACTTCACCACTTTATTTCATGTCAGACTAATTCATCAATCAGACTTCACCACATTATTTCCCCTCAGACTAATTCAATAATCAGACTTCACTACTTTATTTCATCTCAGGCTAATTCATCAATTAGACTTCACCACTTTATTTCATGTCAGACTAATTCAACAATCAGACTTCACCACAGACTAATTCAACAATCAGACTTCACCACATTATTTCACCACAGACTAATTCAACAATCAGACTTCACCACATTATTTCATCTCAGGCTAATTCATCAGCCAGACTTCCCCACTGTATTTCATGTCAGACTAATTCAACAATCAGACTTCACCACATTATTTCACCACAGACTAATTCAACAATCAGACTTCACCACATTATGTCATCTCAGGCTAATTCATCAATTAGACTTCACCACTTTATTTCATGTCAGACTAATTCAACAATCAGACTTCACCACAGACTAATTCAACAATTAGACTTCACCACATTATTTCACCACAGACTAATTCAACAATCAGACTTCACCACATTATTTCATCTCAGGCTAATTCATCAATTAGACTTCACCACTTTATTTCATGTCAGACTAATTCAACAATCAGACTTCACCACATTATTTCACCACAGACTAATTCAAAGAATGCTGACTTAACCATATTATTTCATGCTGGAGTGGTGGAAGAAAAAAATAGAAGGGTAATACATCTTACTAGGACAAACATTGACGCAAGGATTTTGTTACACTGTTTTATGTACGCCAACTACAGAGTATTCGCATTATTTTTGTCTTTTCCCTGTGTATTTTCAGACCCAATTGCTGTGACCTCTCATCGAGTGTTTTCAATTTGTCCTGCATCTGATTACGGTTATGGGACAGGAGAGCCAAATCATCAGCAAAATCCAGATCATCCAACTGCTTAGTCAGAGTCCACTGGATTCCATTTCTGTTGTGTGTTGTCGATGATCTCATAACCCAATCTATTGCCAGCAAGAAAAGAAATGGAGACAAGAGGCATCCCTGTCGCACTCCTGTTCTTATCCCAAATGGTTCTGTAAGCTGTCCTTCATGAAGAACTCTGCAGAATAATGCGAATAAATGCAGGTAATGAAAACAGGGTTGAACTTGAAGAAACACCAATACAAGATGTAGAATCATACACATATCTTGGCAGTAATATAGATAAAGTTGGAGGGACAGACAGCGATATCAAAATAAGAATACAAAAGGCAAGAGGAGCTTTCATTGCATTGGGAAATATATGGAGATCAAGAGAAATAGGATCCAACACGAAAATAAGAATCTTCAACTCAAATGTGAAGTCAGTCCTATTGTATGGCTCAGAGACATGGAGAACAACAAAGACAACAACCAAAAAGCTACAGACTTTCATAAATGGGTGCTTGCGTAGAATAGAGGGATTAAAATGGTATGACAAGGTTACCAATGTGGAACTGATGACAAGAACTGGACAAGTGCCAGTGGAACAAGAGATGAGAAGAAGACGATGGCGATGGATAGGACACACACTGAGGAAGCCTGTTGATAGCATTACAAGGCAGTCCTTGTTCTGGAACCCCCAGGGCAAGAGAGGCAGAGGAAGACCAAGAAGTACATGGAGAAGAGAGTTGGAAACAGAGGTGAAAATGATGAGGAGAACATGGAAAGAACTTGAGATGATGGCACGTGACAGGAGGACTTGGCATGTGTTTGTTGAAGGCCTATGCTCCTTTGGGAGTGGAGGGTTATGAATGAATGAATGAACTACAGAGTAGCCCCTAGTAACTTTAGTTTGTGTTATTGTTAATCAGAATCGACCTCACTGCACTCCGGGCAAACCCATAGGTGCTGTCTCCCTCAGCAAATGTTGAAGAGTATGAATGCTAATTGTACCTGTAGCACGCTGGTTGTACATACGATGGATGCATCCTCTCTCACTTCCATTTCTGCTAGTCCCACGTTTGATGCCAAACTCCAACAGCCTCAGCCATGTTGATTCATCCATTGCAGTGTCGTCATCTAGCAGGCGATCATTAATAGCCCTTAGTATCTCTCCCTTATCCATGTCCAGTGTCCCCACTATGGGTGCTCTTGAGGCCAGTCTGTCAGCTCTCTCATTGCCACATACCCCTGCATGACCAGGACAGTAGATCCACACCAGTTCTTCAAGACTTGAGGATTCTATTGATGTTTTCCATTCCTGCCGCAGCCATCTGTTCTGAACTTTCCGAAGCATGGCTTGAGAGTCTGACAATATAACTGCCCTGGTTGATGGAGTTTCAGACAGCCACCTCAGTGCTGCAGCAACTGTCTCTACCTCCATTCTCTTGCTGGAGGTTGTTGTCATGTAGGCTCCACTCTGTTCAGCGACGACCCTGCCCTTTATTCTCGCAGAGAAGCCCCATCCTGATTTCTCACCACACACTACAGACCCATCAGTGTATACAATGGTGTCATCATCCCCAGCATAATCACTTATCAGCTGATTAATCTCCAGCTCCGCTTTTCCATTGGCCCAAGATCTGCACTCTCTGCCAAGGATAATGATGACCTGCCGGTAGTTTATCCAGTTCTCCCCTGACCTACTGCACTCTTCCCCTTTGGAAACATTCTCAACCCTGATCACCTGACCAATCGTAGCCTCTGCCTGTGCCATCCATGACATCCCCCTCTTGATTCTTGCTCCTTTGATGTCAGCTACATTCTCATGTAGGGAGTGTCTTTTGTCGGTTGTGACCCGCATATATGCTTTTGCCAGGGCCATCGCATATCTGGATCTAATCGACAGCAGTCCGAGCATGTATCTCATAGTCACAATGGGGTTATCTCTCGTACAGCCCAAAACTAGTCGCATCCCTTCATTTTGAATGTGTTCCAGTTGTTCACATTGTGACACTGACAGTGTGAGTATTCCTAGCCCATACTCGATTACTGAAATCACGAGCTGATGATACAGGAGAAACAATAGTCTCTGTTCCAAGCGCGCAGTAGCCATTGTTTTTAAGGCTGCCAGTCCTCGCTTGCACTTCTGTATGATCAGTTCAACATGATACTTGAATGATAGCCCATGATCAAACGTTACTCCCAGATACTTCAGCCTGTCTTGCCTTTCAATGTTCTGCCCATTGAAAGTGATGTTTGGAAGGTCTGCTTTCACTATGGAGTTGTTCAAAGAGCACCACATCACACAGGCCTTGTTGGGATTGACCTTTGATCCGCTTTCCTCACACCATTTAGAAGCTGCCTGTAGTGTCTCTTGTTTGCCTTGGACCATTTCCTGTCTGTCTGAGCCAGTTCTATACATGAGTATGTCATCTGCGAAAGTTAATGTTTGTCCCAGTCCTGTTGGTTGAAAGGTTGGTACTTTTGCTGTGTAGATGTTAAAGAGCACTGGTGATAGTGGAGAACCCTGGGGTAGTCCCGGACAAATGCGCATTGGTTCTGATGTCCAAGTTCCCAAGCGAAATGCAACTGATCTCTCCATTAAGGCAGCTGCTATCCACCTTGTTATCCAAGGGTTTACACCACATGCCATTATACAGTCTATTAGGGTTGCAAAGCCCACACTGTTATAAGCATCCTCTAGGTCAATTGCGAGAGCCACCGTTTCTCTTTTACCCTGGAATCCCTCGTTCACATCTTACGCAAACGTTCCAGCGTTACCCCATGTTGTTTTTATAGGCCTATAGCTACCCAGGGTATTAGGAAGGATGTATGCATTTTCGAGGTGACTCATTACTTGTCTTGCAACTATCTTTTCAAGTAATTTACCATAGACATTCTGTAGTGTGATAATTCGATAGCTGTTGAGCAGTGTGGGGTCTTTGCCATGTTTAGGAAGTGGCCAAAGCTAACTGTGTAGCCAGTCTTCCAGCACCTCAGCATTCTGTACGCTGGTATTGAAATCGCTCACCATATTTATAATGGCTGTTAAGGGCATGCACTACAGTGAAAACTAACTTTTGTTCTAATAACATTTTCAAACTTTTTATGTTCTCAATAGACACAGCGTATGTCCATGAATTAAATTCTAGTTTATTTTGTTAAAAAACATATGTGGTTACCATGGTAACCCAAAAAAAAAAAAATCCACCATTTTGGATTTTTCACCAATTTTCTAGAGCAAAAAACTTGTTTCCCATTGACCAAATTTTATCAAATTGCACACACATGATGTGACTGACAATTAAAACAGTTGATCGCATGCTTTTTTTGATAAGTTTAAAATTCTATTTTTAATGATTTTAAAAAAAAAATACACTTTATTTATATGAAAAATTATTTTTTTTTTAAATATCAAAGCAAATTACCAAAATATCAAAAAAAGCATGTGATTATTTAAAGATATATATGTGTACTACATGCATGCCAAATTTCAGACTGATCTGTTAGAAAGGGTGTTAGTTTTTAAATTTTTTGTTAATAAAATGTTAATTTTAAGAAAAATGCTTTTTACTCACCGAGTGCCTTGTCTTGTCCAATATACTCCATTCTGGGGGGCCAAATGTCACTAAAATTCTCCAGTACTGTATGCTGCACCTCCTTCAGCTTCCTGCAGCTCCTCCTCTTGCCTTTGTCTTGCCTCTTGCCTAATTTTTCTTCTTTTTACAAGTTTGTTAGCCTCATATTTCTGGCTGTTGGCCAGACGTTTCCTTAATCGCACCTCTACAAGGCGTTTCGAGTTTGTTCCAGATGCTTGGCCATACAGCTTTTTTATTTCTGCACTGGCTGATGGACCAACGTTGAACTCTCCAATGGCCACAAGGACACTGAATTTGACTTTTTTTAATGACACAAATTTCCGCTTGCTGCAAACGACACCATATAACATTGTGGAGGATTTCATTTGCATTTTGAGTTGCAACTAGCTCACACCGCTTGAGCAGATGCTGATCAGTAAGACGCTCATAAATAATGGCTAAGTGCTTATGGAGCAGGTTGTAGTCTAGCGGAGTATGAACTTGGGTCTCGTGGGGTTCGGCAGCTTCTCCTTTGGCCACGGAAGCCTGATAGAAACACCAGGAGTTTTTGCCTGGCGGACAAAAATTATGTTGGAGTTTGTCATTTGTCGAATACCCATGGTAGAGAGAAGCCATGATGGCTTGTTTCATCTCTGGGGCTGTACTATGCTGGCGGATGGAAATGGTGTAGTAAATACACAGTTTTCGTTTGGCATTTTGGGTCAGACGACCATGGCCATTTCCCCCAAGGGTGACTTTTTGTTTCCTGCAGTCAGTAATGAGTGTCCACAGTGCAGTGCCTAATCGTTTTGCGACATGGTTGACGCACTCTTCTGTGATTATGTCAACTTCTGGACCATACGGTTTGATGTCGCAGAGTCTGTTGTAGGCCTTGGATCGCCATCTGATAGCAAAACAGTTTAGCGTAGCTTGTGATTTGCCACTGAACGAAGCCAGAAAACCTCACAGGCTTTTACTTCCATCATTCCGGCTGACCCTTCGTAATTACGGCAGCAGTCCTTCTGATGCCCTGCTTTCCATTGTTCAAATTTGTCAAGCTGATTTTTCAGTTGCCACTGTCCAGTATTCTCGCAGGTGTAACAGAAGGAAGGCATAACTTGCGTATCGATGACCATGCCAGTCAAGATGTCGATAACACTGCCAACACCTATCAGTGACTTATGACCTCTAGTTAGCCATGTTGCATCAAAGCTGACAGCGATGTCAATGACTTCTTTTTTATTAATGGTACGATGCTGACTCTTAGCATGTTCAGCTCGGACGATGCTGACGGCACGTTGAAATACTGTAGAGTTGTGCATGATATCCAAATGATCAAAAATTTGATCTGCATATTTCTGTACGTAGGTTTAGCACAGACAGTGTTATGAGAAGCACCATTCTTGCTCGCGCTCAAGTTCATTTTTATATCAGATCGACTTGGGCCAGCAACGAAAGGCACTATTGGATCAGTGATTTGAACTATAGGCCTATCGGATACTGGTATGCAGACATACGTTGATGATAAGCCTATGTCAGGTTGGTTATCATTCACCGCTGATTCGGTCATAACATTGCTGGAAATTACACACTTTCGACGTGCTCTAACGGTAGAAAGTTGCTTTGCTTTCTTACCTTTTCTTCCCATTTTGAAGTAATATAACACAATTTAATGAGATTTAGACTGTAATCAAGAGAAACATGTCGTACTAGGTACCACGTTCAGCGAGTTATTTGTTTACGGTCGGAAGTGCCTATCGTTATGTTCCGGATTTGCATAGACAAAGCTGCGCGCTGTTACAACCAATCAGAAAGATAAACACCAATGCCTCATGAATGGGCCTTGACTGAGAGAATGGGGTCACTGCGTGACCTCTCCTTATAAGGAAGTTAGTGTAAAATGATGGAAAATTTTGAATGCTAAATCACGCAGAGGTATGTGAAATAAAGATTTCGAATTTGCTATAATCAGGGACACTAAGAAATTCCCTTTTCGGCGATACCAAATACTTCGTGATGCGCTCAGCGCATAATAAGGTATTATTGAGAGAGAAATCTTGCATTTTCGGCACAAATTTGCAAATCATAGCTTAGGGATAGTGCTGAAAATATGCTTTTTCACATATCAAATGCATTTTTTATGTCATAAAACCTTGCTCAATTGATTCCTCAATGATTATTTAATAAAATAAGCTCAAAAGTAAAAAATCGATATTTTGTACGTAAAATCCAGTTCTCACTACTGTGCATGCCCTTAAACTAACTCCAGTCCTATTGTATGGTTCTCAAACATGGAGGACAACACAAACAACAAGAAGGTTACAGACTTTCATAAATTGGTGCTTGTGTAGAACGTACAACATACGGATTGACATGGTATGACAAGATCAACTGATGGCAAGAACCTGACAGGTGCCAGTGTGTAACAGGAGATAAGCAGAAGACGCTGGTGATGGAAAGGACACAAACTGAGGAAGCTTGCCAACAGAATTACAAGGCAGTCCTTGTTATAGAATCCCCAGGGTAAGATAGGTAGATCATCATCATTTACTTTTTAGCTCCTTACACAGCATGCAGCCACCACTGCAGATGGTCCTCCTTGCAGGAAGCCTGCACAGTGATTTCTACAGCAATTTGTTTTACACGATGGAAAGGAAAGCCTCATGTGCCTCTCATATTAGTTGCCTTGTAAGACATGCCTGAGGGTGCAGTAGGCTCATCAGAGACCCCAAGGAAGTACATGGGGCAAGAGAGATGGAGGACAAAAAAAACAACACACAGAGAACAAAAATGAAGGCAGAAATTAAAGGTAAGAGGATGACATAGAAAGACCATGAGCTGATGGCTTTGGATAGGAGGACATGGCATGAGTTTGGTGCAGGCCTATGCTTCTTCGGGAACAGAAGGGTAATGAATGAATACTTCCACAGAGGGATGATTCTATCCTACAGCAATTATATCTTTAATTGAATATTCTATCAGGGACCAAAGACGCAGCAAGAGAGATGAATGCAGTCAGCGACTCATAGCTTGACTGCTTGTGTCAGCGAACCAGAGCTGACCAAGACCCTACTCCACCTCCAAGTGGTGGTCCTGGAAACAGGCTGCATCACTGCAGTCTGGCCGAGAGAGTAGGGATTGAAGAGGGAAGGCAAACCCAGTCCCAAAAAATGCCATGCTGAAGTCGGATGTGTCAGGCCAAAATATCGCAGCTATGCTGTAAACGGCGACACAGCGCAACCAACGTCCTTTTCAGGACAAACGAGGAAGAATATTCTATCAATCTTATATAAGACCATCATCCACTTACCTAAATCTTTCACAGAGTGTGCAAACATGATAATGTCATCACGTGGACCACTGTAGTCCTGTGGAGGCTGGCTGTAGGAAAGGTGAGGTGACAGATAGTGATGAAGATCAATAAGTATAGCAGAATGCACCATGGGAACAGGAAAAACTCCAACCATCTCCCTGTCTACAACGGCTAGGTAATTACCACTTCGAACATAGTAGCCCTGAAAGAGCAAAAAAATAAAAATATATCTGGTCCACTTCTTCAGCTTAACAAAAACTGAGAAAGGAAAACAAAACATAAAACTTCAAATGGCATATTCAAAATTTACAAGCGCATGTCCATGGCATTTGTGTACCAGTACAAACATTTGCTTAACCACCACCACCCTTCAACTTCCCAAGCAGCATAGGCCTTCAACCAACTTATGTAAAGTCTTCCTGGCCAGTGCCATTAGTTCCATTTCTGTCTCCAGTTCTCTTTTCATGTGTTTTTCAGTCTACCTCTGCTTCCTTTACCTTGGGGATTCCAGAACAAGGACTGCCTTGTAATACACACACACACATACATGAATAAAGTTACCCAGTTTAACTTGTCATATTTCCCTAACACTGAACAGAAATACAGGAAAACCAAGGAATACACGGAGAAGAGGTAATATTACAGAAATGGAGGAATGACCTGGAGAGAAACGGAGACAGCTCAGAGATTACAGAAGATACTTGTAAATTATCACTGGCATATGTATTCGTGTGAGCCAAGGGCACTCGATTAAATTATTGAAATGATAAAAGGACCATTTCATGAGATAAAAAACATATGGTAGCCCAAAGCTAGCATAAATTCCTGTACAAAAACTCATAGAAGGTAAGGTGAAACCACCATTGCATTGTCCCCCTTTTACAGTAATGAATAAAAGCAAAGTAAAAATAAAAGCCTGATATAAAAATGTGATGAATGCACCACTGAATCTACGTTTGATGATGATGTCTGGGACACTGAAATATTGGATTCAGACATGGATATTGACCATAATGTCCGTGCTGACCCAATTTATGAAGCAGATGCGGCAAGGTACCTTGTGAGAATGTAAGTCTAACTCTAGTGCTAGGCATTTTAATGGAATGTCATAGCCTAGTGACCTATTTTTTTAAACAACCATTTAAATATTTACTATACCCTATTTTCTATTAAAATCGGTAGTGATTTTAACATTTATTGTAAACACAAATTTATTTACTTCATTTTTTAAAGGTTACTCGTCCATAGCAATGGTTGCTAAGGACATTTATATCTGCAAAACCGAACAGATACACAGTAAAAACATAATAAAACAGACCACAAAGTGGTGGATTTTATAAACTTTTTTTGAGTGATAATGTTTAAAAATATTTAAAGTTCGTAATTATTTACTAAATTTTTAAGATTAAATTATAATGTAGAATGTGTGATTAAAAAAACAATCGCCCATAGTTTCTCAAACTGTACCTAACAATATGTTAAATTCTTTCATTACAGATTCAAAGGCTAAAATGATTTGGACGGTGTAGCCCCTGTGTCTGATGTTTCTACCCTGTTGCCTAGGGTTCATCTAAAGGAGGAAAGTATGCTTTCTGTTTGATTTAATTCATAGCACATGCAAAAATGTTATCAGCCTCAACAACATTTTTGCACAAGTAACGGATGGTTAGTAGTAAAGGCAGGTGTCCATTTAGGCAGTATATTAGAGATAAGTCAAGTACATGGGGAATGAAATTATGGATCCTTGTTGAGGCTGACACAGGATATACACATGATTTTACAGTTATCTTGGTAAGGATTCCCAAACTTCCCCATTTGGTTTGGCTTATGATGCAGTTGTGAGACTAATAAAGTCTCATGTTAACTAAGGCTAGCGCCTATTTTTTTAAAATAATTTTTACACTAGTGTACAACGTTTACAATATCTTTTAAAGGAAGGTGTTTGTGCATGGGAAACTATTACAGACAAAAAGAAAAGGTTTTCCAGCCTTTAAAAAAAATAAACACATTTGAAAACAAAATCAGCTCGCGGTGAAATGTGTTGCATCAGGGAGATGATGTGACAGGTTGAGTGGAGGGATAATAAAACAGTTTCTATCATGTCTAATTTTATGACAGTTAGTGGATATTCAGAAGCCACTAGAAGAACAAAAGTTAATGGGGAATTTAGAGAGTTAAAAGTTAAGCAGTCTAATGTAGTGAAACATTTTTATGACCAGTTCTGCAATTAATTTCTTCTTCTTCTTCTTCCGTCCTTAGCCATCGACCGACCAAGCAGTCTGTGGCCATTACGCCTTGTGGCGTCTTAGGGCAACAAGAAATTATCCATTGTTCCGTTACGCCTAAAGGCGTTTATTGGTACAACATAATATTAATTGTTGTTTCCGTAATCAATGTGACTAGCAAGCGGATGATCAGTCCGCTGTTGCAATTAATTTGACCTTGAATAATTAAATTGTAATAAATTATTGCTACAAATACAGTACCATAAACACACAGTTTATTCATCTTCTAACATATTGATGCATAATATGTATTGGTTTCATGCATTTTTAAAGACTTTAGAGGTTATTTTGTAATAGCATCATAATCATGTACAAATGCCAGTTATTACCCCTTTCTACCTAATAATTAAATAAATTTGTTGATTAATAAATTTATGATCAGATTCGTGTAATTTTTTCAACTAATATACAAAATTGGACATACTTTTAAATAAGAGGCATTGTTTTGTACATTTTGCATTTGATAGTTTTTTCCTTCTTTGAATATTTCTTCTTTTTTGATCCTTAGCCGGCGACCGCCAAAGCAGTCAGTGGCCATCACGCCCAGTGGCGTCCTGTAGGGCAACAACAAATTGATTCCACTTTGCTCGATCTGCGGCCATCCTTCGTACAGTGCCCCAACTCTGGTTCATTCTTTGCATCTCAGCCTCCACAGTCCTCCGCCAAGTTGTTTTTGGTCGGCCTCTCTTTCGTTTTCCTTCAGGGGTCCAAAGCATAGCTGTTCTTGTGATGGCATCTGGGTCTCTTCTGAGGATATGGCCAACCCAGCTCCAGCGTCTGCCAGCTATGATGGTGTGCATGTCCTCTTGCTTGCTCCAAGTAAGCAGATCTTGGTTGGTGATGGTATTCGGCCAAAAGATTCTGTGAATTTTTCTTAGGCATGTTGTGTGAAAAAGGACAATTTCGACATTTCCTTCTCTGTAACTCTCCAGCATTCCGCACCATAGAGAAGCACAGAAAGCACACAGCTCTGATATAATCTTAATTTTGTGCTTGTGCTGCACTGAGAGGACTTCCAGATGTTGTTTAGGCTAAAGAAGGCTGTTCTTGCTTTATTCATTCTGATGTTGATGTCTTTGCCTGCCCCGCCGTCTGGTGTTACTATGCTTCCTAGGTATGTGAAGGTGTCTGTCTGTACCAGTTGCTGATTCCTTACTGATATGGGCTCAGGTCTTCACCTCAAAGGTTAGGTTGCTCTGCCTAACACTACACGTAAAGTTGGCATAGAGGCTTTTTATGATTGACACTATGCAGCTTGGAATTCCATAAGCCCTCAGTATTTTCCATAAACTGTCCCTATATATGCTGTCAAAAGCCTTTTCAAAATCAACGAAATTAATGTACAGCTGTCTTTGCCATTCTGAGCACTGCTCTATAATGTTCTTGAGAGTGAATATATGATCTACACATCTTCTGTTGAATATTTCAGTGTATGTAAATTTTTGTTATTTTTTCTGCACCTAATTATGTAATTAACTTGTTACTACTCAACCAAGGTAAAGCAAATCCCAAAATAACTACTACTATACTAAGGTCCATTCAATTCCAAATACATTGATATATAATACAGATAGGTTTAATATATTTTAAAATATTTTATATGCTTTTAAAAAATGTTACCTAAAAACCACACAAAAAACCTTAAAAAGTCAAGAATTAAATAGGGTTAACACCAGTGATTTCCATTTAATACAGGAGAAATCCTTTTTTAAATATCTAAATGCACTTCTTTGCCCACCATCAGTGTTCCCTCTCATTTTTAATGGCCTGAGCACGTCAAAAATTTCAAGCTGTGCAATTTTTCCCCTTACCAAAAAAATTGTACGCACTCAAAATTGAGTGTACATATTTTTCAATAGCCAACATTGTCTTTTTGTTATTATCGTTTTTTTATTTCTTTGGGGGTTGGGTTGATTTGTGTGTGCACTTTTTAATTTCCTATGTATGCTGATTTCATAGCCTATGTGTGTGCCCACAGCTTAGAAGAAACATTGTCTTCCGTACTTATAGTCCCTATACAGACATCTATCCACAATAGCATGATCCAAGCCTGTTTTTCCAGATCACCTGTCAAGGAACACTCAGGTGTCGAAACCTTACCTTTTCAGACATTCCTCCCCAAAAGTTAGAGTAGTATCCCTCCACTGAGGCATTAAGCATGGGACCAATCACCATTCTAGAGACAAGAGTAGAAGAAAATAACAACCAATCACCATTCTAGAGACAAGAGAAGAAGAAAACTACAATCATTTATCATCATTTTTTCATTTGTGCTCTTTAAGCATACAACCACTGCTGCAGTTGGTCCTCCCTGCAGGAAAGGTCAAAAAGGTCAAGGATCCCGTTACACACCCAGTGAGGCATAATGGGAATATGGTGTTAGGCCCATATTTTCTCGACCATCGGCACACTAGGGGTGATGTGGTCAGCATCACGCCGGCCGCCTTAACCTTCCCAGAAGTTCCTCTGGTACCCAATTTATGAGGCTGGGTCGACATCGGAGCCGTTTGCGGTCTAATAAATCCCACCTCAACTGGGGATCGAACCATGGACCACCGAGCTAGGAAGCCAGTGCACTAACCACTGTGCTACCATGGCTCCCTCCCTGCAGGAAGCCTGCACCAAAATTCACGTTCTTGCACAGTGGTTTCTGTAGCAATTTGTCCACCGTACTTCTAGCCCCTATGCAAACATCAATAGACAATTATTAATAGCACAGGCATGATCCAAGCCTATTTTTCACAGATTACACCTTTCAAGGAACGGCCCCCAGGTAAGAAAAGGGAAAATGTACAGGTAGATCAAAGAAATGTGAGGGACATGACATACAAGAACAGGGAGGAATGATCTTTTTACTGACCAAGGCATAGTGAAGGCTGGAGACAAACAAGCAGGCATTTGTACACCATATGTAAAATGGCGATGGAAGGGTACATGTTGAGGAAACCTGCTGAAAATATTACAAGGCAGTCCTTGCTGTGGAATCCCCTGGTGAGAGAGTTAGAAAGAGATTTAAAAAAACATATGTAGGAAGAGAACTGGAGACAGAAATGGCAGGGATGATGCAGTGGACTGCACAGGACAAGAGAACTTAGCATGAATTTGTAGAAGGTCTATGCTCCTTGGGGAGCTGAATGGTAATGACAATTAACCCTCCAGGTTATGGGACACAGGAAAACAGAAGGGCTTATGTAAAACAAATGAAAATAACTCTTCCGAACAAAATACTCAAGGCCTATACAAAATATCCACACAAAAAGAAGTAGTGTTATAAAGAAGTCTATTTTTCAATGCCTTGCAGAAGCCACGAGGAACATAATCTTTTAACTAGATCTCTCCAAACCTTCTATTCTGGACAATCTGCCCCAGTTATTTCCATGTTTTCCTTGTCCTACTTATATCTACCTCTGGATCTCTTCTCTGTGTAAGTAAGGGTCTTTCTCTTTTTATTCCAATTTAAGGGTTCCAGGACAGGACAAGATGTGCCCTGTGATACTCGCCAACAACTTCATCAATACATGTACCACCCACCTACAGAATCCCTTTCTAACATACATGAAAACAGTAAATTATAATGATCTCTAATTCATTCACTTGTAACCTTTCACCTCCCCAAGGAGCACAGAAATTCAAACCAAGTCTTCCGGTCCTGTGCCATCCACTCAAGGTCTGTCCATGCCTTCTTCATCCCTTACATTTCTGTCTCAAGTTCTCTTTTCCATGTATTTTTTTGGTCTCTCCCTCTAAACCTCTTACCCTGGTGATTTCAGGGAACTTGTAATGCTATCAACAGGTCATCTCTAATTCATCATCGTTCTCCTTTTGCAGCGGGTTCCCTTGCCCTACTGCTGTCACATGCTCTTGAAGCAGTGGTATTTGTAGCAACTTGTTTTACATGACGTGGCTGCCACCCCCATGCACAGCCTCTCCTTAGTCACCTCATATGACAATGCCTGAGGCAGTAGTAAGGAAAAGAATCCTGTTACATGCCTATTGAAGCATTTTGGGGATATGGTGTTAGGCCCATATTTTCATTCCACATCACCCACTAGGGGTGATGTGGTCAGCAGCACACTAGGGGTGATGTGGTCTGCAGCACACTAGGGGTGATGTGGTCAGCATCACACTGGCCGAGGTAGCAGTAGTCATATTATTTCTTTCTTTCATCAGAGACCTCAGCGAACTATAACAAGATCTCTAATAACCATACAGAAACTCAAAGAGAGTATCACATACCTCTACATCTCAGTTGAAAACATTCACCTAATAAAGCAATCTTTACTTCATCAAATAACATTTATTTCATCCTTGAGATAACTAAACACATACAAGCAAACACACTTACTTTCTTTGCCCCATAAGAATCTGGAGAGTCCTATTATTTTCTATCATCACATCAGCATCTATCATCTTCAAAAAAAAAGATTAAAAAAAAGATAATACAACACAAATTTTTTGGTCTGTTTCGAAAGAACAAGTTGACTGGGCCGTTCACAGATCCTATATACCATAGTTGTGTGGGTGTCATGAGAATGACTTCAGCCAATGATGCACTTTTTTAGGGGTGCAAAACTGGCTGAGCGTCCTTTCACAGCAAGGTCATGGTGCCGTTTGGTTGGTCCTAGGTTCGATTCCTGGTAAGCCCATCACTTATATTTTCTGTTCTGTTGTCTGTTGTCATCCTTATGTCCAACGAGTGCCTGTTAATTACCTTTATTTATTTATTTACTGTTCACATGACTCAGGTTTCCTTCATTATTTATTTAAGAGTTCACACATCCGTGACTTCAACCTACCCTTCTATTCTGTTATTCGTCTTCCACTACACATTTCTGGACACAAGTATTTCAGCCTTTATTTGGTCTACACTTGCTGATAGGAAAGTTATATTAGTGGCTGCGTCTTTAAATTGACTGGGTTGTCCATGGGGCCTATATACCATAGTTGTGTGGGTGTCGTGAGAATGATGCACTTTTTTGGGGGTGAAAAATTGGCTGAGCGTCCTTTCACGACGTACTTTCACAGCAAAGCGATGGTGCCATCTGGTTGGTCCCAGGTTCGATACCTGGTATGCCTATCACTTACATTTTCTTTTCTGGTGTCATCCTATATGTCCAACGAGTGCCTGTTTAATTACCTTTATTTATTTATTTACTGTTCATAGGACTCAGGTTTCCTTCATTATTTACATTATTTGCAGTAAATCACAATTTTGATAAGATATCAAAAAAAAGATTATTTTTAAAGATATGAATCATACATGCTAAATTATGTTAAGTATGCAAGTTATACGAAAATTTAGTAACATAAAACAAAGTTCAGAGAAAGTCTTGTTTTTTTTT
The DNA here is from genome assembly GCA_024509875.1 of Oreohelix idahoensis. Lineage (NCBI taxonomy): Eukaryota > Metazoa > Mollusca > Gastropoda > Stylommatophora > Oreohelicidae > Oreohelix > Oreohelix idahoensis. The sequence goes on along the minus strand of JAMPIV010006567.1, from coordinate 451,330 downwards.
CCACAGGAATAGCACAGTTTCTTGAGAACACAATTTTCAAAGTCCAAATGCACCTGTTTATAATTATCAAAAAATATACAGATCCAAATAATCATTTTTTTTTGGGACTCAAAATTCAGTGCCACTTCACAGCTTACCTTCATCATGGTAAAGAGGATCCACATTTAACGTTGATGGTTTTATCCTAAAAAAGCACTATCTTGTTCATATCATTAGAATTTCACAATAAAAGGCATGAATGTTTTATCTACTAGAACCAGCACCAAAACAGCAAATAGTCTTTAGCACAGACTTGCGGGGACCAACTGAAGTGGAGGCCCCTTGCTTCTGAAGGGGTGAAAAGAGAACTAGAGAGAAGGAGAGGGGAACAGACACACACACACACATATATATATATAGAGACACAGAGAAAGAGAGAGAGAGACAGAGAGAGAGAGAGAGAGAGAGAATGTATTAACAAGTTACTGCTGCAAATAAACCAACGGGCTGATCACCCGTTTGCCAGTCACTTCGATTACGGAAACAGCAGCAGATGGATTGATTTGCCGTTGCCCTAAAGACGCCAATAGGCGTGATGGGAAACAATGGCAAAGAAAACCTATCTGCTGTTGCCCTAAGACGCCACTAGGCGTAATGGCCACTGACTGCTTTGACGGTCTGTGGCTAAGGACGGAAGAAGAAGAAGAAGAAGCTGCAAATAAGTGCAATACACAAAAAGTTAACTCACAAAAATATAGTCTGCCCAAATATTCCGTGCATCTTCTAGAGCCTTTTCTCTCAGCTTGATTACATTTGTGAATCGTTTTTCAGTCCAATCACACGGAGACTCTTCATCAGTATAGCCTGACGGTGAATAAATAAGATGCAGTTTAACAACTATTAAGGCTTTGCACATTCAAGGTTCTTTCTGAACCAAAACAAAAATATTATGTGGGAAAGATGGTAAACGAGAAGTTTATTCTTATCTAATAAAATGAATATTTAGAACACAGCTGTAAAGAGGTCCAAAAAAGTATGTATATGTGCTTCATTGACTATAAGAAGGCTTTTGACAGAATCCATCATGAGAAAATAATTGAATGCCTCAAAGACATAGGTATTGATGGAAAAGATATAAGAATACTCAGTAACCTTTATTGGGAGCAAACTGCCACAGTAAGATCGGGAAGGAATTATTCACCATACATAGACATAAAAAGAGGTGTCAGACAAGGTTGTGTGCTGTCCCCCTGCCTATTTAATTTATACACCGAAAAAATTTTCAAACAGATACAGGAAATACCAGGACTGAACATCAGTGGAAGATCAATAAACAACCTTAGATATGCAGATGATACCGTGTTGTTAGCTGAAAGCGAACAGGAGTTACAAGAACTAGTGAAGCAAGTGAACAGTATAAGTCATGAATATGGACTCGACATTAATATTGAGAAAACTAAAACTATGATAATTAGCAAAACAGATGATAAACCCACATTAAAGATAAGCGTAAATGGGAAAATCCTGGAACAAGTCAAGAGCTACGTATATCTTGGTCATATAATAACAGAAGATGGCAGATGTGAAACAGAAATCAAGAAGAGAATAGGAATGGCCAAAGCTACATTCAACAACATGAAACATATACTGACATCCAAACAGTTATCTCATAAATTAAAACTGAGAATCATAAAGTGTTATATATATTCTGCATTTCTGTATGGTGCAGAAACATGGACGATGAATAAGCATTTGGAAGAAAGAATTGAGGCTCTTGAAATGTGGATATATAGAAGAATGGGGCGTATCTCATGGAAAGAGATGAAAACAAATAAGGAGGTCCTAGAAAATCTAGGTATGAAAAGAGAACTAATGAGAGAGGTCAAAGTTCGGCAGCTAAAATACTTTGGCCACATAAAAAGGCATAACACCTTGCAGAAGACCATAACAGAAGGGAGAGTTGAAGGTAAACGTGCAAGGGGAAGACAGCGCTATAAGTGGGAAGATAACATCAAGAGATGGACGGGAAAGAGTCTATCAGAGTGTACCACCAAGACAAGAGACAGAAGACGTTGGAGATCCATTACAGCCAACCTCCGTTGTGGAGATGGCAACTGATGATGATGATGTAAAGTTTGTATATAAATTATGTTAAAACAATGTTGCTTAGAAGATTGAACTTGAAACATATTGGTGGATGTAGGAATTGTCCAAGGGAGGGGAGATACATCAGAAAGATAAGGCTCTTTCCCCCCCTCCCCTCCATATTTACACATATTGTCCCGTCACATAGAATTACCTGCAAACTACTTTCGTAACCTTTACGGTACTTACCATTGTCCAGTACCAGACATGTTTTAATTCGTCCGTCGTCCGACCTAACGATTACTTACATTTAAGTCTCAAGTAGGAGGAAAAATACTGGAGCGGTTGATATGAAATAAAGATTTTCAAAGTCCCAGGGGAGGACCGATCGCCCAGCCGCCACCCCCTGGATCCACCAATGATGTAGAATCATACATAAATCTCAACAGCAATATAGACAACGTGGGGGAGCAGACAAGGATATCAAATTAAGAATAAAAAAAGGCAAGAGGATATATATGTAAATCAAGGCCAATACAATAATTAGAATCTTCAACTCAAATGTCACGTCAGTTCTATTGTATGACTCTGACACATAGAGAATAAAAAACAGACAGTAACCAAGACGTTAGAATTTCATAAATGGGTGCTTGCGTAGAATACTAGGTTTGAAATGGTATGATAAGATCACCAATGTGCAACTGACGACAAGAACAAGACAAGGGCCAGTAAAACAGGAGATGAGACAATGGCTCTAGAGATGGACAGGACACAAACTGAGGAAACCAACTGATAGCATTACAAGGTGGTTCTTGCTCTGGAATCCCCAGGGTAGGAGAGGTGGAAGGAGATCAAATAACACACGCAGAAGAGAACTGGAGACAGAAATGAAGACACATAAAGATCTTGAGTGGATGGCACAAGAAATAAATGAATGCTGCTGAGATCTACTATCTACTATAAATGTAGTGTTCTGTATTCTCTTGAAGTAAATTACAATTTTTTTTTTTTTAATTTAACTTTAACACTCTTAGGTAATCAGCAAATCACTGTTACAGCCAATATTCATGCCTAACACATAAGCTAAAAGGACACTGACACAAACTGTACCTGTCTTCCTATCATCAATTTTCACTTCAACATGGTGATACAAATGAGACACAGCCGACAGCCACTCCCTCAACATAGCAGTTGAGTTATCTATATTATGATCGCTCTGAATCCTAGGGGATTAATTATTAATATCAAATTGCATTTATACAGAATAAAGTCATCAGGTTCAATTCTGATAGTTAAACAGAAAAAAAAAACTAAAATACATAGCCTAATACCAGTGCTCATGAAATTTCTAGTAACTCTGGTTAATGTTAAATATTGCATTTCATTTTATTTTTGTTGTGGTACTAGGCTACAAGCAAATATTCAGTTGCTTCTAACACTTAGCCCCTTAAGGCCTAGTGCCCCATGTATGATCCATCTCTATCCTGACTATATAATAAAATATTAATAACCGTAGGGTTGTATATGGGTCATTTCATACAAAAATTTATAGTTTTCAAATTCATAGAGCAAGTTACATTTTTTTTAAATGCATACTATCATGAAAATATGAGTTTCGTATAAAATTGTGCATTCAGCTGCAGAAGATCTTGGGTTTTAAGGGGTTAAATTAAGACTGCAACTTAATTCATATAAACTATTTTTAATTGCACCTGCAACTGAAAATTGCACAAAAAAAGCATTACTGATTTCACTTTGTCTATCCTTCCATCGGTCACAAGAAACAATAATAAATACTGGACCAATCCTGATAAATATACACTTTCATATAAGACTAGCAATAATATGTCAACCAATTTCATAATTTATCTAAATGAATAAGAGTTAAGGGCACTTTACTTGAGCATTACAGCTTCAATGGCTGAATCACATTCAAAGGGTACATGTGTGATTTCATTCAAATGGCTATTGATTAAATCATCCAAGTCGGTTCACCCTTGAAGAAGGATCCGGTGATGCAGTATTAAGCAGTAAGTTAGTATTTTGTTTGCTTTTTTTAACAATGTAACATACTTTTTTTTTATGTACAGTGTCAATTTTTTCTGCACATTATTATTATTTTAAAAGCTGGAAACAGAGGTTAGGTTTAGGGTTAAAGTTAGCATTACTGGGTATTTCGCTCTTTTTCTCTGCATTCTAAATCCTAACACTGAACTGGTAATCGTAACCCAGTTTACAGCATGTTGTTTTCTTTTTGGAAATAATAAATGGCTAAAAATCTCAAAATAATAATGGCTAACACTAATCTTACCCTTACTTCTTACCCTCTGTCTAGCTTCTTTGGCAAACAATTATTGACAGGAAAAACAACATAAATTTGGGATCTTAACATTAATATGGTAATCATTATGCTGTCTTTAAAGTTATGATTGCAGAAGAAAAAGAGCATGCATGCGCAAAATCAACTTTGGCTAGGCTAACGTGGTAATCATAATGCTGCTTTATGAGTTGTAATTGCAGACAAAGAAGATCTTACATATGCGAAACTGACATTGGCAAAGTATCATGTTTTGATAGCCATTTACGCAAAGCTGGATGTGTGTCCTCCTCAACTGTGATTCAACTACTTCTATTTCAAGGCCATATTTTCTCAATGTTCATCCACTAGTCTCATTTATTTACGTACCAAAGTTAAGCAAGCTTTTTTTAAGAAGTTGCATGACTGCATGCAACATGGCGACTACACTGTCTGCTTACCAGTATGTCCTCACTAGAATGTTTGCTGTATGCTGACAGCCAATAATTTGTAATCAGAAGTTGAGAATGAAATGTCTTAATTACTAAACTATTAAGCAAAGTGAACACACCTGCGTTATGTTACACACGAATATATATTTCTAGTTAAGTATCACTGCACTGCGTGCGCCCTGTGTAGTTCCCAGTGGTCTCTGAAGAGACAAAGAAAGAACAGGCCTACCGCACCCTCAGGCATGATATACGATGTGACTAATGAGGTTGTGCTGGCAACCTCATCGTGCAAAATAAATGTGTCACAGAAACCACCGCTGCAGAGGCATGTGAGAATGATGGGAGCTGCGCTAGCGTAGTGGTTACAACACCGCTCTGGCGACCAGGTGATTCAGGATCAAACCCGGGCGATGGCATTTGAGGATTTTTCGTCGACCGGGATTTGGACTGGATTAACTCGAGACCTGGCGAGGAAATTTGAAGGAGTGTCGTCGACCAGGGACTGGCGGCTCCTGAGCCGACCCAGCTCTAATGGGTACCTCCGAAAATGGCGAGTATCTGCCTGAATGGCGAGGGACACTTGTCTCTGTACAAGAAAATAGGATACTCACGTAAAAATCAATGTCAGGTTAGACATTAAAAATAACCCGAGACTTCGCCTCGAGTATTAGCGGGCGTACGAAAAAAAAAAGAATGTGAATGATGCAGTAGTTGCTCCATTGGGAACGCAAAAGAAACTGATTAGGCTCGATGCACTGCAAGCCTCGTACGTCATAGTCTGGCTGAGAGAGTAGGGATCGCAGAGGGAAGGCAAACCCGGTCCCAAAAAATGCCGTGCTGAAGTCGGATGTGTCGACCGAAAGGTGCAGATATCACAGCTCCGGCGTAAACAGACACAACGCAACCAACGTCCTTTTCAGGACGAACGATGAAGAAGAAGAAGAATATGTCATATAGAGGCTACTGGACCAAAAGGTTCCTAAGATAGATAATGGTTAAACAAAATCATGTTTCGTCATATTCCCCTCCTCCCGAACGTAATATTTATAACACATAACACGATCTTACCACAAGGCTATGCGTTGTTTTGGATAGTCCAACTTTTCAATGAGCCCCAAGAACCATGGCAAAGTGTGAGCCTTGTTTCGAACTAAAGTTGCAATGACTACTGTAGGCAGAAGCTTTGGGAAGTCATCAGTCGTTTCAGCCTCTGCCACTGTTAATTTTCGCATCCCAATATGTTCTATATTATCCGCAAGTAAACATATCAATAAGCCCAAAAATATGTATTTAATGCTTTGATGACACGCTCTAACCGTCCCCATCTTGTTTAAATCATAAACCTAAATTTTCTCCTACAGCAAAGGAGGATTAAAGGGAAACTACTCTGGAGAAAAAATAAATAACATTGTCGCTATCTTATATATTAGATTGACGTCAGATGGCAGATGTGACACAGAGATAAAGAAAAGGATCGCCATGTCCAAAGAAGCCTTTACTAGGATGAGTAACGTAATGAAAGACAGAAACATCACCATAAGCACAAACATTCGCTTACTAAGGGGCTACGTGTGGTCAGTTCTTTTATATGGATGCGAATGTTGGACAATGAGTAACCAAATGGTGAAAAATCTGGAGGAAGCGGAAATATGGTTTTTGAGAAGGATACTGAGAATATCGTGGACAGAGAAGAAAACAAATACTGTACCGAGGTATTGACAGCTGCGGGTGTTAATAGATCGCTCATTAAACCATCAGGAAAAGACAAATGAAATTTATGGGACATATTAACAGAAGAGGAGGAGTGGAGGAATTAGTCTTATGTGGGAAAATACAAGGTAGGAGAGGAAGGCAGAGAAAGATGTATGTGGAAAGCTTAAACAACTGGGCAACAAACAACAGCATGGGCAACAACAATATCATCAGACTATCCAAAGACAGAAAAAATTGGAGGGTCACGATTGCCAATGTCTGTTCCAGACCAGGCACCTGAAGAAGAAGATATATCAGCGACTTCAAAGAAGTTAATGTTTTAAAACATCTCATTATGTAGGCCTAATTAATATGTATTACGCTAAAATTATAACTTCTCGCGGTAATATCGGAATGAAGTTCGCCGAACGCTCAGCAGTGAATATGTATATCTCGCGATATTGAGTAAATTGTCATGTAGCTATAATTTTGGGATCCGCAAGAAAAGGGAAGTGTGGGAAGACCAAGAAGAACCTGAAGGAAAACGGTGGATGAGATAACAAGAGTAGCGGGAATCTCGTGGGCAGTGCTGAAAAAGATGGCCCAAAATGGAAATCCGTGGGGAATAACAGTTACAACCCTATGTTCCATGTGAAGAAGAAGGAAAGAATATGAAGAATAAGTTTGGAAAACTTATTTAATTCATAAAGCACTTCTAAATTAACATTTCATTCTTCTGCTTATTCTGATAGGAAACGCATTTGGCCCACAAAGTGTTACAGCAGGGAGAAATCTTGTCCTTCAAAGTGCCCAAATGAGGAACAGAAAAAGAGCATATGGCCATCACCAGTACCATTCCTAGAAAAGCTCTACGGAGATGTTAACAGCCTCAAACTGACCTGCTGATTATTGTGTTGTATTTCTTTAAGGATTGTTTTAAGCATCTGCTAAAATCACAGTGGTAGTTTTAGGCACACACAGACAACTTTGGCATTTGCCTAGGGTCTCGCGCACACAAATCTATGCTTGCCGATACAGCAAGAATTTATTTAACAGGGGCCTCGCACTTTCACGCTGCGCTAGGGCCTCGCGCAACCTAAATCCGCCACTGCAAGATCACGTCCATGGTTTAATCACCACAATATCATTTTATTATTCTTAAACAGACATATATATATATATATATATATATATATATATATATATATATATATATATATATATATATATATATATATATATATATATATATATATATATATATATAAATATATATATATATATATATTTTTTTTTTTTAATTAATGAAGAAAAATATCCCGTTCAACCTCTGATGGGTTATAATTAGGACATATATTGTTTTCAATTCCAAATAATATGAACAACTGCCGATATGAGAAAGTGGCATCACATTTGTCAAATCATTGTAAATAGGGACAATCACAATTGTGCTTATATGTTAAATAAATTTATAAAAAAAAAAAAGAAGAAACTCTGAACAAGAATAATATTAAAGTGGAGGGGTGTAAAGGCCTGGTGGTTCCAGTTATATAACTGACTTTAACGGATATTTAATTGACTTTTATCTGTTAAAAGTCATATGCATTGTAAGCAAGCATCAGACCTTCCCATATATATATACGAGTATATAGACGTACATATATGCATATCAGAATCGTTATTCTCCATAAAATATATTGACGTAATGATATGCTTTAATAAATGCAACACACCATATAGGATCAATATTATAATTAGAAAACGTCTCCACTAATTCAACATTGGTATTTGTGTCGATAATACATTACATAAAAGGTAGTCCAATAGCACATACTGCCTTAGGGAAGTAAACTGTTAGAGACTTCCCTCTACTAGTGTCCAGCACCGAGAGGTGGGGGGACCAATTCTTATCCTCGCTGCCTTTTCATTTCCTAACTAAAGAGCAAATCAGGTACCCGTTTACAGCGGAGTTGTTTGGAACATTTCGATACAGTGAATCAAACCCTGCACCTTTGCCGCGAGAGATCAGCGCACTAACCACTTTGTCAATCTAACGCTCAATAAATTACATACATTCATTTATTCATATCGTAGATTATTCTTCATCATTTCCACTTTTGGTCCCTTCGGAGCATGGAGCCACTAATTAAGCCGGCCCCCTTCCAAGAATCCTGCACTAAAGCAATCATGTGCTCGTGTAACAGTTGTTTATATAGCTCCTTATTGTACATGATGAGGCTGCTTACCCCATACTCAGCCTGTTATAAGCCCCTGAGGACGCAATTGTCATATTCTTTGTCTCTTCAGAGACCCCTCCCCCGAGAACTACAATGCGCAATCATTTATACCTACACCTTCATATATACATATATAACACAGTCCTTGCATGCGCAAACGCGCTGATATACTTTTTACAAGAACAGTATTACGGTACTGGCTTAATGCCCCCTATGGTTTTAATTCAGTATGACATTCCTCAAGAACTGAAGCCTCGGACACTTCACTCCCTTAATGCAGTATCTGCTATGGGACAATCTACCTTTTATTTTTCATGGTTTCAACAAACCAACAGAAAAGAAAGTGTTTTCAGTTAGGCACATGTGGCGAGATGGATGTTGTAAAGAAATGTAGATCCCAGAAATGAAGAGAACTGGTGAACCAGATGTATGGAGGGCACAAGACGAGTCAGGTAGTTAACTGTACAGTTCTCTATGGTAGCTGTAGAAGAGAACTGATAGGTAAGTCACCTTCTCACTAGACCTATCCTATGCTCCAGGGGTGTTATATAAATATGTATATGTGAATGCAGCTCAAATTTATTCCCTACCAATTTTAAACTATTAATATTTCTTTTGACCACATAACAAAATTATAACTGGAAATTTAAATAATTCAATAACTGTAGATATAAACAAATCAATGCACTTTATTGATTAATGATGTATAGTAAAAAATTACCTGTTTGGTATATCAATATCTTACGTTTCACACAATTTAAAAAAAAAAAAATTGTCACTGTTTGGTCGTTTTTATTATGTTATAGGCTTGGGTGTCTTGGTTTGTGTTTTCACGATAAGTTGTACATGCTTGACACGTAGTAGTATCTGACTTTCTTCGGTCGTTAAAACATCAGTGTTTGTCCACTGTTAAACAGTTCACAATTTCTAACATTGTGTCGTGTTTTTCACCACTAGTTGAACCTGCAAAATATGACCAGGTTATGGTATTTGTGGCTTATAACCAAGACGCTTTTATTCAGACTCCTCATTTCGATAACACTGTCTTGAGGCTGTGGTCAAGTCAGTCAAAAGGGGGTATGTCGTACAACCATATTACAATACATTTAAGAATTTCGACATCAATTAAAGACATTTTCCAAGCCCAGTCATGATTACTTCCCTTTGGCTTAACGTTATGCCAAAGTTAGCGAAGTTGTTTCCCTTGCAATACATCGACAAAATCTGCCGAAACAAAAGACAAGGAAAAGAGAAGACGAACTCTCTGAGCACAGCACCCAAAAGCAAAGCTCTTAGAAAGGACTGTAAGCTTTTATTGCTAGCGTTGGTCAGTCCTAATAAGGACTTCTAGCTGAACCAATGCTGTCTAGGATTGAGGATATATAGTGGTGAAAGCCATCTTCCTTTGGACACAAGGCAAGATATAGATATGAGGATTTATGTAAAGTATAACATTAATTTTTAAAATTCATCACTTTTAAATGTACATTAATTCACTAAGATATTTTGTAAGATTAACGATCTATACTTTCAGATATACCCTAAGACACAATGGTATTTTGAAGTCTGTGGCTGTTTTAAGCTTTGCTTTACAAATCGCTCAAAATAGCGGTCAGATGTGGTTTCTCAGTTATCTTGTTGTGTTGTGGGTTACGACTTCTAACTATAAGAGTCAGCCGTATGGATATCTTCTCCGCTCTGTCAGATCTTGAAGTGATTTTGGGAAGTAAGGAACTGTGTCTGAGACAGAGCTTATATAGCTAATCTCGGGTCTAACCCTTGCTTTCTCAGAGGTCAGCGCATGAATTCACATTTCTCATATAAACTTTCGTGGGATTTGAATGCTGTTGTAACTTACCGACAAAATCATAATTTCCTAATCAAATACCAAAGATAATGATTTCCCACAGCCATAATTACATGTATATGTCGTTGCAGTTAAAATCCCAAAAGCACGCAGAGTTCAAATAACAGTTTATTTATTTCAGATTCTTCTCATATTCATCAGACTACAAGGTCATTTATATTTTGACACAAGCCAACAAAGCAAACAAACAAATTTAACGATCAACCGAACACTTAGCCAGTGCTCATGTATTAACGTGTCCCCATGTCTATGCAGGCTCTTCTGCCAACTTCTATTCTTTCCTGGCGGACTTAATGTCACGGTCTCTGCAGCCGCTTACTTTGCAGAAAGAGGTGACCCTCCAATCTTGGTCTGATGGGGCCTCCCTGCACGGAAAACAGCACAGTCCTTGCTGGTCTTCCCAAGAAATCGGCAATTTGAGCCTTTAGCTGCGCCACCTTTGTCCTGAGCCGCTGCACTTCAGTGTCCCCTTCATCAGGGTACCATTTCTGTCGTTGCCACTGCATACACACGCTCCCCTTTACTCATAGCACGTGTGCTCTTGGTGGCCATCCTGCTGCAAGACCGCACTGCTGGGTGTTCTACTCTTTCTATTTGCTTTGTTGGCTTGTGTTACTGATAGGGCTGTATAAATAAATACAACCCCTGCCTAATCATCTAAAGTTTTATTAGTGTAAGGGTCTGGTGCGAATGTGAATTGACCGCAAGCCAATAACGTAGATCAAATATCTGGGACCCAAAGATGCAGCAATAGAGAATTCAGTCAGCGACCCATAGCTTGACTGCTTGTGTCAGGGTCAGCGAACCAGAGCTGACCAAGACCCTACTCCACCTCCAAGTGGTGGTCCTGGAAACAGGCTGCATCACTGCAGTCTGGCTGAGAGAGTAGGGATCGAAGAGGGAAGGCAAACCCGGTCCCAAAAAATACTGTGCTGAAGTCAGATGTGTCGGCCGAAAGGCGCAGATATCGCAACCAACGTCCTTTTCAGGACGAACGAGGAAGAAGAAGAAGGAAATCAAATATCTCAATACATCTTTCTTTTTTTTTAAATTAATGAAGGAAAATATCCCGTTCAAACTCTGATGGGTTATAATCAGGATACATATTGTTTTCAATTCCAAATAATATGAAATACTGCCGATATGAGAAAGTGGCATCACACCCGTCAAATCATTGTAAATAGGGACAATCACAATTATGCTTATGCGTTAATAAAAAAAAATAAAAAAACACAGATATATGTGTGTGTGTGTGTGTGTGTGTGTGTGTGTGTGTGTGTGTGTGTGTGTGTGTGTGTGTGTGTGTGTGTGTGTGTGTGTGTGTGTGTGTGTGTGTGTGTGTGTGTGTGTGTGTGTGTGTGTGTGTGTGTGTGTGTGTGTGTGTGTGTGTGTGTGTGTGTGTGTGTGTGTGTGTGTGTGTGTGTGTGTGTGTGTGTGTGTGTGTGTGTGTGTGTGTGTGTGTGTGTGTGTGTGTGTGTGTGTGTGTGTGTGTGTGTGTGTGTGTGTGTGTGTGTGTGTGTGTGTGTGTGTGTGTGTGTGTGTGTGTGCCAATTACTTTAAGTCTGCCCCTTCTGAGCTTGTCACTCTTTACAGTCAATACCAAGTTGAAGAATCCCTGGCATTATCTGCTTTTCTGCCATCCCGAAGCTTACCAAGAGGGGTCGTCAGCTTCATAATCAAGTTTCCTTCCCGTGTATTCTATCCTGGCTCGGCATGCAATAAGGATCCTTACATTTGGTTTTTAAGATATTGGAGTGAGGAAGGTGGCAAACTGTGCACTACCCGTCACCCAAGGGGGCTATCCAAATATAAGTTAGTTGCTTATCCTTTACAGGACGTGGCAATCAACCCCAGCTTTTATTGGCTGTTTTGTGATTTTTCTAGGCAATATTTTTACGTTCAGTAGTTTGCCATTGCTTTCTGAACGGTACGGCGCTTATACCATTGTTAAAAATCCACACAAAGCGATCTGCTACCAAATCGCCTGCAGCAGGTTTCGAACCTGGTATATCTGGATTATGAAACCGCGTTCATATCCATTAGGCCACAGACGCCGACTATCCAAATATACAGTACGAAAATTGCACTCTGGTTTTGGACTCTTCCAATGAATCATCACTTCTTGTACAGAATTACCTCCCATGTCCCCTTGCCTGTTATCTCTTCATTGTGAGATCCTTCTGCCCGCAGCCAACCAGGTAAATCAAGCGAAGCTCCTCGGTAGTATAGATTAGTATCCCTGCCTGTCCCGGGTTCGATTCCCCGCCAGGAGGATATTATTGTTTTGTGTATTTGCCGGGGTTATATGAGACCAAAAATTAAAATAAATAAATAAATTGGGCTACTGTTCCCTCCTTCAGTCATGTCGTTATCTTGCCTTATAGAAAAGTATTTTGTTCAGAATAAATATAGAGAAAAATTACATAGATGAAAACGATGAAGAAGAGTTAGATGAAAACTAGATGGGAGGATAGAGGCCAAAGGGCAGTTTAAGAATCACTTTTAAAAATTGAAATCGACCCAATAATAACAGAGATATAGTAGAAAATAAAACTTGAAACAGACAGACACACTGAGAAACTGCTCAATTTTGAAAGTCTTCGGAAGTTACATTTTCGGGACGCGTTTTTGAACAGTCAAATTTGCTTGACTCGTTTGATTGGTTAATGATAGTTTAGGAAGGGGAGATAAAACTAACGTTTTGCCAGAATAAGCTGCCACTTGAGACAAATATTTCAACACAGTTAGATTAAGATCAGACGCATAGCAGTTGTGACCAATGCCTTTGCGGTCTGGACGACAGCAATCTGCACCTGTGCCATTGATTGCCAGTTAATCTTACACGTGTGTGAAATATTTTATTGATTGCGGTAAGATAAATAATTTTATTGATATATTTTATTAATATGTAGAGGCAACCCAGATCGGGCGCCAAAAATTTTGTGTTGTGGGAAATGAATTACGACATCCTAGCAAGCATGCCTAAGCAGACTTATAGAGAAACGAAATTAAATTGTGATTTAATATTGCCATAAAAAAACATTACAACTGTAAATCCAGAAAGCTACTGGCAGTCTTCTGTAGTGTCACAGTGTTCAAATGACGCCTGAAAACATACTTAGAATGATTGCACAAAAGAAGTAACAGGTTACCAGAAGAAAACTGTATACCTATCTTCTTCTTCCTCGTTCGCCCTGAAAAGGACGGTGGTTGCGTTGTGTCTGTTTCCAACGTAGCTGTGATATCTGCACCTTTCGGTCGACACATCCGACTTCTGCACGGCATTTTTTAGGACCGGGTTTGCCTTCCCATTGCGATCCGTACTCGCTCGGCCAGCCTGCACTGCTGCAGACTGTTTCCAGGACCACCACGTGGAGGTGGAGCACGGTCTTGACCAGCTCTGGTTCGCTGGTCCTGACGCAGGCAGTCAAGCTATGAGTCGCTGACTGCGGTCTCTATTGCTGCGTCTTGAGGTCCCGTATACCTATCTGATTTTATGGAAGAAAATCAATGTTTAAAGTGACAGTGGCGTTGCAGCCATTTGGAAGAAGAGTGTAAACACAGTACGGAGTGAAGTCAAATAAAATAGGGGCTAGTGCAAATGTTCTGCACACTAGACTGACCACAATTAATGATAGTTTTATTAGTTGTGGAATTATTATAGCCAGCATATAAAAAGTAGGGGAATGTCCTTCTTTTTCAGGGTTATATTGCCTGTTACCAGTTGGTGGCAGGAAACCTGTTGAAGACAGAATTTGAGGACAGTGAAGGCCTCAGCAAAGCTGTATGCTGCATTTGATAGCCTGAAGACAACTCTTAGGCTGAATTTGTATGATCTACTGTAATCTACTTCAGATAGAACATCAGGTGAAGTCCCTTTAGGTGGGCTCTGACAATTCATTTATTAAAATTTTCCACACTTGAACATTCATTATTGTGGGCGTGATGACAACAATAGTCCCTCCCACCATTGACTATCACGTTTAGACAATATTACATCAGTCTGTGTTCTACACCTACAGTGACACTTGTTTATTATCAAGTTATGGACACAGAGTCCTCCTTATTTATTTCTTACATGTAAATACAGTTCTCTTCATTTTTAACCATTCCTGCCCCAAAAGATTTGAGGGACAGGAAATTAAAATTGTAATATAAGTATATAAACTTAACAACAGTCTTACTTAATTCAATTTTATTGAGTTACAGTTGTGTTTGTTTTATGCACTTATCACTAGAATTACACTACCCTAGACACGTAGCCGTAACACATATAACAATCTCATAAAATATTTCCCAGAGTGAGATCTTAGAGAGGTAGCGGATAGGTACCCTGAGAATACATCATCATCAACAATTAGACTCAGGGACTTACATAGCTTGACCTCACTCTCAGTACACTTAGTTTTGTAACATCACTAACCTCTCCGGCACACTCGCCACAGAACCTAGCATTGCACACTAAGCTTGGAGGAGTCACTTGAACCCTAGACGTAACTCTGGCTTCTATCTGGTTGGCTGCATGCAGGAGGATCTCACTTAGGACCCATAATAGGCAAGGGGAGCTGAGAAGTAACTCTGTGTAGGACGCGACAATTCCTTGGAAGAGCCAAGAACCAGAGCACAGTATTTTAGCATTGCATATTTGGAGAGGGCCCCCCCCCATCCCTGGATGGCGGTATGCCACGCGCTTCTTCCTCCTAGATTGAGACCAGATGTGACGTTCCATTAAATGCAAGCCAAGCTGGAGAAACTGGAGCTCATGACTTCAACGCAAATTATAGTGTGTCTGGGATGACACCCAATCCACCAATCAGCTGCCATCGTAAAAAAAAACATGTTGAGACCCCCTCCAGAGTCTCACTTTCCCATCGTTGATCCTTATAAATTAATTTTAGTTCGTGTTGTATACTGTTTTACTATGTTGTGCAATTCCCTAGGTCTATCTATTCTCAACACCCGTTTTACGGTTATGGGTTAATCGCATATCCGAAAACAATCAAATCTTGGTTTTCTCCGTTGTTCATATTTCCTACATTTTAGTAAGAAATGAGTTCCAAAGGTTGTTATTGCCGGGAGTTGTAGTGAGGATAAGCTCTCACTGCAGATAAAATACTTCTATGGCACGCGCCTCAAACAGCCTCTGACAACCAAGTCCAGCTCCCGGCCTTCACGTGTGGCTCAATTTGAGCCTGGCGGAACTGTTTCCACTGACGGGAGAAGGGGCAAAGGCGAGCGACTGGCGCCTTAAAACCAGCAGCTTCGGGCAGATAGGGCTCGTGATCCTTGGTTGGTAGCTTATCTAAGAGAAGGAACTCTGAATTCAAACCACCGCTGCCTTGCGGGAATATCCATTTATGGAATTGGCTTCGGGAGTAAACCCTGAGGATAAATCCGGAGTCGGAGTCCCTAAGGCATCTAATGTCGATTCGACATTATTCTGGCAACTCCTGCGACATGGCTGGTACCAAACTGTATCGGCTACTGCCGTTCCTTTGGATCTACCGGCTGTGTGGAGAGGGGGAACATGCTGCATGGGCAACAGCTTGATCTCCATATAACTGTGCCCAAGCTCGCGCCCTGGAGAGGACACTCCAGCTTCACCCTATAGGTGTCGGCAAAACACGGGAAGTAGCAGTTACCGGTTATAAGCATTTTGCCCAATTGGCGTAGGGCATTGCGCCAGGGGCTACTTCCGACAGTGGGAGAGGTTCTAGGATCTCACTGGACAGCTACCGCCCGCTTCAAGCTGGGCAGCCCCCAGTCAATAAGGTGTTGTCCCGCCACTGTCTGCTTTCCCCATTGGGTGCATGGGGATTAGGGTCAAACCCGAACTGTGGACAGAAAATTTTGCACCAAGCAATTATCGAAAAAATAGAAATAAGCAAACTCTCAGACTGGGATGCTGGAACGTCCGGACTATGTTGACTGGACTATCCGAAAACCTACAGGATGTAAACGATGTAAGGAAGACAGCCATAATTAATGATGAGCTGAAACGACTTCAGGTGGATATAGCTGCACTTCAGGAAACACGCCTGGCGGGCTCTGGAACGATGAGCGAGAAGGACTACACATTTTATTGGCAAGGGAAAGATCTTAATAAAGCTAGAGAACACGGAGTAGGTTTTGCGGTCAAAAAATCGCTAACTAAAATGGTTGAACCAGGCGAGAATGGATCAGAACGCCTGTTAACGCTCCGCCTGCAAACTAGCACAGGTCCCATCACCCTTGTCAGTGTGTATGCTCCTACTCTGTACTCTGCCTCAGAAGCTAAAGATGAGTTCTATGAGAATCTAACAGCAATTATCAAAAGCATACCTAGGCAAGAACAGCTTGTTCTCCTTGGTGACTTTAACGCTAGAGTGGGTGCCGATAATGTTTCATGGCCTTCATGTCTGGGCAGGTTTGGTATTGGCAAGATGAATGAAAATGGACAACGGCTCTTAGAGTTGTGCGTCCACCATGACCTCTGCGTGACCAACACCTACTTTCAGACAAAACCCCAGCATAAGGTGTCATGGAGACACCCACGATCCAAGCACTGGCACCAACTGACCTGATTCTCGTCAGAAGGCCACTCCTCGGGTCTGTGCTCTCCACGCGCTCGTACCATAGTGCAGACTGTGATACAGATCACTCCTTGGTTTGCTGCAAAATGAGAGCACAACCAAGAAAACTCTATCGTGTCAGACATGAAGGGAAACCACGCATTGATACCAGCAAGATGTCAGACCCTTTCATGATCGCTCAGTTCACTGCGACCTTCGAGAAAGTGCTCAGTAGCCCTCAGCATGGTGATACTATTACAGAGAACTGGGAGCATCTACGGAACACCATTCAAAGTACTGCACTTGCCACCTTTGGTAAGAAAACAGCAAAGTCAAATGACTGGTTTGATGCTTCATCAGATGTGATGGCACCTGTCATTGAAACTAAGCGCAGTGCTATGAATGAATACAAACGTTCACCGAGTGCCAGAACCCTACAGATCCTGAGGGCTACGAGAAGCAAAGTTCAACAAACTGCTCGACGCTGTGCAAATGACTACTGGCTCCAGCTCAGTGAGAGCATCCAGATCGCAGCGCAAACAGGCAACATTAGACAAATGTATGACGGTATAAAGAAAGCACTTGGCCCCCATAAAAGTAAGACGGCACCGCTAAAAACCATCAGCGGAGAGAAGCTAACCGATAAGGGTAAGCAGATGGAGAGGTGGGTCGAGCACTACTCTGAGCTTTACGCTAGAGACAATACCGTTACGCCTGCAGCCCTTGATGGTGTCAACAGTCTGCCAACTATGGAGGAGCTGGATGCCGAACCAACATTAGAGGAACTCAGCAAGGCCATTGATAGCTTGGCCTCTGGCAAAGCTCCAGGCAGTGATGGGATTCCTCCTGATTTAATCAAATGCTGTAAGAGCACGCTATTACATCCCCTGCATAGGATGCTGTGCCAGTGCTGGGAAGAGACAACTATTCCTCAAGACATGCGAGATGCCAAGATTGTAACACTGTATAAAAATAAAGGAGACAGAAGTGATTGCAATAACTACAGAGGCATCTCTCTTCTTAGTATTGTTGGTAAGGTTTTTGCCAAAGTCATCTTAATGCGACTACACAAGTTAGCTGAGCGCATATATCCAGAGTCACAGTGTGGATTCCGAGCTGGCAGATCAACAACAGACATGATCTTCTCTCTCCGCCAGCTTCAGGAAAAATCAAGAGAGCAGAAAAGACCATTATATATCGCCTTTATAGATCTCACAAAAGCATTCGACCTGGTTAGTAGGGATGGACTCTTTAAAATCCTCCTGAAAATAGGCTGCCCTTCTAAAATGCTGGAAATGATAAAGTCATTCCATGACGGCATGAAGGGAACAGTCCAATATGCTGGAAGCACGTCACAGCCCTTTGATATACGAAGTGGCGTTAAACAAGGCTGTGTTCTGGCTCCGACCCTCGTCGGAATCTTCTTTGCCTTACTCTTGAAACATGCATTCAGAGATGCAACTGAAGGAATATGCCTTCACACTAGGTCAGATGGCCGTCTGTTTAATCTTTCAAGGCTGAAGGCAAAAACAAAAATCAGAAGGGGCACTATAAGAGACTTGTTGTTCGCTGATGATGCTGCAGTCGTCACTCAAAGCCAACAGGAGCTTCAGAGCTTGATGAATCGCTTCACTAAAGCATGCAAGGACTTTGGCCTCACAATAAGTCTAAAGAAAACGAATGTGCTGAGTCAGGATGTGGGTGCTGCACCAGTTATCACTATCGATAACTATGAATTGGCAGTGGTGCACCACTTCACATACCTAGGGTCTACCATCAATGACAAACTCTCACTGGATACAGAAATCGACAGCCGCATTGGCAAAGCTGCAGCTACCTTTGCCCGCCTCACATCGCGTGTTTGGGGAAACTCTTTACTCACAATGAAGACCAAAGCTGCGGTATATAATGCCTGCGTCACCAGCACACTCCTATATGGCAGCGAGACCTGGACGACCTATGCTAAGCAAGAAAGAAGGCTCAATACCTTCCATTTGCGGTGTCTACGCCGCATCCTCGGCATCTCGTGGAAAGATAAAGTGACAAATGTCGAGGTGTTGTCACGTGCTGGCCTTCAAAGTATGTATACGCTTCTTAGACAACGCAGACTTCGCTGGCTTGGCCATGTTCGCCGCATGGAAGATGGTCGCATCCCAAAAGATATCTTCTACGGACAATTAGCAGATGGCAAGAGAACAGTTGGGCGACCACAGCTGAGGTTCAAAGATGTGTGCAAGAGAGATATGAGGGCACTGGACATGGATCCAGCAACATGGGAGGATGAAGCTGCCGATCGCACTAAGTGGCGATGCTATTTACGGCGCCACCTCAGATTGGGCGAAGAGAGGCTCACACAAGAAGCAGAGGTGAGGAGAAAACGTCGAAAGGAGCACCAGGAAAATAAGCAGCTGAGGGCTGTCACCTCAGGGGCGCATTCCCATAGTCAGTTATGACTGAAGGGGCTATTATTAGTAAGAAATGATATATATTATTTTCATCTAGACACTCTGCATAGTAAGGCCCATTCCTAGTTGCAGTTTCAAATTTCTAGGAATTTTTAATTCTCTAGATACCTGACATGTTCTCGTTGAAGCCCTGAACGATTTATATGCCTGTCCGCCCTTCAGACTTCCATCCGACGCCACTTGTTCATTTCGTCAGTTATCATTCTTTTAATTACGTTTTTGATCTCTAAAACAACTTGGCGGAGAACTGTGGAAGCCGAGATGCAAAGAATAAACCAGAGTTGGGGCACTGTACGAAGGAAGGCCGCCAACCGAGCAAAGTGGAATCAATTTGTTGCTGCCCTACCTACAAGACGCCACCAGGCGTGATGGTCGTTTACTGCTTTGACGGTTATGGATCAAAGAAGAAGAAGAAATAGAGCTCCCATTTCTTCAATCCTGGGAGGATTGTCGTAGATTTTTGATAGGAGAATTAAGACTTGGGTTGGTTCCTTCTGAATAGATTTGAATAAGTGATAGTCACAGTGAGAGATAGTAATAGATATAGATTTCCACGAGTGAGATGGTAGACTGTGATAGAGGCTGTCTCTGAAATCGAGAAATCTCTCTTTCACCTATCTTCTACGACAGATTTTAGAGGAGTCAGACAGTCTAAACACATATATATATATATCATATATATTTCTATCCACTCACGTGCACGCACATACAAGACGACAGTTAGACGTACAGACGTGGGAAACCTATAACAAATGATTAAATAGATATTTTGGAACGAGCTGACCAATGCGCTGATTAATTTCAAAAGAAATTTTAATTATCATCTAAAATGTCATCACAACACATAGAAATTACATCAAAGCATATACAAATAGTCATACAGTCAATACAAATGCTACAAAAATGATAGACCCACAGGAAAAACCAATACTACCTCTGGGGAAGACATTCTGAGCTATGAAATCCTCAAAAAGGTACCAAATACAACTCTACCATCACATGTGGGATAGCAGGAAATGAGCTTGCAGACAATGAAAATCTAGTTTCAAACTCCGGTTAATATCTTAAACCAGGACAAAGGGGTCCCAACTTATTTCGCAAAACGAAATAATCCCCCCTTCTCATTAACACGTACGTACCTTAGACGCATGTCGTAACTGCCATCAGTGCGTCTTTGACACCTACGTCAAGAAATTGGCCCTTCTGAGCGAATGCGTGAGTGTCATGGAAAAACCCAGACTATATGTTTCATTCCAGCACGCTGCATGAGTGTCATATCACACTTCACTCTGAGCGACTAGCCTGAAGAAACGCTGTGTCCGGTGAAAATGTAGACGGTACGTCCCCTTAGGTGGCAGTTACCACACTACACCGAGCAACATAGCCGTAAAACTATTTGTCAGATGGAAATCTCCAGACAAATGTCTCAAACTGCGTCTTGGAGATGTCGGTTATCGCGCCTCACCTGAGCGCTCAGCCGATGGAACTCGTTGTGGTAGGTGAAAATGCAGACGATATGTCGCCTATAAGTCTGGCGAAAGCGAATATTCACAGTTTACGTCTACAACGCAATAACCTCCCGAGCCTGGCATCTACGTAATAACATCACTAGTGCGTTTCTAAATGAGAACAGACACTCGGCGAAAGTCTGATTGGGAAAATAATAATAATTAAATCGCAAACGAACGAATGCGAAAAAATACAAAAAGGATAAAAGAGTGATAATAAGATAGAGGATACGGGTGGAAGAAAGGAAGATTATATAGAAAATTTAATGATCATAACTCTCTGTGACAAGGATAAAGCTGCCGATCGCACAAAGTGGCGGTTCTCCCTACGGCGCCAGATTGGGCGAAAAGAAGCTCTCACGACTAGCAGAAGAGAAAAGAACACGCTGAAAGGAACACCAGGACAAAAAAAGACAGCTGATGGCTGTCACCGTAGAGCCGCATTCCCATAGACAGTTATGACTGAAGAGGACTACTACTGCTACTATTGTTTTCACTCATTTCCGTTGTGGTTATTATTTACATCAATAGTATTGGCTATTCTCTTCTTAATGATTATTATCATTAATGAATTGCTTTAGCTTTTGTGGCTCGTTAGTTTCAACGTGATGGGGATAAACATCCCCATCCGTGCGGGTTTTGGCTTCTTGTGGCGAGACACGTCCTTTCAACCTAAACTAAAGTTCGTTGGTTATATCTGTGACGGTATTGCCTCCCCTACTTTGCAGTAGTGGTCCAGCAATGGCCAAAACTCAAGAGTATCTAACATTGGCCTTCAAAGGTGTCTACCTTCGCACAAGATTACTCTTGGCAGAGATGTAGATAGAATGGTAATGCCACTTCTATCACAAAGGGAATCTTCACAAGATATTCAGTTAAGCGAAAAGAATGCTGCTTTGGCAGAGCACGTTAATTCTAGAATACGCCGACCACTTTTGTGAAGAATTAAGCAATGATTAATTTTAGCTCGTTAAGCCCCCAACCTCTGATTTACTCAGTTGAATTCTTATTATTCTGTATAGCTCTGGTTAGAGTGTGTGTAGTAAATTGACTGAGACAAACATGCAGTACATTTAAAATTATTAAATCGAAGTTAAATTTGTAAAACTACAAATAACAAAATTTAATAATCACTCAAGTTTTAACAGTTAGAAAATAATTGAATAGTTTAGAAGAAAAGTTTCATCATTGATTGATAGTACAGTCGATGAAAAGAAGTTCACTTTGGCAGCGTATATTTTGCACCTAGCTGCCAATTGTAGTTTATGCTGCAGCTGATGGGTTCTATTTATACTGCTCAAGCTCGTCGCTGGTCAAGGTTGTAGGGTGTAGCTCGTTTCCCAGAAATGTCAAGGAGAGTCTACAAAGTTGGTCCCTCGTCTTAAAGCTTAGGCCACTGTTCCCTTCTTGTTCCAGAGATAGTACTTTCTGCTGGTACCACCAATAAGCCAATCCTGGCTCACATACTTTTTTGCTCAGATGGATAAAAGAGACTTGAATCGGCCTCTTACACGCGTCTGGGGTGTCGTTTCTTTAATAAGATAATTCCCTCTCTGACTCCGTGTGTTTCAGTTTCCTCAGATATTCCGGTTTTCCTTATTTAAAATGTTAGAGATTTCCTGGGCTGAATTGTAAGTCCTGATGAATACTCCAATAAAAGGTGTCCGGTCTGATAAATGGAAATTCTGAATTCTAACTACTGGCAAGTCTGGTGTCTTTGGCAAGCGTGAATCTCACAGTGAACTAGACTGACTGAAGCGTCAGGTTATATTCACTGTCCTACCCCGCTCTGTTTGTTATGGAGCTCAAATGATCAGCCAATCTGATTTGAATATTTTGCATGACTCATCTAGTGCAAAATTTCAAACATTACTTTTCTGAAAATGGGCTGTAAACATCCGATTGCCCTGTGTACCAACTCACAAACGCATCGGTAACCTCACACGACAATGTGTGTAAGATGTAACAAATTATTACTTTCATGTAAAGTAATCTCTTTGTAACAAGGTGTACCGGAAACGATTATGTCATGCTTGGCTGTCGCACAGACGATTAATCTCTTATCTGTCGCGCCCCCTGGCCTAATCTTAGCAAAGCTTTGCCGCACCCTGGCAAACGCGATGTATTATCACCAACAAGGGGTGTCAGATGTTTGAACAAACAAACTCTCTGCTACATAGCAAACAGAAAGAAAAGGGTGCGACTCGGAAAAAATCGCAATAAAATCAGTACAAAAATGTAACTGATACTGCCGTAGTGAAAGAGAGATCGGAAAGAGGACGCACCAAAATCCATCTTGTGACACAAACGAAAAAGGCCTGGTATCGGGCTGAGAGCGCACCATGGACTGTAATGGTAAGCGGCCAGAACCATCCAGAAAGCAATGGCAAACTACTGGATGTACAATGCCAAGAAATCCATAATGGCTAATCTGATAAAAAGGGGAAGGGGTCGACCTAGACGACGGTGGACCCAGGACATCACAGAGAGTCTGAGCTTGTCTTTGGCTGATGCAGGTCGACTTGCCCAGAAACGTGATGCGTTCAGAGCAGCTGTAATGGAGACAACGTTCTGGAAAGAATACGTCACATGATGACACAAACGAAGCGCTATTTGCCATTAAAAAATAAAAGGTGTTAGCTGAAGTTCAACGTTGATAGATACTAAGTCCCGAACTGGACTAGTAGTATCTATCTGCTAGCATGATGGAGCCACGTCCAGCAACGTGTTAATGTCGTCTCCATACATTGTTATGTTCTGTTACTTGAAGAATTCTTAGGAATGGAGAACGTGAGTGACAACCACGGTTGGATAGGATTTTCAGACTTTCATAAAGCGACTGCCTATGTGGAACTGATAACGAGTGAAGGAGGAAAGAAAATAGTTTGGTTTTAAGGATTATCTTAATTCGACACGGACTACTCCATCAGTGTTCCGATCTCCTCCCTTAGATCACACAAGGAGGATCTCAGCACAGCGCACGAACTCCGTAGCACTGGCGAGAATCCCAATGTGTGTATATAGGAATCACACATTCTATAAATGTTATTGTTGTGGGTAGGTTTCTAATATTTAAATTTTGCCAGGGCAGCGGCCTGAAGGCCTACTCTTTACGATTTCCAACTGCCGTGGGATTTTTAACGTGCGCAACTTGCATATGGACCTCCTTTTTTCGGCCCTCATCAGAGAAGGCTAGGCATCCGATCTAACTACCCATGAGACCAGGGGGGATTATGACATCATTAGGACCACGGGTTCTGAAAATTTTTTTCCATAAAATATATTCCATCAACTGGGAATCGAACCCGGTACCTCTAGAACTTGAGGCGGACGCAGTACCTCTTAGCCACTCCGACCCCTGGAAAGACAATAATAATAATGAGACTTATGGATAAACTTTGACTGCTGTTATCAGATGCACATTTCTTTCTCGGAGAGAACCATTTTTTCACATTCGATTTTGGCCTTTATTTCCTCCCCCTACAACAAAGACATATGTACAACCAGCGTGCTACAGGTACAGTTAGAATTCATATTCTTCGACATTTGATGTGGGAGACTCAGCACCTATGGGTTTGCCCAGAGTGTAGTGAGGTCGATTCTGATTAACAGTAACAATAAAGACATCATCAATAATCATTCATTCTTGTTCCCGTCTATTGATCTTAGCCTCTGTAATGTGTAATTGGTATAAAGATCTGAATTTACTAAAAAAAAATTATACATATGTTTTCCTAACTGTATTCCTTGGTCTTCATTAAAGGATCTTCTTCTTATTATTATTCGTTCGTCCTGAAAAGGACGTTGGTTGCGTTGTGTCTGTTTACAGCGAAGCTGCTGTATTTGCGCCTTTCGGCCGACACATCCGACTCAGGCACGGCATTTTTTTTGGGACCGGGTTTGCCTTACCTCTTCGATCCCTACTCCTTAGCCAGACTGCAGTGATGCAACCTGTTTCCAGGACCACCACGTGGAGGTGGAGTAGGGTCTTGGTCGGCTCTGGTTCGCTGACCCTGACGCAGGCAGTCAAGCTATGGGTCGCTTACTGCATTCCCCACTTTTGATGCGTCTTGGGTCCCAAAGGATCTCAGTTAATTTGTTTTCACAATAAAATAGGCGACACAGAAGTACAGCCTAGCCGAACTGACTTATCCAGGGAAGCCCCTGTGGTTACCACATTTTTGTTTTGTTTTATATTAATGAAGAAAAATATCCCGTTCAACCTCTGATGGGTTATAATTAGGATATATATTGTTTTCAATTCCAAATAATATGAAATACTGCCGATATGAGAAAGTGGCATCACATATGTCTATTCATTGTAAATAGGGACAATCACAATTGTGCTTATACGTTAAATAAATAAACAAAAAATGTATTTATTATAATATGTCAATAACGTATGTTTATTGTCTTTCATGGCCTACGCAAATATTATATGATCGAGATTTTTCCAAAATTCGGGGAAAAAAGAAACCTGCCAGACAGGAAGATTACGCCTGAAACCGAAAGATCACGATTTGAACTTTTTCCACCATGGTATTTCACGATTTTCGCCACTGTTAAGTTGTATGCCAGCAAGATGAAGATTTAAAAAGAAAGCGAAGTGAAGTATACCATCTATAGTGTAAACTAATGTTTTTTTTTCAGCAGTTAAAAAAAAACACTGCATTTTATTTCCAGCACATGGGTATATTTGCTTGCAGAATTCAAATTCACCTCACCTAATTCACTTGTCGCATCTGTAGACGATAATAGCAGATTATTTTCTTCATGCACTTCTACCTGCATGAAGCTATTTTGGCTTTTAAATTGTCTCTGTGCTTAAGAGAAATATCTGAAATATGGTCCAGATGCATTTTTGGAAATAACTCTTTTCGTAATTTCATATGTCACACACATTTTTGTTTTGAGAAGCTAAGACTCGTCGGCTGACGTTTGGAATGGCCAGTCTGTTAGTTATTGGGTGCTTAAATCGGTTTAGTTTGGAGAAAACCTTCAGAGCTCCTCCATATGAATGTGTAAACACCAAAGCTGCAAGTGCAAATTTTACAAGGACGGGAAACTTTGCATGTCCTAGCGCATTGTTCAGTTCTGGAACAGCATGTCACAATTTTCCAGCAAAATCTTGGGAGGACTTTGTTCTCGCCTGAAAATTTGGCTAAAATGTTCCCCTTGACGCTTGTTAACGAAAACTACTCAGCACATAGCTAGTCGAGCTATTGTCTAAACACCCGATAGCAGTGTCTATTTTATTTGGACTTGCGCCCTAATGTAACAGACGGACTTTGTGTCTAGGTTTAAGGGAGATCTCCTCACAAAACTCCTATTAAAATAATATCGAGCTATTGAATGCCGATAACATGTAGCACAAAGAGGGTCCCAAACTAACGAGTAATAAATCATGAATATTGTCGAGTTTAGTCAGATTCTGTGGAAGTAAAATGGCATGTTGAGAATACCCTGGACAGAAAAAAAGACCAACAGAGAAGTACTGCACTCACTAAACGTACAGGAACATTGGCTCCTAAATACCATCGCAATAAGGAAGCTGAAATTTTTCGGTCATATAAAAAGACATAATAGTCTGGAAAACTGATGTTACTTTTCCAGATCACATTCAACCTTGTCATGGCAGTGATTGTCTTTGGAAGGTGGACATGGTCCCTGGAAAAGGGGGAAGGGGTCGACCTAGACGACGGTGGACCCAGGAACTTGTCTTTGGCTGATGCAGGTCGACTTGCCCTGAATCGTGATGCGTTCAGAGCAGCTGTAATGGAGACAACGTTCTGGAAAGAATACGTCACATGATGATGAAAATGGCATAACTATTTTTTTTTCTTTAAATTAATGAAAAAAAAATATCGAAGGCTTTTGTGAAATCGATGAAGTTATGGTATTTGGTTATTGCAAAATTGATCGATCAGTAATCTAATCTAATTGTTTCTTTAAATTAATGAAAAAAAAATATCTCGTTCAACCTCTGATGGGTTATAATTAGGATATATTTTGTTTTCAATTCCAAATAATATGAACAACTGCCGATATGAGATAGTGGCATCACATTTGTCAAATCATTGTAAATAGAGACAATCACGCTTATACGTTAAATAAAAAAATAAAAAATTTAAAAAAAAAAAAAAACGAACAAAATCAAGAAGAAACTCTGAACAAGAATAATATTAAGGTGGAGGGGTGTAAAGGCCTGGATGTTCCAGTTATATAACTGACTTTAACAGCTATTTAATTGACTTTCATCTGTTGAAAGTCATATGCATTGTAAGAAGAGCATCAGACCTTCACATTCTCAGCCATTAAATATTAACATTTGTTCGTGTTAAATGGCATAACTAGGAAAACGTCGAAACGTCCAGTTTCTGTGTCTAGTTTAACCAGGTACATGCAGCAAGTTAGTTTAAAATCCTTTGTCAGTCTTTCAGATAGCCTGGCCAATTTTTATGAAGAATATGCGAGATTTTTGCAACCATTTTTTTTCTCCAGAAACTATGAGATTTAATCCCAAATCAATAGTTCGAGAGATTAAGCTTCAAACAGGAACATTTCTTAGTGGCCAACGAAAATTATTTTGACACCTGCGCAGACCTACACAAAATCGAAAGGATATATGTAGTAACGTTCCATAAAAGATTATGTTAAATTAAAATTGCACACATGTTACATAAAAACTGCTACTATTTACGTAGTAAATGAAATATTTGTGAGGACATTAATTAACGAATAGTTTAAAGTAAATGGGAACGTATATTATATATCAAAGTTCAAGCAATTTTATCCTTCCGAGCTACAAATTTCTACGTCATCCCTGGCCTCCTTGCTCTCTTCGATGAAAACCCCACTGTCCAGGGTGACGTACATTCCTAGGCGGCTAGGCTAGGCTAGGCTAGTAGAAACCATTTTCTGGGAACATAGTTTTCTTGGGCGAAGAAAGCTCGCTAGCATTATACATTCATCTCAAGTAAAAACATAAAAGAATTAGGTACAACTTAAAACTTTACCTTATATCTTGGGGTACATGTTTAGGGATGGAATGGGATAATCGTCGAAACCCGTCAGGCGAAGTATAGATCACTGCCCTAGCTAGGTCTCCATGTCGACACGTTACATTTGGGAAATGCTTAGAACCCAGAACCTTATTAGTATAAAGTATTCAGCAAAGATGTCTCTGAAATCAGCTAGCTGTTTTTATAAGTTTAAAGAAAAACGACACGACGCATAAAACTAGGAACCAAGAAGCATCCACGTTGGAATGAGCAAGACCTGAATCGCAGCAAGGCCTCGACCAGTCATGATGGCGGACGAAAAGTTTCGGAACACAGCAGGCCTAACCATGAACATCAATTTTGTGATCTCTCATAGCACGATTTTTGTGCGCTTTCTGATATTATTCATGTATAGTTTTACAAATTTTAATGCCCTTATTGTCCACAGGTGTGCTTTACTAATTGATATTTCAGGATTGCAGGGGCAAGGAACACGGTACGTGACCTACATTTTTAGTCTGTCTTTAAAGCGTCAAGTTCAAGCAGGAAAATATGGATACATCCTAATCTTAGGAAATCTGTAAGTTAAATGAGTTTAGGTATTACATCTTCGTACAATTTCGATTTAAACATACCACTGTTAAGATGCAGTGCTTTAGTAATGTTGTAAAATGATAGATGGGCTTATAAAAATGTAGGTCACGTTGATTTCCAGAGTTGACCTTTGACCGTAGGTGTGGTTAGCCATGTGACTCGTTCAATAAACTCGTGGTAATGTTTTCAACAGTTTGCGGAAAAACAAGATTAACTGTTGTAATTTGGGTGTTATTTTTTTAATGAACGAATTAATAATTCATGCGTAAACTGCAAAGACTCTACTGGGGATCGCGAGAAAGGGTATTGGGTATAACAGAAAGACTGAAAACATTCCTACTTTCACGTGAACATTAAATTCATTTGACAGATGCATACACTTTTCTCCCTGGTAAATTCATAGTACAGTGTGTGCAGCAGTTGAAGTTAATAGTGTCGAGAATAGGCCTTCAACATGTTCATACCAATCCTTCCTATCCTGTTACCTCAGTGCAAGTTCTTTTCATTTAACCTTTTCACTGTTAAGGCAGTCCAATTTGAGGAACACAAGCGTTCAATGAGTAGGCCCTCCTAACATATTTTGGGAAACTTAGCACTCAAAAAACCAGTTATAATAGCATTGTCCTTGTAGCCTACTCAGTTCTGAGTGCCACCTTTTAAAACATATTTGTAAAAGCCCTGAGCATACGTCAACTGTATTTTGGTATATTATATCAAAGGAATGATGAGGCAATTTAACTCTTTAAGTCCCAGTCGACTTTATATATCCTCAGCGGTTAGACGCGCTTGGCCCAATCAACTTTATAAAGCGTTTAGTATATGTGCCTCTGTTTGAGACTGTTTCTAATTATAACTACCCACAAACCACCCAAAACGTCATTTCCGACTGCAAGTACATTCTTTTAAATACCGCATGTGTTTAAGAGTGAACGTGTTTCTGTTTTGAGATATTTATTTAAAAATGCACCGGGGTGGCCATTTTTGCTTGGGCCAAACCAACTTTTTTGCTTGGGACTGAAAGAGTTAAGGATTACAACCACAGTGCATCAGCATCATTGTAGAGATGCCTCTTTAAATGTAGTCTGGCCATCTGTTTCTGCATTTATTCTCATAATCATTGTATTATGTTTGGATTTTAGATCCATGTGCTGTGATTTCTTTTTCATTATTCTAATTTTGTTTTGCATCTGGTTTCATTTATGATATAGAAAGGCAGGGTCAGCAGTAAAATCTTAGTCACCCAAACACTTGTCAGTATCAACTGATTTCATTTTGTTGTTTTCATAATCCAGTCTATGACCAGTAAGAAGGGAGGTGTATATGCTGCACTCCAGTTCTCCGAGGGTTCTTCATATTTCTGTTATTATATTAATGAATTTATGGAGGACTCTGCGGTGCCTCATCTGTTTCCAAAGTGACCTTCAATTTAAACTGTCAAATGCCTTTTCCTTGTCCACAAATCTAACATAAATTTTTTCAGTTCAATCTGTGTTCTGCTGTAAAGCTCAGTGTGGCTATCTGGTATGTACAGGATCGGTTTTGTTCAAAACTTGCTTGTTCTCTCAATTGTGCATCTGTGGCCTGTTTTAATAAATTTACCCTTGTTCATTAAACATCAGGGGCCCAGCCTGGAGATTATCCTAGAACAAAAAGAGAATCGGTAGCCCAGTTGGTAGTTTGCAGAAAATGAATATTTACATAGACCATTATGTGCTAGAAATTTAGTTTAATTGCTTATGCCAATGCGGAATTATTAGAACATCACTATTCTGATGTTTACTTGTCTTATGGAAACTTATTTCCATTAGTGACCTGTAGTAACAGTCCGCTTTACATGTTTCTCATGTTTAATATACTGCTTAAAAATGTTTCAGGACGTCTGTGAAATATTTGTTTAAAGTGCTGTGTATTAAAAAAAAACATCCCGAGTTAATAATATATTTTAGACACTTACTTATTTACTTAGTCATTCCCCTTCTACCGTGAGGTGTAGAGGTTTGGAAGAGGGAGCGGCAGGCTATCCTATCAGCTGTCTTCCTCCTGGCCTGGTTCCATTCTAGTCCTCGGTCCTTCAAAGATAGTCTAATGTTGTCCTCCCAGTGGACTCTGGGTCGTCCTGGGGGTCTGGATCCTTGGCTCTTTGTTTCCCATGCTGGTCGTGGTAGCCGATCTTCTCCCATTCTGCAGACATGGCCAAACCATCTTAATTGGAACTGTTCTACTTGCGTCTGCAGGGGGTAGGATTTAAGGCCTTGACGTATCGTCTGGTTGCGTACCATGTCTCTTCTTGTTACTTCAACCACTTTCCTCATACCTCATTTCTGAGGTTTGGATCTGGCTTTTGTGGGTTGTAGTCATTGCCCATGACTCGCATCAATATGTCAAGACTGGGACATAGGTGGAGCGGTATACAGCCATCTTCGTTTTCTTACCAACCTCTCTCTTGCTGAGGAATCCTCGATTTATGGCCTGAAAAAGTCTCCCAGCTGCTGCTTTTCGAGTGGCCAACTCTTCTTTGATGCCTCCCTTTCGGTCTATAATAGCTCAGAGGTATTTAAAGTGGTCGACCTGCTCCAGGACCTGTTCTCCCAGCTTAATCTGATGTCTTCTTTCTTCTCGTGATATCACCATGGATTTTGTTTTAGAGCTGCTTATGACCATCCCTCTCTTCTCCAGCTCTTCCTTCCAGAAATATTTTAGACACAAGGACCAAAACAATCACTGAAAGAAAAAAACATGCATCGTTTTAAAGTTCATTGCACTGCTTATGTGGTAATATCAGATCATGAGAAACGCATGGGAGATAAGAACATTGCTATAAATGCTGAATGTGCTAGTAGGTTATCCTTAACAGTTGAATACATATTTATTTGCTTATGTTTTAGCTTGAAAAGTTCTTGGTAGTGATGGTGGTCGGATGAATGGTCACCTAGGCTACATTATCTATAATAAATAATTCAAACTGAATAGGTAATTGAATGTTGCCTTATGTATGTATGTACCATAACCCATTATAAATCGTTACCATGAAAGTGGTAGGGTGCTTGCTTCTCAAGGCAGATAGGCTTGGTTTGAAATCAGGTTGTTACACTCCTGTCTACCCCACTGTAAAAATGGGTACCTGACACTGTTCTGAGTTAAGAAAGGCAAAAGCAGCGAGGAAGAGAACTGGCCATCCCACCAGACACTGAGAAGTAGTGCAAGTGAAGTCTCTGTCACACCCCTACAGCAGTATGAGTAACGGGGTTAATTTTAACATTTTTTACTGTGTTAAAACTTGTTTTTTTAACTACTTGGTTATCATTCATAAATTCTCACAATACTGACAAAATATAGGTACCTCTTGCCCAGGGCAGAGATTACACATTCCTGCAAGTCCCACTGTTGACAAAACCATGATGGTTAAGACCAAGGTTCCATAGAAAGTAAAGGATTGGGGAAAATTATATTTGCAATAAATGTATGAATAAATAAGAATTTAAACTTTAGTTTCTGTTTATACCATCTTGAAATTATTTTTAAAAAATGATAACATTGATAATACAGCATGAGGAACATAAAAAACTGGAAGATGGAACAAAATTTCCATACATATCTCTAATTAAATAACCATTCTCGTAGTTTGCGTCTTTATTTTATCTTCATCTTTGGTCCTTGACAAAGCAATCAGTGATCATTATGCCTGATGGCAATTTTGCAGGGCATTAACATTCTTCACCTTACTCAGTCGGCAGCCATTTTGTGTTGTGCCCTAGCTCTGGTTCATACTTTGCATCTCTGCTTCCACAGTTTTCCACCAGATAGCTTTTGGTCAGCCTTGCTTTCACTTTCCTTCAGGAGTCCATAGCATGGCAGTTCTGGTGATGGTGTCAGGGTCTTGTCTAAGGAGATGGCCAACCAAATTCCAGTGTCTTCCCAGTATGATGGTGCGCATGTCTTCTTGGTGGCTCCGAGTTAACAGTTCTTGGTTGATGATGGTGTTCGGCAGGAAAATTCAAAGAATTTTCCTTAGACAGGTTGTGTGGAAAGGGGACTGTTTGGGCATTCCTTTTTCTGGTCTTCATTTTTACAATATATATTTAATATAACATCATATTGGTTAGCTGAAGCATCAGCAATTTTGTTCTTTAAAAAAAAATATCAATGGATGGCTGTCTCCTTTTGCTTCTCAAATCCTCCTTCACTTCCTTATAAGATCTCGGCAGTATTCCAGCCCTCACTTAAAGTTTAAGCTAAGCTCAATAACTATTAGAGTCCTTAGAATGGCCAACAAAGTTTAAAGTATTTGCTAATAAAAATTAATTAAGATGATTCCTGTAATATGTGAATGTAAATATAATTTGGAATCAAGTATTTCAGGAACCGATAAATGTAGAAGTACATAAATACCTAATGTATGTTAGATATTCTTCAACTTAAATATCCCAACGTTACTCAGACTTTAAAAAAACCAATTTAAGAAAGAATAAAAATATTCACATCAGACTGCTATACTGGTAATGAAAACCTCTTTCCACTGTTGGTGAAAAGGTATACATTTAGCTCATATGTACTCAGAATTGGCATTGGGGAAATAATGGTTGGCAAAGAATTACTGTATATCAGGTACATGCAGCTGAAGAGAAGATCACGTTGTCTTAAAAAATATTGTTAAAATTAATTAAAAAACATTCAAACATTAGTTGTAGAACAATGGACCCTGTTGTTTGTCTGATGAATGCTATGGATCCCTTTGATTGTCCAGTGAATGCTATGGACCCCTTCTTGGGATAAAAATGTACATAATAATAATAGCCCCTTTAGTCATAACTGACTATGGGAATGCGCCCCTGAGCTGACAGCCCTCAGCTGCTTATTTTCCTGGTGCTCCTTTCGACGTTTTCTCCCCTCTGCTTGTTGTGTGAGCCTCTCTTCGCCTAATCTGAGTTGGCGCCGTAAATAGCATCGCCACTTAGTACATAAAATAAAAAAACTTTACATTTTTAATTTGAGGGGTCTGTGCACCACAGGTTAAGAAACCCTGCTGTAGAGATAGAATATAATATGATATAGAGAGAAGCGAACAACGAAATAAGAAACATACAGTGACAGATATTGAAGAAAATATGAATGTAGTATTTAACAGTGGAAATAAATACAAAGATACTGCAGGCCAGAATCAAGGCTAGTAAAAGAGTTTAACATGCAGACAAGGCAAGATATATAAAAAGATAGTTAGTTCCATAGCAGAAACTGCTGTAGGGGAGTGAAGTGTTAGGGACTTCCCTGTACTAGGTTTAAGATCTGTGAGGTGTTTCCCTTCCTTGTGTGCTGCCTTTGCCTTCCCTAACTCAAGAGCAGAAACAAGACATAGATTTCTAATATGATGGCTTGTCACATTCAAAACAAAAATGGCCATTTTCAGCAATACTGTTATGTATCTAAATCTTGGACAAACAGAACAGTTAATCAGCATAAATTAAAACAAAATCCGATGAAAAATATAAGGAGTTTCAAAGATGCTGTTGTG
Organism: Oreohelix idahoensis; assembly: GCA_024509875.1. Classification (NCBI taxonomy): domain Eukaryota; kingdom Metazoa; phylum Mollusca; class Gastropoda; order Stylommatophora; family Oreohelicidae; genus Oreohelix; species Oreohelix idahoensis. The sequence goes on along the minus strand of JAMPIV010006567.1, from coordinate 417,094 downwards.
CTAACAAGTAGAAAAGTTAGAATAAATGGAAAATGCTACAAATGTAAGGCTGTCATCAATAGTCAGCTCTCAAACAGGCTAAATTACCTAGGACAAGCAGAAGTAAGCTAACAAGCAAGCAAAAGCCGGGCTGTTTATTCAGAAGAATTAAATATGCTTAACCTGGAGGGCTTTCACAAAGAAATTGGAGTACAATAGAAATGAATCAGAAGCTACTGGAAGAAAACAAACAGAGATGGAGTTTTAGAAAAAAATTTCAGTAAAAGCCATACACGCACAGAATGCTGCAGAAGGGAAAAGTCCATAATTGTTTACTTTAGTCTAATTATATCACTGGCTTGTTTTTTTATTACATGTTTCATTTTTTATTATTCTTTTTTTCGAGTAATGCTGGTAGTTAACTAAGTGGAGCCTGATCCTAACAAAGTAATACTCGATCATTTCCTTTATCACCAGAACATATTGTCATTGTGAGCCGTTGAGTGCATAGGCGGTCATTTTTTATCAGAAGGATGCAGTGTTCATTCCAGAGGATGCCACAAGCAGTCATTTTCCTTCACAGGATGCCATAAGCATTCATTTTCTTCCACAGGATACCATATGCAGTTGTTTTCCTGCACATAATACCAAATGCAGTTGTTTTCCTCCACAGGATACTATAAACAGTCTTTTCTCCACAAGATATCATGAGCATTAGTTCTTTCCACATGATACCATATGCAGTTGTTTTTTCTCCACAGGATGTCATGAGCATTAGTACTTTCCACAGGATACCATATGCAGTCGTTTTCCTCCACAGGATATCATAAGCAGTCATTTTCCTCCACAGGATGTCATAAGCAGTCATTTTCCTCCACAGGATGTCAAGCAGTCATTTTCCTCCACAGGTTTTGATAAGCAGTCATTTTCCTCCACAGGATGTCATAAGCAGTCATTTTCCTCCACAGGTTTTGATAAGCAGTCATTTTCCTCCACAGGATGTCATAAGCAGTCATTTTCCTCCACAGGATGTCATAAGCAATCATTTTCCTCCACAGGTTTCCATATGCAGTTGTTTTCCTCCACAGGATGTCATAAGCAGTCATTTTCCTCCACAGGTTTCATATGCAGTTGTTTTCCTCCACACCATACTAAAAGTCTGTTTTTTCTCCATAGGATGTCATGAGCAATAGTTCCTTTCCACAGGATGCCATAAACAGTTGCTTTCCTACACAGGATGTCATGAGCAGATCTTTTTCTACACAGGATGCCATAAGCAGGCTCTTTTCTCCATATGATGCCATAAGCAGTCATTTTTCTCCAACATTTATGCCATAAGCAGTCCCTTTTCAGCACAGGATGCCAATCGTTGAAGTTTCCTACAGATTTTTAGCTGATGTTCTTCACAACCACTATGCCAGATTGTCAGTTATATTCTATCTTATTTGCCACTAGTTTTTCCGTTAATTTTGTTTTATTTTCAAATATTCGCCCTCACAACTACAGACATGAGTATTTTTTTAAATTTAGGACACCTACAGCACCACATTAAGTGGCAGCTTTGTATTTTTTCACTGTTATACGAAACTGTTCTAAACAGTTTACTGTGACCAGACTGACAAGGACTTCCTATGTTCATTGGTTTGTTTTATTTCTATTTTAATATATATTTTATTTTCAGAACTTATGCACTATGAAGAAGTGTGTGAACAAGGCTCCCTTGTCAGTTTATGGCCTGAACCAAAAGACTGGTGATACAAGGAATAAGACCACAGTTTCCCAGCGTATGGTATCACATAGGCAACAGGGTGTTGTAAGATATAATTTACGTCTTAAAATCAAGTACAGCGAGCGACAATATGACAATTCAGTTCACCCACGACTGTGGAGTTATTGAGCAAAGGGAAGTAACTGCAACAGTGCAGGATATCAGAAGTATTGCTACTGAATTATTCCCCTTGATATGCTTTTGGATTGCCTAATTGATACTGCATTTTTCAGTGGTGGGCTTGATCAGAGATTTTTCACTAAGGCTTCATAACACATATTGCTTAGCTTAGTTATTCAAATTACATACATTGTTGACGCATTTAGCCTTCGTTGATAGCGGCAATAAAAATATACACTGAAAAGTTATGTGTTTTTGCAGATTTGTTGTCACATTCTTATGACAGTAAACCATAACATTCTTTCAGTTATCCAGTCATGTCATCTTTCAAAAACGAGTCGATGTCTTGAAACTGCATTACAAAAGTTAGTCCAAAAATCTGATCTCTGCGGACCGAGTGCAAGGAATTGTTCTGAAAAATTGAAAACTTTCATCAGCTTGACAACATTTTTATTACAATTATTTTGCTGGCAAATCCTGATGAGTCACAGCATCTCTCCTGACCATTAAAACAATAACATCTGGAACACAAGAGCTAATCTATTGGAAAAAATAATTATTGCCATTGTGTAATTTGACACAATGAAGGAAAGACGGATAAAGAGAAGATAATGGACAATTTGACATCATAGCATAGAAAGAAGTCAACAACATAATTGTTAAATAGTTCTGGAGATAGTTGTGAAGAGGCATGATCACATGCCACCAGGCATGGTACTCGATGAAGTTAACATGTTGCCTTTTTGTACAAATGAAGTACCAAGTCTTGAACAGCCTTCATGGACCATATTCAAGAGTAAATGTTGTTATGGAGGACAGTTCTGAAACTTGTAAGGAGAAGAAGCATAGTATAAAAAAGATGGCGAAGTCGTAAATGCAGAAGAGAAGTGGAAAAGCAAGCAACAGGGAAATATGTGATGTCACGTATGGAGATCCATGATCAAGATACAACAGTCCGAAATCAACCAGATCCTGTAGAAAATTAGCCACAAACACTTAAACAAGCAACAACGGTACAATTGCATAGCCGACTTCTAAATACTTCAAGTTGTGAAGAAACATGGAAAAACAAAGAAAATAAATTGAGCCTAATGAGACTGTATGGTTCCTGCGAATCTCTGGGGAAACAAAAACTGCTCCCAACAGAAGTGTCATAAAATGTGACGTCGTGCATGAGGCCGGCAACCTCATCATATAAAACAGTTGCTACACTACTAGAGCACATGAAATGCTATTGCAGGCTTTTTGAAAATTGGGGACCAGCTGCATTGGTTTCCCCATGGTTAAGAATAAAATGGGACATTTGTTGGTTGAAATTTGAACTAAAAAAATATTACAAAGAAAATTGCAGTCATCTAGAAAAGGTAAGAGCATACAGGAGTAAATTATATCATACTTTGGATTTTGAGGAGATAAAGGTAAATAAAATTAGTATTCATGAAAAGAAACAGATGGCTCAGAAAGCAAGAAACTGGACATGACAAGCAAAAAGGGCCAAGTAAACTAAAGTGCACATGGAGTAAGCTTTGAATCAACTCCGAAGTTAAGCTGTCAAAGTCGAACCCTGATTGAATGAAGAGGTTTTCTCAGTGACTTATTCCTACCCTGACATGATGAGGATAATGAAGGCCAGGTATGCAGTCTTAATTTTGATTTTATGGACACAGCTTGTTGCATATTACAAACAGCTCAAAACATGATGACATCTTTTTCTTTTTAATGTGTGCCTGTTTTGCTCAAAATCTGAGTCACGCTGTAAAGCTGAAGTTTGACTATAAATTATAAGTGGACATTCTGCATTCAGTGATCTTAATGCCTTTGATTGAATCGTAGATGGTTCCAAGTATTTTGATCTCAAAGTGTTGCAGATGCTCATTATCATTGCCTGTTTTGCTCAAAATCTGAGTCACGCTGTAAAGCTGAAGTTTGTCTCATAGCAGATACTGCCATAGGAAAGTGAAGTTTTAGAGACTTCTGTGTACTAGGTCTCAGCTTATAAGTTGGGCTGACCAGTTTCCTTCCTTGCTGCCTGTCTTCCCTAACTTGGATACCCATTTACTACTGGGTAGACTAGAGCATAATTCAACCAGGTATTGAACCTGGTAATTCTGCCTCGGCAAGCAGAGTAGTGCAGTATTGTTAGGGTATTACTGGTGTAATATACATTTATATTTTTGTTACATGTGCATTTTTTTGGTGTCATATCTTACAAGCTTTTTTATAGGATCTATTACTGGCTTGCAATTCATTTTCTTCACGTTGTTGATTAACTAGGGCTGCTGAGCTTCTCGCTGTTTTGCACCAATACCAAGTTGAAGGATCCTTGGTATTATCTACACTGTAGATCTAGGATTGTCCTGTGGCTTCTCTGTCATTACGAAATGTGTCGAGTTGAAGTCATGAGCTCCAGTTTCTCCAGCCCAAATATGTAGAGCCAAAATACTGTGCTCTGGTTCTGGGCTCTCCCAAGGAATCGTCATGTCTTACACAGAGCCACTTCTCAGCTCCCCCTGCCTATCATGGGGTCCATAGTATGATCCTCCTTCATGCAGCCACCAGGTAGAAGCCAGAGTTATGGCAGGGGCTCAAGTGACTCCTCCAAGCTTAGTGTGCAATGCTGGGCTCTCAACATATTTCACCACTCGGGGAATCCCTGAATTGTGTTGATGATTTCAAGAGTCGGTGAGAGTTTAATTAGATTCACAGACAGGTTCACTTCCACATTTGTATACTATAGCATTGTGCTTAGCTGATGGTCATATAAAGATGACTCCAGATATGCCTCCATGCATAATCATGTTAAATAGTGTGCCCAAGTGCTTCAAGGTTTTTTCTTCGTAAGGATCATGCCACAAATCTTTTTTGTTTCCATTAAATTCTCTTGGTGTGTTTTCCTATTATTTATTTTCCAACCTGAATTTGAATCGACAGTTATTATTGCTTGTTGTTTTGCTGTGTAGTTTTATTAAATATTTCATCTCACGGCAGTGATTAATTTTACAAGCAAAGATTATCTTGTAACCTCTTATCTTCTTCTTCTTCCTCGTTCGTCCTGAAAAGGACGGTGGTTGCGTTGTGTCTGTTTACGACTAAGCTGTGATATCTGCACCTTTCGGTCGACACATCCGACTTCTGCATGGCATTTTTTGGGACCGGGTTTGCCTTCCCACTGTGATCCATACTCGCTCAGCCAGACTGCAGTGATGCAATCTGTTTCCAGGACCACCACGTGGAGGTGGAGTAGGGTCTTGACCAGCTCTGGTTCGCTGATCCTGGTGCAAGCAGTCAAGCTATGGGTCGCTGACTGCATTCTCTATTGCTGCATCTTTTGGTCCCTCTTATGATTGTCAGGGTTTTTGAAAAGACAATAGAAAGAATATGATTACTGCTTCCATCAGGTATATTGTAAAAGGTGACAAGGTGAAGGCTGCTTACCAACCTCATTATGTTCAAGAAATTACCTTGGGGACCACTGGAAGAGTCAGTGAATTTTTTTACCCCTGCCGAACATAAGGCTGCAACTACTGATTGCTACCTTGATTTCTGTTTTGGATTGTCCACTTCAACTCCGCCATTGATAGCGTAGATGTCTTAGCTTCCTCTTCCACTGTTCATTTCAAAGGTCTCTTTAGTCTCCCAACTTTTCTCTTCCCTGTAGGTTCCAGTCTAAAGGGTATATCTGATTGTATTGGTATTTTGTTGTTTCCTTAGGGTAATTCCTATCCATCACAGTATTTTATCTTTAGTATCCAGCCATGATGGCTGTTATTTTGTTGTGTTTCACAAGTCTGTGTGTTTTTTAAATAGTCTATAGTAAGCTATCTGGCCGGGGGCCAATTGAAAGGGTAAGGGGCCAGACCTATAAAATGACATGCAACGGCAAACTACTGTACTGTTGGCAAGACATGTATAGTGAATGTACTGTGAAAAAAATATAATGAATCTGTTGTTCTAATTTGTTTTGTAATTTGTAATATGACATGTAATTATTTATTTCAAACATACATTTGTGTGTTATTTCAAAGGTGTTTCAATCAACAATAAGCAAAACTGGTTGGCGGGCCGGTCAAAACTGGTTGGCGGGCCGGATCTGGCCTGCGGGCCGTAGTTTGGCCACCGCTGGTCTATAGTATATCTGCTAATTGATAAGGAGAATATGACATGCATCTGTTAGTGAATGTCTGGAATTAGGACATGATAAAGGTTTTCTGCATGGCATCATTTTGATATGGCTCAATGCACCATTTTGAGTGATAATATACATGCATCATCATCTCCTTTTTTGCTACTTATGGAGCCACCACTGCAGATGGCCCTCTTGAAGCTGAAGCAGTTTTGCAGTAGTGGTTACTCTAGCAATGTATTTTACATGATGAGGTTGTCAGTGCCATGCACATCCTCATATTGCTTATCTTTTATGACATGCCTTATTCTTTTTTATACTATTCCCAGCCAATTTGACAACATATAGAGAACCATTAGTTCATCACAATTTTCATTTGCTCTCCTGTCTGAGCATGGAACCACATGTGAAGCTAGTCTCATTGTAGGAAGCCTGAACCAAGATTCACATGCTCCTGTAGCAGTTTATTTTACATTATGAGGTTGCCATCTACATGCAAAACCTTCATATTAGTTGCCTTGTATGACATGCCTACCAACGGGCTGATCACCCGTTTGCCAGTCACTTCGATTACGGAAACAACAGCAGATGGATTGATTTGCCGTTGCCCTAAAGACGCCAATAGGCATATTATGGCAAAGAAAGCCTTGTTGCCTAAGTAGGCGTGGCCACTGACTGCTTCGACGGTCGGTGGCTAAGGACGGAAGAAGAAGAAGAAGAAGATGACATGCCTGAGTTAAAAAAGTTAGTTGCTTATCCTTTACAGGACATGGCAACCAACCCCAGCTTTTATTGGCTGTTTGTGATTTTTCTAGGCAATTTGTTTTCATTCAGTAGTTTGCCATTGCTTTCTGAACGGAATGGCGCTTATACCATTGTTAAAAATCCACACAAAGCGATCGGCTACCAAACCGCCTGCAGCAGGTTTCGAACCTGGTATATCTGGATTATGAAACTGCGTTCATATCCATTAGGCCACAGACGCCGACATGCCTGAGAGATAACTTAATTCCAGAACCTTAAATATTAGTGAAACTAAAACACTGCGCTGTTATTGTCTGAATGCACGGTGGTTTTTAGGGTCTCGGGGGGAGATGAAGGAAGATTAGGATCACTGTTTCTTCAAGTACGTCGTCAAGCTGTGACTAATACGGGCTTTCTACCTCGTCATGTAAAACAGATTGCAATAGAAACCACCACTGGAAGAGCACATAAAAATGCTTTTGCACAAGCTTCTTGCAGGAGGATAAAGTACAGGGGTGACAGCATGCACTATAAAATGTCAACAAATCCAATCTCTCATCATCACAAGCTGCTGTCTGCATAAAATTACCATCATTTATAACTCAAATGTGCCCTCTTTCGTGTAACAGTAATAAGTGTGTAAAGGCTAAAAGATACATCCTTTAAAGAAATTTATCACTGTGGGCCACGTGAATGTATGTTTTGAGCAGTTTCCATTGTAAATAAATGATGCTGTCCACTTCCAGTCAGTTTATTATGCAGTCTTCTCATTCAGAAGGTCACCAGCATCTATATTCAGTTTCCACGGTTTTTTTTGGGGTTAGGAGACGTTATGAGTTACAGATTAAATGTTATTATTATTTATTCACTGAGCACATGTTTTGTGAAAGTCATTGACAGTACAGGTCTGCCTAAATTTCACCAACCCTGCCTAGATCTTGTCACAGAGTAGAGTTAAAGCTTCCTTATTCAAATTAGCTTTGCTTCACCTTCCATTGTTATAATACCAGCAAGTATAAACTGTGATCTGTACTGGTATTTGTTGCACTGTTTTCTTAATCGAAATAGAGCTGAGTAATGAATCTTCAATTTTTTGTTGTTTCATCATTTTATGAACCATTAAAAAAAAACATGTTTGTTATCAGACTGCTTTCATGAAGTTTTATGTGGGCTTTGGAAATAGCTTCTTGACAAGTGTTGGCTGTCACGCTGCTTTCCTAAGTGACAGAATCACAGGATTGACATTTTGAATAATACAGTAGTGCTTTTCTTTCAGAAATGGTTTCTCTTGTACATTTGTTTAACACTTTGCTGACCAAGTTCGACGATCGTTGAATTTCCGCTATATACCCTTGGTGACCAAGTTCGACAAGAGTCGAATTAGTAACACTATAAAAGCAACAGGGCAGCCGTATTGATAGTTTTACAAAACAAGCCTCATGCGGGTATTTGTAGCATTCCAAAATTGCTGCGCCCATGAGTGATATCGTATAACGTAATCTAGCGGAGATCTGATTAAAATGTCATTATTTTTAGTAGAAGAGCCCGTTCATTGTTTTCATCATGTGTGATGACGAAAACCAGACTTATAACAGATGATTCTGACTCTGGCAGCGAATCTGGAGCCGAAAGTGATATCTCATGGCTAAGTAGAGATGGGTCACTGAATAATAACAAGTGGCAGTAGTTACCGTACATCTGAAGCAGGAGATGGGTGTGGCACAAGAGACCACAGCAGGACTGCACATCAAAATAATCCGTGGAGATGGAAAAAGCCTGCTCAAAATGAACTTATTAAGCTTGACATTCTTCTTCCATATGAAGAACAACAAGGTGTCACAGCAGAAACAACTGAATATATGTCCATTGATTTTTCAAACTTTTTTTTTTTGACACTGCCATAGATCTGATCACTGACGTGAATTGGTACGGAGAAAATCACCTATCTCAGTGCACAGGAAATGCTAAATACAAGAAGCATACTTGGGATAAAACTGATGCAGTTGAAATTTCTGCATTCATAGGCCTTCGGATTGGTATGGGAATCTGTTGCAAACCGGCAGTCTCAGACTACTGGTGTAAGAACTTTTGGTTGAATGATACACCATATTCGAGGGTCATGAGTCGGAACAAGTACCAACAGCTCCACAGAAATTTTAATAATGGAATCAGAATTGAGAGGGGGCAGCCTGGGTATGACCCCTTCTTCAAGCTCAGACCCCTACTGGATATTATTTTGCCTACATATAAACAACACTACACACCTGGGCAGGAGTTGTCAATAGATGAATCGATGGTGAGGTTCAAAGGTAGAATATATTTCAAGCAATACCTGCCAACAAAACCCACAAAGTGGGGATTCAAAGTATTTGTACTCACCGATGCTAAAACACAATACTGCCTGAAATTGAAAATTTATACTGGTAAGGCAAATGATAAAGGTTGTGTTGGGGCATCTTCCAGGGTTGTGAAAGATCTTGATGGATATGGCAACAAAGGACATATTCTCTACTGCGACAGCTTTTATTCAGCCCCAGCTTTATTTCAAGAGCTGAAAGAAATTCAGATTGGTGCATGTGGAACAGTATCTGAAAGTAGGAAGCATTTTCCTGAAGAAAAAGCAACTCAGATTGAAAAAGGCAGATCATCCTGTGTTTTGTGCAATAGAAGATAAAAGGCATGCTGGCATGACACGAAAAAGAGTTAACCTTATATCTACTGTTCACTCTAATGATGTTATGGACAAGACAGTTAGAAAAAGAGGAATTCCTGAGGGCAGAACAATTCAGAAGCCAGTGCTTGCAGAAAAATACAACAAAAGTATGGGAGGGGTCGACCACTTCGACCAACTGGGTGCAAGCTACCCCTACCCACACAGATCCTATAAATGGTACCTTCCATTATATCATTTCTTAGTTGAAACTGCCCTGGTCAATGGGCACATAACCTACAACACTGCAACTCCACAAAATAGATCAAAGCAAAGAAGTTCAGGAAGGATGTCAGTCTCGCTCTTATTGAACCTGCAATTCTTCGATGCAATGTGACACCTTCAAAACCACAAGTCACAACAACACGACTTACTGAACGCTACTTCATTGATAAATATGAAAGGGCAAGGTACAAACCAGAATCAAATTGTGTAAGGCTGCAGGGAAAAGAAGCCAGACTTGCATGTACTGCCCAGATTGCAATGTACCTCTATGCCTGACCCTGCTTCGTTATACCACACAGTCGAGGATTATCAACATTCCCGACCAAGACTCTTGCAGAGGCCTACAGCTACAACTTCAACCCCAGTTACTGAAGGAAGCAGCTCAAACTCCAACTAGAGGTACTTAACTACCCAAACACTCATTTTCAGATGCCACAGACACAGAATCCACCCAAAAAAGACAAATACAAAAATTAAATTTTTGCATTTTATTCACAATTTTTGCTAACCTTTTATGTTGAAATACGTGATCAATCCCTCTTTTCACACAACATGCCTAAGAAAAATTCACCGAATCTTTTGGCCAAATACCATCACTAACCAAGATCTGCTTACTCGTAGCAAGCAAGAGGACATGCACACCATCATAGCTGGCAGACGCTGGAGCTGGGTTGGCCATGTCCTCAGAAGAGATCCCGATGCCATCACAAGAACAGCTATGCTTTGGACCCCTGAAGGAAAACGAAAGAGAGGCCGACCAAAAACAACCTGGCGGAGGACTGTGGAGGCTGAGATGCAAGGAATGAACCAGAGTTGGGGCACTGTACGAAGGATGGCCACCGACCGAGCAAAGTGGAATCAATTTGTTGTTGCCCTACAAGACGCCACTAGGCGTGATGGCCACTGACTACTTTGACAGTCGGCGGCTAAGGATCAAAGAAGAAGAAGTGATCAATCGTTCAATCAGTACATCAATCAAGCCTATTTTATTCATTGCCACCCATGTCTCTAACATTTTATAGCTTTGACATTGAACAAATTCACTAAAAACTGGAAAAAGATCATGGTTTTAAAACCATGAAATTTCTATAAATAGCCACATAAATTCAAGATGGCTGCCATGCTCATGTGACCAATTTACATAAAATGTTTTTTCGGATGTAGCAACCATTCATAATGGTGCTCTGAAAATTTCAAAGCCCTATGTCTGTTTTTCAATTTTTTATGAATTTTCCACACAAAAAAAAGTTATTTTTAAAGAAATCTGCAAACAACCTTGGTAATGGGAGACAGTAATGCTCCAGATTGCTGGTCAGCAAAGTGTTAAATGGGCAGCCATAATGCTAAATCCTACATATCTGTTTGAATTTTATGAAGTTAGTTTATTTTCTTAGTATAGTATATGTTTTTTTTTTAAAATTGGGTATAATTTTTCCTTGATGAATATTTGCATTTAAAATGTTTTAGTTCTTTGTTTTTACACAAGTGAAACCATTAATCATTCTTAGAATCTTTTTGCAGATTTACGATCAAGTTGCAGTTTCATGACTGTCTTCTATCTTGCAATGTCAGGAGAAACCATCTCAGAGTATTAAATGAACTGTTCCAAACTATTCCTGTTCAGTCAATGGGCACAGCTTTTTTGGGAAAGTATATTTGCAGTTCAGGCCTAATTCATTTTGCCAACCCAAGATCTTGTTATGCCAACTGAGAAACGAGATCTTAATGCTTTGTTTATTCATAGTGAGTTAGTTGTCCCACCATCCATTTTTATACTACCGGTACTAGTATATGCACGCAATGGACATTTTTTTGTGCATGGATTACCATAATGTTGCCAACACAGACACTTTGAACTTTATGAATCAATAAATAACAAAACTTAGGTAATGAATCCTCAACATCGGCACACTAGTTTATTTCCATGCCTCATCGGAGGAAGTATCATGTTTTATGATTGAATTCCACCATTTAATTTATACACACCTGTAACACATTTCATTGCATATTGCGAAAATATATAACAGTGTAGCCTGAAAATCTGACGTATTCTTCTGTAATGTTATTCATTGTGAAGTATGGTATAACTTCTTTTATTTTATGTACATTTTCAGAACTAACAATAGTAATCTCAACAGAAGCTGTGGGTGGTCAACATCAGGTCTTCACTAGCACCATGGCAGTGTAGAGCTTGTCTTACCCTATTTGTTTCCCCATGGGTCTCTGAGGAAAGAAAAACAACGAGATGAGAATGGGAAAAAGGAGAGGACCAGTGCTGCAGACGGCATGTCGTACGAGGTGACTAAGAACGGTTAACAACAACATGTAAAACATTTGCTAAGATAGCCCCACTTCAAGAGCACATACAGTGCTTTGGCGTAAGCATACTGCAGTGGGGTCTGCTATGGCGATTGTCTGCATAATCATTAAGGGGCAGATAAGGAACATCAATTTAGTTTGTCTTAGACTTGCCGTATTAACTGTAAAAGGTAAAGGCAGTTCTAAAACAGAAACTGCCATAGGGCAGTGAAGTATTAGAGATTTCACCATACTAGGTTCAACTTTATGGGCATCTGACTGCTTTTATGTTAGGAAAGGCAAAGGCAGCAAAGAAGGGAACTGGTCACCCCCATCTCTGGAAGCTGAACATTTGACTTCCCTACTGCAGTATCTGTTATGGGACTGCCATTGTTAGAATGAAGCATGCCGCTACTAGGTTTCAGTTGGTAACTGCCGTGAGAGGAAAGGGCTGTAACTGCTTAGGCAGTTGTAATTGTTTCGAATGTATTGTGCATTCTTGTTGATGATTGGTTATCATTTGAAAGAACTTAGATGGCATAAGATAGGAGAGCATGATATGTCCTGATTGAAAGTCTATACTTCACAGAGAGCTAAAGGGTAATGATTGACACATTGTGGGTTTTGTATCCCGCTTGTTCTGGTCCATTTGGATTTGGCAATCTTAAAAGTCCTATATAAATACTGAATTACCTCTGGGGATTATCAGGATTTGTTTCCCTTCCCACCAAATGTTGAATTGAGAGGGTTTTATTATAACTAAACAGCTTTGAATTTGAAAGTGCACAGAGAAAAAATACATCATATAATAATAAATGCAACTAACGATAACCAGGCTGGGAGATAACATTCCTATAAGTTGTGGAATCATAACTATATCTTGGCGGCAATATAATCAAAATTGAAGGGACATAACGTTATAAAAATAACAGTACTCTTCTTCTTCTTCTTCCTCGTTCGTCCTGAAAAGGACGGTAGTTGCGTTGTGTCTGTTTACGCCTAAGCTGTGATATCTGCACCTTTTGGTCGACACATCCGACTTCTGCACGGCATTTTTTTAGGACCGGGTTTGCCTTCCCATTGCGATCCACACTCGCTCAGCCAGACTGCACTGCTGCAGACTGTTTCCAGGACCACCATGTGGAGGTGGAGTGCGGTCTTGACCAGCTCTGATTCGCTGGTCCTGACGCAGGCAGTCAAGCTATGAGTTGCTGACTGCGTTCTCTATTGCTGCGTCTTTGGGTCCCAAAATAACAGTACAAAAGGCAAGACAAGCATTTATTGGAGATGAAATCAAAAGAAAATCAAGTCTAACACTTCTTCTTCCTCGTTCGTCCTGAAAAGGACGTTGGAAGTCTAACACAAACATAAGAATCTCCAGCTCAAATGTCAGTCCTGTTGTATGACTAAGGCATGGAAAACTTCTTCCTCATTCGTCCTGAAAAGGATGTTGGTTGCGTTGTGTCCGTTTACAGCAAAGCTGTGATATTTGCGCCTTTCGGCCGACACATCTGACTTCCACATGGCATTTTCTGGGACCGGGTTTGCCTTCCCTCTTCGACCCCTCCTCTCTTGGCCAGACTGCAGTGATGCAGCCTGTTTCCAGGACCACCACTTGGAGGTGGAGTAGGGTCTTGGTCAGCTCTAGTTCGCTGACACAAGCAGTCAAGCTATGAGTCGCTGACTGCATTCATCTTGTTTGCTGCGTCTTCGGTCCCAAGCATGGAAACAACAAAAATGAAACTACAGAGGTAGAATTTCGTTAATGTGTGCTTGCGCGGAAAGAAGGATTGAATGGTAAAACAAGATTACTGATTTGGAACTGATGGAAGGAACTAGACAAAACACCAGTGGAACAGGAGGTAAGAAGACGCTCTTGTTTGATATGATACACTTTAAGAAAACCAGTTAATAGAATTAGAAGGCAGTCCATGCTATGGAATTCCCAGGGTTGAAGAAATAGAAACTACACAAAAAACACAGGAGTTGGAGGCAGACATGGTCAGACCTTTAGAGGATGGCACAGTACAAGAGGGCGTGACATGTTGTTGATTACCTGTGCTCCATGAGGAGCTAGAAGGTACTGATGATGTAACTTAATGTGTTATACAGATGAATCAGTAGCCCTGTGTAGTTCCTTCTGATGAGACAGTGGGACTACTGATCCCACCAGAGGTAACTGCGGTTAGATTGTGCACGGAGCTGGCAACTTCACCATATAAAACAATTTGCTGCATAAATTGTCAATGTAGAAGTGCATAAATGCTTTCGTGCATGCTTCTTTTATGGGGGAATCCTGCAATGTTGGTCTATGGTTCGTTCGTTCGTTACGATCCCCTAGGGTTCGAGTTGTTCGCTCTTTTACCCTTGCAACAAAATTTGGGGCATTGATTTTGGGCTTTCTTGCAAACCCAGAGAACTTCCCCGACTCGGCGGGCTATAACTGGTGGAGGTCACACCAGACCCGCTAATTGGCGAATGTGCAATGCCACGAGAAGGATGGTTCTCTACCCTGCAAAGGGGGTCTAACAATGATGGTCTAATAATCCATAAGGAGCGAAAACGGAGTAGCTAAATACTATTACCTGTTATGGTTAGTTAAGAAAATACTTTACTGGTGTCCCATTATGATTCATCCATCTGTCTTTGTATAAGATAACTGCTTTTAGTATCAACACAAGATACTTCATTATCATTATAGAACCAGTCTTTAGTTAATTTTTTGTTTGCCGCCAGCCTATCAGCGTCTTTTAGTGCCTAATTCTGCAGGGATATGGAATCCACTTGATCATACTTCATTTTAATTTTTTTAAAGACTTGCAAGGTGCTGCTCTTTATTCATTTAGCTGTATTTTTTGTTTGGCAAATAGTGGTGATGTAGCTTCCACTATGGTTCTCCTGGTAGGATATGTATTTCCATTGAGGATGTTGTAAGCGGTGACTTAAGTGAGGTTGTGCATGAGCTTGGCAGCCTCTCTTGTTACAAAATTGTTATAGAAATCACTGCTGCAAAAGTACGTGACACACTTTGTCCCAGGAATGTTACATTGTGACAGTTGCAGAATTGGCTACATGCTCCTTAAGGAGTGATGGTGAATTTTTTGTTTTTACAATTTCATTTCTCTGAAATTATTAGATTTCTCTGTACTACTATTTCTTCTTTTCCATTCAGGTAAATTTTGTCTGTCCATTTTTACTTCAGCTTCTGTAAGGATGTGTAGTACATACATACAATTTTTTATTTTACTATTTCCATGGCAACATTTTATTCTTTACATCTCCCACACATTGTGTTCATTTTCAATTCTCACATTGCTGCCTTGTTAATTTATTGAAAAGATTTGATTGTGACTTGTTATGAAAAGTTATTACCACATACCGTAAAATCTCGCGTATAATACGCACAATTTTTACTCATTTTTGCCCGCTAAAACTAGGTACCACAAACTGCCACTTCGCGGGGGTCGAAACATTCCTCGCGACTGTTTTCTGGAGCAAGCTGTTTGGGTCTTGCTTGCACGTGTTAACAGGCATTCCTGCTCATTCCTTCTCATTTTATCATTTATTTGCTGCTGTATAGCCCCATTATGGATTCAGCAAATAAAAGAAGTGGTGTAAAACGTAAACATTTAATTTTCTTTCTCGGACTCAGGTAGCCTAGTATATTAATTTCAGCCTTTTCTAACAAACTAAAAATTCTGTGACGCGCATTTGGGCCCTTTTCAACCTCGCTCTGCCTAGTAATTAATTTGCCTTTTCTAAATAAAAATTATATCTTCTGGTTCCTTGATCTTTCATAATATGTCATTTATAACTTTCTGCGTGTCATTGAAATTGAGTGAAACAACAACATCTTTAAAACCGCTCTTGCCGTGCGCTTGCTGACTGGCACTCAAGAGAGCGAAATTCCCTGAAAGGACCCCACTTCATTCAAAGCGTCGGCGCTATGTCCTCAAAAATGCTGCACTAATACGGTTTTCACCAATGAGAAGAGCGGAAACTGAGGTTTACGCACATGTAACACGAGGCACAGATTTTTTATAGGAAGATATCGTAAATTCGAAGTGAATGAGAAAGTTTGGATTTTAATACACATCTGGGAGGCCTACTTACACTCGTGTTACATCAAGCAAACGAGCAACCATTCTGCTAAAATCGTATCAAAGTTTTAAACATCATAGTTATTTGAGCAAAGAGCGAACGAACGTTAAAAGACAGCACCTCCAACACATTTCGGCGTGTAAACATAATGGCGGATGTTCCATCTGACAAACCCGGACACGATGGGCCGGCTGTACGAAACACAGCACGAAATGACTCAGGCACTGAACTGAAAGTTTCACCAATGGAAGTCGATGCAATATGTGTTCTGAGTAAGTTTTGAACTTTATTTTATTTCTATTCATTTCAGACCTATTTTGTTTATTTGCAATATAGCAACGGCAAGTGACGGAGGGTGGATGTATTAGTAAAAGAACAGCCAAATGTGACTGCTCGATTCACACATTTAGACCGAAAGTTTTTCGTTTTTTAATCAATGTTGGGGGTGGGGTATTGTTGTTTATGTAGCTATTTGGTTGTTTTATCGGACCATCACCATTTTCTAAACATTCAGTATCAGAATTAAGGTCTAACACTTAGTAACAGTTTGTAAAGACGCTGACCTCCTTTCGATAACGTTATGGATGTCAAAGGTCATGTTTAGAATTTTAGCTTGCTACACATTTGTGAATGTTAATTTTTTTTTTAAAATTGCCTCTCGCTTAATTAACCTTTTTTTTCTCAATTATTTCAGGGGACGATCGTTATGATGCACATTTTTTAATGACGGGAAGAGGCAGACGTCCGGCTCTGCCACCGATTTCTACTGTGACAAACAGACTATTGGCACAGTTCTGTCTTCTGGAGGACTAGGAAAATGCAACATGGGAGCTAGTACGTCTTGTGTAAAGTTTATATATCATATTATTTCCTCTCATTTTCTGATGTTAAAAATCATTAGGCTACGGTACTATGTAGTTGAAGCTTTCCTAGAAGCCTCTACAGGTTTTGAAATTATTTTACAATTACAAACATAAAAGACAAATGACATAATCCATGTAAAAGAGAGACTTACAATCTACTGTATAATTAATATAATGATTTAAATGGTAAATGCAGTAAAAATTAATACCGCAATAAATGCTTAATGATTAACAAAGGGAAAGAAAAAATAATTTGGCCGACATTTTTTGTATTAATAATAAAATAACACAATCGTGCAATTTGTCCCTCCCAACAAATTTCTCTCAGGTGACCTCTTGGTTTCTCTGTGCTACCCGAACAGAATGTGAGTAAAGGACAGCTACAGTACAGGTGCCAGATGTCAGTACAACAAGCCAGTGCCCTGAGTGGAGATTCACTTGAGGACTTTCTGAACACACAATTATCTTTTGATGCAGCTGACCTCAAGTGACAGTGAGTTGGACACGGACTAATGTGTAATGTTTCTTTGTTTATAAAAATCAAATTTTAAGCAGTAAAGGTTGTTTCAATCAAGAAAATAACCATCAATTTGAATTGTACAACTCAAATTACATAAATATGGAAGTTTTCAGCTCTATAGCTGCAATATTCATGATTTTATGACAACATTTGGAATTTTGTGAGATTTTTCTTCCGAACTGCAAATTTAGCCTTTGATCCATTTTCACATAATGCAGTTTTATAGTATTCAGTATTTCACGTGGCTCAAAAAAATTAAGCATCAAGTATATAATGCTATAATAAGAGAAGGAAGAACGTTGGGCCTAAATAATGTGCAAGAGCTAAGAGGAGTGGCGTCACAACGAACAACCTGGAGAGCACTGGTTTCTGCCTTATGCGCCGTGTTTGGCGCTTAAAGAATTTATTATTATTATTATTATATAATGCTCTCTTTAAGCTCAATAAATCTTATAGCTTTCCTGTGTGTAGTTTTTGATTTATGAGTGCATGAAAATGCATATTTGCACTTTGCGAGCACAACAATGAGACTTGAAATTGTATCTTTTGTCAATTTTGATGGACCATAATTCATTTAATTGATTTGTTGTACTTCCCATGTTTCTTTTCTGCAATAAGGACTTGTATGACTTTGTACAAAAAGCATTATTGACTTGGTAAGTGTTTGTTGACTGTAGTTATGATTGTGCAAAGTCAGGCAATTTGTTCGGTGCGAAGATGTTTGAAAAATTTTGTTATTCCCCACAATTTTGAAATGCTGTAACTCAGTTGTTTGATGTCAGATTTTTAAAATTTAAAAAGGAAATTTCATGGCTTAAAGAAATCCATTAAGATCTATAAACAAAGACACTGTAAAAACAAAATGAAAAATCGGTTTGTGGTACCTACTAAAACTCGGGTGCGTATTATACGCGAGTACTAAAAAATACGTAATTTTCGATATCGAAAGTAACCTACATTGGAAAGTCTGTCAAGTTTTTGTCACAATTTGACAGTGAAAATGGCGTAAAATTGAATGTGCCATGTGTTTTCTTATGTGTCAGACATTGTTGCAAAACGCATTTCGCACTCTTGGTCTTCAATCTGTTTTGATATTAAGCTTGGTTGTGAAGTTTGTCATTTGATTATTTTGAGCCCTAAAAATGAATTCGAGAAAATATTGTACTGCGGCAGAAAAGCTCTTAGTGGTAAAATATGCAGAATCTAATGGCAATCGGGCAGCAAGTCGACATTTTTCCATTAACGAGTGCAACATTCGATTATGGCGAAAAAGCAGGCGCTGCAAGTGTTGCCTAGTAAGAAAAAGGTGAATCGTGGGTCACCACCAGATCTTCCAGACTTAGAAAAAAACATTATTGGAGTGGGTAGTGGATAGAAGGCAACAAGGCATCGGATTTTCATGCATTGAAATCTGACTTAAAGCTCTGGAACTTAAAAAATCTCGTATGGGCACAACAGCATTTAAAGCGTCATATGAATGGGCAGTTCGTTTTATGAAGCGACATGGTCTTGCAGTTCATCGAAGAACTACTATCGCGCAGCATCTTCCATCTTCTTTCAGTTTTTTAACAAATGTTTCATAAAATAAAATCTTGAAAAATTATGGTGCGTATTAATACACGAATTTCCATTTTACCAGAAAATGTTGGGCTAAATCAAGCATGCGTATTATACACGAGATTTTACGGTATTTAAAAGCCCAGTGTAGCTCCCAGGGATCTTTAAGGAGAGAAAGAAAGAATGAGATTACTGCTACCTCAGGCAAGCTGTAAGAGGCAACTAATATGATGTGTGCATGGCATTGGCAACTCACGTGTAAAATGGGTTGCTACAGAGACCACCACTGCCAGAGCATTTGCTTTGATGTAGGCTTCTTCAAGGGAGCCATCTGCATGCTCCACATGCAGCGAAAAGATGATGATTACACATAGGGAGAAAAATGGGGTGAATAAAATCCCTGTAGCATGTTTAGTGAACATAGTGTCCTGCAAGTGAGAAAGCTCCTTAAGTATGCCTTACATGGCTAAGTAGCTTGTCTCATAGTCCTGGAATTCAGCATGTTCACTTTACCAGAGCTGCTGTTGTTTAACTTGGGCTGCCGAGCTCATCACACTTTTGCAGCCAGTGGCAAGCTGAAGAATCTGCACGTTTTCTGTAGCAGATTGGTAGAGCCGTATAGAGTGTTTGTGATTGTGTGAGAACCCAGTGATAGCTTTCTTCTTTATGGGCATGTGAGTAGTTTTGCATGGATGGGTACAATCGTGGCAGTTGGGCTCATGAGAAGGGTTTAATTTCTTTCAGTTCTTGTTCTATATTATATTATAATACAAGGGGGCTTCAAATGAAATCCTTAAATATTTTTTTGTCTAGATTTATTAAGAAAAAGTGACGCACAACTGTATCATTTTTCGACGTAGTCACCATTGCATTCTATACAAGTCCCCCAGCGCCTACAAAGTGCATGGATTCCTCTAGAAAAGAATTCTTTTGGTCGCGTGTGTAGCCACTCATGCACCACCTGCTGCACCTCTTTATCGGACCTGAAAGTCTTTCCTCCCATGTTCAATTTGAGTGGTCCAAAGACGTAGTAATCACTTGGGGCTAGGTCTGGCAAGTACGGCGGATGTGGAAGACACTCAAAGTGTAGGTCCTTGATGGTTGCAACTGCTGCACGGGCAGTATGGGGCCTAGCATTGTCATGTTGCAACAAGACACCTGTACTCAGAAGTCCATGTTGTTTGGATTTGATTGCGGGTCGAATATGATTCCTGAGAAGATCTGTATACGTGGCACTGGTGACAGTGTTCCCCCTGGGCATGTAGTGCTCTAAAATAACGCTTCGTTCATCCCAAAAGAGAGTCAGCATAACCTTCCCTGCAGATGGCTGCGTGCGGAACTTCTTCGATTTCGGTGAGGAGGTATGGCGCCATTCCGTGCTCACTCTCTTGGGTTCCAGCTGGTGGTAGCGAACACAGGTTTCATCTCCAGTAACAATTCTCGCTAGGAAACCATCATCTTCTGCTTCAAAGCGCCGCAAAAGTTCTTGACAGGCATCAACACCTAGTCGTTTCAATTCTGGAGTAAGCTGCCGTGGCACCCTCCTTGCAGAGACTTTGTGGAACTGGAGCACATCATGGATGATGTGGTGTGCTGAACTTTGACTGATGTCCAGAGGTGCGGCTATTTCATTCACAGTCACTCGGCGATTTTCCATCACGGTGCGTTCAACTGCTGCAATTGACTCTGGGGTCACTACTCGGTGTGCCTGACCCGGTCGAGAACAGTCTGTCACAGAACTCACGCCGTTTCAGAATTTCCTACTCCACTCGTACACTTTCTGGAGTGATAGGCATGCATCACTGTACTAGACCTTCATTCACCGATGAATTTCTATAGGTTTCACCCCTTCGTTGTTCAAAAAACTGATAACAGAATGCTGCTCCTCTTTGGTGCATGTCACTAGTGTGGCGGCCATCTTTAAACTCCTACTGTGACGTCATGTGGTTCATCTTCACCGTGATGCCACCTGCAGGACACTCTTGACGTCCTTGGCAACAATACTGCCAACTTGCATGACAATGGCACGGTGTTTCGAATTTCTATCACAAATTTAAGGTTTTCATTTGAAGCCCCCTAGTATATCTATAATTTATAGATCTAGGTTTTTCCCTGTGGCTGTTCTACCATTCTGCAATTACTTGAGTAGAGTCGTTAGCTCCAGTTTCTTTCCTGGGTATTTCATCCTGGCTTGGCATACTTTTAGAGGCTGTCATATCTGGTTTTAATCTAGCAGTGGGGAAAAGAGGGGCAGTATACTGTGCATTCCCTGCCATCCAGGGGAGGTCTCAAAATATGCAGAACTGAATTACTGCTCTCTGGTTCTGGGTTCTGCCACGGAACCAGTACACAGCCATTTTCCCAACTCCCATCCACTGTGGGATCCTCCTGTATGCAGCCAACCAGATGAAAATGAGAGTTAAGTCTAGGCTTAGGTGATTCCTCCAAGCTTAGTTTGCAATCCTGGGTTCTCAACATGTTGCACCACATGGGGATTTGTGATGTTTGGCTGCTCTGGTGCTGCTAATTGATCCATGAGTGTTAGCTAGGCAACTCAAGGTTTCGAAGGTTATGTTTCCAGAGTGAATCATGTAGAGGTGCTTTCCATTATTGATTGGTTGTCTAACCCTAGGATTCAGGCTAAAGCAATTTGAATTCCTTTGCATCCCTCTCTACCAGTGCTGAAACATTGACTACAGTCACTCATCCTACTTCCAAAAATGGAAAGATCTGTCATCTTTCTTTCTTCTTTGGGCCTTGGTTGCTGACTGACAAAGCAATCAGTGACCATCATGCCTAGTGGCGTCTTATAGGGCAGCAATAAACTGTCTCCACTTTGCTTGATCAACAGTCATCCTTCGTGTGGTGCCCCAGCTCTGGTTCTCCACCAAGTGACTTTTTGCCATCCTTGTTTTCGCTTTCCTTCTGGAGTCCATAGCTTGGCAGTTCTGGTGATGGTGTCAGTCTCTTCTGAGGATGTGGCCAACCTAATTACAGTGTCTACTCGCTATGGTGGTGCGCAAGTCCTCTTGGTGGCTCAGAGTTAGAAAGATCTGTCATGTGTGTGCATAAACAACCTGTGAACCCTTTTCATGGTCTCTTCTAAATTTTTTGGATTTTATTTTTAACGTGTCTGAGAATTTTCCAGGTTCATTTTTTTTTCTTAAAATCCCTCTTCAGTTTCTTATGCTGTATATGCACTACCACGGCTTCATTAGTTAGATTTGTGCTGTCCAAATCCTGCCTTTTTATGAGGAAGCAGTTTTATTCAAGGTTTCACAATGCCATAAGTTCCCATTTAGTCTAGTAGGATGATAGATTAAGATTTGAGTCTGTTATTTTTCATGTGTGGGGCTTTTGTCAGAGCAGTGTCATTCCAGGCATCATTAATGCCTCTTTCCCCAAATATAGTTTTGGTATTTCAGAAATGTCTTTTTCTTTATATTTCCTAGTTTTTTCTGCCCACTTTTATTTAATTTGATGTGAGGTTTGTTGTGTTTAAAATCTTCGATGCTCAAAATCTGTGTTTCACTCATTGTGCAGCTCTGTTGGTAAATTTTAATCTTTGATGTTTTGACCGGCATGGACTCAGCTGATTTTAAATAATAACTATAAATAATGTAAAATAAAGTGGAAATAACTTCATTCAAGCAAGAAAAATTATGGACTATTGAGTATAGATCATACTTCATTTATTAAAGTTGCACGTGTTGGATGGTGAACGGTGAGGTGCTGATATAATCATGGGGTTTCATCAAACTTCCAGGTCAAAACTTAATGAGTCTCTTGCTTTAAAAACAGCCGTTGTAACAGCCTACTTTCTCGTGAGCTTTACATTAAGTTCTTAAACTTAAAAGTAAATATATTATTCAAAGTTGAATTTCACATGACTGGCGTGAGAACAGTTCCAAAAGATTAACATTCAGTTATGACTTCAAACTTACAGAAAAAGAAAATACAAGGTTTCAGGATCCACTTTGTTGTTACTGTATGCACCGTCAAAGCAAAAATACATTTTCCATACATTCTGTTTCATGGGATAAAAGTGGATGGCCAATTGTCATTAATCAGAAAGTCCTCATATCGTTTTTTTTTAAACGTACGCTCACTATTACTCAAGGCGAAATCTCAGGTTAGTATGTCTAACCTGAGACTGATTTTACGTGAGTATCCTATTTTCCCTGTATGCTGACAGGTGTCCTGTCGCCATTCAGGCAGATACTCGCCATCTTCGGAGAGTACCCATTAAAGCTGGGTCGGCTCAGGAGCCGTTCAGGTTATTCCAGTCCCTGGTCGACGACACTGCTTCAAATGTTCTCGCCAGGGCTCGAATCAATCCAGTCCAAATCCCGGTCGACGACACTACTTCAATTGTCCTCACCCAGGTTTGAACCTGGATCGCCAGCGCAGTGTGGTAGCCATTACACCAGCGCGGCTCCCTCTCATATCGTTATATTTTTTGTAAACAATATGGCAAGGCACTGATTAATTATAACTGGCTATTCACTTTTATTCTGTGCTACAGAAAGGATGGAAAATCTGTTTTCAGATTTTTCGGTGCATACAGTTACAACAATGAAAGTGGATCCCTAAACCTTTCTCTTTTCCTTTATTTGTTTTTTTTTAATGTTTAATGCAATACCTTCTTGTTCTTTTT
Organism: Oreohelix idahoensis; assembly: GCA_024509875.1. Lineage (NCBI taxonomy): Eukaryota > Metazoa > Mollusca > Gastropoda > Stylommatophora > Oreohelicidae > Oreohelix > Oreohelix idahoensis. The sequence continues at coordinate 393,429 of JAMPIV010006567.1, read as the reverse complement.
TTTTCCATGTTGTGGTAAATTTGGTCATTGAGAGTTCCTTTGCTATAGAGTTTATTAGAAGTTGGTCAGCTTTGATTCAATCATAGGTATTATGTGAGGTGTGACTGTTGGTAGCTTGTACATAGTTTTTATGTACAGATATTTTTCTTGCCTGTTAAACAATGGTTAGTTTGGTAACAGCTTTTATGTTGGCAATCTTCATCGTTCAGAACTCAATTATACTTTAATTTTTTCTTTACGCCTTGTATATTTTTTTTCTATATTGTGTGTTTTCCATGTTTATACAAAGAGATAGTTGTTATTGAGGTCTAATAGTTCTTTGCTTTGTTGTCAAGGATAAATCTTAAATCTTCCATTTATGATGACGCTGTCTAATTTTTCATTTGTCTGCTTCATTATATCTTGATATTTAATAACACAGTACCTTCTGCTGATAGTGAGCTTCTCTTGTAGTTGAACTACAATCATTTTGAGGTTTTAATTTCTGCCTTGGATGTGTTCATTGTTTTTGTGATATATCCTCATCACTTGTTTTCATGATGGTTATCTCTAGCCTATTCTCCACTTGTGTTGGTTGTATTGTAAGTGGTCTTTGTTCTGACTTAATATGCACACATCATTACCCTTCAATCCTTGTGTAGCAGCATCATCATCATTTGCCTTTTTGTTTCTTATGGGACCACAACTGCAGCGGGTTCTCTGGCCTTAGCCCCCACCGAGCATTCATGTGCTCTTGTAGTGTTGGTTTCTGTATGTGATGAGGTTGCCAGGCACAACCGCACAACCTCACATTAGCTGCCTGAGGGAACAGTAGTCCTATTCTTTGATTGTCCGCTCAGGGACACCTTCTTCCTCCCAAGGAACAACACAGGAGCATAGGGCTTCAAGTAATTGATGCCATGTAGTTCCCATGGCTCTCTGAAGAGACAAAGAACAAATATGACCTGTACATTCAGGTATGCCATAAGGTGACCAGTATGAGCTGCATGGGGCAGGCGACTTCATTGTGTAAAACAGATTGCTACAGCATGTGGATGCTAGGTGCAGGCTTCCTGCTGGGACCAGATACAGTGGTGGCTTCATGCAGCATGTGGAGCGCAAAGGAAAATAAGAACAACCAGGAACAGAAAAGGGGATTGAATGCAGCCCTGGAACACACCCAATTGGGGGGGGGGGGGTTGTTTGGTTCCCATTAAAAGTATTGCTTTCTGTAATAATTTCTTTCTGGCAGTTGATATATACTCTGCCACTTCACTTGTTGAGCTAGACTTGTATATGGGTTGTTAACTAGCGCTGCTGAGCTTGTTGCTCATTTGCAGTTAGAGACAAGTTGAAGAATCCTTGGCATTATCAACATTGTTTTCTTCTTTGTTCACTTTCAGACGTCAACTTGAATATGTTCAAAGAAAGCAGTGGTCAGCTTGAAGCTGTTGATTATCTCCAAGAGTTTTTCCAGGAATGGTGATGGCCATATGTGCTTTCACTGTTCCTTATATGGCGTGCACCTTTGAAGCAGATGTTAAGCAGTTATTTTATCAGTGCCGCAGTTACACTAATTAGTAGTTCCTATCTTTAACTTGTTGAATAGATGATATCCCAATCTGTTGTTGACCTTTGCAAAGTCTGAAGATTACCAATTGTTCACTTCTGCTGAGCTGGTAGTGTGCATCATTTTTTTTGGTGGCTTGGATGCTCTGCTTCCCAATTTCTCCTGTATCTGCGCTTGATAAAGCTCTTGGCCTCTTCATAATTTATGCTTGTGCCAAGTTGAGGTAGCTTTACCCCTTCCTTTGCCAATCTGTCAGCCTCTTCATTTCTGGAGATGTAGTGAGAAGGGATCCACTGTTTCACAACTCTTGAATTGCTGACATAGTTTGTGAAGTGTTGCTCTCAGGTCATCCAGGTCAGCATTATTTTGATTCTTCAGCATTGCAATTACTGAGAGCACATCTGAGATGATAGCTTTATCAACATTATAGATCTAGGCTTTTCATCTTCCTTTTTTCCCATTCTAAAACTTGAGCTCAAGTTTCTTATTTTGGGTATTGCATCCTGGCTTGGCAAGCATTTAAAGGGTTCTCACATCTTGCTTCAAGGGGGAAAGAGGTGGCATGCTGTGCATTCCCCTCCGTCAGGAAGGGGTGGGGGGGGGGTGCTCTCTGAATTGGCAAGGCTGAAATGCTGGGCTCTCCCAAGATCCTTTTTTGAGCAGTCAGCCAGGTGAAATCCAAAATTAAGTCCGGGGCACAAGTGATTTTCCCCAAGCCAATCAATCAATACCCTTTATCTTCCAAAGGAGCAAAGGCCTTCAATAAACATGTGCCATCAGTTTAATTTTTTTCATCGTCTTCCTCTCGACACCTCCAAGCTCAGGGTGCAATTCTGGCTTCTCACCATGTCATACCTCAGGGGGAATTATGGTATTGGGCCACTAGTGTGGCTAGTCAATTCCTGAGCATTGGATAGGCAAACTCAAAGGTTGCCTGATGCACTATATGGAGGTGCTTTAGAGTCCTGCTTAGTAGTCTAAACCTGGAAGTCATGCAAGAGCAACATGATTTCCTTTGCATCCTTTCTTCTTCCTCGTTCGTCCTGAAAAGGACGTTGGTTGCGTTGTCCCCGTTTACAGCTAAGCTGTGATATTTGCGCCTTTCAGACGACACATCCGACTTCCGCACAGCATTTTTTGGAACCGGGTTAGCCTTCCCTCTTCGATCCCTACTCACTCAGCCAGACTGCAGTGATGCAGCCTGTTTCCAGGACCACCACTTGGAGGTGGAGTAGGGTCTTGGTCGGCTCTGGTTCGCTGACCCTGACGCAAGCAGTCAAGCTATGGGTCGCTGAGTGCATTCTCTATTGTTGGGTCTTTGGGTCCCATTTGTATGTGAAAATTAGAACTTCTCCTATATATCCATTATGACCAAGTCAGGCCTTGTATTTTCTTACATAGGATTATTTGTTGTATTTTGGTATGGATTACATTTTTGTAGACGGTATGTGGTGGAGACTTCATTGTTGCTTATTTTTGGGTCTGCTTCCACAGTGTTGGTCATTCAAGGTCTTCCTGCAAGTCAGGAGCTTGTGGATTGTGTGTCCATATTGGTCTGATCCCAGCTTGGGAGTCCTTTCTACTAGTTAATGACTTAACCACTTGCATAACTGTCAAGAGCATTCTCTTATTTTGGATCCCCCAGGGTTGAAGGAGCAAATAAAAGGAAGATCCCAATGTACATGGTGGAAGAAAGATGGGGGGAAATGGAAGAGTGCAGTGAACAGGATGGCTTGAAAATATATGGTTGATGGCGCATATTATGCTTAAAACAATTGAAAGGCAGAGAAGAAAGCTATAAGGATCTTCAGGACTTGGCAGACTTTGGTACAGTATCAGGATGAGTACATAGAGGAGTATTATTTTACTTCAGTTTCACACACAGCAAGGTGTAGTTCCCAGGGGTCTCTGAAGGGACAAAAAAAGAATAGGCCTACTACTCTCTCATGCATGTCATACAAGGTGACTAATAAGAGGTGCATAAACACCATTGAGAGAGCAAATGAATGCTCTTTGCAGGCTTCCTGCAAGGAACTAGCAGGGGTGGTGTTCCATGCTCTGTATGGAGTTGTATGAAAATGATGATAAAACATAATCATTTTTATCATTCTTGTTCCATGTATGCTGGAGCATGGAACCACCACTACAGTTGTAGGAAATCACAAAACACTTAATGTGCTTCTGCAGTGTGGTTTCTATAGCTATTTATTTACGTGCTGGGGTTGCCAGTTCTGTACACAACCTCACATTAGTTGCTTCCCATGACGTACTTGAGAGTAGTAGCTGTTCTTTCATCTCATTCGCGATGCCAAAAACCACAAAGGCTGCATCCCTAAAATAGTTCATTGTGATTAGTATAGTCAGTAACCGTCTGCTTAAGCACCCTGGGTGTAATTTTGTATTTCGGGGAGAGGGGTGTGTGTGTGTATCATTACTTCCTATGGCAACACAGTAAATATAATGAAATATATCATGTTTAAAGCACAGTATAAATACACACAACGTTAAATGCATAACACATTTAATCTTGATGAGATAAGGATATTAAATCATATTTAGGCTCTTGTCATAGAGCTTCCATAGTATAGTTACCAGCATTTGCAGGGGTTTCTGCTGAGCTATGATGGACACATCACCAGCTTTTTTTCAGTACAGCTATTTTATTGGCTTAATTCTTTCTTTCGATTTGTTCCCAGTTGTAGTTCCTGCTTTCTGGCAGTGGCCATTTTGTTGGTTATGCTTAGATGTGACTTTTTTGCTTCCGAGTCGAGTTACAACAGGATAGTGAGATTAGCGAGGAAGAAGTTCATTTATCAATTTATAAACTGAATTCTTTCATGTTTGGATCAACACGCTACATTGTCACTTCTGAACTAACTGAAACAAGATTTTTGTCAGTCTGCACCACTGTTATTCCTCACAAAGGAATATGGTTATAAATGCATGCAGAGCAAGAAATACATATTTCAATCCTTTCCATTTATGCAGCTATTATCTAAAGTCTCACTGATCAATCATCATCATGTCTTTTTTCCTCCCTGTGGAGCCATCAACACAGATAGTCACCTGGCAGGAAGCCTGCACCAAAGCATTCATGTCCTCTTGTAGCACTGGTTTCTGTAGCAATTTGTTTAACATGATGAGGTTGCCAGTCCAATGCCCAATCTCTTATTCTTCTTCTTTGATCCTTAGCTGCTAAATGTCAAAGCAGTCAGTGGCCATCACGCCTAGTGGCGTCTTGTAGGGCAGCCACAAACTGCTTCAACTTTGCTTGGTCGGCGGCCATCCTTCATGCACTGGTTCATTGTTTGCATCTCGGCCTCTCTTTCGCTTTCCTTCAGGGATTCATAACATAGTTGTTCTTGTGATGACATCAGGGTCTCTTCTGAGCATGTGGCCAACCCAACTCCAGTGTCTGCCAGCTATGATGGTGTGCATGTCCTCTTGGTTGCTCCAAGTAAGCAGTTCTTGGTTGGTGATCAACCTCATAGTCGCCTCTAATGACACGCCTGAGAGAGCAGTAGTAATATTCTTTCTTTTGTCTCTTTTGAGACACCCGGCGGCTACAAGGGCTCATGGGGTAATATGGTCGTTTTATATGTCAGTTAAGGTTCTTGTTCTAAGGGTTGAAGACATTGGTTTGTTACATTACATCATCATCATCACCCTTCAGCTTCCCAAGAAGCAAAGGCCTTCAACAAACATTCCTAGTCTTCCTGTCCTGTGCCGTCATCTCCAAGTCTTCCCATGTCTTCTTACACTACTTAGTAATGCAATAGATTTGCTCTTCCTTTCATCTTTTCTCCTTATGGAGCCAACATTGCAGCTGCTCCTTGCAGGAAGCCTGCACCAAGTATTCACATGCTCTAGCAGTGTTGGGTTCTGTGGCAGTTTGTTTTACATCATGCACAACTTCATATTAGTTGCCTTATGTGACATTTCTAGGGAAGGAGTAGTCATATTCTTCGTTTGTCTCATCAGAGGACCCCGGGAGGGCCATCTTCCTTTGCGTCACCCTAAATGTCCGTGTCTATTGCATTACAAATGTCTATCAGTCAGTATATCTTAAGTGCTTTGTCTGCCTTGAATATTTGGATATCTTTAGATGCAAAGTCCGCAGATAAGGTCTCTCCATATGTGTCTGGATTTATTTTTAACAATTCTTTATGGGACTCCTGTTTTCCCAGGTCTGTTTGGTGCACATTTGAGTTTTCATTTACCAGCTTGCTTTGCAGTTTGAAAATCAATTCTACATTGAATTGTTCTACAGCAGTGACAAGCATCCTAGGAGCTGTGGAGATCTACTTTAGAAACACAGGGCTCTCTAAAGATTTATCTTGATAAAATCATGTACGTTTGCAGATTTGAGAGTATTTTGAATAAGTGCAACCTGTTTGTAACTTTTACCTCCACTGGATGATCTGATTCCTGTATTTCCGTCAACAGAGCAGTGGAAAATAAAACTAAATATTTGACCAAAATTTAACGTCACAGAAAAGATTGCGTTCCTATCTTGCGTTTAAAAAAAAAAAAAAAGGTAAAGGATTCCGTTACATGCCCACTAAGGCATATTGTGGTGTTAGACCCGTATTTCATATTTCCTATCTCATGTAGTCCATGTTTAAAGTGAATTTTTGTAAGCTAGCTAGTGAGTTCTCAGTGGGAACATAAGAAAAGCACCTTTAAATACAAGGAATACCGTAATTTTAAATGCTGGCGGGAGAGGGCTAGCCCAAAATTACTCTATCTATATAATTGTCTCTTTTCCTCCTCCATCACCTAGAGAAGTACCAGATCAACTGGTTGATTGGGATCTACCTATTCAGACCCCTGTTCTTTGGTCTGAGTGGGTGTTTTTGTAATTCCAAGGCAAGCAGTAGGGTGAGAGAATGTCCTTGTTGTTTTCATATTTTCGGGGGCATGAGTATATTGCTGCAGTTCGCTTATATGTAGGAAGCATACACCAAAGCACTGTGCGCCCTTACAGAAGTGATCTCTATATAAAAGTGCTTTATGTTGTTAACACCATGCATAGCCTTACTTTAGTTGCATCTACGATATGTCTGATGGACATTCATTCATACATATATCAGAATAGATCACTCAACAAGCACATATTTTATATCTGTAACATATTTTATTTGCTCTGCTATATATTTGGTTTGGTATTGGCTCAGTTATATATATATATACTGCATTTGGGTTGTTTCCTTCTGTGTATGGCACTGGTGGATCTAGGAACTGTCCAAGGGAGGGGCGATTCATAAGAAAGATAAGGATCTCTTCCCCCCTTCTTATTTACACATATTTTTAGACAATTAAAAAACAAAGTTTGAAAAAAATGTGGCAACTTGATAGTTTTATTATACAGTAACTCAAAAATATTCATTTTTATTTAAAAAAATAGAAATGTAACATAATTACATAAAAGTAAGTAGGTACAACTACAAAATTTGATAAAAATTCATACATATTTCATATTAAAGCATAAAAGTTTTTTATTTAGGATTGGCCGCTGATACAGAAATTATCCACCTCTTGTCACAAAGTCCTCTGCTTTTGCGACTTGTGAAGTCGCCTGCATGGCGCCGTCTTTTGTCTTATTGTTGTATAGCGGTTTCCTTTATCATCTTTCATTGTCTCTGCAAACTACGTTTGTAACCTTTAGAGTACTTACCATTGTCCAGTACCAGACATGTTTTAATTCTTCCGTCGTCCGACCTAACAAATACATACATTTAAGTCCCATATGGGAGGAAAAAATAATGAAGCGGTTGATATGAAAAAAAAGTTTTCAAAGTCCCAAGGAAGGGGCGGCCACCACCCCCTTGGATCCGCCAGTAATGTATGGTACATTATTTGTTTCTTCAGCTGACAAAAGGTTTTCTCAGACTGTACCATGTAATCAGTTGTGTTCAGTTGTAACAATGATGGTCCCTATTGTTTACTTCTCTAATTTTTTTAATAGCACATTCAATTAGGATAACAACTGGGGTATTGCCTACTGGGAAAGGGAAAAGTAGAAGTGAGGAAATGTAAAGTTTTATCATGTATTTTTAGCTGTTTATTCAGTTTTCCCAGTCGTATAGCAGTTATTTTACTATCTTTATAACCTTTCTCTTTTGACTTCTTTCGTCTACTGTTTATAAAAAAACATATTTTATTTGCTCTGCTATATATTTGGTTTGGTATTGGCTCAGATATATATATATACTGCATTTGGGTTGTTTCCTTCTGTGTATGGCACTGGTGGATCTAGGAACTGTCCAAGGGAGGGGCGATTCATAAGAAAGATATTATCATCATCAGTATCCATCGGCTTCCTGTGGAGAATACTCATCAAATACTTTTCAAGCCCTCCTGTCCTGTGTCATCCATTCAAGGTTGATCCATGTCTTCTTTATCCCATTCATGTCTGTCTCCAGTCCTTTTCTCCAAGTGTTTTCTTGTCTCCCTCTGTCTCTCTTACCCTCAGGATTCTAGAGCAAGGACTGCCTTGTAGTGCTGTCAACAGATTTCCTCAAAATGCACCCCTATCCATCATGTTTGAGAGCCATATGGTAGGGCTGAGTTTGATGGTTAGTTTAATTTATTAGTAATAGTTTTGCATGCAAAGTAACTTTTGAAACTGGGAAATACTTGAAACACGCCATATAAAATGGGAGTTGGCGATGTTTTTACTGTATTTAAAGTACATGTGGTAGCTGTACATAATAGTGAAAGAATATAATGAAATAATTTTTCTCCTTAGAATTTCATACAACCTGAAATGCTGGCCTGTCTCCAAGAGAATTGGACATATTTTCTGGGATCTGCACTTAATCAGGTTTCAATTTAATCATGACTGATTACTGTATTTCAAAGGTCTTTATACTATTTCATGATTTATTTTGTTTGTCTTCTTGTGCTTCCCTCTGAGCAATCCCTCAGAATTTCTTCCCCACCCCCAACAAAATATCTACCAAACAGCACAAAACTAATTACACTGGAATCTGCTAACCATTCTTTTGGGATTGTTTAGCCAGTTTACATAATTTTCATGCACATTATAATCAGTTGTAAAATGTTTGTAGTTCAGTAACTTTTCAGGTTTGGTATTTCATTTTGACCATGCTCACTCTGTGTTATGCCAATATTTATTGAAAAGTATTAATTACATATTTTCTCTCATTCTTTCCATTACAGATGAACACTCCAGTTTCCATTTGCCTTAAAAATTCATTTCTTTCATGCATGCCTCCCATATGTAGAAAGGCTTTTATATGTTTCTTGTGCCTTCCGTTATAAATGATTTTGTGACATTAAATTAATTGCTAATATTTAATGTCTACCTACAATTTGATGATGATTAATTAAATCCACGTTGGTCCATCTACAGCTCACAAATGTGTCTTTATCCATAATATTTGCAATACTTGTAAACTTTATTAATTTCTCATTTCATGTACAGAATTCATATTTTTAAATGCTCCCATTGTCATGAAGTATTAACAATGTTTTTCTCATTTCAGATTCCGTACTTGCTCATTCCAACATTGTCGTGTCAAAAAAAAAGAAATTTAAGTTTTAAATCTAAAACATCGCGCATATCAAGTACAACCGAAGTGTTTTCCCTTTGATTCATTAGTTACAACTACTACACTGTTACCAGTATTTTAATACAGTGTTCGATGAAAAGAAATGGGCCCATTGGAATATCTAACATTTGGGGAGAAATGTTTGTTTTTATGGTGGTTGAAAATGAAAGGAATGTGAAAAGTGATGCATGAGGTTAAATGACATAAGAATGTGAATACAAGAATGTATACAGATAATTTTATGCTTGTCAGTATTTGAGAGATTTTAAAATGAATAAGACAAAGGTGTTGGGCTTCACCTAGGATCTATGCTTGTTACAACTGGTGGTGACTAAACCCGTTTATCCAAGTTTATAAATCACAAACACTTTTTTCTTTAAATATTTTTAGATAGATAAATATAATTAAAAAAGGAACACATCTCCCTTGTGGCATTTAAATTTGTTTACACTTTTAAGCAAAAATGTAGCTTTCACTACAGATTCAGCAGAATAATTAGGATGGATAAGGGAAATAGGACGGCTGAGAATCAGAATTGTGAACGTTTCTGTCGTAAGAAATAAATTGCAGATTTTGACAAGAAATTTCACTTGTTCATAATCCGTGGTTCTCCATGTTGATTGGTCCTTCCATTTACTGTATTTCTGAAGGGTTTCTTCTTGCAGTCATTGGAATGTGTTTTGATATGAAGTTTTAATGTAAACACAACTAAATTCCATCTCTCTTTTTGGGTTTTGTCAGTGTTGTAGTGCCGCTGTCTTTAGTAACATCTGTGATTCTCCTCCCCCTGTCACCCCATTTACCTCCAAGGGGGACAAATAATTCTTCTTAAACGTCTCTTTTATTCTATGTCTTGTGTTGTTTTCCCAGTGTATATTTTCCAGATATCTGGTAAAAAGATTCACATGGACGGTTGCATTCATGCAAAGTTTTGAACTATTTCATCTTCGGCTTCCCTCCCTTAATATTCTGTACTTGCTTGACTTCCAAAAATTTTCCATGTCACTGTGCTTTTTTATTTTGTCTTTCCTGTATTGTTGTCTACTTTATGCTATAATCTTGTTTCAGTGACTTTCCATATGTTTCCAGCACCATCCACAATTTTTCTTTGTGGACATGACCACCTACTTCCTTTTGATGAAAAATATACGGGTCTTTTAAAAAAAATTAAATAATTGACGTTAACAGGGGAGATACATTTTTCTTTCTATACAGTTCTTTTCTCTCATTTAGCTTTTATATTAATGATTCATCTATAATCATGGTAAGTGTTGTCATACATACTTAGTCATTTCTTCTTCTGCCCTGGAGTGTAGAGTTTTGCCAGAGAGCCCCATTATCAGACCTCCTGGCCCATTAGTCTAATTATCTAATGTTGTTCTCCCAGCAAACTCTGGGTCATCCTGGAGGTCTTGATCCCTGGCTTTTGGTTTCCCATATGTGTCATGGTAGCCGATTTTCTTCTATTCTGCAAACATGGCCAAACCATCGTAGTTGGGACTGTTCCACTTGGGTATGCAGGGGCTGGGTTTTGAGACCACGAAGTAACATTTGGTTGCGGACCACGTCTGTCATAAAGGCCTCACACTATCATGAAGTAAATTATTAATTTCTTGTCTTGTCTTGAATCTGTATTTCACACAATGAGGTCTTGTCTAAAGATGTTTATAAAAACTATACAACTTTTACTTAGATTCAGTGCGAATTGCTGCAGCTGATGCTAACAAAGGAGCAGACCACAAACGAACAGTAGAAATGTGGTTCCACATAAATATACTTAATATTACATGGATGTCAACAGTTGACGCAGAAACCTCAAGAACACTTAGAAACCATACAGAAATGGTGACATTCTCCAAATATGGTATATTGGTTGGCCAAAATGGCCCCTTGTAGTTTCTGGGGATCTCTGATGAGACAAAGAAAGAATAGGACTACTGTACCCTCAGACATGTCGTACAAGGCAACTAATATGGGGCTGGCCACCTCATTATGTAAAACTAATTGCTGCAAGAGTGTGTGACTGCTTGGTGCAGGCTTCCTGCTGGACCAGCTGCAGTGGTGACTGCATGCTCTACAAGGAGCGCAAACGAAAATGATGACAGTGATGGGTGAAATGGAGGGTCTAGATTACTTTAGGCTGGGGGAAATGGAGGGTCTAGATTACTTTAGGCTGGGGGAAATGAAAGAAGTAAAGACTAGGATACAACTATATGCCCATCTTAATACAGACAGTAGAGAAGATGTATAATTATATCTTCTTTCAGAAAACTATTGAATTCACTGGGAGGTCATGATCACTAAGGCTGTTACATAAAAGGCTTGTCATATGAGGTTGTATATAGGGCTGGCAACCTCATCATATAAAACAGGTTGCCATAGAAACCACTGCAGCAGAGCACGTGAAATCTTTAGTGCAGGTTGCCATAGAAACCACTGCAGCAGAGCACGTGAAATCTTTAGTGCAGGTTGCCATAGAAACCACTGCAGCAGAGCACATGAAATCTTTAGTGCAGGTTGCCATAGAAACCACTGCAGCAGAGCACATGATATCTTTAGTGCAGGCTTCTAGTAAGGGGGCAGCTGCAATGGTAGCTCCATGCTCTGTAGAAAGCAAAAAGGGAAGTGATGATGATAAAAGCCTGAATAAGACAGACCACCATTTTGTACAGTTTGTGTTTGATATATGAACATGTGATGAATTCGAAAGTTATACTTTTTATTTTCAGCCTCCCATTGACCCACAGCAACTATTGAAGGCCCTTGGTCCTCTTCTGACAAATACTGGGGGCATACGAGGGGCTCAAGAAGCTTCACGAATTGCTAGGTTTGTGCATTTTTAGGCATTCTCTCCGATTGCTCATTTACTCATAGTAACTGGCAGGCATTATTTTCTTTTTGTATTCATTTAGTAGGGAAGTTTTGTTGTTGTTTAACTAGGGCTGCTGAGCTTCTCACTCTTTTGTAGCCAATAGCAAGTTGAAGAGTAAAGGTAAAGGATCCCGTTACATGCCTTTTGAGGCATATTGGGAATACGGTGTTAGGCCCGTATTTTCTTGACCAAGTTGAAGAGTCCTTGGTATTATTTACACTGTAGATCACAGCTTTTTCCAAAATGTATTGATTTGAAGTCATGAGCTCCAGTTTCTCCAACTTGGACTGCATTTAAAGTTTCCTCACACCAGGTCCTAAGCTAGGAGGAAGAGATATATGGCATACTGTGCATTCCCCGCCATCCAAAGGGGCTCTCCAAATATGCAAAACTAAAATACTATTCTCTGGTCTGGGCTCTCCTAAGGAATTGTCACGTCCTCCCCCTGCTTATTATGGGGTCCATAGTGAGATACTCCTGTATACAGCCAACCACTTAACAGCCAGAGTTACGTCTGGGGCTCAAGTGACTTCTCCAAGCTTAGTAATGCAATGCTGGGTTCTCAACATGTTTCACCACAGGGGATATCCCAGAAAGTATGTGGATGATTTCAAGAGTCAATGTGGATGTAATTAATTCACAGACAGGTTCACATCCAAACCTACATACTGTAGCATTATGCATAGCTGGTAGTCATATAAGGATGACTTATGATATGCCTCCATGTATTTAGGTGGGGTGTTTTGATTTAGCAATTTTTTGGCAGTGGGTTCAACTGATGAAAGATAATACCTAACTGGTAGAAAATGCACATGTTTTCTTGGCTGCGGTGAACAATATTTACATGAGCCTGCACGGACTAGGCATTGGGTATAATAACATTCAGAATAGCTTTATCAGGTTAGAAATGGTTAGATTATTAACTCGGGCGTGGTTGTAATTTGTATTACATTTTACGAGCGTGAATCATCAATTTATTTTTCCAATAAGGATTGAGAAACAGCAGCTGTGGTCTGTCACAGACTTGCTGTAGCATGAATCATCAATTTATTTTTTCAATAAGGATTGATAAACAGCATCTGTGGTCTGTCACAGATTTGCTGTAACACACATTCCATTTCACTGAGGTGTTATTCTTTAGAATCCAGGCCGTTGATACTGTGCCATGAGTACAGTTTTTCTGCATTCCTATCTTTTAGATGGTTGCTGTACAGTTCCATATATTCAGTTCATGAAAATCCATCCCTGTGGAATCATGATTTGGTACTTTAAATTTTTAAAATATAATTTCTCACTTTATTTATATTTCTGTTTTGTTCCATATAGCTGTGTCAGAGTCTGTTTGGTTTTTTTATTTTTTTATTATTATGATTCAGATTAGTTTCAGCTCGGTTATTTTTCTTATTAGGGTGATACCTAAACTTCAACTCCTGAACATATTTACTAATTCATTCATTGTCTGTTTAACACTGTATTTATAATTCATAAATATAAAAATAAATTTCCTGCAGTGTGCATTATATGGTAACAAAATATTTCTTCTTTTGCAGTCTGATGAAAGATGCCAGCAAACTGGTGACGAGATGCATCTACCTCAATATTTTGAGAGTGACAGACTCCAAGGAGGCTTTGCAGAAGTAAGTGACAAGTTTTTAAATTTTTTTCTGGTCAGGTAGAGTTGTATGTAATTTGTGGTTGAGTGATTTGAAGGCTAATTGAGAGATCATTTCACTTATGTTTTATTTCTGAAAATTGCTATTTTACGTTAAAAACATTTTTGTCACTTAGCTGTATCTTATTAAATATTCATATTGCAGGAAATGATCTTTCATGCTGAACAGTTAGGAAATTAGCTGTTTGACAGAAATTTTGATGATAGGTAAACGATTCAGCGCAAGTACAACAGTAGGCAGTTTGATCATCAGAATGGTTACCCCTATTCGTACAAGCTTTTTGGCCCTTTGATCTTCTTTACACTCTGTTGGGAGAAAAAGATTTCTTTATGCAGATTTACATTTTTTTAAGTTAAACAGACAGGAGTTTGTCAAAGTCAAGCATTTCAGCCTAATTACTTTATAAAAATGATATTTTTCAGTCTTTAAATGATCAGAAAAATATCTTTTTGTATGTGTGAAGTTTATATTAACTTCTTTATAAACCAGATTTATGGAAGTTGGCGGTTGGGACACATTGAATAACTGGTTAGAGGTGGCTCGAGAGGACAGTAATGAACCACTTTTGGGTGAGCTTTTGGAAGTTTTACTTACACTGTGTATTAACGTGAATGCTATGTTTTTTGCTTCATTCATTCAATATCTTTCATCTCCACATGAAGCATAGGCCTTAACAAATACTTTCCAAGCCCCTCCCCTTCCTGTCATGTGCCGTCTGCTCAAAGTTGTTCATGGTCTTCTTTATCCCTTTCATGTCTGTCTCCAGTTCTCTTCTCCATTTGTTTTTCAGTCTCCCCCACCCCTCTTACCCTGGGAATTCTAGAACAAGGACCACCTTGTAATGCTATCAACAGGTTTCCTCAATCCATGTCCTTTCCATCACCTCCTTCTCGTCTCTTGTTTCACTGACGCTTGTCTGGTTCTCATCATCAGCTCCATGTTATGTCTGATTTTTCTACTATTAATTTAGAATGTCAATGGGGCGTTTCCTCTTATTTAGACTTGCAGCTTAGTGGCTTCTTCTTCTTCTTCGTTCGTCCTGAAAAGGACGGTGGTTGCGTTGTGTCTGTTTGCGCCTAAGCTGTGATATCTGCACCTTTCGGTCGACACATCCGACTTCTGCACGGCATTTTTTAAGGACCGGGTTTGCCTTCCCATTTCGATCCATGCTCGCTCAGCCAGCCTGCACTGCTGCAGACTGTTTCCAGAACCACCACGTGGAGGTGGAGCACGGTCTTGACCAGCTCTGGTTTGCTGGTCCTGACGCAGGCAGTCAAGCTATGAGTCGCTGACTGCATTCACTATTGCTGCATCTTGGGGTCCCAGTGGCTTCTATACTTGCCATTTTCTTGCTGTTAATCATTTTTAGTTTTTATTGGGATTTTTTAATGCACTGGCTTCCGAGCTCGGTGGTCCATAGTTCAATCCCCAGTTGAGGTGGGATTTTTTTAGACCGCAGTCGGCTCTGAGGTCCACCCAGCCTCATGAATTGGGTACCAGAGTAACTGGGAAGGTTGAGGCGGCCAGCGTGATGCTGACCACATCACCCCTAGTGTGCCGATGGTCAAGAAAATATGGGCCTAACACCATATTCCCAATATGCCTCAATGAGCGTGTAACAGGATCCTTTACCTTTTTACCTTTAATCATTTTTAGTTTACTTTTCTTAAATTAGCACTTTTTTAATGCCTGTTAAATAATTTTCTTTTGTCACCCCACTGATTACTTTTCTCACAAGCCTCATCAGTATATATTTTCATAAACACTATAAATCTATGAAAACTATTGTAATAATATAAAAGAAAAAGCCAAGCTCGTCAGAACAACATGCCACTTTGTACTTAAGGTGAACTGCGACAGCTCTGCACATGTGTTTTAATCATCAATCAAAAGTTTGTCAATTGGCAGCTCTTGTTACAAATCTCTAAAGTCTGTGACAGTGGATCTCAGAAATTATATGGGACCAGGAGTGAAATCTTGTTAGTTGGACTATCCTCTAATGCTATCAGCAGGTTTTCTCAGTGTGTGTCCTAACCATCACCAGCATCTTTTTTTTCATTATCGATAGACAAGCAGAAATGTCAAGGCATTATTAAAATGAAGTCATAACTGACTATATCTCCACAGAGATTAAAGCACTATCATCTTCACTGGTTGAGAGTTGGACAAAGATCATCAGGGAGCAGAACAGTGTAACAGACGGCAATGAAGAAGGTAAAATATGTGATGTGTTTTCTTTTGAATGAGCGTGACAAAAAGCACATTGCTGAGAGAGAGTTGTTTTGTTAGACTGATAGTACTTAGATGATACTTGCCTTTGACGTATTTTCTTTCAAGTTAAGATGTTGTTCTTTATGTTTAACTAGGGCATCTGAGTTCATTGCTCTGTCACAGGCAAGTTGAAGAATCCTTGGCATTATCTGCATTGTAGATCTAGCCTAGACCTTTCTGCCATTAAACAAGTTTGAGTCATGAACTCCAGTTTCTCTACTGGGTATTCTATCCAGGCCCGGCATGCATTTAACGGATCCTAAATCAGGTTTTAAGCTAGCTGGGGCAAAGAGGGGAAAACATATTGTGTGTTTCCCGCAATCGTTTGGAGCTTTCTGTTACGCATGGTTAATATATTGTGCTTTGGTTCTGGGCTGTCGCAAGAAATCATTACATCGTGCACAGAGCCACTTCCCAGCTTCCCTCACCTATCATATGTCCATTGTGGGATCTTCCTGCACACAGTCAACCAGTTAACCCAGAGTTAAGTCTGGAGCTGAAGTGATTCCTTCAGGCTTAATTTGCAATGCTGGGTTTTCAACATGTACAGAGAGAATCTCTTAATTGTGTTCAGGAATTTAGTTTATACAGTCTGTTCTACTATGTAGATAGTTAAATTATAGTTTTATTTCATGTTAAATGGCTGTCCACACCAGAAAGTTGTTCAACACCTCATTTTGACAAAACTGAAAGCCTTAATTTTTGTCATATTTATCTGTTACAGAAAAGAGAAGGCAGAAAAAGTACAGGGAGAAAGACAGAGAGAAAGAAAAGGACACAGACAAAAATGATAAAGAAAATGACAAAAAAGATACAAAAGACTCTGAAAAAACTAAAAATCGTGACAGAGACTCTAAAGATAAAGATAGAGACTCTAAAGATAAAGATAGAGACTCTAAAGATAAAGATAGAGACTCTAAAGATAAAGATAGAGACTCTAAAGACAAAGATCGTTCTCATAAAGACAGGCGAGAGAAAGACAAGCACAAAGAAAAAGACAGGGATCAAGACAGAGCAAAGCGAGAAAAATCCAAGTCTAGTTCAAGTAGCAAAGAATCATCATCATTATCATCATCAAAAATCCAAACATCAGACTCTTCGCTGTCTAGCAAGAGCAAAGACTCTAGTAGTGCTTCCAGGAGATCATCATCTATTGATGATTCTTCTAAGACATTTACCTCATCAAGTTCAAATTCAAGTACCACTGTGAATAAAAACCTAGAGGTGGATACTGCCAAAGATGAACCCAGGCGGCCAAAAACTGTCAAACAGATAATGACAAAATTCAGGTCAACCGGTTTGTTTGACAAGTAGTCTTAATGGTTAGTTTTCCTAGACATAACCTATGTCTCCCTCTGCTTGGACAATAGCCTTTGACATCTGGACAGCCTCAATCATTTCAGTGTCTGTATGTGTGTAAATAGTAAAAGGAGGTTCTGTAAAAAAAAAATTAGAGTATAAAATAATAAATAATTGGATAGTCTTCTTATGATGCAAAGGTAAGCCCAGATGGCCAAACCAAACCTTATCATACATTTTAGAATTTGAATCAGGCCATTCCATTTTATTATTTTTTTTTTTTTTTTTTTGTTACATGTGTGCATTGATATTTCTTTCTTTCTGGTTGTCATTGTTTTTAGTGTTACTTTTTTCTTGTGTTACAAATGTTCTTTCTCCCCTTTTTCCTATTTCTTTGCTGCTCACCTTCTTAATTTGTGTTCATTTACTTTTTCTACATGTTTGTAATGGTCATTGTCTTGTTTTCCTTAACCTGTCTATATTTCTTATTTTTGGCCTTGTTAGTGATCGCAGCTGACGAAGTGTAGACACCGAAACATTCTGTGTTTCAAGTGTATCATTCTGTTGTAAAACTGACTCCATACCAATTTTTTTTTTAAAGTGTCTGAATAGCTAAGTTTCAAACTACTATATACATATTGTTATGCATTTCGTTATCGTGCACAGAGCCACTTCCCAGCTTCCCTCACCTATCATATGTCCATTATGGGATCTTCCTGCACACAGTCAACCAGTTAACCCAGAGTTAAGTCTGGAGCTGAAGTGATTCCTTCAGGCTTAATTTGCAATGCTGGGTTTTCAACATGTACAGAGAGAATCTCTTAATCTCTTAAACATTGCTGTACTGACACAGCACGTTTTGCAGCCTCGATGTGTCAGGGCTCTGCAGGGGACATGTATTGGATGACAGACATGTATGTTATGAGCGAGTGTCAGTAAATTGTTGGGTTGTTGACAACATAAAACTCCATAATGAGCAAGTCAGGTGACATAGAAATAAATGTTCTGATTGAGGTGAATGAGGGGTCTGAGTATTGAGAACTGAAGGACAGCAGAGACCAGAGGATGTCAGGCCCGACATGTTTTTGCAGAGAGAAATTTGATGGTTATTTGTGTCTAGCTCATGGCTTTAGATTGTCCAGTGTGAGAAGTTTATTCATGCCTAGTCAGCAAGGTAATATTTTGTGTAGTCACTGTATTCAACCATGTGGAACATTATTGATGATTTGGACTTCATTGGTAGTGTTACCTCATTGTCAGTTCTGGTTGGTAGAGTTACCTCATTGTCAGTTCTGGTTGGTAGTGTTACCTCATTGTCAGTTCTGGTTGATAGTATTACCTCATTGCATTTGTATGAAAGTGGTCTTCTTAGTTTGTCTACGAAAATAAACTTGGCTAATTTGTCTGGAAATGGGCTTCTTAATCTGTTTGCCTGGAAATAGCCTTGGCTTATGTGTCGAAAAGGGCTTCTTAATTTGTTTGCCTGGAAATAGTCTTGGCTAATGTGTCTGGAAATGGGCTTCTTAATTTGTTTACCTAGATATAACCTTAAATGTTTTTGTTTTGAGTAAAAAATAACATGACCTTCATACTTAGAATAAGTATTACAATGTTTCAAAGGCACTTGATAAATTTTAGGAAGATGTTCCTGGAATAATTTGATAAAACAAAATAACAGTTAAGAATTTTTATTTCAGCTTGGATACTAAAATAGAAGAATCCTTAGAGAAAAAACCCAAGCTTCATTTGACAATGCCCACCCTTATTCCAGCTAATATGGAATCTGCGTCAACTACACCACCAGAGGTCACTCATGGCAGAATAAAACTCATCGCTCCTAAACGGCGTAAGCATAGCTCATTTTGAGCGTTCTTTATTCAAAACGAAACAAAGATTATTTTCTTGACATCTTATTTATGTAAATTTAACACATGGGTATTTGATTTAGAATGCTGAATTTTATCACACGCTATTCATCGAAAGAAATAAATGGACATTTCATATATACATATTTACATTTGAATAAACTAAAACCTTCCATTCACATCAAATATTGACATGACATATTTCTTGATTTATGACACTTCTGTAACATTATTTTATAAAGTATAATAAAGTCAATTTCATATCATTTATGTCACTTCCATATCCCTAATTTTGAGGTACTGTTGTTTTACAAGGGCTGCTGAGCTTTTCGCTCATTTTTGGCCTATAGCACGTTGAAGAGTCCTTGGTATTATTTACACTGTAGATCTAGGCTTTTCCTGTGGTTTTTCTGCCATTCCTAAACGTGCTGAGTTGAAGTCATGAGCTCCAGTTTCTCTAGCTTGGCTTGCATTTAAAAGATCATCACATCTGGTCCCAAGCTAGGAGAAAGAAGTGCGTGGCATACTGTGCATTCCCCGCCATCCAAGGGTGCACTCCAAATATGCAGAGCTAAAATACTGTGCTCTGGTTCTGGGCTCTCCCAAGGAATCATCACATCCTACACAGGAGCCACTTCATAGTGTGTTAGTTTGAACGTATTCTGGGGCAAAGTTCACTTCCATATACTATAACATTGTGCATAGCTGGTGGTCAAAGAAGGATGACTCCAGATATGCCTCCATGCATAATTTTGAGGTATAAATATCACCTCCTTTCACAAGGTACATACACGTTTAACTTGCGTATAATTAATTTGCATCAATAAAATTAATGTGTCACTTTTGTTTATAAAACAGGGTGATTGAAAAGTCACTTCCTATTTTGAAACTGTCATATCTTCACTCCTGTCCAACTAATTTATATGAAACAAATGTCACAATAAAAAACCATTAATTGCCATTTTATTTCATGAAATGGAATGTCACTTTAACATTACAACTCAGAATGAGATCCTCTTTGTTGTACACATGATTTCATAGCAGGCAACAGTTTTTGCTGTCTCTTGTAGTGTCAGAACTTTGGCCATTTTAAATTTGATTTTGTTTCTGGGAATAAAATATTGTCGTGGAATATTCTAATCCACATATATAAATTATAAGGTAAATATAAAGCCTAACAAATAAATTCTAATAAAGAAAAGAGCAATGGTAAAATAACAGTGCTGACACAAAGAATGTACTCGAAATTCCCCTTGTTTTCTGCTTCGTCTGCAAATTGTAACGCTTTCACGTTGATAGTAAAAGCCTACTATATTATTACCCGCTTTCTTCAATGAAACGTGTGCTGTATTTCTTGGAAAAACATTGAGAGGCAGACTGCGTAATGACCTAAATTAATCCTAACATTAATTATACTGCGTTACCAAAACGAACGAACAGATGGACTCAAATAGAAAGAGAGAGGGAGGGCTGAAAATCAGGAACGCATGCAACACGAGTCGCGCGATACACAATTACTACTATCACGCGTGTAAGGCCACATGCACTAATTTTTTTTTTCAGACGGACAGTGATAAATTCACTACCCTTCCCAGAGTTAGGTTTTAAAATCACAAAAAACGCTTATTAGGAAAGATAACAATAGATGGGTTTACGTTTGAAAACATTACAGTACCCAGACAGCACATCTTCGAAACAGGAGGTAGAAGGAATTGCATATTTTGAACGCAGCATATTAGTTCTATTAAATATATATATTTGGGTTCCTTAGGGTTTGCTGACAAAGAATATGTACAACGTTATGCAAATAGTCTAGGAATTGACAAGTTATAGCCAAAATAAAATGATGGTGCTGTCAGACAACACCCAAAATCAGAATCGCTCAGTGGTAGATTTTTTTAATCCACCATTGTACGGGAAATGGGCCACAAGTTACATTTGAACTGATTGGCTGGAATGATATGTAAGGCTACACACGATTAGTCGGACTATAAATACTATCTTTGGTTGTTAGGGGAGACGTAGGAAGTTAAAATTTTTTCAAATACTTGTCGAAACGTGGCTCCATTGGCTAGACTCGCTGATATACTCACTTAGGAGCGTTAGTTCGAGACCACTAGTCAAATAAGCTTGATAAAGCAACAGTGCGTTGAAGCCAGCTCATATTTTTGCTAAATAAAAGCCTGGAACATAAGCAGATGGGAATTTGTGCCAGTAGTTGTGCCAGAATGTGAATTGTTAATTTATGCCTGTATATATGTGTAGTTCAGTAGCAAACCTGATGTAAAGCCTATAATGCTCCAGCCTGAACAGAAGGTGTCGGAGGAAAGTAAAACTGCATGGAATGGCCAAACAGTACACTGACACCTAGATTATTGATTAGACAGAAATAATGCTGGAAGTGCAGAGGCGTGGTAACCATTAAGGAGGTAAATACTGGTATAAAGTATTTCAGATGAAGCTGACAGTTGGCCTAACGCTCTGAACTCAATGTTTGTGATGTATGGTGCTCAGTGTAAAAAGAGAGTATAAATTAGTTATGAAGTAGAAGGTACATCCTTCTTGTTTTCAGGGACCGTGGTCTTGATGGTATTGAGCAGCACCTGGTCAGAGCTTTGCTGAATCCAGAGTCGGACAGCATACTCCTTGGTCCATTTAGCTATCAGTGAGGTGTCTCCAGAGCCGAGGGGAGAATCGAGCAGAGGAGTCTGTTCCTGCCGCCATCACGCCAGATAAGCTGATGTGGCCAGCTGAGCTCAAAATTATGTACCCCCAGCTTAAAATGACCTTGTAAAAATAAAATTAAGAGGGGAATTAAATTGTGTTAATATCAGGAACTGAGAACATCTCCAATAATAGTTCCCATAAAGACAAACTATTGAAGTCATGATGACAAATACCAACAGAGCTTGAACAAAACAAAACCAGTATTACCTCATATTACCACTACACAACTGACACACATAGGATACTTTTAATAATATATGTCATTACAATATTCATATTGATAAATTCTGTACATATAACTTGTAAGTAAAATTGATTGTGATTCCTGGTTCCCTTTGTATTTGAATCAGGACACATATTCATTCATGACAGCAATGAATACATATTGTTATTTGAAAAGTTAACAGTGACTCCTTTAAGATATCCTTGTAGAGTGTTATATGTATGTGAGTGTCACAGTGTTGTCCAGAGTGGTGGAATAAATTAAATTGTTTATCTGTCTGTTGTTGTTGTGACTTACACTTCATCATACACATACCCTAGACATACAACGTAGTCATCACACTATTCCAGAATAATTCTGACTGAGATATACATATGTGGCAGCAAGTAAGGTTATATATATAATACACTACTCTTATTAGATATATATATACCTTCACAGCTGATCTCAGTCAGTACACTAAGTCCCCTATAAATATTTATAACATCCCACTTCGCCACAAATATAAAAACATAAAGTTTGTCAAATAGCAGTTATTGCTCATAGTTTTGACAATAGTTATATGTATATCCAGTGGGAACAAGGAAGGATTTAAACATTTAAAAAATAGAAAATGACTTTTCAATCACCCTGTATATGAATATGCTACAATACCTGTAAGGAAATATCACATTTGTTGGCTTCATGTCACTATTTTATATGGTATAAATGTGACATTTCATACCACTCTTTTATAAGGTGCAATGTACCCCTTGCATGTCATTGCTTTATAATGTATGTACTGAAATATTTTGTGACTCTTGTTTTATTCAACCCTAAATTAGCTCCAGCTCATGAGATACAAGAAAGCAATGTGTTCATGGATGCCCTGCAACAATCAACATACTCAGGTGGCATCAAACGGAAGAAAAAGATGGTTTCTCCTTCATCCACCACTGCACCTGTGTTGTTCAAAGGCTCCTCATCAACCTCTCCACCTCCAGCCACTTCCCCACCTTCTGCCACTTCCCCACCTTCCGCCACTTCCCCACCCTCAAGCACACAAGTTAGTGAGGCTGGTCCCATGTCACCACCATTGCTATCTCCCACCACAGTCTTGGCACAGAAACTGCCATCTGTACCATCAGTAAGTCGTGCTTAGATAGCCCAGTTAGTCATTTGTATACCCTGTTACTTTAATTCATGATCAAAATCATCATCATCTTCTCTATTTTTTGCTTGGTATGGAGCAGGTTGTTACCACTGTAGCTGGTCCTCTTGCAGGAAGCCTGCACTAAAGCATTCATGTGCTTGTGCCGTGGTAGTTTCTGTAGCAGTGTGTTTAACATAATGATGTTGTCAGCCGTATATTAGTCATGTCATGTGACATGCCTGATGGATCAGTGGGGCTATTCTTTATTTGTCTCATCACATTCTGTGGGGACTACATGATCTAAATCAGGGGTTCTTAACATTTTTTTCTGCTATGGATCCCTTTGATTGTCCAGATGAAGGCTATGGACCCCTATGATTGTCCAGTGAAGTCTAATGAACCCTTGGAAAGAAATGTACATAAAAGCATAATGAAAAATGCTACATTTTGAATTTTACATTATGTATACCGACCCCTACAAAAAAAACTTCCACAAATGTGGAATTGATGACAAGAACCAGACAAGTGCCAGTGGAACAAGAGATGAGAAGATGGCGATGGATAGGACTCACATTGAGGAAACCTGTTGATAGCATTACAAGGCAGTCCTTGTTCTGGAATCCACAGGGAAAGAGAGGCAGAGGTAGACCAAAAAACACACGGAGAAGAGAGCTGGATACAGAGGTGAAAATGATGAGGAAAACATGGAAAGAACTTGAACGGATGGCACAGGACAGGAAGACCTGGCATGTGTTTGTTGAAGGCCTATGCTCCTCGGGGAGCTAAAGGGTATTGATTGATTGATAATGACCCCCTAGAATGCTTTCATTGATCCCCAAAGGGTCCATAGACCACAGGTTAAGAAATCCTGATCTAAATAGTGAGTGTATATTTTAAGTGACAGTCATTTGCCATGCAGTATTAACTCTTTGACTCCATAATTATTTTCCACCCTGTGCCATAATTATTTTTTGAAGAATTCTAAACGGTGAAGTGTACTGTCTTTTAGTGTAAATTTTATGTTAATCTTTTTTTGTGTGAAATGTACTTATTATATACCAAACTGTAGGGAAATGGATAGAGAATTGTAATATATAAAGTCCTTGGTAGTATTAACACAAGTGTGTTCGGTATACTTAAAACATTTTGCATGTAAAATTGAAAAACACTAAAAAGTTAACTGTAGAATACGATCTTACCAAAGACAAATTACTGTTGTAGACAATAAAACTTTCTTTTTAGTCTTCAAACATCAAGGTAATCCATATACAAAGTAAAAAAAACATTGCTTATGGCCCCAATTAGTACATTTAGTGTTATATTATACCAGTTTTTACTGTGGTCCCATATATAAGAAAAAAATAAATTATGCAATCTTGCATTACGTAATTTTCAAACAAATGAAGAATAATGTCATATAAAAACTTTTTACATTTGTTTAATGTTTTAATAGTATCCCTAGCTTCATCTTCTACCTAGGACTAGTGATTAGATGTTACGGTAGGTCTAGTTTTGTTGCTTTTTGATCGGCCAGAATATGACTACGCCCACTCATCAACTAAATCTAATGTGTCTAGCTTTTCTGCACCGATTCCGTATTTTGACAACAAACTGTGACTACCAAACAATCATCAGCAATGTTTCAAAGTAGTTTAAAACAATTATTTGCTTAGGAGACTTAGAAAATGTAAATATAAAGCGTGACATATTTCTCTAGCAATAACAACAAAAAACGCAAACACGCGAATTGTCATACAAATTGTGATAATAACATCAAAACACGCACAGGTGCTGCTTAACTACAGTCAAATTAGTTGTTTAAATAGTAGCGGAAGTCATTCTACGAGTTTTAAAATATGAACTGCGTTAAACGGACGATTTTTGGGGTTTATTTGTGATAAACTAAAAACAACGCTCTGAGCATTGCGCTGGCACGGCGCGTTGAATTTTGCAACGCTCAGAGCGTTGGTCTGGAGTCAAAGAGTTAACATGTTGTCAGTCTTGAATAAAATGTGTTGAGTTTTGTAAGGAAAAAAGATTACTGAGGTGTTGATCAGTGAATAGGATTTGTACAGCTTTTCATTAAAATGATAATTCTGCTTTTCTTTCTACCTTTTGGAGCATACAGCACATAAACACTTTTTTTTTTTTTGCCCAAATCAGGGCTTGTCTGGATATGCCTGTTTGTTTAATCTAAGTTGTTTCACTGTTATCTACTCCTACTTAGCAGTTCTCTCTCTTTTTTTTTTTTTTTTAAAGCCTTCACTGTTTCCTGAGTTCAATATTGAATCTATGTGAGAATTTCTTCTCCCCGTTATTTTCCACATCAGTATTTAGATGCACCTATCAAATACTCTTTTTTAATTCTTTGGTGACGCTTAACTGTTGACCATGTTTGAAAAAAAACTTTGTGTTTGTCGTTTCTTGTTTTTTAAAATATCACATGATTTTAACACATTAACTACCGCGAGACGGTGGGACTGGCTTTTCAAATCCTATCATTTGGACCGCGAGCCGCTCAGAGCGTCGATCTAATTTTAGTAATAAAACGAATGAAAAATGTACTGAAACACTTTCTGATCTGGTTCGAGATTTTAAGTTGCCACCGGAAAACAAATTCCCAAAGCATGGTTGTTGTAGAACACTGGAAAATTGATATTATGTTCATATTTTTCAACATTTTGGGTTAGTTACCAAATCGTGTAAAACTGTTTACCGTGGCAACTAGTGATAGGACCACAAAAAATGCTTGCACATCTCGTGTAACGGCTGAATAGGCTAGAAACTTGTTTCAAAAATTGACTGATAGATCTAGCGACGATGTCAAGAGTGAAAACGATGTGCACATTGATTGAAATAGTGATTTTGATAGAGATGGGGCGCAAGCAGTTATAATTGTGAAAATATTGCAAATCCTCGGCCATCGGAGGGCCGTTAAATAGCAACAACCTCTATTAAAGTTACAAATGGTGCTTATTGTAATAGTACATTCATTTATCTTTAAAATGACGTGTAATTCATAAAAATCTGTAAACAATTACGAAAACTACAGCTTACTTTGTGCAAACACCTACAGGATGAAAATGGGGAAAAAATTTAATTCGTCCACATTGTGTTTTTCAATTCGGTAGTTAATGTGTTTAACAGTTTGTTTTTTTTTAAGCCAGATTCCTATCAGTGTATATAACTGTGATATGGGTTAGTTTTGTAAATATAAAGTAATTTCAGTTTTATACATAATTTTTTTGGGTCATTGTTGAAATGCTTGCAATTAATTTATTTGTCATCGGCTCTTAGTTCTACCGTGATACACTGGAAGACATGCCTGAAAGCACAGAAGAAATAAAAAAAGATTCAGAAGATGACAGTGAAAGTCCGCCTCCACTGGTGGACATGGAGACAGAAGAAACATACCTTGAAATGGAAAGCAAAGATGGAGAGCAACCGATGGATACAAATGAAGAAAAATCACCAGGTTTGTTGCTTTATTTTTATTAATTAATTTTTTTGGTTAAAAGTTGTTTACACCTACCACATTGGTTTGCTGCTGTAATCTATCAGTGCCTCCTTTTTCCTTTAATAATTTCATATTTTTGGGGGCTAGCAACCTCATCATGTAAAACAATTACTACAGAAACATCTGTTACAAGAGCATATAAATTCTTTGTTGTGAGCTTCCTTCAAGGGAACCTGCTTCAGTGATGGCTGCATGCTTCATAAAGAATTGGAAAGAATTAATTTGATATTTTATATCAACGCTATAATGTGTTGTGTCTTGATTAGCTTCAAGAGGGCTTTAAGAAGGCAAAGAAATAATGGAGCCACAGTTTCTCTACGAAACATGTTGTAACAGAGCCCTCTCTAGTTCTTGGGGGTCTCTGATGAGACAAAGAAAGAATATGCTACTGCTTCCTCGGGTACGTCATAACAAAGATGAGGATGTCATAACAAAGATGAGGTTGTGCGTAGGGCTATCAGCCTCATCATGCAAAATAAATTTCTGCAAAAACCACCACTGTTAGAGCGTATAAAGTGTTTTAGCGCTGACCTCTGACCTCTGCAGGAGAGCCAACCACTCCTTAAAGAACAAAACTGGAAAGTTCTTTCATTCATTGTGTGTTTTATTACTGAGTATTTTGTTTTATATTATGAGGTTGCTAGTCCATGTGCAGCCTGATCTTAATCACCTTATACAGCAGACATAAGAAATTAGTGGTCATATCCTTTCTTTGGTTTTTCAAAAGACACTCCTCCTCCCCCACCCTAGAAATCACATTGTATACAAGAAGTATAGCTGTTGTTTGTTAGACACACATAGATTTATGATTTAATTCTAATCTGTCAGATGTTGTTAATATAGACATATACACATTTAGTATTGTGTCACACTAGGTTATTTCAGGTAATTTAGACTAGACACATACATTTAGTATCCCACTGCGTTTTGTTATTTTATGTATTATTGTCTAAATATATGAAGATTTAATATTTTACTGGGCTCTATTGTGTTGATTGTCAAGTGGCAGAGTAGTTAGTGTTCTGGCTTCCCAGGGCAAAGTTACCAAGTTTAAAACCAGGTAACATCACACTCCAGTCTACCCTGCTATACATGGGTACCTGGTTCTGCTCTTGAGTTGGGTAACGCGCAAAAGCAGCAAGAAGAGGAAATGGTCACCCCACTCACAAAGGGGACATCTTGTATACTGAAGTCTAACACTTCACTGCCCCTACAGCAGTATTTGCTATGGAACCACCTTGACCTTCTACCTGTTATGTTAAATGTTGTGAACTAGGCAAACAAAATAGAATAACTTTTGTTGGTTCTTTATTTGTATGTGTATTTGTGCATGCATGCGTGCATGTTTATACAAATGTGTGTGTGACAAGATTATGTGTAGTTAACTGTAATAAATAATAGATATAGCTTGTATTTAGTGACTAGATACTCAAAGCTGTATTGGATCTTGACATCTAAGTGTAATCTTTTGAAAATGTAACCAGATATCAAGATGACAGATAATGCCAATGAGCCCAGTGTAGAAGTTACTCAGAAGATGGGAAATGGAAAGAAATCCAAAAAGTCTGTCTCCTGGGCAAGAGAAGCTCAACTAGAAGACTTTTTCTACTTTGAACTAGATGAAACTGAGAGAGGTGGGCAAGGTTTTTTAATCTGATAACTGTTAACAGTGTCCATTTGATTATTATATTGGAAATCTTATTGTATTGTGAAACGTTACATTAACTTACCACTGCCTTTTATTTTGTCACATTCTTTTACATCATTTATTGAAGTAGAAATACCAACGGGCTGATCACCCGTTTGCCAGTCACTTCGATTACGGAAACAACAGCAGATGGATTGATTTGCCATTGCCCTAAAGACGCCAATAGGCGTGATGGGAAACAATGGCAAAGAAAACCTATCTGCTGTTGCCCTAAGACGCCACTAGGCGTAATGGCCACTGACTGCTTTGACGGTCGGTGGCTAAGGACGGAAGAAGAAGAAGAATTGAAGTAGAAGAATCTTCACTTTTTGGAGCAACCATTTTACTTAAATTATACTGCTGTTATTTTATTGTAATTTCATTGAGTGAGTCATTCTGCAGGTAGTGTTTCCAGTTGTTTATAAATTTGGTAAAAGATAAAGAACTTTTTAGTGTTCACTACAGCACATATAACCAACCAGTAGTAAATCTTATTATTAATGTTTAAAATATTTTCCTGTGTTTAGAAAATGTGAACCGACCAAAGAATTTCATTGATATGAAGAAAGCAGAGATGCTGTTGGATCGACGTGTAAGTTTATAGTGTAAAGATAAGACTGTGAGTGTCCATGTGTACATGCCAAGTAGTATGTTCTCATCTTATGACTTTAAAAAAAAAGAAAAAATTTTTTTAGTTTGGGGGCGGGGGCATGTTTTGGCCAAATAGTCCAATGTAGTTCCTGGGGGCCTCTGAAGAGACGAAGAAACAGGATATCGTACAAGGCAACTAATGTCAGGTTGTTCATGGGGCTGGCAACCTGATCATGTCAAACAACCGAAGATTATGATGATGGTTAGTGGTCCTTAGATTTATTTCACTTTTATTTTTTGGTTGTTGCATGTTTTAGAATTCACTTAGGTTAGAGGAAACACTGAGAAATTGTTTATGTTAGTAATAATTTTCTCATATGATGGTGACCCTTAATTCTGTATTTTTGTGAGAATTATATTTATTGAGCTACCAAGCAGTGGTATTCGTGGTCCTATCATAATAATTGAACTCTGCTTTGTGTGTACTTATATTTCAGTGTTTCACTTTAACATCTGAAGTAACTTACTTTAATTTTTCGATCTATTCTTGCTGTGAAGCATTGTAGGGAGCTGAAGTCTTCGTCCTTGGACCATGTATATCGCATTAGTTGGTGTGAGCCCTTGTTGCTGTAGGGTGTCTGTAATGTTGTCTACCTATCAGCCTCTTGGTTTTCCCTGTGCCTTAAAACCATATCTTCTAATGTTGCAGGTGTCGGTTTGTAATTGATCAGGCTCCCTTCTCATGAAATGGCCACACCATTTTATTTTCTGTCTATGTATTTAATGAAGGATATAGTTACTAAAATGTTTCTGATGTCATCATTTTTCATTTGGTCTTGCTTGGTACCATTAATAGCTCTACCTGAGCATTTCATGTTGCACAGTGTGATTTTCCTCTCCTGTACTCTGGTCAGGGACCATGTTTGATGACACTGATAGCAAAGAGTAACATATGTATATAATTTAATGTTAACTAGTTGCAGTTTATAATGACATAATATTTTTTTTCTTGTTCAAGGCAATGGAGTCAGTAAAACGGTTCAACAATGACACAATGGTGGAAGTGCTACAGGTAGGTCTACAGTGTGGGAATGTGTTTTATTTACCCTGAGCACAATGATAACCAGCTTTCTGTCAGTCATTCCTGATACTGATTAGTGATATCCTACACCCCCCGATCTCATGGGTAATGAGATTGGATGCCTCGGATTGGGCAAAAAAATATGTTCCGTGAGCACGTTGCGCATGTTAAAAATCCCTCAGCAGTTGGAAATCATAAAGAGTAGGCCATATGGCCACGGCCCTGGCAAAATTAGGAAAACCTACCCACCACAAAAATATTTATAGAATGTGTGATTCCTGTATACACACATTGGGATCCTCGCCGGTGCCACAGAGTTTGTACAGCATGCTGTGATCCTCCTTGTGTGATCAAATGGAGGAGATTGGGAGCACTGATGGATTTGTCCGTGTGCAATGAAAATGATCCTTAAAACCAAACCAAACTGATTAGTGTTTTGTGCAGTGTGCAAATATGCCATTAACATAACAACAGCCCAAACAAACATGGCATTTAATTATGATTAATATTTGGAGGAATTAATTTGTGGATCTGTCGTGAGACAGTTGGAGTTAGCTATACATCGAGAACAATTAAGGATTGAGATTATCGCATGCAAATAGCATCAGGCCAGTTTAGGATAGAAATTATTGCATGCTGACAGTGAACTTTAGTCACTATTGAATTGTAATGACAAATCTAAACAGTGAAATAATGCATTGCCAGGCAGGGCTTTAGGCATTATGTTTGAGATCCCAACAGATGGAGACAGAAGGCAGATAAACTGTCTGCTGTCAGTTTGTAAAGACATTTTGATTTCTGTTAGATACTTCAGTAATTTTAAACATTTGGATGGGTTACATTTAATCATTTAACTTTGGATTAAATATTGCATTTAACTCAATCATTTATACATTGTTACTTTCCACCCAAGATTTTCTTCCTCTTCTTCTAGACCTGACAGTTTCCTATGGAAACTAGATATCATCAAGCTATTCCATACTGGCCTTCTGCTCCAGTTTTGTTCATTTCTTCTTATCCCTCTTATTTCAATCTCATGTTATCTTCTCTTGTGTTTTGGAACCTTCTGGCATTCTTTCTGCCCTGGGGATTGTAGAAAGACTGCCTTGTAATGCTAGTAAATGACTGTCTCACTGTGGGTCCTAATTGTCTCCATTGTCTATTCCTCGCCTCATATCCTATAGGTATTTATCTAGTGTCTCTCAAAACTGGTGATTTAGTCACACTGTAACATTTCTCTCATCCTGCACAAGCACCCTGCAGTGAAAGTTCTTAGTCACATTGTTATTAGGATGATAATTATACATGTGTTTCTTTTATCATGACAGTGGAAGCCTTAAAAACAATATGATTTACATTATACTTCTTATGTTTGTTTCCATTCTTCCTATTAGTGGACTAGCCCAAAGCTTATAGGCTGTATAATTAGTACAGTACTTAATTTTATGTGTATGCTTTTACCCCTGCAGTGGAAGCGCCCAAAGCCTATAGACAATGTGATAGTGTTGGTAGAGCCAGGATGTAACAGTATTGAGAAACAAGTTCAAATGGATAGAGAGAAAGTTGTTCTCTGCGCACTTTTTTTCAACAAGTAAGCTTCTAGTCTTTAATTTATTTGCTGTTTTAAAAATAAAGTTTTATTTATAGAATGTGTTATTCCTTTATACGCACATTGGAATCCTCACCAGTGCTATGGAGTTAGTGCACTGTGCTGAGATCTTCCTTGTGTGATCTAAAGTAGGAAACTGGAGCACCTGTGGAGTTGTCCGTGTGTGCAATGAAGATGGTCCTTAAAACCAAACCAAAATCAAGTTTGATCTAAATCTGTTCTTGTTTACTGTACCACACTCTATCAGCTGTTACCTACATGACACACAATCTACTTGTCATTTATTGGTCTTGTTGTTTACTGTACCACACTATATTAGCTGTTACCTACATGACACACAATCTACTTGTCATTTATTGGTCTTGTTGTTTACTGTACCACACTCTATCAGCTGTTACCTACATGACACACAATCTACTTGTCATTTATTGGTCTTGTTGTTTACTGTACCACACTATATTAGCTGTTACCTACATGACACACAATCTACTTGTCATTTATTGGTCTTGTTGTTTACTGTACCACACTCTATCAGCTGTTACCTACATGACACACAATCTACTTGTCATTTATTGGTCTTGTTGTTTACTGTACCACACTATATCAGCTGTTACGTTCATGACACACAATCTACTTGTCATTTATTGGTCTTGTTGTTTAACTAGGGCTGCTGAGCTTCTCACTCTTTATCAGCCAATACCAAGTTGAAGACTACTTGGTATTATCTACACTGTAGATCTAGGATTTTCCTGTGGCTTTTCGGACATTCCAAAACGTGTTGAGTTCATGAGCTCCAGTTTCTCCAGCTTGGCTTGCATTTAAAGGATCATCACATTTGGTCCCAAGCTAGGAGAAAGAAGTGCGTGGCAAACTGTGCATTCCCCGCCATCCAAGGGAGCTCTCCAAATATGCAGAGCTAAAATACTGTGCTCTGGTTCTGGACTCTCCCAAAGAATCGTCACATCCTACACAGAGCCACTTCTCAACTCCCACTGCCTATCATGGGTCCATAGTGAGATCCTCCACCATACAGCCAACCAGCTAATAGCCAGAGTTATGTCTGGGGCTCAAGTGACTCCTCCAACCTTAAGTGTGCAATGCTGGATTCTCAACATGTTTCACCACAAAGGGGAATTCCTGGAAGAGTGTGGATGATTTCAAAAGTCAATGAGGTTATAATTAGCCTCACAGACAGAGGTTCACTTCCATATCTGTATACTGTAGCATTGTGCTTAGCTGGTGGTCATATAAGGGTGACTCCAGATATGCCTCCATGCATGATGATCTGTTTACTGTCTGTACCGTAGTACATACTTTATCTCATCATCGTCTTTTTCGCTCCTTATGGAGCATGGAACCACTACAGCAGCTGGTCTCATTACAGGAAGCTTGCACCAAAACATTCATGTACTCTTGCTGTGGTGATTTCCATGTACTCTTGCTGTGGTGATTTCCATGTACTCTTGCTGTGGTGATTTCCATGTACTCTTGCTGTGGTGATTTCCATGTACTCTTGCTGTGGTGATTTCCATGTACTCTTGCTGTGGTGATTTCCATGTACTCTTGCTGTGGTGATTTCCATGTACTCTTGCTGTGGTGATTTCCATGTACTCTTGCTGTGGTGATTTCCATGTACTCTTGCTGTGGTGATTTCCATGTACTCTTGCTGTGGTGATTTCCATAACAGTTTAAATTGTTATAAAGAGGTAGGTCCCGCACACAACCTCATATTAGTCGCTTCTTATGACGTGCCTGAGGGAGCAGCAGTACTGTTATTTATGTGCCTCCTGAGAGGCTTCCAGGAACTACAAGGGGCACATACTTCCTTATTGTGCTAATATAGTCACATACTGATTGGCTGTACTGTTATATATCACATACTGGGTCAGCTGTATCATTATCACATCGTTATAATCATCAAGTGTGGAGGCATAAATCTGTCTTTTATCAAACAACAATTTGTCATGACAGTTTCCAGTCCCTGCTGCTCACAGACTGTATTTTATGCTTGCCTGGTTCTTATTATTCATTCTCACAGTTTTCCCCCCTTCACATCATATGCCTTCCTACATTGTATACTCTGTCCCTTACTACTTTCAGGGTGCCTGATACACCTATTGAGCCAGACCCAGACACATCCAATGATAAAGCAGAGACTAAAATAATTCCTCTGGAAGATGTAAGTAAAATGTATTGTTGCATAGCAGTTACTTTATGGGCTTTTGAAAAATATTTTGTGTGTGTGATAGTAGTTTAAATCTGGCTCCATGACATACTCACATTGTTAGATCAGATTAAATACTGTCTCTGCATCGAAGGCAGGGGATAATGAAATTACATGTTGTACTTCTTGCCTTGTTGTTGCATTCTGACAGATTACATCCAGTCCATCTCTTGATTTTTTCTTCCCATTTAATGTCCATTATCCTTATGTCAACTTGCCTACCCTCATCATTTAATTGTTTAGTCTTTTGATGTATCCAAAATATTTTTATTATCAGGTTTTGGTCTTCTTTCTTCTTGCCAAAACACTTATAGTGTTGGTTTCTGTAGCTGTTGGTTTTAGATGGTAGATTTTCTAACTCTGTGCACCTGAAGTCATTTGTTACAACCTGCTTGTAGAGTGCTGTGGCCTGATTCTTTGCTCCCAGTGTTCAAACTCTTTAGATCTACACATGGGTATTTGCAATCTGTTTCATTATCTCTCACACTTTTGAACAGTTGATGAATGAATGTCTAGGTTCATGAGCAGTGTAATATAATGCCATTATTAATTTTGTGAAATATCTTCTTCGTTATCAGTATTAGTATTCTGAGCTATTGTGAGATTTTGTGTGTGGTTGGCATCATGTAAACAAAAATGGTTACAGATACCACCTCTACAAGAGCACAAGAAGTACAGTGTGTATGTTATCTGAAGCATGGGAAACAAAGAGCCAGGGATCCAGACCCCCAGGATGACCCAGAGTCCACTGGGAGGACAACATTAGACAATCTTTGAAGGACCGAGGACTAGAATGGAACCAGGCCAGGAGGAAAACAGCCAATAGGATGGTCTGGCGCTCTCTCTTCCAAACCTCTACACCTCACGGTAGAAGGGGAACGACTAAGTAAGTAAGTATGTTATCTGCAAGGAGATCAACTGCACAGAAAACCAGTTGCTTCGGAAGGAGTGTAAAAAGAGAATGAATGATTGAATGTTGCATCATAACCAAGATCAGTTTGTGTATTTACTTCCTTTAACTTTTTTTTTTCACCTGCCTTATAGCTATTCTATTTCATTTGGGATAACCATTTCAATTTTCTGGCCATTGCAGGAAAATGGGTCCTGCACAGAATATGAGCATACCTACAAGTTTAATGACCCGTCATCCCTGCCGTATGATCCTGAATTTGGGGTACTTCCACTCCAGAACCATGGACCACCTATGAATCCAGTTGTCAACAACAACATGGGTGGTGGAAATATGAACATGGTCAACAATATGGGCAATATGAATATGAATATGGGCAACATTCGAGGTCATATGAATATCCCACCTCCAATCAGTCATATACTGAACACCTTGCAGCAGCAGGCCCAGGAGACAAGAGACCCTGTCATGCTGAATCTACAAGGGATGTTAACTAATGTGCTGGTAAGTAGTCCTCCAACACTCCGTAAATTAATAAGTTTGCATTGAAAGGTTGTGTTACTCCTTCCTTTCATGTCAAATGTCATTGATTTAGCTCTCCAGCATAGTCTGCCTTGACCACATTTTTATATATTCAGTTCCTTTTTTTTCACATTTTGTCAGCCTCCAGATTCAGTTTATGTGTATTATGAGACCTCTTCCACACAGCATGCCAGTGGGTTCCCTAGTAAAGATTATCTGATATTCAGAGTGGATTTTTCTTAAAAGAGTGTGTGTAGTCAAGCTCCACTTTTTATCTAACTTATTCACTTCTTTTTGTCCTTCTTTGCCTTTTGCTCCCTGTGGAGTACAGGCCTATAGTCTGATCTCTTTGAAGTGTTGCTCCAAAAGTGCCCAACATATGACATACAGAAATTACATATGGCTGCCACCAGTACCATTCCTTGACAAGACAAACTCTGTGCAGATACCAACAACCTCAGGGTGACTACTGCATTCTCTAAACATTCAAGTTAACAACTCAAAGTGTATAACATTTTCTATATTTCTGAGTTTTCCCACCGTTATAGGCATAACATTCATCCCAGGCATCTGTTGACAAAAGTCTGGAATTTCTTGGAAGCTGTTGACAAAAGTATGGAATTTCTTGGAAGCTGTTGACAAAAGTCTGGAATTTCTTGGAAGCTGTTGACAAAAGTCTGGAATTTCTTGGAAGCTGTTGACAAAAGTCTGGAATTTCTTGGAAGTTGTTTACTGTGTCACTGCCTTATATCAAGAAAATCTAATTTCACAAGTATCAGAGTGTTTACTGTTTAAAATAGTCATAAGAGATTTTGTAACTAGTGTCTCATAAATAAAGGCTGAATGTAGATCTTCAGTCACTGTTGTCAAATCTTACAGCTGAATCATTAAGTTAGTGCACAAGTATATATTTTATCTAAAGCACATATATTTTTTTATGCACTGCAGTAAAACTTTGATAAAGGTAACAGACGAAAATGGTATGTGTATCTGATTTACTATGTAGATATTAAATTATAAATAATGGAGGCTTTTTTATATTATGTCTTTTACAATACAACTGGTCATTTTGTATTTTATCCTTTACGGTTTTGAAAATTCACTTGATATCTTTCTTTCAAAATTATTTAATTTGTTTCTTTTACAGGCACAGATAAAACTAACATTACTTTTAATTTTAGCAACAAAATTTGTTTCATATTTCAGCAAAATACTAACCCTCAAGACAGTGGCATGCTCATGGAGAGAATTCTCAGTGCTTTGGAACCTTTCAAGAACCAGATACCAGGTAACCTTCAAATAAAAGGGCAGAATCTTGAGAATGCCTTTTGTACAGATGTTCAGATATAAGTATAAAATATTGTTATTAAATTTAACCCTTTGAGCCCGCAGCTAAACCTTCAAACATACCCTATCTCTGACTTTCCTGGCCTGAATCGTAAAACCATGACTTATTACGTTTAACGTTTGGTACCTGAGCGAGGGTAAATTGCAATTAGAGATCATGAACGGGTTTAGAAAGGGAATCAAACCGCCATGCACCAAAGCAAATCGCTAGGCTTTTGTTATTTCATTCTGACACGCAAGGATTTCACTGTGTGGTTTCAAATTTTGTTTCCTCTGAAAACCTTGAAAATTTTCCTATACTGGAATATTTACTAGTCACTGTTCTGCTAATAGAGCTCAAGTTGCTGGCTACAATAGCACTGAACTTCACAAAGAAAGGAAGACCAGAAGAAAGATGGAAGGGCTTAGTGCTGGATTAGAGGGAGAGTTTCTGTGCCTGCTGGTGTGATCATGATGATCATTTCCTGTTATTGTTCCTTATGAAGCCACCACCGCAGCTGGTTCCCTTGGCAGGAAAGCAATCATGTGCATCTTTTATTGATGAGGTTGCCAGTCCAGACACACCCTTGTGTTAGTTGCCTGCCTGAGGAGACAGTAGTCCTGTTGTTTCATCTCCTTAGAGACCCCTGAGAACAAATGTCGGGTATGATGATGATGATGATTATTGGTCAATCTTTCAGCACCACAGCTTGATCAGCATTGTCTTATTGGTCAGATGGTTATGAATAAGTGTTGATTATTGAACCCATGACCCTGTCAGCACAGAAATCCAATTACCACTTATGAAGAAGTTATTGATATATATTTTTGTGGCAGTAGATTGATATGGAAATAGATTCCTTTGGCAGTACATTTTTATGATGGGGTTGGATGGGGAAAAGTCAATGATTGAGTCAGAGAGAGAAAAATGTATTTCATTAAATAAAAAAAGAGAGTGAGTATACTGCAACACAGTCCTGTGTTAATAGTGTAATGTAAGAGTGGTATATTACCAAGATGACAGTAGTGGAAGTTTGTCATAGATAACCACTTTATTTATTTGAAATATGAAGTACATCTGTTTTAAATAATTTCTTAATTACGATGATTACATTTGTGTGTTTAATGGTAGTAACAAAAGTTACCAGAATAAAACAGCTGTGAAACTTGAACACAAGAAAATAAAAACCAACAATTGTACTGGAAAAAAACAAACAAAGATGCTGTTTTGTTCTTATAATTCTGCTCCAAGTTGTAATTTATATTTAACTATTTTATTAACACCTGACCAGAAGGCATCATTCAGACTTACATGAATGAATGTACTGGCATTTCTCTTTGTAGCCACATAGAAATGACCATAATAGTAACAGGGAGACTTTGTTTTAAAAAACATTTTGTTTGGTTTCATCTTTCCTGCTAGGTCTTAGCAATCTGATCAACTCAGTGACTGGTAATAACTTGGAGCCAGGTATGGTTGGTGGCCCTGGTGGCCCTCGTTTTATGATACCCAATCAGATGGGCAATCCTAGACATGGTTTACTGGGGTCTGCCCCACCTGGCTTTAATATGATGCCTGGGGGTAACATGAGGCCTGGTTTGCAAGGTTGGTTGATGTCTATTTACACATTCATCATATTGATGTTGTTTTCTTTGTGCACAACTTCATATTTGTGTCTGTCAATGTATGCAGCTTCTTTGTTTTCTGTCCTGCCTTTGTGCACAACTTCATATTTGTGTTTGTCAATGTATGCAGCTTCTTTGTTTTCTGTCCTGCCTTTGTGCACAACTTCATATTTGTGTCTGTCAATGTATGCAGCTTCTTTGTTTTCTGTCCTGCCTTTGTGCACAACTTCATATTTGTGTCTGTCAATGTATGCAGCTTCTTTGTTTTCTGTCCTGCCTTTGTGCACAACTTCATATTTGTGTCTGTCAATGTATGCAGCTTCTTTGTTTTCTGTCCTGCCTTTGTGCACAACTTCATATTTGTGTCTGTCAATGTATGCAGCTTCTTTGTTTTCTGTCCTGCCTTTGTGCACAACTTCATATTTGTGTCTGTCAATGTATGCAGCTTCTTTGTTTTCTGTCCTGCCTTTGTGCACAACTTCATATGTGTGTCTGTCAATGTATGCAGCTTCTTTGTTTTCTGTCCTGCCTTTGTGCACAACTTCATATTTGTGTTTGTCAATGTATGCAGCTTCTTTGTTTTCTGTCCTGCCTTTGTGCACAACTTCATATTTGTGTCTGTCAATGTATGCAGCTTCTTTGTTTTCTGTCCTGCCTTTGTGCACAACTTCATATTTGTGTCTGTCAATGTATGCAGCTTCTTGTTTTCTGTCCTGCCTTTGTGCACAACTTCATATTTGTGTCTGTCAATGTATGCAGCTTCTTTGTTTTCTGTCCTGCCTTTGTGCACAACTTCATATTTGTGTCTGTCAATGTATGCAGCTTCTTTGTTTTTCTGTCCTGCCTTTGTGCACAACTTCATATTTGTGTTTGTCAATGTATGCAGCTTCTTTGTTTTCTGTCCTGCCTTTGTGCACAACTTCATATTTGTGTCTGTCAATGTATGCAGCTTCTTTGTTTTCTGTCCTGCCTTTGTGCACAACTTCATATTTGTGTCTGTCAATGTATGCAGCTTCTTTGTTTTCTGTCCTGCCTTTGTGCACAACTTCATATTTGTGTCTGTCAATGTATGCAGCTTCTTTGTTTTTGTTCTGCCTTTGTTCAAAACTTTATTATTGTGTCTGTCAATGTATGCAGCTTTTTTTTGTTTTCTGTCCTGCCTTTGTGCACAACTTCATATTTGTGTTTGTCAATGTATGCAGCTTCTTTGTTTTCTGTCCTGCCTTTGTGCACAACTTCATATTTGTGTCTGTCAATGTATGCAGCTTCTTTGTTTTCTGTCCTCTTTGTTTTCTGTCCTGCCTTTGTGCACAACTTCATATTTGTGTCTGTCAATGTATGCAGCTTCTTTGTTTTCTGTCCTGCCTTTGTGCACAACTTCATATTTGTGTCTGTCAATGTATGCAGCTTCTTTGTTTTCTGTCCTGCCTTTGTGCACAACTTCATATTTGTGTCTGTCAATGTATGCAGCTTCTTTGTTTTCTGTCCTGCCTTTGTGCACAACTTCATATTTGTGTCTGTCAATGTATGCAGCTTCTTTGTTTTCTGTCCTGCCTTTGTGCACAACTTCATATTTGTGTCTGTCAATGTATGCAGCTTCTTTGTTTTCTGTCCTGCCTTTGTGCACAACTTCATATTTGTGTCTGTCAATGTATGCAGCTTCTTTGTTTTCTGTCCTGCCTTTGTGCACAACTTCATATTTGTGTCTGTCAATGTATGCAGCTTCTTTGTTTTCTGTCCTGCCTTTGTGCACAACTTCATATTTGTGTCTGTCAATGTATGCAGCTTCTTTGTTTTCTGTCCTGCCTTTGTGCACAACTTCATATTTGTGTCTGTCAATGTATGCAGCTTCTTTGTTTTCTGTCCTGCCTTTGTGCACAACTTCATATTTGTGTTTGTCAATGTATGCAGCTTCTTTGTTTTCTGTCCTGCCTTTGTGCACAACTTCATATTTGTGTCTGTCAATGTATGCAGCTTCTTTGTTTTCTGTCCTGCCTTTGTGCACAACTTCATATTTGTGTCTGTCAATGTATGCAGCTTCTTTGTTTTCTGTCCTGCCTTTGTGCACAAC
This sequence comes from Oreohelix idahoensis, assembly GCA_024509875.1. Classification (NCBI taxonomy): domain Eukaryota; kingdom Metazoa; phylum Mollusca; class Gastropoda; order Stylommatophora; family Oreohelicidae; genus Oreohelix; species Oreohelix idahoensis. The sequence goes on along the minus strand of JAMPIV010006567.1, from coordinate 353,077 downwards.
TTCATATTTGTGTCTGTCAATGTATGCAGCTTCTTTGTTTTCTGTCCTGCCTTTGTGCACAACTTCATATTTGTGTCTGTCAATGTATGCAGCTTCTTTGTTTTCTGTCCTGCCTTTGTGCACAACTTCATATTTGTGTTTGTCAATGTATGCAGCTTCTTTGTTTTCTGTCCTGCCTTTGTGCACAACTTCATATTTGTGTCTGTCAATGTATGCAGCTTCTTTGTTTTCTGTCCTGCCTTTGTGCACAACTTCATATTTGTGTCTGTCAATGTATGCAGCTTCTTTGTTTTCTGTCCTGCCTTTGTGCACAACTTCATATTTGTGTCTGTCAATGTATGCAGCTTCTTTGTTTTCTGTCCTGCCTTTGTGCACAACTTTATATTTGTGTCTTTCAATGTATGCAGCTTCTTTGTTTTCTGTCCTGCCTATGTGCACAACTTCATATTTGTGTTTGTCAATGTATGCAGCTTCTTTGTTTTCTGTCCTGCCTATGTGCACAACTTCATATTTGTGTCTGTCAATGTATGCAGCTTCTTTGTTTTCTGTCCTGTCTATGTGTAACAGCACCCACAGTCTTTATCCTGTCTTATGCTCATGTTTGTGGTGGATATTACTTGTTCATACTGGTTGGTGTCTTTGTGTACAGCTTCTTATTTTTCTTTCTCCTGCCATCCTTTACAGCTTATGGGTTTGTCAGTGTAGACATTTAAGAATGGGGTAGGTTAGGGAAAAGTCAATGATTGAGTCAGAGAGAGAACACATATTTTTTTTTTTGAAAGAGGGTATACTGCAAACACATTCTTGTGTTAATAGTGTATTGTAAGATGGTATATTACCAAGATGTTTTAGTCAAAACTTAGTCTGAGATTTGATGATAAAGTTTTGATAGGAAGAACTTGAGCAATGCTGATACAGTAGTAAAGGAAAGTAACAGCAAAGAGCTTGGCCTAAATGATATTGTTGATTAGAATCGATGTCACTGCACTCCGTACAAAACCATAGGTGCTTAATCTTCCTCAGCAAATGTCGAAGGGTATGAATGATAGTTGTTTCTGTTTCTCGCTGGTTGTATACATGACGGATGCATCCTCTCATAAGTCCATCCCTGCTGGTCTTACGTTTGATGCCAAATTCCAGCAATCTTAGCCTTGATGATTCATCGATTGCAGCGTCATTCTCTAACAGGCGATCATTATTTACTCTCAGTATCTCTCCCTTATCCATATCCAATGCACCTTCTGTGGGTGCTCTTGAAGCTAGTCTGTCAGCTCTTTCATTGTCTTGTACCCCTGCATGACCAGGACAGTAGATCCACACCAGTTCCTAAAGGTTCGAGGCTTCTATGGAGGTTTTCCATTCAATCCAAAACCATCCACTTTGGACCTTCCGAAGCATGGATTGTGAGTCTGATACAATTACTGCCCTTGTTAATGAAGTCTCAGACAGCCACCTTAAGGCTGCAGTAGCTGCCTCTACCTCCATTCTCATGCTGGAGGTTGTTATCATGTAAGCCCCACTATGTTCAGCGATGATTCTGCCCTTTCCTCGAGCAGAGAAGCTCCACCCTGATTTCTCACCATGGATTACAGACGTATCGGTGTACACAATGGCATCACCATCCCCAGCATGATCATTTATCAGTTGATCACTTTCCAGCTCTGCCCTCCCATTGGCCCAAGTTTTGCACTCTCTACCAAGGCTGATGACCTTTTGGTAGTTAGTCCCAGTCTCATCTGACTTACTCCACTCTTCCCCTTTGAATATATTTTCAACTGTGGTTACCTGCTTAATCGTTGCCTGTGCCATCCATGACATCCCCTGCTTTATTCTCTCTCCCTTAATGTCAACTATGTTTCCATGCAGAGCACGCTTTATGTCTGTGGTTACTCGCATATAGGATTTTGACTGGGCCATCGTGTATCTGGATCTAATCGATAGTAATCCAAGCATGTACCGCATCGTCACAATGGGGTTATCTCGCATACAGCCCAAGACTACACACATTCCTTCGGCCCAAATGATAAGAAAATAGAAGTAATGGTCATCTCGAATGGACAGAGACCACCAGAAAAATAAATGGTACAAATCTGAAACAAGTTGAGAAGATCAGATATTTCGGCGCAGTGTAAACTTCAGGTGGAAGGTGCTTGACAGAATAAGCAGAATAGTCTGGGCAAAAGCAGCAGGCCAGAAAATGACAGCAAACTGCAGTTAATCATTATCATTGAAAGTAAGAAAAATGGTTCTGTGTTGCAACATGGAAACAATAATCATGTATGGAAGTGAAGCATGGGTAGCATATAATAAATGAAGAGCTTATTGGAAGCCACTGAGTTATGATTTCTTAGAAAGAAGATGAGAGCACAATGAACAGCTAAGAAATTTAGTGCTGAAGTCCTGAGGGAGTTAAAAAAAATGTGATATTGCGGGTCTGTTTCGAACACAAACAATACACTAGAAGGAATCACTGGAAGTTTCAGGATAACCCTTCTTCAGGTCTTGAGGGAGGAAAGCAAAACATATATAACATTCAAGTAGACATCTGAGAGTGAACGAAGTAGTTCCTATTCTTTGTCTCTTTATAGAAGACCCTTGGGATCTACATGGGGCTTGAGGAAACTTTGAGAGGGAAAATACGAGATGGAATGGCAGCATGACTTAGGAGGAAGTCACTAACAGCACTTATCAACATCAGAGATGGGGGTTTTTGCCAGAAATTATCACCTACCCCAACAGGCAGGCATGGCAGTTGTTGGTGGTTTTAGTTAGGAAAATATCTAAGCTACTAAAAAATTGTGCACTGTATGAAAAACAAAAAGGAAAATGATTGAACTTGTGAATGGAAGAAGAACATTGTACAGGTACCCTATATTTATGTCTGGGATGTATTCCTGAGCAAACTGGCGCAATTGGAATCGGATTAAATTGGAACCATTTTATTATGTAAGTAATTGGAAAGTCAATGACTTACATTCCAGGCACCCAAAAATTGATGAGCAGAATAAAGCTATTATACAAGGGTTGCTCAGAAAGAAATGCCCCATATTTTTTTTTTTTCCTCGGAAACTATTTATTCACAATGTATGAAATTCACGCACAGTATAACTGGATGTCTCCTTTACACATGCTATTTTTCCACATAATTTCCGTCCACTTCTACGGCCTACACCAGCGTGAAACAAGGTCATGCATGCCTTCCCTGTACCAGCTCGTTTCCTGTTCATGTAGCCATGTCCTCACTGCACGAATCACGCTCTCGTCATCTTCAAACCTTGTCCTGCGCAGTGCATCCTTCAGTGGCCCAAAAAGATGAAAATCGGAGGGCACCAGATCAGGACTATAGGGGGGATGGGGGAGCACAGTCCAACCAAATTTGGCGATTGCCTCCTGAGTTTTCAGACTTGTGTGAGGGCGGGCATTGTCGTGCTGGATCAAAATGTCTACTGCATTCCTGTTAGGCCGCACTCGCCGGTAGCGCTGTTTGAGTTTGTTGAGGGTTTTGATGTACGCGTCCGAATTGATTGTCTCACCTCTGGGCATCACATCCACAAGAATCACTCCATCAATGTCCCAAAAGACGGTGATCATGACCTTTCCGGCGGAGGGAGTTGTCTTGAATTTCTCTTTTTGTGGTGATTGCAGATGATGCCACTCCATTGACTGCCTTTTCATCTCCGGCTCAAAATGGTGCGCCCAGGTTTCGTCACCTGTGACGATCCGGGACAAAAAGGCCTCCCTCTCAGCATCAAAACGCTCCAAAAATTCAGAACAGATGGTTTTCCTTTGACGTCTGGGGTCGGTTGTGAGACTTCGAGGAACCCATCTTGCGCATACCTTCGAATATCCGAGAGCGTCGATAATTGACATCGCACTTCCATTGCTGACTGAAAGCTGTAGGGCCAATTGTCGACTTGTGATGCGATGATCCTCACGAATAATAGCATCGGCGCGCTGCAACATGTCTGGGTTGGTGGCTATGGCAGGACGCCCAGACCGCGGCCGATCATGCAGCTCCATTTCTGCACTTGAAGCTTTAACTCTCTGAACCCAGCATCCAACGGTGCTATCGACAGCACAACTTCTATACACAGCACACAAACGTTTGTGAATGTTCCCCACACTTTCTTTCTCCGCCACCAAGAATTCAATTACAGCTCGTTGTTTGTAACGCGTGTTGTACACAGACGCCATTTTCACAGACTACTACAGCGGCGCTATCTGTTGGACGACTGTGCAATTACACACATGTACGCGGGAAACATCAGTGTTGCTACATGTAAATTTTCGCTTTATCTTTATTCTGGGATGAGAAGAAAAAAAATGTGGGGCATTACTTTCTGAGCAACCCTCATATTTAAAGCTCTGTAATAAAGTAAATAAAATAAAGTAGATTAAATTAAAAAATACTTTGTACGCTTACAACCAAAAAATGGTGTAATGCAGCAGATTTTATTCTCTGATGAAGCCCTTGGTTGAGGATTGTCATGTTTTTAAAGAAAGCATGTAGTGTTGACTGTCATGATTTCCTCTTCGTTTCCTTCAGAATCTAGTAACAATGGCTCATGGGTGTCTTAAGGCTCCTTTTTATTGTAGCACTCCTCTCTCAGTCATGGTCAGTCTTGTAGAGCTCATCAGTGAATTTGTCCACATCTGAACGGATGTGCTGCAGATGACCTGTCTTCATATAGGAAGCTCTTCATCCTTTGTTTGGTTGGCTTAGTTGTGCAGCTAATTCTTGCAAGTCTTCACTTTAAAGAGACTCTCCATGGCTTTCAAGCGCTTCTGCTACGTCTTCGTAAGTAACTTTGTCCAAGCCCACCTCTTGCGCCAGTCTTCTAGCATCTAATTACATTTTTTTATTTCATAATAATATTTCATGTTAATGTAATATGAAGTTTTAAAATATATGTTTTACTTTCTTCGCTATTTTTTAACCTTCAGGTTTCAGAGTCAATGCACACTGAGGGCTACCTGTACTCAGCAGTTTAGCTTAGTGCCTTTCATGTCAGGAATGAAAATGTCTACAGTAACCTATTTCATGTTGTTACTTTCTAACAGGTCCGGCACCAATGATGGGAAATAGTGGAGGCATGGGAGGCAACCCAAACTTTTTTATGGGTGGTGGTGGTGGTGGAGGAAACATGCGAATGGGTGGCCCACCCAATCAGTGGAGAGGGTCTAATAGATCAAGACCTTATGGCAAGAGAGGTAAATATTACTGGAGAATTCTGAAAGTTCTGCCCCTTCCCATCAGACGGCCAATAAATTTTGTTTCATAAAGTGTCAGAAGTAGTTCTAGTACAAATAAATGGCAGTTTTCTGTGTGTTGAATGATCTAGAAAATTTCCACAGTTGGCAAAACAAAAATACATTAGTCAGAATTTAACATTGTCGTCATATTCAAGATTTCTCATGAAGGTAAAAGTTAATGATAAATTTTTGAGCAGCTGATTTATCACCATCGCTACCTTTCAGCTCCACATGGAGCAGAGGTCTTCAACAAACACATGTCAAGCCCTTCTGTCCTGTGCCATCCACACAAAGCCTTCATTATCCTTGTCATTTCTGTCTCCAGTTCTCTTCTCCGTGTGTTTGTTTGGTCTCCACCTGCATCAGTTACCCTGAGAATTCCAGAACAGGAACTGCCTTTTAATGCTGTCAGCTGGTTTTCTCAATGTTTGTCCTATCCAACACCAACGCCAGCGTTTTCTCCCCTTCTTTTGGTCTACACTAGTGTTTGTCCATCAGTTCCATATTAGAGAACTTATCATACTGTTTCAAGTAGCGGTTTATGAAAGTCTCTATCTTTCTGGTTGTCATTTTGGTCAGCTGATTAATATGTGTATGAAATTCTGATAGACCATAAATTCTGACAGTCCGTAAATTTTGATACACCATAAATTCTGATGGTAATAGTTATAGTAGTATTTAAGATGAGAGCTTAATTCTATTAGACTATTAGTAATAATTACAGTGGTATTAAGATGAGAGCTTAATTCTATTAGACTATTAGTAATAATTACAGTGGTATTTAAGATGAGAGCTTAATTCTATTAGACTATTAGTAATAATTACAGTGGTATTTAAGATGAGAGCTTAATTCTATTAGACCATTAGTAATAATTACAGTGGTATTTAAGATGAGAGCTTAATTCTATTAGACCATTATTAATAATTACAGTAGTATTTAAGATGAGAGCTTAATTCTATTAGACTTAGTAATAATTACAGTGGTATTTAAGATGAGAGCTTAATTCTATTAGTAATAATTACAGTGGTATTTCAGATGAGAGCTTAATTCTATTAGACTATTAGTAATAATTACAGTGGTATTTAAGATGAGAGCTTAATTCTATTCGACCATTAGTAATAATTACAGTAGTATTTAAGATGAGAGCTTAATTCTATTAGACCATTAGTAATAATTACAGTAGTATTTAAGATGAGAGCTTAATTCTATTAGTAATAATTACAGTGGTATTTAAGATGAGAGCTTAATTCTATTAGACTATTAGTAATAATTACAGTGGTATTTAAGATGAGAGCTTAATTCTATTAGACCATTAGTAATAATTACAGTGGTATTTAAGATGAGAGCTTAATTCTATTAGACCATTATTAATAATTACAGTAGTATTTAAGATGAGAGCTTAATTCTATTAGACTATTAGTAATAATTACAGTGGTATTTAAGATGAGAGCTTAATTCTATTAGTAATAATTACAGTGGTATTTCAGATGAGAGCTTAATTCTATTAGACTATTAGTAATAATTACAGTGGTATTTAAGATGAGAGCTTAATTCTATTCGACCATTAGTAATAATTACAGTAGTATTTAAGATGAGAGCTTAATTCTATTAGACCATTAGTAATAATTACAGTAGTATTTAAGATGAGAGCTTAATTCTATTAGTAATAATTACAGTGGTATTTAAGATGAGAGCTTAATTCTATTAGACCATTAGTAATAATTACAGTGGTATTTAAGATGAGAGCTTAATTCTATTAGACTATTAGTAATAATTACAGTGGTATTTAAGATGAGAGCTTAATTCTATTAGTAATAATTACAGTGGTATTTCAGATGAGAGCTTAATTCTATTAGACTATTAGTAATAATTACAGTGGTATTTAAGATGAGAGCTTAATTCTATTAGACCATTAGTAATAATTACAGTAGTATTTAAGATGAGAGCTTAATTCTATTAGTAATAATTACAGTGGTATTTAAGATGAGAGCTTAATTCTATTAGACTATTAGTAATAATTACAGTGGTATTTAAGATGAGAGCTTAATTCTATTAGACTATTAGTAATAATTACAGTGGTATTTAAGATGAGAGCTTAATTCTATTAGACCATTAGTAATAATTACAGTGGTATTTAAGATGAGAGCTTAATTCTATTAGACTATTAGTAATAATTACAGTGGTATTTAAGATGAGAGCTTAATTCTATTAGACTAATAGTAATAATTACAGTGGTATTTAAGATGAGAGCATTTCTGCTATGCTGATTTCTTATACCTCAGTTTTGTTTCTTTCACAGGTGGACTTCGTAATGTTGTGTGCCAGTTTTTTGTCAAGAAAGGACTCTGTAAATATGGAGATAGCTGTCAATTTATTCATCCCGGCCCAAACTCATAGCATAGGATTTTATTTAGTATTGTTTACTAATTATTTATGTAGGTGTCTTAAACAAAGGATAAATCCCACACAGACTGAATTGTTTGTAAGTGAACTGTGAACTTCTTCATAGTCAACATTATAACTTTTGTAATTTAAAACATTCGTGTTTGGGAAAGTGTTACAGATCCCAAGGATACTGTTACAAATCCTAAGGATTGTGTCACAGTTGAATGTACATGCTTAGATTAGGGGGAAAAAAATTTACATTTTGTGTATCTAATCAGATAGTGAATACTGAAAGAAACTTTGCTGCAATGGAAAAATAAGAAGAAAAAAGGGCTTGTTTTATGTTAGACTGAAAGTAAGTATGATTAGAATAGTTCTGTTTAAGGACCCAAAAGAAGTTAAAAAAATGAGGATTCCTGGCAGACAGACTTAAGATAATGGTGATGTTAGTTCTTGGTGACCACTTACTATCGTCATTTGATAGATAAGGAGGTTGATAAAGCTGTCCTTTCAGTTACACTGTACATAGTACTATTCACCACTGCAGGAACACAAGAATGCTTGACATAGGCTTTGTAAGGAACAAATAGAGAAATGAATGATATGATGGATGAATGTACACATTACTCATATGTACAACAAGTTGTCAGAGATATAAGAATGAGTGAATGGTTTCTGTTGACCTTATCTGTGTTCCTCAGAGATTATTTTCAACTTTAAAAGGCTTTGATGTTTTAATCCACTGTACCACAGTATACTGTAGTAGCCATGGGAGTCAACCAGATCCCACTAATTTGGACTGGTTCACTTTATGGACTGGTCCTCCCTGTTCTAAACAGAAAGAGCATGATGACCAAGCATTATCTAGTGGAGATGTGTTTCATTCCTTGCAGAGAATGAGCTAGGATATAGTTCACAAAATGGAAAACAGTTTAAATCTTGGCCAGGCATACACTATTTCTGGTCTATAGGCAAAGTGCCTAAAAAATGCTGCCCTACTAGATAGTACAAAACAATATTATTATAATAAGGCTAAAGGAACTATAGGTGTAGACTCTGAGTTCATGAGCATGTCAGACAAACTGAGGTTGTTGGATGTCGTAAGATTTTGACGTGTGGTTAACAAGATGTGTCTGCAGCAATATGATAAGAGTCTGATAAACCTCTTTGCTTCTTACATACTTAAGCCACTGACATTAATCAAATGTTGTTTTTCCCCTTGTGCCATATATCCTGCTGATTGCCAAGGTATTCTAATTGTATGTATTTTTCTCAAGTGATCGACCACTTGTTGGACGAGTGTCGCTTGTTACCATTACTGAAAAAAGTCTGCGATGAGCATCCTAGGCATTACACTTTTTTTTCTAACACTGAAAGAATTTATTAGCTGTACTCTGCACATAACCCTGTACTTGATCTTTAGCTAATAATTTTTAAATGTGTTTAGTGAGCTACTCATGTTTTCAAGAATGGCCAACAGCCATTTGGGTAACAGAGCAACTCTGGGAAGGTTAAGGTGGTTGGCTTGATGCTGACCACATCACCCCTATTGTGCCGATGGTCAAGAAAATATGGGCCTAACACTAGATTCCCAATATGCCTCAATGGGCATTAAACGGGATCCGACAGCCATTATATCAATTAATTGTCATTGTTTTGATTTGCGCTCCTTATGGAGCAATTAATAATGTTCACATATCTTTCTCATTCTTTCAATTATAATTGTTACTGCTGATATTTTGCTTATAGTGTGCCCAGAGTTTGATGTGCATGTTACAGAAGTAACTCAGAATTATTCAGAATCACTTAACTGTGAAATCTACTCTCTGTAACTGTTGCCAATAGCCATTCGTTGATAGGTGTAAATCCTTGTTTGTAAAACATTAGAATTGTCAGTGCAGGTAGCTGGATATACAAACCCTGCAGTTGTTGTTAATTGTTAATTTTTTTGGTCCTTTTTCATGAGTAAATGATGATCTCATATCACAACAGTTGCAAATCTGATGCCTGCAGCACAAGTATCGTGATAAACATAAGTTAAGGTTTAAGCTGATAGGAAGCCACAGAGCACATTTAACAGCACAGGGATGGTCACATTTTTTTTTTATAAATATGTTTAGGAGTGCATACACATATGTGTGGGCAAAGATGCAGCTGTTGTTGTCAATAGGCAGGTAGTAATAAAGCCTGGTTGTCTGTGCTCATATGAAGGAGCTAACTAATTTTTGTGTGAATATGTGGCTTGACTTTCAAGTGCCTTAGCATATGTTTTCACAATATTTGTGACATGGCAGAATGAATTCAGCAACATGTTGGTATGTTCAGATATTGCTGTCAAAAGTTAGGCTGTTCAAAGACTTTTGCAGTGGTGAAAACGACACATTTTTTATGTGTTGTGAGTGAAATATTAAATTAAAGCAACTATAGATGAGTGTAAATGTAGAACTGATAAAATGACTGCTGAACATATGCTTCAAAGATGGTCAACATATGCTTCAAAGATGGTCAACATATGTGGAACAGAGAAAACACATTGGGCTGTCACCAGTACCATTTTCAGAAAAACTATGGAGATGCACATAACCTGAAGCTGTACGAAGAAATATTAAATTCTTGCAAAATTATTTTAACACTTAGCATAATATAAAAGTTTCAGAACAGGTCACATCTTTGAGATGCATTTTAAGTATTTAAAATCGTATTTGATAGAGGTAACCTATACAGTTTGATAGCTGAGAAGCTGAAGTTTCATTAAATATACATCTCTTGATATTTTAGCTTATTGTAGTTCTCTGAGAAGACAAAGAAAGAATAGGATTTTGACTTCCTCAGGCATGTCATAAGTGGCTACCTCAACTTGACACAAGCATAACTTATGAAGAGGCCAAGAGTTTTATCAAGAGCAGATACAGGACATCCAGGCCACCATAAAATGATGCATATTACCACAACAACCATCTATTCAACAAGTTAAATATAGGAACTATGGGATACCATCTATTCAACAAGTTAAAGATAGCAACTATGGGATACCATCTATTCAACAAGTTAAAGATAGCAACTATGGGATACCATCTATTCAACAAGTTAAATATAGGAACTATGGGATACCATCTATTCAACAAGTTAAAGATAGGAACTATGGGATACCATCTATTCAACAAGTTAAAGATAGGAACTATGGGATACCATCTATTCAACAAGTTAAAGATAGCAACTATGGGATACCATCTATTCAACAAGTTAAAGATAGCAACTATGGGATACCATCTATTCAACAAGTTAAAGATAGCAACTACTGATGAGTGTATCTGTGGTGCCAGCCAATAAAATGACTGCTGAGCATCTATTTCAAATGTGCACAACATATGTGGGACAAGAGAAAACACATATGGCCATCACCAGTACCATTCATGGAAAAACTCTACGGAGATATCAACAGCTTCAAGTTGACCACTGCTTTTTTTTGAACATATTCAAGTTGACGTCTGAGGATGAACGAAGGAGTAGGACAGGCTTCCTGCAAGGGGTCCTATTGCTGTGGTAGTTCCATGAGGAGTAAAATGGGAAATGATAATTAATATTTGTAATAAAAGTTTTTTGTAAACATTTTCCATAAAGCAGCTATGCAGACATTTTACTGATTTTGTCTCGTTGTGTCACATTTTATTCTGATTTATAGCCTTGGGTTTGACAACTGTTGTCATAAATCTGCTGCTCATACACTTCCGGTTGTAATTGTAAACTTGCCTGTGCTGTAGGCTGTTGAGTGGAAGAATGCTCGTGAATGTGGAAGATAGGGAGGGAAAGCAGGTACACATTGAAGATGACAGGAAGATTGTGTTGGCAGGTACTAGTTGAAGATGACAGGAAGATTGTGTTGGCATGTATGCATTGACGATGACAGGAGGATTGTGTTGGCAGGTATGCGTTGAAGATGACAGGAGGATTGTGTTGGCAGGTGTGTGTTGAAGATGACAGGAAGATTGTGTTGGCAGGTATGCATTGAAGATGACAGGAAGATTGTGTTGGCATGTATGCATTGACGATGACATGAAGATTGTGTTGGCAGGTATGCGTTGAAGATGACAGGAAGATTGTGTTGGCAGGTACTAGTTGAAGATAATGGGAAGATTGTGTTGGCAGGTACGCATTAAAGATGACAATGGTGAAGCCCTCAGGTGTTTTAATAAGATTTGTCACATTTACTGGTATAGTCCATTTGAAGAATATTAATTATATGTTACATTGAATTTACCTGACACCTAAATTGTGGTTTAATGTTGGGGAAAAACTAGACAAGCATCTGTAGAAAATCCTTGCTGAAAACCACACAGCATGAACATTTACAGGGTCTTGAATGAATGACAGGTTCCACCAATTGACTGAATATTAAAAACAAATAGTGATTTGGTTTGACCATATGAAGAAAATGAAACTTGTGGAGGAAAAAAAACATACAAAATACATCACAGTACCATACCAGATGACCTCTACACCTCACGGTAGAAGGGGAACGACTAAGTAAGTAAGTAAGTAATTACCATACCAGACCACACTGAAAATTAACCAGTTTTAGAATTATCTACAAGAATCTGGGAGCTGATAAAGTTCATTTAAATAAAGGAAACAGATAGTACTTTTTTTCAAGTGAGAGTGGTTTTTTTGCAGATCCAAAGAAACCAAAATTCATGAAGGTCATTGTCATGCTAAAGCTGTTAATTTTTTTCATTAATGTTTAGACCAGCATGCTCGTAAAATCACTGTATTGGCTTTCATGACGATGGTGCATAGATAAACTTTTTTTTTTATCTACAAGAGTAGTCTGTTCTTATCCATCTATAAAACTAAAATAGATATCAGTTTTGCTTAGTGGCCAGGTTCATGTAGACATTACAAGTCCAGAGGTTGCATAGTGCTTGACTTTATACATTTTAATCTTGAAAGTTGCTGTGTGTTTGACTTCAGGTATGAGGTTATGCTACTGTTCTTAAAAAAAAAACCACTGCAATAGTATTTTTGTTTCAAATGGTTAGGTCAAAAGATATATGTGCTGGAGCAGTTTACCACATAGCTTGTTTTTGTTTTCTTACATTACATGTTTGCAATTACAGTTGTATGCTAATTTAATAGTTAAGTGTGAACTGTGAGAAATGTTTCTACAAGATGCATGGTTTAATTTACAATATGTGGTTTCTGTAACAAGTGAAGTTGTTCAAAGGGTGTCTCATATCTGTACTGTCTTTGAAATAGCTCTTTTATAAGTATTTTTATTTTAATAATAAGGGCTTATTAGTTGAAATTAAGTTAGTTGTGTATTGAATATTAGTACAGATAGATCACTTAGAATTAGAGCAGTGTGAGGAGTGAATTGTTACATTTTACAGGTATGGTGACTATGATCTTTGTCACAATTTTTATACCATTTGCCTGTAGCTGGGGCTGAAAAAAAAAACTAAGACGTTTAATTGGGCAGACCATTGCTTGATGGTTAGTGTGATTGTCTTGATAGGTTGTAATAGTGATGGGTGGGGAAGAAAAAAAAACTAGTGAGACTGGTATTGAATTGTTGCATTTATGAATGGCAGATTAATATCATGTGGAATTTTTCTAATTGTGGTTGAGATATTTGATTTACAAATATGGTTAAACTTGAAATAATTTCTTTTGTAGTTGGCTTGTGTTTAGCTTCGGTGTAGATATAATGTACAGAAATGTTGCAAGTCAACATTTTTCTCCAATGTTGTTGTAAATACCCACTGTTAACATTGCGAAGCTAATACAATTTACATTTGCCATGAATCACTGTGTTGATTTATTTTCTTAAGAAAGATCTTGTTAGATCTCTGTCTTCTGTCTGTTATCTTGTTGGATCTCTGTCTTCTGTGTGTTAGTGTTATCTTGTTGGATCTCTGTCTTCTGTGTGTTAGTGTTATCTTGTTGGATCTCTGTCTTCTGTCTGTTAGTGTTATCTTGATGGATCTGTCTTCTGTCTGTTAGTGTTGTCTTGATGGATCTGTCTTCTGTCTGTTATCTTCAAGGATCTGTCTTCTTCTGTCTGTTAGTGTTATCTTGATGGATCTCTGTCTGTTAGTGTTATCTTGTTGGATCTCTGTCTGTTAGTGTTATCTTGGGGCAAAGTCTTTTACAGACAGGGGGTATGATGTGCTGGTGTTGTGGGTAGTGGGTTTCCCCCCTTGCTTCACCTTATGCCTAGTGAATTCTTGTTCATGAAAGGAGCGACCATTGCGGTGTTAGTCTCTTGGCCTAGCAAAACCTCTCATACCCCAAGATCGTTGTGCGTGGTGAAGAGCCACACCCTCCTCGAGGTAGTCCTGGTAACTGAGGGTGCGAATCCTCAGGCTAAACACAACGGATCTAGAGGAGCAAACCTCGATAATAAAACCGGTGCACTACACCGTACACGCCCTCTGTGGGTGGGAAGGAGCCAGATGGATACTGAACAAGTCTTGGGAGTGGGAACGAGTGTGGACTGCTCCCTGAAGATCGGAACCCATCGTACAGGCACAGAGACTCAGGACTTGACGATCCTATTGCCTTGAACTCTTGGTCACATGCCTAGAGCCTCGGAGAACTCGGCGTAACCAGCAGGCAATTTGGTGGCGGGGAAAGAGCACTGTGAGCCCTACCTTGGCTACGTATTACAAGGAGACGCAGAAACACCCCCTTTATCTCCCCCAGAGCTGGCACAGTACACTTCTGGCTTCTACCCGGGGCGGTAGGAAATCCACATCAAACCTGGCAGAGCAAGTCCTCCATCAGATGCGGCCGATGCTGGGCCCACTGGCACGTGGACACGTCCCGATCCCCATCGAGACTTGCCCGGGGAGCCCACCCCGGCTCAAAAAAGCAGAGAAGGCCACTCTCCAAACCTCCGATGTCTTGCGCGCAGTGTTAGGATGTGCAAGAACATGGACAGGAAGACTCCACAACTTCCCCACTGAAGACACGCCCACAGCGACCGTTGCCTCTATTGGCTGTGTGTGGTGTACCCGGAAACGGGGCCTCCCAGTACTGAGGCACAGTTAAGTCCCCGATGTCACTTATCGGTGCAGAGTTGAGAGAGATGGCTGAGCATCACAATCCCCCCTGTGTTGCAGCATGATGAGAACCCAGCATTGCACACTGAGCTTGGGGGGATCACTTGGGCACCAGACTTAATACTGGCTCTTGACTGGATGGCCGCATGCAGGAGATTTCTACAATGGAGGGTTGGCAGGTGGTGGGTATCTGGAAGTGGCTCTGTGCAGGACGTGAGGATTGCTTGGGAGAGCCCAGAACCAGAGCACAGCATTGTGCAGGCTCTGCATAGTTGGAGAGCCCCCTGGATGACGGGGAATGCACAGTGTGCTACCCCACCTATCCCCAACTGCTAACTTAGAACCAGAAGTGGGGTCCTCTGTATGCGTGCCAGGCCGGATAAAATGCCTGGGAAAGAGACTGGAGCTCAGAACTCCCTAACTCAAAGTTGCAGGATGGCAGAAAAGCCACAGGAAAGACAGGGCTATTTTGAAGATAACGCAACCATATTTTCACCATACGAGCTCAGACGCCGCCTCGGTTTAGTAAGGTCCGCGCAGAGCAGTGACACCCCCAGGCTGCTTGCGAATAGTCTACTACTGGGAACATAAACAAATTAGGGATGAGCCCACTCTCCTGTTGAACAGGTGCTAAAGTCATAGATACTGGGCCAGAAGGCGCACCGGAAACCACAGTATCACGCAACTCGCTTTTTTTTTTCTATGGAGAGTACACCGTCAAATAAATCTCGTACTGGTGCTCGCCCTGTGGAGCTCCACCAGGCAGGTGCAGTGCCGGGCTCTGAGCCTCGACAGAGCCCACCCTCAGCTACTGGAGGACCCTCTAGACCGTCTTGTGGAGTCAGCAGACGGCGGAGGAGAACTACTGACCAAAACAAAACAGAAAAAGAGAAACCCAGAGTGCCACTTGTCATGATGCACTGGAATGCAGAGGGAGTGAACAGCAAGCAGGCTGGATACAGCAAAAAGACAGAGCTGGAAAACATCTTGTATGAGAAACAAGTCAGTGTTTGCTGTATCCAAGAGACTCACTTGAAAGCAGATCAAACCTTTAAAATAAGGGGATATCAATGCTTCAGATCCGACAGAAAAGATAGACGAAAAGGAGGAGTACTTACTCTTGTAAGGAATAACATTCCTGCACACGAAAGGAAAACCTTCATGGATGGAGCAGAATATCAGCTGTTGCAGATAAAGGTAGACAAGATGGAAATAGAACTCCTGAACTATTACTGTCCGAACAACAAACCCCTGAGTCTCAGCTCTATACAGGTACCAGCCACCAACTTTATAGCAGTTGGAGACTTTAATAGCCACTCCCAGAGCTGGGGCTATAACCATCTGGATCACAGAGGTGAAGAGGTTGAAACTTGGCAAGATGATCACTCCCTAATCCTAGTCAATAATGCCACAGATACTCCTACCTTCTACTCCAGAGGATGGCACACAACTTCAACACCAGATCTTGCCTTCTCCACACCAGATATAGCTGGATCTATTAGTAGAGAAGTAGGAGACCAACTAGGGGGAAGCGACCATCGCCCAATCTTTCTTACTGTCCAGAGTGCAACTCTCAGTACAGGCCCAGCCATTACAAGATGGAACTACAAAAAAGCCAACTGGGGTTTATTCAGGCATCAGGTGAACACGCTGCTGTCTACCCTCAAGGTACAGAACAGAGACATTAATGAAGTGGTAAAAGACTTCAACAGATGCATACTACAAGCTGCAAAAGAAACCATTCCCAAAGGATGCCGGCGTAACTACATACCATACTGGTCCAGCACACTCCAAGAACGTCAGGAAGTTATGGACAGGGCTAGAAAGGACGCAGAGTCTCAGCCTTCACTTGAAACTCACAACAAATGGAAAAAGGCTGTAGCAGAGTTTCAGAGAACAAAGCTAGAAGAAAAACGGAAAAGCTGGAGAACTAAAACGGCATCGCTGAACCTTGAGAAAGACGGCAGGAAACTTTGGAGATTAGTCAAGTCTCTAAATGAAGAGCGTTCCTCACCTAGGCAGACTATCACATTGGATGAAGGTGGCAAACTTTTCAGAGGAAAACAAGCTGCAGACTTGTTTGCTAGAAGATACAGTTCAGAAAGCAACTTACCCATTAACATAGATCATCAGAGAGAGATAAGAAAAGAAATACTGGCAACCATGGGACAGACAGATACTCCTGCCCCAATGAGGGAACCCATCACACTAGGAGAACTACAGAAGGCTATTTCCAAGCTTAAGTTTCAAAAGTCACCCGGCCCAGACAAAATCAGCAACGAAATGCTAGTAAATCTGAGCTCAGCAGCAAAGACAAAACTGCTTGAGATATTTAACCACAGCTGGTTGAAAGGAACGGTACCCCAAGTATGGAGAGAAGCCATCACAATACCCATACTAAAGAAAGGGAAATGTAAGACCGAGGCTGCAAGTTACCGGCCAATTAGTCTCACAAGCTGTGTTGGGAAGACTATGGAGCGAATAGTCAACCACAGATTGAAATGGTATTTAGAGTCTGAGCAGATCCTGGTGCTGGAACAAGCTGGATTTAGAAAATGCTACAGTATAGAAGACCAAGTTACTTACTTGTCTCAAGCAATAGAAGATGCCTTCCAGGAGAAGAAAAAGGTCCTAACGATCTGGGTCGACTTCAAGCAGGCCTTTGACAAGGTGTGGAAAGATGGCCTCATTGCAAAACTTAGGAGAAGTGGAATCCAAGGCAACATGATGAAATGGATCCAGTCATACTTGCATAACAGGAGAACTAGAGTCACTCTTGACGGTCTGCAGAGCAGAAAAGTGTTGCTCCATCAGGGGGTACCTCAAGGAGGAGTAATTTCCCCAACACTCTTCCTTGTTTACATCAATGACCTGGTGAAAGATCTTCCTGCAGGAGTTAAAGCTGCCTTATATGCAGATGACCTAGTACTCTGGTGCGCTGATGAAAATGTCACCACAGCAAATTATAGAATGCAGCGGGCAGCAGACATGCTAGTGTCATGGGCAGAGAAATGGCTTATCACAATAAACACAGACAAAACCTCCACAACACTGTTCTCCCTCGCCCCCAAGGACAAATCAGCTAACATACACCTAGGGACAACCATGATCAAGGAAGAAAGCTACCCCACCTATCTTGGGGTGACATTTGACCAAAGGCTTACATGGAATAAGCATATTGAAAATGCAGAAGGAAAGGCCCAAAGACGACTAGGCATACTCAGAAAATTAGCAGGTACCAACTGGGAAGCAAATGAACGAAATCTAAAGAAGATTTATAATGGAGTAATAAGACCACACTTAAGAGTTTAGCTCAGCAGCATGGTCATCAGCTGCTAACTCACATCTGCAGTCTTTGGACAAGGTGCAAAATCAAGCTCTCAGGCTCATTACAGGAGCCATGAAAACTACACCAATAACAGAGATGCAGAAGGTTGCTGGATTACAGACATTGTCCCATAGAAGAGACACAAAAACCATGATCCAGATGGAAAAGTACAACAGTATGCCAATGCACCCAATGAAGGCAAGACTAGATGATCTGGCATTGGGACGTCTAAAGCGTAGCAGCTTTGTGCATCGGGGGAAAAGACTTATAAGACAGCATCAAGAAGACCTATCCATGAAGACAACACCACTGAAGCCCACCCTGTACCATGGGAGCAGGCCAGCAGTGCCCTCCAAATTAATACATCAGTCAGTGGTCTCACAAGTGGATGTGAGTATAATGATCTGCAAAAACGAACTGCTACATTGAGTATGATCCAAGAAAGCTATCCCGATCAATCATGGATACATGCCTATACAGATGGATCAGCAACTAATGCTGTTAGGAATGGAGGTGCCGGTATCTTTATCTCATATCCTGACAACCACTATGAGACTAGGCACATTCCCACTGGTAAATTCTGTTCCAACTATACAGCTGAGGTTCAAGCTCTAGAGCAAGCTGCAAATATGATTTATAACACCAACTCTGACTGCCACCAGGTAGTCATCCTCACAGATGCACTGTCTGTCCTGCAAGCTCTCAAGGGTGGTAAACTCCCGCATCTGAGAAATGAACTAAACAAGGTAGCTGCCAAAAAGAGAACCATACTTCAGTGGGTACCATCTCATTGTGGTGTACCCGGAAATGAAAAGGCAGATAAACTTGCAAAAAAGGGAGGAGAATGTGAACAAGAAGATAACGAAGTCACATACTTTGAGAAAAAGAGAGCTATCCAGACTATCAGAAGAGAACAGAACCAACCCAAAGACGACTATCACACTCTCGACCGGCAGGGACAGATAACTATTTTTCGACTCAGGACAGGGCATAACAAACTGAATAAACACATGCACAAGCTACGATTGTCTGCTTCACCACTGTGCACAGGTGGATTAAACGAACAAACTGCTGAGCATGTTCTACAGGACTGTCCTCTGTATGACCAGTTAAGAAAGATAAACTGGCCCAATGACTCAACACTAAACTCAAAGCTATATGGAGTTAAAGAGGAACTTCAAACAACAGTCGAATTCATCATGAGAACTCGTCTGACGGTGTAATCATCAAAGATGCGATCGCAAGAAGTGTTATCTTGTTGGATCTCTGTCTTCTGTCTGTTAGTGTTATCTTGATGGATCTCTTTCTTCTGTCTGTTAGTATCTTGTTGGATCTGTCTTGTCTGTTAGTGTTATCTTGTTGGATCTCTGTCTTCTGTCTGTTCGTGTTATCTTGTTGGATCTCTGTCTTGTCTGTTAGTGTTATCTTGATGGATCTGTCTGTTATCTTCATGGATCTCTGTCTTCTTCTGTCTGTTAGTGTTATCTTGTTGGATCTCTGTCTTCTGTCTGTTAGTGTTATCTTGTTGGATCTCTGTCTTGTCTGTTAGTGTTATCTTGATGGATCTCTTGTCTGTTAGTGTTATCTTGATGGATCTCTGTCTTCTGTCTGTTAGTGTTATCTTGATGGATCTGTCTTCTGCCTGTTAGTTTTATCTTGAGGGGGCACTCTTAGTCTTTTCTGTACATCTCTTGATGTTATCTTCCCACTTACAGCACCATCTTCCTCTTGCATATTTGCCTTCAACTCTGCTTTCTGTTATGGTCTTCAGTAAATGTCTTTATGTGGCCAAAATATTGTAGCTGGCTAATTTTGATCACCATTAATTCTCTTTTTATTCCTAGGACCTCTTTATCTGTTGAAGATATTTGGGCTACATAACAACCATCTTCAGCAACAGAGAAGGAAATATAAATCAATATGTACTGGACACACAATCATGAGCCAAGTGTGGCTATGTAAGGAATGAAAAGAAAATTGAACCATACACAGATTAGATATACACTGTTGAAACTGACCTCTGTCTAAATAAGCTTGTCTGGCACTAAGATTGTCTTCAGTTTCTCATTGGTCTCCCCACTTCTCTTGTTATGTCATTTCCTGAGGATATTTCCTCCGTTTGTTGTCCATAGGTGTGCATGTTACTGCCTTTGGTCATTTGATAAAATAATGCTACAGAATATCTGAAGATGAATGTCTAGAGTTTGAATGTGACGTCCGTGGTGAGAAGCCACATTTCTAAGCCACAGAATCAGTTTTGACACCTATGCCATTCTTGTAAAATATTATAGAATTTGCATTTGTTCAAATTGTGTACACAAAGACTAGAGACATCAATACTTTTTATACTCGCAATTTAAATTCACATAAAAAAGGACTGCATACACAAACAGGACAACAGCATTAAATACTAATAACATATCAAAATGTGCCACCAATGACTGAAAATATTAACAAGCAGAGCCAGTTTTCAATGTTTTGGATTGAGGTTGGATGAGAATTCTGTACAAAGTACAATTTTATAAGAATTGAAAAAGATAACTTCTATTTGACCACGACGAAGCTAGTTTCATTTCATCCAATGAAAAGCGTCCTGTGTAGTTTCTGGGGGGGTCTGAAGAGACAAAGAACTGAATAGGTCTACCAACCATCAGGCATGCTTAGTATGTCCCCAACAACAGCAATAATGCAACACGGTGCTGAGGGGAGTAATCATTTAACCACATATACCAAGGCACGCTGATGGTCAGAATGATTATTTCCAAGTTAATGTTCTACATTTAATTCCTCGCAGAGGGTTTATCTTTTAACAATCATTGTATTTACTTATTTTAATTGAGTCATCTGTCTTCACTTTTTAATAAGTGTTTTTGTTAATTATAGTTTCCAAGCAGGGCTGTGGAGTAGGCCAACAAATTTTTCTGACTCTCAGCTCATGAAATGTTAGAACTCGTACTCCGACACCAGTTTTTTTACTAGTCATATGGTATCAAATTTAATAGTAACACTGTTCCCTACCAAGCATGTCGTAAAAAGCGACTAAGGAGGGTTGGGCATGGGGCCGGTTACACCATCCTGTAAAAAAATTTTAAACCACAAAAAACTTCAACAAATATGGACAAGTCAAATAAAGAAAATAAAACACAGCCATCCAAGACAGGGGAAGGTCCTCTCGAGGGGAGGCGTATGATGCAACACAGAGAAAGCCGAAAGGAGTCTGTGTTGCTGACTAACCTTCTTTCTTCTAGAACTTCCAGATTTGGCACCTGGAATGTTCGGACATTAAACGAACAAGGGAAAGTGGCGCAAGTAGCAGCAGAAATGAGGGAATACAAAATCGAGGTTCTGGGAATGTGTGAAACAAAGTGGAAGGGGGTAGACAGGACAAGGCAGTCCTTGTTCTGGAACCCCCAGGGCAAGAGAGGCAGAGGAAGACCAAGAAGTACATGGAGAAGAGAGTTGGAAACAGAGGTGAAAATGATGAGGAGAACATGGAAAGAACTTGAGATGATGGCACGGGACAGGAGGACTTGGCATGTGTTTGTTGAAGGCCTATGCTCCTTTGGGAGTGGAGGGTTATGAATGAATGAATGGTATCAAATTAGGAGTCGGAAGTCCAGAATTTTTTAGCAACTCTACTCAAAAATGACGACTCTGGCCCCACAGTCCTGTTTCCAAGAGTGTGTTACATTCTTGGAGGAATGATGCTATTCTCCGGACATGACAGAAATCACATACAATTATTTTTTGCCATAGTTTATTGATGGGCTATATGCTAGTTGTAGTTTTTGTGGTAAAACTTCAACTAAAATAGGATTGAAATGGTATGACAAAGTAACCAATGTGGAACTGATGGCTAGTGCCAGTTGAACAAGATATGAGGAGAAGATGCTGGCATTGGATAGGACACACACTGAGGAAACCTGTTGACAGCATTACAAGGCAATCCTTTTTCTGGAATCGCCAGGGGAAGACCATAAAACACATGGAACTGGAGACTGAAGGGAAAATGAGGAGGTAAACATGAAAAGAACTTGGCATGTGTTTGTTCATGGTATATGCTCCTTGGGGAGCTAAAGGGTATTGATATATACTACTGGACAAAAGTTAAGGGCCGCCATTCAGTTTAGACAAGGTTTATATAATTGATTGGCAAACTGTAAAGACAAGTGAAAATGTCATTAAAACTGAGCTCAGAGAAATGTGTACATTTCTGTGTGCACTAGGTTAATTTTTTTTAAATGTCCAAAAACTGGGTCACTTTAACCCGCACGTGAAAATTGCCATTGTTGCTGCAAAAACTCATGGTTTTTGCAACACGCCCCACTAGTTCAAAAGGTGAAAAAGTGAGTTGAATTTGAATGCACGTGGAAAATGATCATCGGTAAAGAGAGTTCACCGTTGGTATGCAATAAATCAGTATGACAATTGGTTGAAATGATCACTGCATTAGCCATGCCACCAAGGAGAAGTCTCAGCACTGTAGACCGTGGTCGAGCCATGGCATGGATTCAGGATGGTCAATCTGTTCGTCATGTTGCAAGACGTTTAGCAGTGTCCCACTCTACCATTCAGAGATTCTTGAGAGATTTCACGCTACCGGACATTTGGAAAATCGACCCTGCTCAGGAAGAATTATATAAATCTCGTCTAAACTGAATGGCGGCTCTTAACTTTTGTCCAGTAGTATATTAGTTAAAAATATAGATTAACTGTAGTTTTCCGGTATTTTTAAAGAAAATGAAATCCTAGAACATCCTCTTCTTACAGTTTGAAAACCATAAATTAAGACAATCATCATTCCTTTTCGTTCCCTGTGGAACATAAGGCAGAAACAGTTGCTCTCCATCAATTTCTATTCTGGGCTGTCTTTTTTCAGCTGTGCCCAAGTCATTCCAATTTCCCTAGCCTCCTCTTCAACAGTTCACTAGGCCTCCCCACTCTTCTTTTCCCCTGTGGGTTCCAGTCAAGGGCAATTTAGACTAGTTTGATATATCATCATGTTCCTTTGGACCCCTTGCAGGAAGCCTGCATCAGACATTCTTACAGCAGAGTTATCTGTGGCTATTTGTTTTACGAGAAGGTTGCCAGCACCATGCACACACACACAGCTTATAAATGTGTGTGTGTGTATATATGTGTATGTATGTATATCCTGCAATTCACAATGACCTCTCTTCACACAGCTGTTGACAAAGTTTTAAAAACACACACACACACTTAGGCAAAAAAAAAAAAAGAGAAATTCAGGGACATACAAAATAATGACAAATCAGAGATCAAATGGAGATGGGGAGGAGAGAGGAGACTCCTCCAGGTCAGAGAGAAAAATAGATCACAGGGTATACAAAGAACCACCTTTAAAGCAAATTCCAAAATGATGGATTCATTGGTCCAGACCATGCTGCACGTTTATCAGAGACTAAATGCACCATATGATTTGGGTCAATGATACAAGAATTACAATGCACCAAAATACTGGCATCACCAAAGAAGTTTTAAGATCATGTGACCTAGACACAATAGCCACACTAAAGTGTACATTCACTGAACACTCATTAAAGAGAATAACAAAAAGAGGATAACAGTGACTTTATATAAGAATGAACAGATCACAACAGGATAGAAACACTGACATGGGACAATTCACCAGTAAAGAGAAGTATCACTTATTCGTACAAGTTCAAGTCTGAATAAGAACACTACTCTCTGGACCTATTGAAATTCTAAAGGTGGACTGATTCACACACGCTCCTGAGCATGTTGCTCTTTCACAGCCAATGCCAAATGGAGTGTGATTGCTAGGAAGCCATGCAATAGCTTTCTTCTTTCACTGGAGAGTACTTTAGTTCATCTGTCTGCACGTTGGTCGAGTATTTTAACCATTTTTGTTCCTAGTTTATGCTAGGCTATCTATTTTTTTTTTCATCACTTTTTATATGCTTTTGGTTTTGTTTAAATTGGCAGAATATTGCTATTAAGGTGGTGTTATTGCTGTAATTTACTGCTTGGTAATTTTGTCCAGAAAAGGGAGCAGCACTGGTGTAATGGTTACCACACTGCACTGGCGATTGGGTGATCCAGGTTCAAGCCCGGGCGAGGACAATTGAAAGAGTGTCGTCGACCGGGATTTGGGCTGGATTAATTCGAGCCCTGGTGAGTACATTTGAAAGAGTGTCGTCGACCAGGGACTGGAATAACCTAAACGGCTCCTGAGCCGACCCAGCTCTAATGGGTACTCTCTGAATGGCGAGAGGACACCTGTCAGTGTACAGGGAAAATAGGATACTCACGTAAAATCAGTCTCAGGTTAGACATACTAACCTGAGATTTCGCCTCGAGTAATAGTGGGCATACGCAAAAAAAAAAAAAAGTACAGAAATCTCTTAAATGGTTCATGTTCTCGTGTATTATCATTTAGGCACTTTGCATGAGAAAGTAGTTACTATTAAACATGTCTGGAACTTAAAGTGCCTAATGGTTGAAGGCAACACTAATCTCTTTCTCTCATACACATTCTTGCAAAATCATGCTGCGAGACATACAAGAACATCTATACACATCTGATCAGACACTCTTATTTCACACAAATATGCACCAAAACAGCCATTATCACACACTGATCCACTGTAGTTACACAACTACTTGCACCCAACAAGTGAATACAATATTACATGTCAATATTAAATGACTGCAATTGGCCAAGTTTAAGAGGGAACAGCTGTCCCTGACTTGTAATAAGCTGTGAAATTATTGCACAAACAGGCAGGCAATAATCAAATTAAGTATCATGGCACAAGCTTTCAGCAGTATCAGGTCACACAAGCGTGGCCTAACTGCACAAACGCAGCTTGAAGTTATTATTTGGTGATGGTGGTGGGCTTCCAACACAGACCTAAATGATGTGCGTATCACAACTTATTACAACTCAGGGCAAGTCTTATAATGTACTAACATCAAGCATTACCATTTTACCAAAATCTTTGATCTGTAGATTCAGAGTTTGTATACTGTAGTTTAACTCTGGTGGTCAGCAATACTTCCTGTATCACAGTGCTACTGGTAATGTTTCACAACAGATTTCTTTCTTCGGTATTCAATTTTTTTCCAAGCAAGAATTATACACTACTGTTCCTTATAGTTGGCAAGACGTTATTTTTCTACGCTTTACTTCAGGAAATGCACACAAAATGCAGGTCTGTTGATTCTAACTTTTTTTTTTAAAAACACTTCAAACTTACGTGAAACGCTAACAGTAACAGTTCTCAATATTTTAATAATAGCAGTTAATGTAATTAAAGACCTAAATGACCTAATATCTCACAACTCATCCCTTTCAGAATCACCGTCGTCTGTTGGGGGAGGAGAACCTCCTGACTGCTCATATAATTTTGTCATAATGGGCTGTACCACAGCTTCCAATTCGGTTTTCTTCTCTTTGAAATCATCAGCATCGGCATTAGGGTTGTCCTCCAACCATTTAACAGCACTGTCCACAGCTTCAGTGATTTTCTCCTTGTCATCCCCGCTCAACTTAGCACCAAGTTTTTCTTTATCACCGATCTGATTTTTCAGGGAGTATGCATAGCTCTCCAATTCATTCTTAGCATCAACTCTTTCCTTAATCTTCTTATCTTCATCTGCATACTTCTCAGCATCGTTGATCATACGTTCAATGTCTTCTGGTGTTAGCCTGTTCTGGTCATTCTGAATGACAATCTGGTTCTTGCTGCCTGTACCTTTGTCTTCTGCAGTGACCCTGAGGATACCATTGACATCAATCTCAAATGTGACCTCAATTTGTGGAACTCCACGTGGTGCTGGGGGAATACCAGTCAAGTCAAATTTGCCCAGAAGGTGGTTGTCTTTGGTCATGGAACGTTCACCTTCATAAACCTGTGATGAGAACAAACAGGCATAAGAATTATGTCATCTTGGACCACATAAACGATGCAAAATTTACAACTGAGGGATTATGGAACTAACAGTTACACAAATCAACTTTTTAAGACATTGTTAACATCTAGATGTACCCATGATGATCACTTTCTAATCGGTTTACTAAGTTTGTACCAGATTTTAAATTACGAGTTAGGTCTACGACGTTTATTTTAATGAAATAACTAATGCCAGACAATAATTAGACGAGAAGATGCTAGCGATAGAAAGGAGAAACAGTAAAGTAGCATACAGACAGTATTACATGGCAAGTCCTTACTCTAAAATCCCCAGTGTAAAAGAGGAAGCTGTTTAAAACTAGGACGGCTGAGCTTCTCGCTCTGTTGCAGCCAATACCAAGTGGAAACTCCTCGGTATTATCTACAGTGTAGATCTAGGCTTTTCCGCCATTCCGAAACATGTTGAGCTAAGTCACGAACTCCAGATTCTCCAACTTGACTGAAATTTAAAGGGTCATCACATCTGGTCCCAAGCTAGGAGAAACAAGTGCATGGCATACTGTGCAATCCCTGCCATCCAAGGGGGCTCTCTAAATATGCAGAGCTAAAATACTCTCCCAAGAACCTACACAGAACCACTTCACAGCTCCCCTTGCCCATCATGGGCTTACAGTGAGATCCTCGTACATGCAGCCAATCAGGTAAAAAGCCAGAGCAATGTCTGGGGCTCAAGGGACTCTCCCAAGCTTAGCGTGCAATGTTGGGTTCTCAACAAGTTTTCACCACAGGGGGAATCACTAGAAGTATGTGGATGGTTTCAAGTCAATGAGGGCGTAATTAGCCTCACAGACAGGTTCACTGTCACATTTGAATACTGTAGCATTGTGCTTAGCTGGTGGTTGTATAGGGATGACTCTTGTCTCCATGTATGGCAAGAGGGGTAAAGGACCCCCGGGGAAGACGAGAACTAAAGACAGAAATGGAAGGGATAAAGAAGGACATGGAAAGATGGCTGAGTGTGACGACATCAGATAAGGTGACAGCATGAAAGTTGCTGAAGGGTAATGATAATAATTAGCAGTTTCCTTACCTGAATTGTAACAGTGGGTTGATTATCTGCTGCTGTGGAGAAAATCTGAGACTTCTTGGTAGGAATGACCGTGTTTCTTGGAATAAGCTTTGTCATGACTCCACCAACAGTTTCAATACCCAGAGTCAATGGGTTCACATCCAGCAGCACCAGGTCTCCTGTGTCCTCCTCACCACCCAAAACACCAGCCTGGACAGCAGCACCATATGCCACAGCTTCATCTGGATTGATGCCTCGACTTGGTTCCTGGAGAATTCAACACATAAAATGAATCGCACATTTCAAGACATTACTCTGGAGACTTAATTAATAACCAGCTCAAACCAAATCAGTAAATGAAGATTTAGGTTTTAAAGATTTCAAAAACAATATCAAATGTGCTTCTGAAATTTCACAAAATCATTTTAAGAGACATGCAAGTTTAAGACACTTCAAAAACTTTCTCATTATGGATGTTTTCAAGTGCCATTACCTTTCCATTAAAGAACTCCTTGACCAACTGTTGAACCTTAGGGATGCGAGTCGATCCTCCAACCAGAACAATTTCATCGATATCTTCTTTCTTGAGATCTGCATCATCCAAAACCTGTTTCAGTGGCTTCATTGTGGAACGGAAAAGATCCTGGAGAAAAATGTCACTTATATGAATGTTGTTTAAGTTCTCCATCAAAATAAATCATAGCTCAGTATAAAAAGAATTAAGGCACCGAAAGTACAACAAAATAAAATACATTGGCAAAAACTTTAAAAACCATGATAAAGTGTAAAAAAAAAAAAAGTAAAGGATCCTGTTACACGCCCATTAAGAGGCATATTGGGAATATGGTGTTAGACCCATATTTTCTTGACAATCGGCACACTAGGGGTGATGTGGTCAGCATCATGCCGGCCGCCTTAACCTTCCCAGAGTTGCTCTGGTACCCAATTGGGGCTGGGTCGACCCAGGAGACATTTGCGGCCTAAAAAAATCTAACCTCATCTGGGGATCGAACCATAGACCATTGAGCTAGGAAGCCAGTGCACTAACCACTATGCTACCGCGGCTCCCCCACTGATAAAGTGTGCTCGAGCAATAATGTCTACTTTTAACAAAGACCTGGTATGCAAAGGAATTCACACAAGCAGTGTGAAGCACCACCCACACTGTGCATTCTGGAAACAGACAAACACCGAGCTCTTGAGTTACCTGACCAGCATTCAGGGATCAAGTAGCTGCACCAGGGCAGCCAAACATAACTATTCCCACTATCGTGCAATGTAGTGAGAACCCAGCATCGCACACGAAGCTTGGAATCATTAAAGATCCAGATTAACTCCAGCTTTTACCTTAACGCAAAAATATCCCGCAGTGGATGGATGACAGGCGAGGGGAGCTGGCTCAGAGCAGGACATGATAATTCCTTCGAACAGCATAGAGCCATAGCACATATTTTAGCCCTGCATATAGCGCTCACCCTGATGGTGGGGAACACATTGCATACTTCTTTCCCCAGCTAACTTAAAACGGATGTAGGATCCTTTAAGTGCATGCACAGCCAGGATAAAATACCTGGGAGAGGCTCAAAACTCCCAACTCAACAAGATACACAATGTCAGACAAGCCACAGGTAAACCCTACATCTGCAATGTAATAGATAAAGTCAAGGAAAGAACAAAGGGCACATGAAAATTCTTCAACTTGACATCGGCTACAAACGAGGACAGCAGCTCTAAACATCAACATAACACAAAGACATACCATGTTAAGCTCCTCAAATTTGGCACGAGTTAGGGACTCAGAGAAGTCTTCACCCTCGAAAAATGACTCAATCTCTAGACGGACCTGATGAGCAGATGACAGAGCCCTCTTTGCTTTCTCAACCTCACGACGAAGTTTCTGCACAGCACGGTTGTCTTTTCTTATGTCTTTACCCTTCTTTTTCTTATACAATTTAATGAAGTGATCCATGACACGCTGATCAAAGTCCTCACCACCTGAAAATGTCAAGAATTTTTGCAATGGTAAAGATGAAACTGTTAATTCAATCATACATTATTTACCAGTAGCACATATTAAGGCAGTTCTCGAGGACCGTGAAATAATAATATTGATTTTTTTGTTTAAATGGGTGGTGGTGCATGGTTATTGATACTATTACAAATTTAACTAATTATCTTGCTCATCATCAATGTGGACAAAAATTAAAAATTTCTACAAGCTGAAATGCTTACCCAAGTGAGTATCACCATTGGTGGAAATAACCTCAAAGACTCCATTATCAATTGTGAGAAGGGACACGTCAAATGTTCCACCACCAAGATCAAATACAAGAATGTTCTTTTCGCCTTCTTTCTTGTCAAGACCATAGGCAATGGCAGCCGCTGTTCTGTAAACAGACCAAGAACAACAAAACTTAGTAGTACTACTTGTATTTTCCCCAAGTTCTCTTTAATCATACGGTAATTACAACTTATAGAGATTAAAAAAAACAAAAAAACAAGGCTACTTTGTAACATAAAAATCCAACTGCTGGGAGAAGTAAAGAATTTCAGTAATTAGCACTTTATTTCCTTGAGAAGCTTATTTATCATATATCACAAATCAATGAGTATTCAGCAATATTCAGTAAGTGAAAAATGGCACTTACGGTTCATTGATGATTCTCATCACATTTAGACCAGCAATGGTGCCAGCATCTTTAGTGGCCTGTCTCTGAGCATCATTGAAGTAGGCAGGAACTGTGACAACCGCATTGTTAATTTTCTTTCCAAGGTAGGCCTCAGCAGTATCTCTCATTTTTGATAGAACCATAGCAGAAATCTCTTCTGGGGCAAATGTTCTATCACCTTCTGCTGTCTTCACCTGAATATGAGGTTTGTTATTCTTATCGATTATCTGAAAGGAAAATGAAATACAGCATATTATAAATTCATAGATACTCTAGGCAGAAAATGAAGTGAGTTTATAATACACTGCAAGTGCCCCTGTGGAGAGAAGCTAGATCAGTGATTTTCAACATATGGCTCACGTCCCTTGCGTTTCCCTTATTTGAAGTTTTACGCAGCATGCATTTGACTAAATTTCTGTATTTGATTTTTACTTATCAGCGTTGGTACATGGGTTGTCAGCTTCACAAACTACTGTGAATTTTTGGTTCATGGTTGTAAAAACAATCATTAACCACTGCACTCGGCGACAGTATACAAGTTACTATTATTGAAGCACAATTTCTACAATTTCACTCTGCTAATGATGAGACACTCAACGAGCACTTCTATGATCTCTAAAATTATTGTGACTATTTCATTCTAAGCATCCAGCTGGAAGAGAAGTTGGAGTGTCTGCTTCTAGAGGTATGGTAAACATGTTCCAGGTTCAAAACTCCACTCAAACCAGCTGTAAATCAGTCAGTACCCTTTAGCTCCCCAAGGAGCATAGACCTTCAACAAACACATGCCAAGTCCTCCTGTCCTGTGCCATCCGCTCAAATTCTTTCCATGTTTTCCTCATCATTTTCACCTCTGTATCCGCTCTCTTCTCCATGCGTTTTTTGGTCTACCTCTGCCTCTCTTTCCATGTGGATTCCAGAACAAGGACTGCCTTGTAATGCTATCAACAGGTTTCCTCAATGTGTGTCCTATCCATCGCCAGCGTCTTCTTCTCAACTCTTGTTCCACTGGCACTTGTCTGGTTCTTGTCGCCAGTTCCACATTTGTGACTTTGTCATACCATTTCAGTCCTTCTATTCTTCTATTCTATTATAAAAGTCTGTAGCTGATTGGTTGTTGTTTTTGTTGCTCTCCATGTCTCAGAGCCATACAATAGGACTGACTTGACATTTGAGTTGAAGATTCTTATTTTCGTGTTGGACTTGATTTCTCTTGTTCTCCATGTTTTCCCAATGCAATGAAAGCTCCTCTTGCTTTTTGTATTCTTATTTTGATATCACTGTCTGTCCCTCCAACTTTGTCTATATTACTGCCAAGATATGTGTACGATTCTACATCTTTTAGTGGTGTTGAAGAAAGTTCAACCTTATCATCATTTCTTGCATTTATTCTCATAATTTTTGTCTTTTCCATGTGTATTTTCATGGCCCACTTGTGATCTCTCATTGAGAATTTTCATTTTGTCTTGCATCTGATTATGGTTATGGGACAGAAGAGCCAAGTCATCTGCAAAATCAAGATCATCAAGCTGTTAAGTCAGATTCCTAATATTGCTAGTAAGAAAAGAAATGGAGACAAGAGGCATCCCTATCTCACTCCCATTGTAATGCTAAACGGTTCTTAAGTTGTCCTTCATGAAGAACTCTGCATGTCATGTCTTCATAGGTCTTCTTTATTAAGTCAATGATCTTCATGAGAACTCCATAATGCTTCATCAATTTCCAAAGTGATTCTCTGTCTACACTGTCAAATGTCTTTTCATAGTCCACGAATCCATGTATAGTAATGAATTCCATTCCAGACTTTGTTCAACTATTATTCTCAATGTGGCTATCTGGTCTCTACAGAATCTGTTTTGACGAAAACCTGCTTGTTCATCTCTCAGTTGCTTGTCTATGGACTCTTTTATCTCTCAAGGATGATTCTGCTTAATACTTTTCCTGGCACTGATAGTAACATTATTCCTCTATAATTTGTGCACTCTTGTAAATTTCCCTTCTTAGGCAACTTGACCAGATAAGCTTCCTTCCATTCTGCTGGTATTTCCTCTCTCTCCTAGACTTTGCCAAATAGTTTGTATAATATCTCTGTAGAGGTATCAACATCTGTTTTGATGGCCTTTGCTGGAATGCCATCTGGACAAGCTGCTTTTTCATCTTTCAGAAACTTTATGGCTTGCTTTATTTCTTTGTAGCTCCTCTTCTGCTGGCTGGATGTCTGGGGGATTAGTTGCAGCTAGTCTACTGAGAAGTTCTTCAAAATGTTCTGTCCATCTCTTCATATGTTCTTGTATATTACTAAGCAATTTTCCATTCTTATCTTCTATGGGGCCATTTGTTTGCTAATATTTCCGTTAGCTTCTTTGTGTTGTTGTACAGGTTCCTCATATTTCCTTTGGCTGCAGCTTCCTCTGCTTCCCTTGCCAACTCTTCAATATACTTCCTCTTGTCTCTCTCTTTTTATGTTTCTTCTCACTTCTGTGTTTGCTTCTACGTACACTTCACGAGCCTTGGCTTTGGAGCTTCTGGTTTTGCTTCTGTTTAAATCTGCTTTCTTGTTTTTCCTCGTCTTCTATCTTACTAATGGTTTCTGTTGTTATCCATGCTTTATGCTGATGTTCTCTTTTTCTCAGTACTTCTTCACGTCTCGTTCCATATATTTTTTTATTTGTTGCCAGTGGTTTTCCGTATCTGCTTGATCTTCCAGCTGTTGGAATACTTTGTATTTGTTGGATACTGTGACTGAAAATGTTTCTCTTATTTCCTGATTTCTTAGATATACCACATTATACTGTTGTCTATAGCTATATACTGTTGTAAATTTCTTGAGTTTTAATTTTGTTTCAGCCAACAGAAGGTGGTGGTCTGATACATCTCCTCCTCTACATACTTTTACATCATGCAGTGATGACCTAAACTTCTTACTTATGCATTTGTGATCCACAGAACTGAGAATCAGATATACAGCTGTAAATGGGTACCTGATTCTGTTCTTGAGTTGGGAAGGAAAAGGCAGCAAGCACCCTACTACATTAAGCTGGACCTAGTAATGTGCAGTCCCTAACACTTCACTCTGCTGAGATTACCTTTGCCATTTTTCATTCCATCTTTTATGTCAATCATGCGGTGATTTACTGAATATACAAACTGCAGCTCTATGGCCATTAAACTGGTAATTTATTCTCTCTAAACATGTCCTAAATACAGTTTTTCCATTTTTCTAGTTACTGTTCTGGACAACTTTCCAGCATGTTAAAAAACTGTGACATATGCCATGAGACACATACAAATCTGGTTAATTTAAAATGATACATACCTTGAAAGGGTAGTATTTCTTATCATGCTCGACAGATGGATCATCAGATTTGCGGCCAATGAAACGCTTTACATCAAAAATGGTGTTTTCTGGATTGGAAGTTAACTGGTTCTTGGCAGCATCTCCGACCAGACGTTCACCATCAGGAGTAAATGCGACATAAGATGGAGTAATTCGATTTCCTTGGTCATTGGCAATGATTTCCACACGACCATTTTTAAATATGCCAACACTGTTGAAAAACCAAGTAAGAAAATACTTCTACTACTTATCACAGTGTAACCTAGTATGAAAAAAATTATATTATTTATTGTCAAGATGTGGTTATGTATGACCACACACTGTTCAGGTGTAAGAACATAAGAGGTTGCGAAATGATAGTAGTCACACAATCAGTTTTTTTTCTCTCTCTGCATAAATTATCTGAACACAAAAACCCCAGTTCCTCTGTGCTGCGTTAAGCTTTGTTGGACCTGCTATGATGAAATCTCCGGTATGTAAAGTTTAATAGTGTGACACTTCTATGAAGTCTTATATTTATGGAAGAACATTTTCAAACAACTGCGTAAATTGTGGCAAATAAGCTGACTTTTTAAGCCTGAAAAAAATCTCCAAAACTAAGGGCCAATTTCAAGGACGAGTATTAACCTAATTTTAACTCCAAAATTAATTTTACTTCCAAGTTATATTTTACTAACAATGAAAGCATATATGATCAGTTTAAAATACTTCAAAACTTTGCTGTAAATTATCTGACATAAAAAAGGTTTGCAAACTGGTCATAATTAATTACTGGAAACTTCTACTTTGTCTTCAGTATTTTCGCTGTCATCCTCCTCCTCATCACTTTCTGGCCAAAACAAATTGTTTTCTTCCATAACCATTATGGAACTTTACATGCAGTGTTGGGTTGAGCAACCTAACTTTTATGGCGAAGACAGGAGTACGACAGGGATGCCCCTTAACAACTTTTTTTTTTTTTTTTTTTTTTTGCGTTCGCCCGCTAATACTCAAGGCGAAATCTCAGGTTATTATTTTTATGTCTAACCTGACATTGATTTTACGTGAGTATCCCTTTATTTCATGTACAGAGACAGGTGTCCCTCGCCATTCAGGCAAATACTCGCCGATTTCGGAGGTACCCATTGCAGCTGGGTCGGCTCAGGAGCCGCCAGTCCCTGGTCGACGACACTCCTTCAAATGTCTCGCCAGGTCTCGAGTTAATCCAGTACAAATCCCGGTCGACGAAAAATCCTCAAATGCCGTCGCCCGGGTTTGATCCTGTATCACCCGGTCGCCAGAGTGGTGTTGTAACCACTACGCTAGCGCGGCTCCCAAACAACTTTATTTTTGACAGTCCTAGACTGGGTGATGCGCCAGACAACAGATGGTAGTCCAAGAGGAATTAGATGGATGTTTTCTGCACTGGAAGATCTGGAATATGCAGATGACACTGCACTACTCTCACATTCACATCAACACTTTCAAGAAAAAAAACAGACTGAATAAGTATAGTCAACAGGTCAGTCTGAACATCAATCTAAAGAAGACAGAGGTCATGACACTCAATGTGGGTAGTCCTGAGCCCATAACAATAAGGAACCAGAAGCTGGAACAGGCGGGGTA
Organism: Oreohelix idahoensis; assembly: GCA_024509875.1. Taxonomy (NCBI): domain Eukaryota; kingdom Metazoa; phylum Mollusca; class Gastropoda; order Stylommatophora; family Oreohelicidae; genus Oreohelix; species Oreohelix idahoensis. The sequence goes on along the minus strand of JAMPIV010006567.1, from coordinate 318,471 downwards.
AGTAAACGATATTCACAACAGGAACTAGGTGGCACTAAAGTTGAATTTTATCGAATGAATAAAGTGAGAACAGCCTTTGCTAGTCTAAACAACACCTGGAAGTCCTCTCAGTACAGCACAAACACCAAATTAAGATTATATGAGAGTTGTGTACTTTCTGTGCTTCTCTATGGTGTGGAATGCTGGAGAGTAACGGAGAAGGAAATGTTAAAATTGTCCTCTTTCCACACAATCTGCCTAGGGAAAATTCTCCAATCCGTGATTGCTACTGACTGCTTTGACAGTCAGCAGCTAAGGATCAAAGAAACAAAAAAGAATATCCATAATGTCTAAAAGCATGCAGTAAGCCAACCATATGTTTTGGGGGTTGACAAAATGGGAATATATGCCTAACCCACAACGAAGAGTTAAAAATATTGAGGTCTACTTATTCGCAAAGTTGGCTTTTAAGCCTAAATTTACGGTATGCTAGTTTAATGGCCTATCTTTCCAAAAAAAAAAAAGCACTGAGACAGAAACGACTCAATCTACCACATGATTTACTACTCTCCATCATAAATTGCAATACCACATAATTTAAAAAAATAACATCAAAAATGTGACAGCTCATTCCCTCAAAAACTGACACATTCTACATGAATAACATAGACATACCATGAGTACGTTGTTCCCAAATCAATTCCAATTACTGTGCCAACATCAGACTTCTTTTTGTCCCCCTCATCATCATTTTTTGCACATGCCACCAAAGTAGAGCTGATGACCAACACCAGCAGAAAGTATGGATAAAGCCTAATTAGTCTCTCCATTTTATAAAGACAGTTTGCTGTTAGGCCTTCTGTTTTCTGTGCTCAGCTGTGAAGTACAATTTTTTGACAAATTTATGCATTAGGCCTATATCACAGCAATACACAAAATTGCAATATACAAAACTTAAACCAACTTTACATACGTAAACTCTAGCATAGCCTATATAACCAAGTTTGTGTACATTACAAGAAACTGTTCACTGCCCACATTATTAATGACCAAGGCGGTTATTTCAACCGACCAAGGCATTTATCAGTTTAATAATGTCGATTTTATAAATTCAGTTACAGGAAATAACTGAAAATGTATCTAGGCCTACACCTACTCATACCAGTCCATGATGAAAGTATAACTACATAGCCTACATTCAGACGCAATTATTATGTCACGAAGTCACTAGGCTACATGAATGTATTTTATCATCAAAGAATAGGCCTATATTAACTACTACAGTTGACAAATCTACTGTTCCCACATTTAAAAAAAAAGACTGAAGTGATACATATTCTGCTCGATTGAAGTAGCCTATTGTGTTTATCCAGTGATCAATTAAACCGGCCGGCGGAAATGCTAAACGTAACGTTCACCATCTTGACGAACTGTTTTTCGTCGCTACCATGGCCGTCATCGTTGAAGTTAACTGTAGGCTATATTACCGCTGTTACAATGACAAGCGCAAATTAAAGTATTCCTACTAACCAATTTAGTATAGCTTGGCTTTCACAATAATGTACAGATTGGCTTTGTCGCTGCGGTTCAAATTGTTGTCGTCTCTTTTCTTTTTCTGCTTGCAAAACGAACTTTAACGGAGTGAACAAGCGTAAGCAAAATGTGTAATTTCATCATTCTGTGATGTTAAGCTACGCAAATTTAAATTCAGATCTTAACATAATAAGATGCGAATATTATTACCTAGTCTAGACCAACTGTTTGATAAAGCGGGTATTATGAACAATCTTTATATCGTGCACAGTTAGCTACGCAAATTAAATGTCAGGTTTTTGCATAATTTAAGATAGGGTAACTATACGTCCGAATTTTTCCGGCTTTTCATGCCTAAACCGTGATTTTTTTTAAATGTTGAAATATCCGGCTTTTTAGCTTACTTTTAGGCCTTAACGTATCGTCTGGTTGCGGACCATGTCTCTTCTTGTTACTTCAAAAACCTTCCTCAGATACCTCATTTCTGAGGTTTGGATCTGGCTTTTGTGGGTTGATGTCATTGCCCATGACTCGCATCCATATGTCAAGACTGGGACATAGGTGGAGCGGTATACAGCCATCTTCGTTTTCTTACCAACCTCTCTCTTGCTGAGGAATCCTCGATTTATGGCCTGAAAAAGTCTCCCAGCTGTTGCGTTTCGAGTGGCCAACTCTTCTTTGATGTCTCCCTTTCGGTCTATAATAGCTCCGAGATATTTAAAGTGGTCTGGTTTTTCGCGATTTATTAAATTGTAAGAATGACGTTATTTCGAAAATTCCCTATTTTAATGTGACTACCGACGGCTATGTGTCAACTATCCCGCAAGCTTTCGTATTGTTGGATTGTTCATACAGTAATAGTTTATCATCATATTTTAATTTTCGCTGTTTATTTCCTGCCAACTGTTACCAAAATATTCTCTTTCAATAATAAGACATATTAGGATTAGTCAATTAAAACCTCGGTTGTCTGTTGCAAATTATAAATAAATAAATTTGAGGAGCCGCGCTAGCGTAGTGGTTACAACACCGCTCTGGCGACCGGGTGATTCAGGATCAAACCCGGGTGACGGCATTTGAAGATTTTTCGTCGACCGGGATTTGGACTGGATTAACTCGAGACCTGGCGAGTACATTTGAAGGAGTGTCGTCGACCAGGGACTGGCGGCTCCTGAGCCGACCCAGCTCTAATGGGTACCTCCGAAAACGGCGAGTATCTGCCTGAATGGCGAGGAATACTTGTCTCTGTACAAGAAAATAGGATACTCACTGTCGTAAATTTAGTTTGAGAGAAAGAGTCTTAGAAATAGTAGTCCGGTTAGAGTGTAGAATGATGGTGAATAAGCTCAGTGATAGAAATGTAGAGAGTAAATATGATGCTCCACAGAGTGCTGGAGGAGAGTAAAGACAGACTTATTTACGACAAATCGCTTCTCTCAATCTTCTCTTCCACTCTCCTGGTCAAACAATTATTTGCCAGTTTTCCAGACACACATCTGCGCTCACACCGATTTGGTGCTTCAAACACACAGACGACGTGGATACAACTATCTTAAACACATAGGGGAAATTTTATGGGCTTTGGGTAGTCCAACACCGTAACGATTAAGTTTATGTTGTTTATTAAAGTTAAAAAAAAACAATCACTAAAATAATCATTTGTTTACAGCAAGAATTATCAAAATTACAGAAAAATGCAAATAACAAGGTAGGGAGGGGGTGAAGAAGATTGGTATCGACTAAGCCCGTCCCGCTTATTAGACAAAGATAAACCCAGTCCAAAGATAGATAGTTATCAGGAAATTTTTTTTTTTTTTTAAATTAATGAAGATAAACAGAAATCCCGTTCAACCTCTGATGGGTTATAATTAGGATATATATTGTTTTCAATTCCAAATAATATGAACAACTGCCGACATGAGAAAGTGGCATCACATTTGAAAATAGGGATACTCACAATTGTGCTTAGGCCTATACGTTAAATAATAAAATAAAAAACAAACAAACAAAATCAAGAAGAAACTATGAACAAGAATAATATTAAAGTGGAGGGGTGTAAAGGCCTGGTGGTTCTAGTTATATAACGGACTTTACCAGATATTTAATTGACTTTCATCTGTTTAAAGTCACATGCATTGTAAGAACAGCATCAGACCTTCACATTCCCAGCCACTATATATTAACATGTGTTCGTGTTAAATATTGTTTGACTATATTATGCAGTTCCCTAGGTCTGTCTATTCTCAACACCTCCTCTATATTTATAGGTAAGTTGGATGCCCGGAACATAGGTAAGTTAACCTAACAGTGAAGTTAATTACTCTGAAAGAGGTGTTTCAAAATTAGGTATAGGTGGTAGAAAAAATCCTGTTCTTCCCAATTGTTCTTCCCTTTACTAAGCAAAAGGAAAGGAGGGGGGTTTAAAACAGAGTTTATCAAAACTATCCCACTTAAAGAAACAATGCCGGGGATACAGAAAAATGTATTACCCGATAAGCAAGTTAACAAATGGGTTACAAAAAAGATTTAATTTCATGTCATTCATAAACGCGCTAGTAAAGGCCTTCACTCATCTTGCTCTCACTTACCGATTGTGAAAAAATCTGGCACTCCATAGAATAACACAACAGCAGTTACACCTCAAACTAAATGTATGAGTGTTTGTTCAAGTTCCAGCCCCAGATTAGCGGGTAGGCGGTCAGCACATAAAAAGGATCCCGTAATCGCTGGAAAATGAATCTGTAATTGTGTCTCTTTTCTTAATAACAGTTTCTATGGGAGGGCACGGTCTCTGATACCGGGGTGAGGATGATGTGGTCTATTTGACTTTGCCGCTGATAATAAAATTCTTACGCGTGCTGGTACACTTTATCCGTGAGGTATGGTTTAAGTCCAGTGAGAAAACTAGTCACATCACTGTTCGGTAAATATGTATACTCTCTCTGTGTCAGTAAACTAACAAAAGCTCGGCCAGTGTTCTTCTTCCCGTTAAGACTTACTTGGCTTGATGGTGGGTTAAATTTGTCTTTGGTCGTGCTTTCTTTGCTATAAGTTAGATAGCGGAATTCCAAACATAGAATCACCTCAAAGATTAAAAATTTACACAGTCTCAACAAGTTCTGCGTCAGGGGAACTCTACACACTGTTTATGCTTTGCTTTGCTTAGATTGATTTCTTTATTGCTTTCTTAATGCTGGGATCGCACAGGTTACGATCACTCTGTATGAAAGAAAAAAAGACATGTAATATACCGAAAAACAAATAACCTTCTAAAGCGCGATAAATCTCCCGTTAAGACTATTTATATACGCTCGCGTATTTAATTATTTGCAGTGGAGGACCCTGTCTGCTGATGCTTCCACCATGGCACCCCTACGACCCATGACGGGTTATGGGTTGAGATGATGATGATTTAATTATGTATTTAATAAACACTGCGCGAGTTTTAGTGGTTAAACACACATCTATAAATATATGACTTAACTAAATTTATTAATTATAAATTCCTTCGCGACTTTAAAAGTTAATTTAAGCATTTAACATCTATTATCTTTTGGAAATAATATAGCAAGTATATCATTACATTTACAACTGGAACTATTGAAACGGTTTAATTTAATAGATTTAAATTAACACAAAATCCAGTGAAATAGGATGAATGAACTAGGCCACTGATCACTTTACACAATATATATATATTACCACTTTGCACAGAATAGAATTCACTGCAAATATGTATAAAAATCCATGGGATAATCTAGCAAGATTTCAAATATAGCTAGTGCTTCTGTAAAGTTCTGGCCAGCGAGTGATAAAGTGTATTTCTACGTGGTCTGTATATGTCTAGAATGAAATGAAAGATGAGTGGGACATGAGAAACTTGACAGCTTTTTAGATCTCAGAAGACTTTTTAGGATCTGACCGCCAGACCAAAGACAGAAGCCGCCCCTGGCCTCTCGTATCTTCGCTCGCTGCTTGCGTCGGCTTTCCCCGTTCGCTCCCACTGCGATCGGTTCCGTGTTTAACACCGAGATACGAAATCGTTTCAGGGACCACTACTGTCTTTGATAGCATGCCGCCCGTCCTTCCTGAGATCTTCCCCAGTGTCTTTCTTCTGACCGCTCTGGTCCATCTTGCGAGCGGTTTATTGTTCGCGCGGAGATGAGAAATACCTGCGAGAAACTAGCTTCTCTGCTCGGGGATCGTCTCAGTGTCTTTAGATCTCATGCCGCATACTAAATGAGTCCCGGTGGAATCGGTTCGCTCTGGCGAAACCAAAAAGTTACAACAAATGTTCAGTGGTTCTAATGTTATGAAAAGCTAAAAGTCCCTTTAATCATCCATCAAATCAGGGAAAATTCACTTGTCGAACTAGACGTACGTCACACTCACGTAAAAATCAATGTCAGGTTAGACATTAATAATAACCTGAGATTTCGCCTCGAGTATTAGCGGGCGTACGAAAAAAAAAAAATTTAACATTAACATTGAATTAAACATTCTCTCCACATGTAAGCCTACCTTGCCGTGGTTGGACAGCTTGAGCGCCTCAATGATCCCGGGAGCTATGCCGGCGGGAGTTTTACTCCTGGCAGGGTCACCCAAGCCGGACAGGTCCTGGGTGAGGGGCCAGACTAAATGGGCTGAGGAGTGGGTGGAACCCTATAGGTGTAGATGCAGAACCCACCGGCGAGTGGTACATGCTCTGGTCTGCACCAATCCACCCCCACTTCATGGGTTAAATGCTTTCTTGCCTCATTCTTCACTGTTTGTCGTCTATCACGCCCATGGCGACCGTTGCCTCAATTGGCTGTGTGTGGTGTACCCGGAAACGGGGCCTCCCAGTACTGAGGCAAAGTTAAGTCCCCGATGTCACTTATCGGTGCAGAATTGAGAGAGATGGCTGAGCATCACAATCCCTCCTGTGTTGCAGCATGATGAGAACCCAGCATTGCACACTGAGCTTGGGGGGATCACTTGGGCACCAGACTTAATACTGGCTCTTGACTGGATGGCCGCATGCAGGAGATTTCTACAATGGAGGGTTGGCAGGTGGTGGGTATCGGGAAGTGGCTCTGTGCAGGACGTGAGGATTCCTTGGGAGAGCCCAGAACCAGAGCACAGCATTGTGCAAGCTCTGCATAGTTGGAGAGCCCCCTGGATGACGGGGAATGCACAGTGTGCTACCCCACCTATCCCCAACTGCTAACTTAGAACCAGAAGTGGGGTCCTCTGTATGCGTGCCAGGCCAGGATAAAATGCCTGGGAAAGAGACTGGAGCTCAGAACTCCCTAACTCAAAGTTGCAGGATGGCAGAAAAGCCACGGGAAAGACAGGGCTATTTTGAAGATAACGCAACCATATTTTCACCATACGAGCTCGGACGCCGCCTCGGTAAACAAGGTCCGCGCAGAGCAGTGACACCCCCAGGCTGCTTGCGAATAGTCTACTACTGGGAACATAAACAGATTAGGGATGAGCCCACTCTCCCGTTGAACAGGTGCTAAAGTCGTAGATACTGGGCCAGAAGGCGCACCGGAAACCACAGTATCATGCAACTCGCTTTTTTTTTTTTTTTTCTATGGAGAGTACACCGTCAAATAAATCTCGTTCTGGTGCTCGCCCTGTGGAGCTCCACCAGGCAGGTGCAGTGCCGGGCTCTGAGCCTCGACAGAGCCCACCCTCAGCTACTGGAGGACCCTCTAGACCGTCTTGTGGAGTCAACAGACGGCGGAGGAGAACTACTGACCAAAACAAAACAGAAAAAGAGAAACCCAGAGTGCCACTTGTCATGATGCACTGGAATGCAGAGGGAGTGAACAGCAAGCAGGCTGGATACAGCAAAAAGACAGAGCTGGAAAACATCTTGTATGAGAAGCAAGTCAGTGTTTGCTGTATCCTAGAGACTCACTTGAAAGCAGATCAAACCTTTAAAATAAGGGGATATCAATGCTTCAGATCCGACAGACAAGATAGACGAAAAGGAGGAGTACTTACTCTTGTAAGGAATAACATTCCTGCACACGAAAGGAAAACCTTCATGGATGGAGCAGAATATCAGCTGCTGCAGATAAAGGTAGACAAGATGGAAATAGAACTCCTGAACTATTACTGTCCGAACAACAAACCCCTGAGTCTCAGCTCTATACAGGTACCAGCCACCAACTTTATAGCAGTTGGAGACTTTAATAGCCACTCCCAGAGCTGGGGCTATAACCATCTGGATCACAGAGGTGAAGAGGTTGAAACTTGGCAAGATGATCACTCCCTAATCCTAGTCAATAATGCCACAGATACTCCTACCTTCTACTCCAGAGGATGGCACACAACCTCAACACCAGATCTTGCCTTCTCCACACCAGATATAGCTGGATCTATTAGTAGAGAAGTAGGAGACCAACTAGGGGGAAGCGACCATCGCCCAATCTTTCTTACTGTCCAGAGTGCAACTCTCAGTACAGGCCCAGCCATTACAAGATGGAACTACAAAAAAGCCAACTGGGGTTTATTCAGGCATCAGGTGAACACGCTGCTGTCTACCCTCAAGGTACAGAACAGAGACATTAATGAAGTGGTAAAAGACTTCAACAGATGCATACTACAAGCTGCAAAAGAAACCATTCCCAAAGGATGCCGGCGTAACTACATACCATACTGGTCCAGCACACTCCAAGAACGTCAGGAAGCTATGGACAAGGCTAGAAAGGACGCAGAGTCTCAGCCTTCACTTGAAACTCACAACAAATGGAAAAAGGCTGTAGCAGAGTTTCAGAGAACAAAGCTAGAAGAAAAGCGGAAAAGCTGGAGAACTAAAACGGCATCGCTGAACCTTGAGAAAGACGGCAGGAAACTTTGGAGATTAGTCAAGTCTCTAAATGAAGAGCATTCCTCACCAAGGCAGACTATCACATTGGATGAAGGTGGCAAACTTTTCAGAGGAAAACAAGCTGCAGACTTGTTTGCTAGAAGATACAGTTCAGAAAGCAACTTACCCATTAACATAGACCATCAGAGAGAGATAAGAAAAGAAATACTGGCAACCATGGGACAGACAGATACTCCTGCCCCAATGAGGGAACCCATCACACTAGGAGAACTACAGAAGGCTATTTCCAAGCTTAAGTTTCAAAAGTCACCCGGCCCAGACAAAATCAGCAACGAAATGCTAGTAAATCTGAGCTCAGCAGCAAAGACAAAACTGCTTGAGATATTCAACCACAGCTGGTTGAAAGGAACGGTACCCCAAGTATGGAGAGAAGCCATCACAATACCCATACTAAAGAAAGGGAAATGTAAGACCGAGGCTGCAAGTTACCGGCCAATCAGTCTCACAAGCTGTGTTGGGAAGACTATGGAGCGAATAGTCAACCACAGATTGAAATGGTATTTAGAGTCTGAGCAGATCCTGGTGCCGGAACAAGCTGGATTTAGAGAATGCTACAGTATAGAAGACCAAGTTACTTACTTGTCTCAAGCAATAGAAGATGCCTTCCAGGAGAAGAAAAAGGTCCTAACGATCTGGGTCGACTTCAAGCAGGCCTTTGACAAGGTGTGGAAAGATGGCCTCATTGCAAAACTTAGGAGAAGTGGAATCCAAGGCAACATGATGAAATGGATCCAGTCATACTTGCATAACAGGAGAACTAGAGTCACTCTTGACGGTCTGCAGAGCAGAAAAGTGTTGCTCCATCAGGGGGTACCTCAAGGAGGAGTAATTTCCCCAACACTCTTCCTTGTTTACATCAATGACCTGGTGAAAGATCTCCCTGCAGGAGTTAAAGCTGCCTTATATGCAGATGACCTAGTACTCTGGTGCGCTGATGAAAATGTCACCACAGCAAATTATAGAATGCAGCGGGCAGCAGACATGCTAGTGTCATGGGCAGAGAAATGGCTTATCACAATAAACACAGACAAAACCCCCACAACACTGTTCTCCCTCGCCCCCAAGGACAAATCAGCTAACATACACCTAGGGACAACCGTGATCAAGGAAGAAAGCTACCCCACCTATCTTGGGGTGACATTTGACCAAAGGCTTACATGGAATAAGCATATTGAAAATGCAGAAGGAAAGGCCCGAAGACGACTAGGCATACTCAGAAAATTAGCAGGTACCAACTGGGGAGCAAATGAACGAAATCTAAAGAAGATTTATAATGGAGTAATAAGACCACACTTAGAGTTTAGCTCAGCAGCATGGTCATCAGCTGCTAACTCACATCTGCAGTCTTTGGACAAGGTGCAAAATCAAGCTCTCAGGCTCATTACAGGAGCCATGAAAACTACACCAATAACAGAGATGCAGAAGGTTGCTGGATTACAGACATTGTCCCATAGAAGAGACACAAAAACCATGATCCAGATGGAAAAGTACAACAGTATGCCAATGCACCCAATGAAGGCAAGACTAGATGATCTGGCATTGGGACGTCTCTAAAGCGTAGCAGCTTTGTGCATCGGGGGAAAAGACTTATAAGACAGCATCAAGAAGACCTATCCATGAAGACAACACCACTGAAGCCCACCCTATACCCTGTACCATGGGAGCAGGCCAGCAGTGCCCTCCAAATTAATACAACAGTCAGTGGTCTCACAAGTGGATGTGAGTATAATGATCTGCAAAAACGAACTGCTACATTGAGTATGATCCAAGAAAGCTATCCCGATCAATCATGGATACATGCCTATACAGATGGATCAGCAACTAATGCTGTTAGGAATGGAGGTGCCGGTATCTTTATCTCATATCCTGACAACCACTATGAGACTAGGCACATTCCCACTGGTAAATTCTGTTCCAACTATACAGCTGAGGTTCAAGCTCTAGAGCAAGCTGCAAATATGATTTATAACACCAACTCTGACTGCCACCAGGTAGTCATCCTCACAGATGCACTGTCTGTCCTGCAAGCTCTCAAGGGTGGTAAACTCCCGCATCTGAGAAATGAAATGAACTAAACAAGGTAGCTGCCAAAAAGAGAACCATACTTCAGTGGGTACCATCTCATTGTGGTGTACCCGGAAATGAAAAGGCAGATAAACTTGCAAAAAAGGGAGGAGAATGTGAACAAGAAGATAATGAAGTCACATACTTTGAGAAAAAGAGAGCTATCCAGACTATCAGAAGAGAACAGAACCAACCCAAAGACGACTATCACACTCTCGACCGGCAGGGACAGACAACTATTTTTCGACTCAGGACAGGGCATAACAAACTGAATAAACACATGCACAAGCTACGATTGTCTGCTTCACCACTGTGCACATGTGGATTAAACGAACAAACTGCTGAGCATGTTCTACAGGACTGTCCTCTGTATGACCAGTTAAGAAAGATATACTGGCCCAATGACTCAACACTAAACTCAAAGCTATATGGAGTTAAAGAGGAACTTCAAACAACAGTCGAATTCATCATGAGAACTCGTCTGACGGTGTAATCATCAAAGTTGCGATCGCAAGAAGAAAGAAGAAGAATTAAACATTAATTAATGACATGTTTGATGTTGTTGTTTGGTTTTGTTAGGTTTTATCTCGATTTTGTTTGTTTGGGGTTTTCTTTTTAAACATACAAGCATAATTGACAAATGTGATGCCACTTTCCCATATCGGCAGTTGTTCATATTATTTGGAATTGAAAACAATATACGTGTATATCCTAATTATAACCCATTATAGGTTGAACGGGATATTTTTCATCATTAAATATTTTAAAAAAAGGACATTATATATTTATTACGCAAACATATAAAGTACCCTTTTTTAAATGAGTTTTGCCGCGTTTTAGCGAAGCGCAATTCCTTCAACATAGATCTATCCGTCGGTTATATTAGGGCGCATGTCCGAAAAGACTTTGTGGTTTGCATAAATAAAAGTATGTATTCGCAAATAAGTTGAAAAAGAAAGTTCATTGTTTTGCCAGAGGTCGGCAAGATTCAGAAGGAAGAATGTTTTGTGTGCAGAGGTGACACATTTGTATCAGCAGAAAATATAAAGTTTCTGCTGATTAAAAAAGAAAACACACACACACGAAAACACGAACGCCACAAGAAAGCACAATCAAAACTTGCATTTTTAACAAAAGAAACAAGCACGGACCAGAAAAAGTAATTGCTACAGAAGGCCCCTTTGCTTTTCATACTGTGAAGCATCGCAATAATTTTAAATAAGTATACTGTACTTCTAAACGCTTTCCACCATTTAGAAAGTGCCAACAAATGTGCATGCACCAGAACCAGAACAACCGCTAGTGTTATTTATGTGACAATGTTTCTGTGTGTATTTAAAAAGTAATCAAGCGTTGTTTACAAAAAAGTTTTTATCATCGTAACATATCGATAGACACAAAATGAAGGTGATTTGGTGAAATTATTGTTGGTTGTGTAATAAATAAGCTTCAATCAATGTCATTTAGTATTTAAACTAAATGTGTCATACTTTTTCATTATAGTGTCCTTTTCATTTCATTTTTTTTTTTAAACGAATATTGTCTTCACTTTTGCGTTAAGCGATATGGTCACCCTATAAGATGATGCGAATATTATTGTATAGACTTTTTTATTTATTTAAATAATATTTTGGCGAGGCGCGTCCCGTTCAACCTAGCCGGTTATATTAGGGCGCATGTCCAAATATAAAAGACCCTTGGGTCTGAGACATATATCATTTCATAGACTAAGCCAGCTGTTTGACAAAGGGGGTATTATGAACAATCGAGACGCAGGAGATGCGACGATGCAAAGAAATGAAAACTAAAGGGGAAACTTTATAGCACAAATGAAAGATGCAGTTCCAAGAAATTTGATAACATCACAAGCATATATCTGCACGAGACGCTGCGGAACAATAGTCATCAGTCAAATAAAGATAGAATATCTGGTTTGGTTTAGAAAAGGGGATGATAATTAAACTATAAAAATAATACTGTGCATGTAGTTGTTTTTTTAAGAGGGAGAGGGCTTATACATATCTAACAACAAATATAAGAACCACAAACAAAAACACAGGCCAGGATTCGGCGCGAGTTTTAGTATCTCGTGAACCAGGCGTTTGTTTAGGGCAGTGTTCCGCGGAACTCCTAGGACTCCGCAATTCATCCTCAAGGATTCCACGAGAAAACGTGGAATAAATAAATAAAGATTTGTAATTACCGCTTAAAATTCGAAATATTGTTCTTATTAAGAGTTATAATTAGTTGTTTGATTATGCGTTTGTTTCGCGTTGTATTGATAAATATCATACGCATATAATATTGTAAACGTTTGTATGATCAGTAACACTCGTTTTGTGTATTTATAACTAAAGAGACAGATTTCCATCTCAGTAATAGTAATAGTAACAGCAATGAGATAAATACAAACGATTTATGATAAATACAAAACACTGTCACACCAGTACAGCGCTTGAACAAGTACATTTATTAGATCTCCACGTGACGAGACTCTATATGAAAATATGTACGCACATTAGTTATAACCAAGAACCAACCAAAACTCAACTTTTGTTCCTCCAGTTGTCACTTAATTCATCTTTCATAATGGGACCCAAAGATGCAGCAATAGAGAAGCAGTCAGCGACCCATAGCTTGACTGCTTGCATCAGAGTCAGCGAACCAGAGCTGACTAAGACCCTACTCCACCTCTACGTGGTGGTCCTGGAAACAGTCTGCATCACTGCAGTCTGACTGAGAGAGTAGGGATCGCAGAGGGAAGGCAAACCCGGTCCCAAACACTGCCGTGCTGAAGTCGGATGTGTCGACCGAAAGGTGCAGATATCACAGCTACGGCGTAAACAGACAACACGCAACCACCGTCCTTTTCAGGACGAACGAGGAAGAAGAAAATCTTTCATAATGTGTTGGTATTTACTAGTCTAGATACTGCATTTTTATTAAATGTCTCGCTTTTGTTTCTTGTGACGTTCGTTCAATGCCTTTTGACACATATAAAACAAGAAGTTTCAATACTGTCTTTTTCGTATAATGACTGCTGACATGCGTGTATGTACGCGCGTATGTAAAGTTTATAGATGCCATCTCTTTACAAATACATTTTCTTGATACGGTACTAATTAAACAGTAATAGAATTGCGTCGTAGGGGTGTCGCTGGTTGTGGAAAGTTATTTGAGGAGTTCCGTCTTGGTAAATGGCTGAGAAACACTGGCTTAGGGCAATGATTTTGAACCCAAAGTGATGGTAATCGTCGCTATGCTGATATTACGCAGAGGGTCTTCTTGTGAAACTCGAAGATGTTTTGAAATTATAGTTTCTAAAGCACGTTTCAAATACGGTAGCTTTATTTTAATTCTTTTAAAATGCTTAACATAGCTGAATGATAATATTACCCGGTAAAATAATAACAATTATAATATTAAACGCATATGCTGTATGTTTAAAAAAAAATATTAAAGACGTGTTAATTAGCAAATCAGGTGAGAGGCGAACTTCAAAAGTAAGAATGCATGGGTAGATGCTACAGCAGGGGTTCTTAGCATATGACCTTTGCTCCCCATGCGAGTCCGTAAATAGATTCTAGAGGGGTCCGTGAACTGTAACATAAAATTCAAAACGTTACATATCTAAGTATGTGCTAATGTACATTTTTATCTACCAAGGGGTTTGTATCCTTCATCGGACAATGAAAGGGATCCATGGCATGTAGTAAAAGTTTGTCCTGACGTGGACACCTAGTAACAGAATGGTCGATCGATTTTTTTTTTTCCGCGTCTAGGACACGTAATAACAGATGGTGCCCGATATTTAAAAATTTTTTTTTTTTGCTTCTAGGACACGTAATAAAAGAGGGTGGTCTATTTTTTGCGTTTTGGACACGTAATAACAGAGGGTAGTCGATATTTTTCATTTCGCGTATTATTTAACAAAACAGACGAGAAGTAAACTTTAAAAATAGGAATACATGAGAAGAAGCTAAAAGAAGTTAAACATTAGTCTTAAACACGTAATAACGTGATCAATTTTTTAAAAAATTTTAAGAACGCAATAACACGAGACAGACGTTAATACCCAGTAAATAACAAACGTGAAACAAGTCATCGTGTTGTTACTTCTTCTTTGTACACTTTCAGATGTCAACTTGAATAAGTTTAAAGAAAGCAGTGGTCAGCCTGAGGTTGTTGGTATTTCCACAGAGCTTGTTCGTGAATGGTACTGACGACAGCCATATGTGCTTTTCCTTATACGTATTGGACGCAATGAGTTACGCTCATTGGTAATAAAAGTGGATGGCCAGTTATCATTAATAAATAAGTAATTCGCCATATCGTTCGCACAAAATATATATATATGTGAGCAATATGAAAGAATTCTCCGTAATTAGCCATTCTCTTTTGTTCTAATCTGTATGGACCTTTTATTGTGTGTGTGTGTGTTTTGTGTGCAGTTGGTAGCAATAATAGAAATGCGTCCCTAAATATTTTTTTTTTCATATACTTCTTTCATAATTTTAAGTAATAACTGAATATTAATTATTATATATATATATATATATATATATATATATATATATATATATATATATATATATATATATATTATGTCAAGACTGGGACATAGGTGGAGCGGTATACAGCCATCTTCGTTTTCTTACCAACCTCTTTCTTGCTGAGGAATCCTCGATTTATGGCCTGAAAAAGTCTCCCAGCCCCTGCTTTTCGAGTGGCCAACTCTTCTTTGATGCCTCCCTTTCGGTCTATAATAGCTCCGAGATATTTAAAGTGGTCGACCTGCTCCAGGACCTGTTCTCCCAACTTAATCTGATGTTTTCTTTCTTCTCGTGATATCACCATGGATTTTGTTTTAGAGCTGCTTATGACCATCCCTCTCTTCTCCAGCTCTTCCTTCCAGACTTGCAGGTTGGATTGGAGATGTGCCTCTGATTTAGCAATCAGGGCAACATCATCAGCAAATGCCAGCTCCGAAATATAGACCTGTCTCATTTTCCAGTACCCCACTGAATACTTTCTTGTTCTCTCCTTACATGCCTTGATGACATCGTCCATAAGGAGTATGAAGAGGTAAGGTGATAGGATATCACCTTGTCTTACACCACTGGTGGTCCTGAACTCTTCTGACTTATGGTTTGCTGTCCTCACATAATTTCTGCAAGACTTGTAGAAGCTCTGTATAGCATGAATCAGAGGTGCTGGAATGTTCTTCCTTGCCAAACAGTCCCAAAGTTTGCTCCAGGGGACCCTGTCAAATGCCTTTTCCAGGTCTATGAAACAAAGATGGATCTCACTCTTATACTCAAGGGCCTTTTCACTCAGCTGTCTGAGTGTGAAGATTAGGTCTTGAGTACTTCGGTTTGCTCGGAATCCGCACTGGACCTCATCCAATTGTGGCTCAGCTAGGCGTCGGAGTCTCTGCTCTAGGATTCTAGAGTAGATTTTACCAGGGACACTGAGAAGGGATATGCCTCTATGGTTTCCACATTGTCGATTGTCACCCTTTTTGAAAATTGGTGTTATGATGGCAATCTCCCAATCCTTTGGTATGGTCTTATTGCACCATGCTGCCTGTAGGACCTTTAAGAGTAATAGGTCGCCTGATGCTCCCATGTACTTAACCATTTCTGGTGTTATACCATCATGCCCTGCTGCTTTGCCCATCTTGATTTTCTCTAGTGCTGCCCTCAGTTCTTCCATCTTTATGTCATCTTCACCATCATTGGTTTTCTCTTCTGTGCTAGTGGTTATCATTTCTGATGCTTCACCATGCTCACCATCCAGGAGTTCTGAGAAATATTCTTTCCATCTTTCCATTACTTCGGGGCAGTAAGCAATTTGCCTTGTTTGTCCTTTATAAATTTGAGATGGCATTGTTTTTCCTTGAATATTTTATATCATAGTTATTTGTGGACCGATTTTAATTATCAAAAGTGATAATTAAACGGCCAATTTTTCTCTATCGTTCTATATAGTCTTCCTTTAGTTATTCCTTTGCATTTCCATCTGGGTAATTTTTTTGTAATTAAATTTGGCCTTACCCTGATGTGAGAATCTCACTAAATTAAATTTTCTACTACCATAAAAATGTTTTTATGGGGGGAATCTTTATGTTTATATGTTAAGCAATATCAGCGCTATAATTTGAGATATCCCTTTCATTTTAAGTATCTTTAGTTATTAAGAAATAAATGATCTACGTTCGATCAAAAACACAAAATAGGCATTATTTCCCTGTCAACCAAAATTTTCTTACCACTACAAGAAATGGAAATGATTTGATTGGTTGTTAAATTTTGTACTATGCTCTTCGATAATTTTTGGGGTGGGCGGTAACTTTTTACTTATTTCTTAGACAAATTCAAATACCCTAGATAAATTGTTGGCGGTAAATTTGACTGTGCCCTCAGACAAATTTCAAATGCGGTAGTTATTTATAGATTTAAAAATACAATAGCGGGGAATTTTTGAGCGTGTTGTTCATACAGATTCACTTCACGACACACATCATAGTTGACTAATAGGTCAGCAACCAGTCGATCTGGATCAACTGGTAGATCTCCTAGAGTGATTTTTGTGTTAGTTCTGTAGGTGACGGAAGGGGGATATGAAAGACTTTTTAAAGATTGGGAAATTTCAGACTAGCTCTCAGCTGTAAGCATTTAAAAGATGTCACGGGTTGCCTCCCCTTGCTCCGCAGTGATGGTCCAAAATTGACCAAAACCTAGAGTATCTAATGTAGGTCTTCAAAGGTATCTACCTTCGCACAGGTTTGCTCTTGGCAGAGATGCAGATAGAAGGATGATGATGCTTCTGCCTTGAGGGAGTCTTCACAAGATATTTCAGGTCAAGAACAATGCTGAATGTGTCATAGCATTGTTAACTTTTATCTGCCTGCTGCTTTTTGTGAAGAGGTATTATATAATTTAATTTAGCTGGAGCAAGCCCCCAACAGAATTAACAGTAAAACTCTTCTTATTGGCTCTGTAAAGATATATTTTAAAGATTACTTACTTACTTAGTCGTTCCCCTTCTACCGTGAGGTGTAGAGGTTTGGAAGAGAGAGCGATAGACTATCCTATCGGCTGTCTTCCTCCTGGCCTGGTTCCATTCTAGTCCTCGGTCCTTCAAAGATTGTCTTATGTTGTCCTCCCAGCGGACTCTGGGTCGTCCTGGGGGTCTGGATCCTTGGCTCTTTGTTTCCCATGCTTGTCGTGATAGCCGGTCTTCTCCCATTCTGCAGACATGGCCAAACCATCTTAGTTGGTACTGTTCTACTTGGGTCTGCAGGGGGTGGGATTTAAGGCCTTGACGTATCGTCAGGTTACGTACCATGTCTCTTCTTGTTACTTCAACCACCTTCCTCAGATATCTCATTTCTGAGGTTTGGATCTGGCTTTTGTGGGTTGTAGTCATTGCCCATGACTCGCATCCATATGTCCAAAGTCTATTTTAAAGATACTGATTCATACGTGTGCAATTCTCTCTCAAATAACTAAATCAACTATGATTTTTTAAAACAACATAAAAAATTTAATGATCAATTACCTTTGAACAAATGTAAATAAATAAGAGTTAGTGATTAATAAAATGTAGGTATCTTCCTGGAAATGATGTCGGCTTTAGAAAGCTTATGGGGAAAAGAAAAACAAAGTTCTTCTGTATTTGCCCTGCTCTGCTAGAAATGTCACTTAGCTGCCAAAACGCTGAAGTGTTGATGCTGCTGTTTCCGTCAATTCGTCTCTGTGGCAAGACTGATATCATATAGTAGTACCTCAAATCCAACTAGGTGGGAACTCTAGACTTCTTACTCAGATATATATATATATATATTTGTGTACCACGTTGTGGTCTGTGAAACAGCACTAGCGCTTTGGCTAGTTCTGTAGCTCAGTCACTTTCACAGCTAAGGAGAGGTTGCACATTGCGCTGGCAACTACATATTGCAAAGCAAATGCTACAGAAGCCACAAGCTTTCTATAAGAAAAGTTATCTCTGTTTTTTCCCACCCCTCTTTTCCACATTTCAAATTTCCCCCGCAGTTCTTGTCCAATGTATATGTCAAATTTGTTTTAAAAAAAAAAGAAAACTCTGCTTTAGGCCGTTGCTTTCCAATCTTCTTTTACAGTGTGCAGCTAAGTACAACCTTCATTCATTAATTACCCTCCAACTCCTTATAGGAAAGAGATTTCACCAAAACCAACAAAAGCTTTAGAAGGTTTTGCTGTCAAATTATTCTCACGTAGAGTGGACAGTAAGTCATATAACCCTAAATAGTGATCTCCCAGGTATCACTGAAGAGACAGATGTCATCTAAGTATGCGATGACATCCGAACGATGTGACAGAATTCGACGCATCATGCGAACGAAAGTGGCAGGGGCGTTCATGAGACCAAAAGGCATAACATTCCATTGAAATAGACCCCTAGGTGTAGAAAAAGCAGTAAGAGGTTTGGCATGCTCTGCTAAAGGCACTTGCCAATAACCTTTAGACAAGTCAAGTTTAGTGAAGAATCTAGAATTAGAAAGTCTAATCAGTAGATCTTCTAACAAAGGCATCGGTTCAGCATCGAACTTTGTGACCTGATTCAATTTGCGATAATCAACGCAAATTCGTATGTTCTTATCCTTCTTCCGGACAATAACCATGGAAGAAGAATATGGTGAAGTCGATGGTTCAATTATATTTAATTGAATCATTTCATCCAATTCCTTTTCCACTTGCGACTGAAAGTGTATAGGGATAGGATAAGGCCTAACCCTAATTGGATTATTGTCGGTAAGAATTATGTCATGTTCTATGACATCTGTGTGTCCAGGAATGTCAGTGAGAACATCCTGAAATGTTTGTAACATCGACGAGACTTGTCGATGTTCGTCACCAGAAAGATTAGGAGAAACAGAAACGTTTTTCCAAGATTCCGTGGAATGTAATGGAACCACTGGAAGGGGAAGATTGACATCAGAGAAGGTAGATTCCTCATCCTGTATGACAGACAGGGATGAATAATGACCGTGAGGTGCAGGAGCATCATCCGTTGCCTGGAAAATAGGCAGCAAATAGTCCGGACGTTCGTGAAATTCCGAAAGCATGTTTATGTGGAAAGTTTTATGCTTTCCATCAATATCAACCACATAGTCAACATCGGAAATCCGAGAGACTATTGCATACGGACCTTTCCATGCAATAAGAAGTCTATTTTCCCTACTGGGGAGTAGGACG
Source organism: Oreohelix idahoensis (assembly GCA_024509875.1). NCBI lineage: Eukaryota > Metazoa > Mollusca > Gastropoda > Stylommatophora > Oreohelicidae > Oreohelix > Oreohelix idahoensis. Next base: position 298,770 of record JAMPIV010006567.1, on the reverse strand, counting down.
AATGCTTTGTCACCTGGACAAAGTTGTCGTAGACATCTATTCTTGTTAGCAAACTGCCTTGCCTTCTCTTTAGCAATTTCTGATGAAGCAGTTGCTAGCTTACATGCCTCAATGATCTTTTGTCTAAGAGCAATGACATACTCATATGAGGATTGAGTTTCATCGCTAATATCATCGGCAGTGATGAGATCGTGTAATAAAGACATAGGGCCGTGCGGACGCGCGCCAAAGACAAGTTCGAAGGGAGAAAATCCCGTGTGTTCATTAGGGACTTCTCTATAGGCAAAGAGAGCCGCGGGTAAAACCCTGTCCCAATCTTGAGGATGATCTTCAGTTATCTTACCAAGCAAAGTCTTGAGCGTTCTATTCAGATGCTCAACTAACCCATTAGACATAGGATGGTAGATACTACTGAGAGATCGTTCAATATGTAAGGTAGACATTACCTGTGACATAGTGTCAGATATGAGTTGAGTGCCATGGTCTGACAATATTTCTCTGGGGAACCCCAAGCGAGAAAATATCAACCAAAGAGCATCTGCGATATCTGTAGTAGATATGCTCTTAAGAGGGATAGCCTCTGGCCAACGTGTGCACATATCGACACATGTAAGGATGAACTGATGTCCTCTGGCCGACTTGACCTTAAAAGGGCCAATAATATCTATGGCCATTTTCTGAAACGGCCGAATAGGAATGTCAGCAGCCTGGATAGGCGCAGCATGTCGTGGTCCTCTAGATTTGACCTCCTGACATACCTTGCATGATCGGCAGTAAATACGAATGTCCTTGTTGACAAAAGGCCAAAAGAAAGCCGCAAGGACTCTCGACTTCGTACGGGCAAAACCCATATGTCCAGCACATTGCGAGTCATGAGCATGTTGCTTCTTCTTCTTCTTGCGATCGCATCTTTGATGATTACACCGTCAGACGAGTTCTCATGATGAATTCGACTGTTGTTTGAAGTTCCTCTTTAACTCCATATAGCTTTGAGTTTAGTGTTGAGTCATTGGGCCAGCCCTGTCCTGAGTCGAAAAATAGTTGTCTGTCCCTGCCGGTCGAGAGTGTGATAGTCGTCTTTGGGTTGGTTCTGTTCTCTTCTGATAGTCTGGATAGCTCTCTTTTTCTCAAAGTATGTGACTTCATTATCTTCTTGTTCACATTCTCCTCCCTTTTTTGCAAGTTTATCTGCCTTTTCATTTCCGGGTACACCACAATGAGATGGTACCCACTGAAGTATGGTTCTCTTTTTGGCAGCTACCTTGTTTAGTTCATTTCTCAGATGCGGGAGTTTACCACCCTTGAGAGCTTGCAGGACAGACAGTGCATCTGTGAGGATGACTACCTGGTGGCAGTCAGAGTTGGTGTTATAAATCATATTTGCAGCTTGCTCTAGAGCTTGAACCTCAGCTGTATAGTTGGAACAGAATTTACCAGTGGGAATGTGCCTAGTCTCATAGTGGTTGTCAGGATATGAGATAAAGATACCGGCACCTCCATTCCTAACAGCATTAGTTGCTGATCCATCTGTATAGGCATGTATCCATGATTGATCGGGATAGCTTTCTTGGATCATACTCAATGTAGCAGTTCGTTTTTGCAGATCATTATACTCACATCCACTTGTGAGACCACTGACTGTTGTATTAATTTGGAGGGCACTGCTGGCCTGCTCCCATGGTACAGGGTATAGGGTGGGCTTCAGTGGTGTTGTCTTCATGGATAGGTCTTCTTGATGCTGTCTTATAAGTCTTTTCCCCCGATGCACAAAGCTGCTACGCTTTAGACGTCCCAATGCCAGATCATCTAGTCTTGCCTTCATTGGGTGCATTGGCATACTGTTGTACTTTTCCATCTGGATCATGGTTTTTGTGTCTCTTCTATGGGACAATGTCTGTAATCCAGCAACCTTCTGCATCTCTGTTATTGGTGTAGTTTTCATGGCTCCTGTAATGAGCCTGAGAGCTTGATTTTGCACCTTGTCCAAAGACTGCAGATGTGAGTTAGCAGCTGATGACCATGCTGCTGAGCTAAACTCTAAGTGTGGTCTTATTACTCCATTATAAATCTTCTTTAGATTTCGTTCATTTGCTCCCCAGTTGGTACCTGCTAATTTTCTGAGTATGCCTAGTCGTCTTCGGGCCTTTCCTTCTGCATTTTCAATATGCTTATTCCATGTAAGCCTTTGGTCAAATGTCACCCCAAGATAGGTGGGGTAGCTTTCTTCCTTGATCACGGTTGTCCCTAGGTGTATGTTAGCTGATTTGTCCTTGGGGGCGAGGGAGAACAGTGTTGTGGAGGTTTTGTCTGTGTTTATTGTGATAAGCCATTTCTCTGCCCATGACACTAGCATGTCTGCTGCCCGCTGCATTCTATAATTTGCTGTGGTGACATTTTCATCAGCGCACCAGAGTACTAGGTCATCTGCATATAAGGCAGCTTTAACTCCTGCAGGGAGATCTTTCACCAGGTCATTGATGTAAACAAGGAAGAGTGTTGGGGAAATTACTCCTCCTTGAGGTACCCCCTGATGGAGCAACACTTTTCTGCTCTGCAGACCGTCAAGAGTGACTCTAGTTCTCCTGTTATGCAAGTATGACTGGATCCATTTCATCATGTTGCCTTGGATTCCACTTCTCCTAAGTTTTGCAATGAGGCCATCTTTCCACACCTTGTCAAAGGCCTGCTTGAAGTCGACCCAGATCGTTAGGACCTTTTTCTTCTCCTGGAAGGCATCTTCTATTGCTTGAGACAAGTAAGTAACTTGGTCTTCTATACTAGCATTCTCTAAATCCAGCTTGTTCCGGCACCAGGATCTGCTCAGACTCTAAATACCATTTCAATCTGTGGTTGACTATTCGCTCCATAGTCTTCCCAACACAGCTTGTGAGACTGATTGGCCGGTAACTTGCAGCCTCGGTCTTACATTTCCCTTTCTTTAGTATGGGTATTGTGATGGCTTCTCTCCATACTTGGGGTACCGTTCCTTTCAACCAGCTGTGGTTGAATATCTCAAGCAGTTTTGTCTTTGCTGCTGAGCTCAGATTTACTAGCATTTCGTTGCTGATTTTGTCTGGGCCGGGTGACTTTTGAAACTTAAGCTTGGAAATAGCCTTCTGTAGTTCTCCTAGTGTGATGGGTTCCCTCATTGGGGCAGGAGTATCTGTCTGTCCCATGGTTGCCAGTATTTCTTTTCTTATCTCTCTCTGATGGTCTATGTTAATGGGTAAGTTGCTTTCTGAACTGTATCTTCTAGCAAACAAGTCTGCAGCTTGTTTTCCTCTGAAAAGTTTGCCACCTTCATCCAATGTGATAGTCTGCCTTGGTGAGGAATGCTCTTCATTTAGAGACTTGACTAATCTCCAAAGTTTCCTGCCGTCTTTTTCAAGGTTCAGCGATGCCGTTTTAGCTCTCCAGCTCTTCCGCTTTTCCTCTAGCTTTGTTCTCTGAAACTCTGCTACAGCCTTTTTCCATTTGTTGTGAGTTTCAAGTGAAGGCTGAGACTCTGCGTCCTTTCTAGCCTTGTCCATAGCTTCCTGACGTTCTTGGAGTGTGCTGGACCAGTATGGTAAGTAGTTACGCCGGCATCCTTTGGGAATGGTTTCTTTTGCAGCTTGTAGTATGCATCTGTTGAAGTCTTTTACCACTTCATTAATGTCTCTGTTCTGTACCTTGAGGGTAGACAGCAGCGTGTTCACCTGATGCCTGAATAAACCCCAGTTGGCTTTTTTGTAGTTCCATTTTGTAATGGCTGGGCCTGTACTGAGAGTTGCACTCTGGACAGTAAGAAAGATTGGGCGATGGTCGCTTCCCCCTAGTTGGTCTCCTACTTCTCTACTAATAGATCCAGCTATATCTGGTGTGGAGAAGGCAAGATCTGGTGTTGAGGTTGTGTGCCATCCTCTGGAGTAGAAGGTAGGAGTATCTGTGGCATTATTGACTAGGATTAGGGAGTGATCATCTTGCCAAGTTTCAACCTCTTCACCTCTGTGATCCAGATGGTTATAGCCCCAGCTCTGGGAGTGGCTATTAAAGTCTCCAACTGCTATAAAGTTGGTGGCTGGTACCTGTATAGAGCTGAGACTCAGGGGTTTGTTGTTCGGACAGTAATAGTTCAGGAGTTCTATTTCCATCTTGTCTACCTTTATCTGCAGCAGCTGATATTCTGCTCCATCCATGAAGGTTTTCCTTTCGTGTGCAGGAATGTTATTCCTTACAAGAGTAAGTACTCCTCCTTTTTCGTCTATCTTGTCTGTCGGATCTGAAGCATTGATATCCCCTTATTTTAAAGGTTTGATCTGCTTTCAAGTGAGTCTCTTGGATACAGCAAACACTGACTTGCTTCTCATACAAGATGTTTTCCAGCTCTGTCTTTTTGCTGTATCCAGCCTGCTTGCTGTTCACTCCCTCCCTCTGCATTCCAGTGCATCATGACAAGTGGCACTCTGGGTTTCTCTTTTTCTGTTTTGTTTTGGTCAGTAGTTCTCCTCCGCCGTCTGTTGACTCCACAAGACGGTCTAGAGGGTCCTCCAGTAGCTGAGGGTGGGCTCTGTCGAGGCTCAGAGCCCGGCACTGCACCTGCCTGGTGGAGCTCCACAGGGCGAGCACCAGAACGAGATTTATTTGACGGTGTACTCTCCATAGAAAAAAAAAAGCGAGTTGCATGATACTGTGGTTTCCGGTGCGCCTTCTGGCCCAGTATCTACGACTTTAGCACCTGTTCAACGGGAGAGTGGGCTCATCCCTAATCTGTTTATGTTCCCAGTAGTAGACTATTCGCAAGCAGCCTGGGGGTGTCACTGCTCTGCGCGGACCTTGTTTACCGAGGCGGCGTCCGAGCTCGTATGGTGAAAATATGGTTGCGTTATCTTCAAAATAGCCCTGTCTTTCCCGTGTGCTTTTCTGCCATCCTGCAACTTTGAGTTAGGGAGTTCTGAGCTCCAGTCTCTTTCCCAGGCATTTTATCCTGGCCTGGCACGCATACAGAGGACCCCACTTCTGGTTCTAAGTTAGCAGTTGGGGATAGGTGGGGTAGCACACTGTGCATTCCCCGTCATCCAGGGGGCTCTCCAACTATGCAGAGCTTGCACAATGCTGTGCTCTGGTTCTGGGCTCTCCCAAGGAATCCTCACGTCCTGCACAGAGCCACTTCCCGATACCCACCACCTGCCAACCCTCCATTGTAGAAATCTCCTGCATGCGGCCATCCAGTCAAGAGCCAGTATTAAGTCTGGTGCCCAAGTGATCCCCCCAAGCTCAGTGTGCAATGCTGGGTTCTCATCATGCTGCAACACAGGAGGGATTGTGATGTTCAGCCATCTCTCTCAATTCTGCACCGATAAGTGACATCGGGGACTTAACTTTGCCTCAGTACTGGGAGGCCCCGTTTCCGGGTACACCACACACAGCCAATTGGGGCAACGGTCGCCATGGGCGTGATAGACGACAAACAGTGAAGAATGAGGCGTTCCACCCACTCCTCAGCCCATTTAGTCTGGCCCCTCACCCAGGACCTGTCCGGCTTGGGTGACCCTGCCAGGAGTAAAACTCCCGCCGGCATAGCTCCCGGGATCATTGAGGCGGTCAAGCTCTCCAACCACGGCAAGGTAGGCTTACATGTGGAGAGAGCATGTTGCAATATTTGCACTCTCATGCTCTTGGGAACAAGAATTTGCGAATGCGCCGACGTAGTCGAATCTTGTACCATACGTACAAGTACGCCGTTTCTCATTGCAATCCAAGATTTTCTATTTGTATCCTGATTCGGATCACCTTTCTTCGCAAGAATGAAGAATTTTTTTAAAGAAGGATCTTCTTCTTGCAATTTTATGAAAGAGTCACGAGTGATTACTAAGTGACTATCTTGGCTATCAACTTCATTATCACTATTCAGTGAAGTTTCGGGTGTTTGTAGCAGCAATCTGCTGTGGGGTACACTCCCTAACTCCGTGAATACGACCAATAAATAAGGTCCGCAATAGGATTAGGTAAGAGACAAGCATGCACATCTCCAGTAAAGAAAGGAGTGGCAATGCGAATTACAGCAGTAGGATATTTTTCTAGAGTGCCGCCAAATGTGACACATTTAATAACCCTTCCTGTAGCACAAGATGGATCTACAAGCGATTGTCTAACACCAATAGTGGTGCATCCGGAATCGAAAAGTAGTGAGACCGGAGTATCATTAACAAGACCCTTATGTAGAATTAAAGAACCCCTCCCGTCATGCGCAACAGCAGCAGGAAGAGCGGGAAGTGGGTGACCACAACTCAAAGTAGTTATGGTACCCGGTTCGAATAAAGTACTGCATTGGGGGCATTTGTTTGCTCTCTCAAAGTCAAAAGCAGAACCAGTGACAGCGTCAAAGTTTTTACTATCAACAACATGATTACAGGCTCCCTCAGTTTCCTGTTGTACAGCATTAGCCTGCTGATATCTCTTTTTTTTGTGTTGAGATCTACCCCGACTATTATTACCTCTGAAGTTATCAGAGTTATTATTATCTCTGCAGTTATTATTGTCTCTATTGTAATTGTTATCCTGGTTCGAATTCCAGTTTCCACGATTACTATCATGTTCACATTGATGCGAACATCTATTTGTTTGGTTTTGAGGTCTTCGGCAGGAATAACCTCTATTACCATATCCTCTTTTGAAATGCCTATAATTATTAGGGTGATAGTAACGACCACTATCAGGTTGTCTCCAATTCTTCGAAGAAGAATCACCATGAAATTGATTTCCATGATTTTGACAGAAATTACCGCTCCTCTTTCTATCAAAATTTTGTTGGGATCTACGAGCAAAGTTTTGACCATACGGAGCTGCCGAAGCAACTGGTAAACCTTCTTTCACCTTAGAGTTACCCATGGTTATGTGTGGGTGCGCAGTTACGTATTGGCAACAGAAATCTTCCATTTCTTTTATTGTTTTAGGTTTACGTTCATGAAGGAAAGCAAGGAAAGACTCATTGACAGACGACATGACTTTGTCTCTAAGTATTAAGTCCATAAGTCCTTCATAAGTTTTTTTCCGTCTTAGATAGTTCAACCCATCGTGAGAAAGTAATGCGTATTCTTGCAATAAACTCGGAGAATTCAACTCCATTTTCAGGTAACATGTTTTTAAAATGTAGACGATAGCCGTCTTCGTTAAGCTGATATTTCTTTAACAAAGCGGCCCTGACAACCTCATAATTGTTCTTGTCAGGTTCATCCACCATATTTAATATACTTAGAGCTTTACCTGTCAGTATCCCTGATAACTGATAAACATATTTTGCTTTGTCTATGTTATGAGCTGTACATGCTTGTTCAAATCTGTCCAGATAGAACATTATGTCATCACTGGAAGAACTAAATGTTGGTAACTTAATCTTAAAAGTATCATTATTAGCCTTACCAGAAGATGAACCCTTGTTTGAATCATTACCATTACTCATGTTCATCAATTTCAATTTTTCCAACTCTAAAGCTAAGACCTTTTCTTCATGTTCCATTTTTGCTTTCTCTTTCCTCTCATCAGACTCTCTCTGTAATCTTCTTTCCTCAGCCTGAGCCTCTATTTGAAGTCTTTCAGCTTCTTTTTCAAGTCTTTTATTTTCAGCCTCTTTTTCAAGTCTTTTATTCTCAGCTTCTTTTTCAAGTCTTTTATTTTCAGCTTCTTTTTCAAGTCTTTTTTTTTTCAGCAGCTCTTCTTTTTTCAAGTCTTCAGTCTTTTTTCTCAGCCTCTTTTTGAAATCTTTCAGCTTCTAGCTGGAGTTTTCTTTCCTCAGCTTCTGATTCCCTTTTTTGTTTTTCCATTTCCATTTGGAATCTTTTTTCATCCACCTGCATCTGCAGTTTTTTTTGTTCAGCTTCCATTGCTTTATCATATCGAGCAGTTGCAAATTCTTCTAACTTATCACCAGTCTTCCCAAGCAATTTACCCTGCTCAATAAAGTGCTCAAATGTAGACATGTTGTCTAACATATGAGTCCAAAACCTGAAATAATTAACTAATTTATTTCAAACCTAAGTGTAACAAGTCTTAATTAAGCACTTGTATATTCACATCACATTATATTATCCCAGTCTCTGTGGGAAACAAGTCTCCAATCAAAGAACTTGGATATATGAAATATCAACACTCAATTCTTGATCATAAGTGCACTTCTCATTCAATAGTGCACGACACTATTCATCATTCATTTATCATCAGTGTAGTAGTAACAGTGCATTAGCATAGCCCATTAACTAATTACTATAACTGTAAACAATGACTATGTAAACACATGCAGAATGTAAACATTGAAAATGTAAACAATGCAAACAATGTAAACAATAACAATGTAAACAATAACAAAAATCAGCAACAATACAAAAACGTTCGCAGAAATCAACTAAAAATAAAGCAGAAATTAATGAAATATCACAAAAAAATGTGACGATATCTGCGATAGAATTAAACAAAATACATGACACCACAGTGTATAAACAAAAATGTTGTATGAAACTAAATTATAGACAAGAGTAGGCTAACAAATACAAACAAATCAAAACAAAACTAAAGAATGCGAAATAATAACGAAAACAATATTAAAACATGTCATCACAACTAACATAAATAGCAACAGAAGTCGCTTAGCAAATTCCAGTATCGGAAATTTGCTCACCCTACAGAAAACGCTCACAATAGACGACCTCTATGACGTGGCATAATCTAACGGAGACACCACCCAACCGAGAACCCGCTGAAATATAAACATATAAATATACGAATAACATATAAACATATAACATATAGAATGAGATGATACACAGAAGACTCAGCAGAAGTATAAGGGCACAGTTTACATACAAACAGGCCACTTAACTTATAGGCTTCCAATCGTAGAACAGCACAAAAAACGGATGTCAATCAACGTCCTAAAGAGCGAAGCTCCAACGATGATGGCACATCTGAACTGCTTCCACTGCTAACACGATGGTACAAGAGCTTCTGACATACTGTGTGTTGAGTTGTTTCGGCACTTGACCTTCTAATCCAAAAGTAAGTTGATGGAAATCGGTACTTGGCCTACTTCAGAAAACAACCCGTTTCAACCGGCACTTGACCTTCACAAAAAACGACAGCACTGGAACCTTGACAGCAGCAACTTGCTTGACTTGCGTAAAAGATAACAGCAGTCCGAGTTATCCGGCAACATGTAACAACGCCGGGTACTGTCAAATTCTTGTTTCCGTCAAAAAATTGAAATTTTGACATTTACCGGGCAACGCCGAGTACTTTGAAAATTTTGAAGATGTTGACTGTCTTGAAGAATGTTAATTTCTTGAAGGATGCTGATGAATTCTTGTTGAAAATGAAGTGGGTAAGGGACCCCGTGTTTGCTGGTACCAGATCAAACCAGCTTATGGCCACCAAATGATGATGACGCCCAATTTATATTATGATTGAGTAATTGGCCGCCAAATGACGCGTGCACCATGAGGTGAGTGATGGTGCCCGTGGTCTGGTTTTGTGAAGTGTGTAGATGATGTACAGTCAAACAATGATCATACAAAAACAAGGCAATCCATACAAAGACGTCAGTTAACTCACGACGTATAAAGTCAATGATGCTTGTAACAGCTAGTGACGTTTTTCTGTATCATTTATTGTGGACGCCACAGTGACAAAATGTATACGCGAATATGTAGGTACATCAGACAGTCATTATCACAGCAACAATGTCAGTATAGCAATGGACGGTAGACAGCATCATAATAAAGGTGATTCACAGGCATGTCAATACATTATAAGGCTGTAATGTAGTCGGGAAAATTCTCCATCCTTTTCTATAACAGCCAGGAGATAACCAGATGTATGAGATCAGTTCACTCTCCTTAATCTGACTTCAGCAAGACAGGCACGTCTGCCGAAGTATAAATAATGTCCTCAAAAATATCCTCTAGATAACAAAGGTTTTCCAAACCTAGTTCATGTAACAAAGCAGCAAGTAATGGTCCTTGGGACATGCATCAACCGATGCAGTACAATACAGCGACATGTGAGCTGGGAAAACACCTCGTGACGACGCCTTTCGAAGACAGGCTATGAATCAAAAATCGCTCACGACCAAAAATCGATAGAGTTAATGAAAAGTTAATTTACCTTGCCTTCAGGAAATACACAGAACTATTACGCCTCCCGGCATGTGCAAATACACTAGAGGTATTATCTCGAATAAACGAAATATCCATTAAGAGGACTTCACATTCCTGACAGAACAAAAAAATAGCGGAGATCCCCTCTCAGCGGGGCATCTTCCTAGCTATTCAAAATCGCTCACTGGACTGGTGGGCGGAAATCGATCGACCAAGAAGCAAGACCAGTCATGCGCAGTCCAGCGCAAAATGACCACAGCTCAGAACTTAAGACGCAAGGACCTTTACTACGAACCAGCGTAAGAATGATTACCTTAAAAGGATAACCCAACAGGTTGCCAACCGTTTTTCTGAGAAAACGGCCTAGCATAGCAAACTTAACTGCATTCAATACCAACGCGAGGAGACAACTGCTGACCGAGAAAAGTGACTATAAATTTCAAGCAGTTGTTGCCCTTGCGTTATAAAATATATATTGTAATAAAACGATGTTGCGAGAATTTCTCACGCAACAGGAACGTGTGGGAGTTGAGAGCTCCTCATACACCTGAAGATAGACCCCATCTTCTCAGCCAGGAGTCACGGAGTTGGTGATCCTGACCACTATTCAAAGAATTGAAGCAGCAACATTCTAAAGTTAAGTCCTTTACGAAGGCAATGTCAATTCATCCAAACGCTTTCACCCAAGAAACTTTAATAACTGTGGTATGATGAAAGTAGTAGACCTTGCAGTGTAAGACTGGTAGCAGTATAAATATTAAGAACAGTAACAGTACGTGTAGTCTTTCCAGTGACCCTTTAAAAGAAATGGAACAGAGTTTCCAAATTATTTATTTCATTATGTAAATAACTTTTCTTGATTTTAATAATTCCTGACCCAAAAGATTGAGGTTCAGGACCATTAAATTGTACATAAACTTTCATACAGCCTTGCTTAATTAATTTTTTTAAGTTGAAGTTCTGTTTGAAATTAATCATTGAATAAAGTAAATACATTCCCCTAGACCCGTAGCTAAATCATTTGGGATCAGTAGAGGTAGCGGTTAGGGACTCAGAGATCATCATCATCTACTCTGAGAACTTACATAGCTTGACCCCATCTTGATTGTCTATACACCCTTGCTCTTTTCAGAGAAGGGGGTATTACTTATAAGACCAGTCTCTTATCTGGCACTATCCTGGTATCATCTGATACACCTATTTGTCCAGGATAGCCTATCTTTTAATAACATCAAAACCTCTTATGACACTGTGTATGAAAATTGATGGAGCCAACTGATGTGGCGCCTGGAAGAAAAAAAAAAAACATCTCTTAGCCCCACACCCAGCAGGATTCAGGAAACACAGATCTACTTATTATTTAGACATACTTAACCACTTTTCTGTACCTATCAACAGATGACACAAAAGAATGAACAAATTTGGTTAAAGAATTAACTTTCTTCATTCTGCTCAGAAAACTAGCACAAGAAAAAAATGTACACACACTGACCCTTCAGTCGGCTGAAATTCCATTATAGCGTTTAGCATCCGGTAATCTATACACAGCCGAACTTCCTTATTGGGCTTCTGCAACAGCACTTCACTCGAACTGTAAGGGGAGGTAGACTCACTGATAATTCCTGCCTGACGCAGCTAGTCCCTAGTCAACTCACAACAAAAACAAAGCACAAAACAGCTAGCAGTAATACAATTTTTAATTAAAACAAGCAAAAAGCCACAAAATTTGTCTATGCCGATCACCTAACCAATCTTAATTATCAACAACCCTATTCCAAATAAAAATCCAAACATCAAATTAAAAAAGCATTAAATGACCAAAAATGTAACTGTAAATATGTCCACTAAAATACAGCATATCAACATTCCTGAAGCACAGCAAGGACACAGTTATCAGTCTACCATTTCCACATATATGGAACTACAGTTAAAACAAACCATTCATAAGGAATGTACACACCCAAACTTTCTTTCAGGAACATTCCTTTAAAAAAAAAATCCAGTGTGGCATAGGTGTGTGTAGTTACAATCGGTGTTATGGAATACAGTGGGATCATAAGTTACAGGGCTTGTCATTTCATACAGCAAGTATTACAATACTGGAGTCATTGAATAGTGATGATAAGGGGGGGGGGTTACAGGGAATAATTTGACAGTGCTATTTTACTGACTGGTGATGAGACCTATAGTTGAGTAATGTTAGCCTGGTGACGTCTGCCTGAAAAAAAAAAAACCGAAGTTTGGGTGCGGGGAAAATTAAGACACCATAACTGTTATGGAAAAAAAAAATGAGTGTCTCAGAGCATTTTGTCTCATCATAACATCAGGAAGAGAGAGTTCAGTTTTCCTCATCGACACAAAAAAAATGTGATTAGCTAGTGGTAACTAAAATAACTCAGCTCAGTCAGGAAATTATCTACCTTAGAGTACACATAGTCATCATCAGAATTCACATGCTCTTGCAGCTTTGGTTTCTATGGCAGTTTGTTTGACATGATGAGGTTGCCAGTCCCATGCACCAACTACATACTAGTCACCTTGTACAATGGCAGTAGTACTATTCTTTCTGTCTTATCAGAGACCACTGGGAACCACATGGGGTTAGAGTCTGTAGTGCACGATAAGAATGTTTGTTTTGTAAACACTGTTTCTTGGTTACAACTTTTAAAGAAAGATAATGATATTTTTAAACTAGGTAGATAAATGTTTAAATATAAATGACAGATTTTGTGCAGGGGCTGAAAAGTGTAAGTCATGTAAGCACAAGGCAAAATCCTATCATCAAAAAAATATTAGCAGATATTTAGAACCTACAATATATGACAATCTCTACAGCTATAAATGGTTCAAACAATATGAGATACAGACATTGCTGGCTTATGCTTTTAAAACTGTGATTATCAAATCCGCATCTCTTAATAACATATATGAAAGAGCAATGTGCCAATACTGGTTTAAACTGAGTTTGCATTAAAGTTATGTGATTAATTAATAATCAATGAGCACATATGTATATAATCTGAATTCAACAAAGATGCATTATCTGTTTTAAAATACTGTATATGTGTGTGTGTGCTGATGGGGTAGGAATGACATTCATTCCTCATGTAATCACTATTCACACTGTAAAATAATTGTTTTTTTAAAGAAGAAAATTATGGAATGGAATGTGTACAGCTTTTTCACAATTATGAAAAAACCTACATGAATTTTGGAGTCTGAGGAAAATGCCATCTTTTTAGGTGCCAATGTCCACCAGATATCTATCTGAGATCAACATGGTCACATACATAGATACAACTAGACATAGCAATGAAGGCTTGATCACATGTTCTATGCTGTCAAAGCATCTGCTGCTATGCTAGACAACTTGTTTTCACTTTCAGGTGAGGATGAATTAATAATGCCCATGTGTCGTTGAATTAATTTTTGGTATCAGGATCTTACTGGAAGATGAGACAGGTCTGTATTTCAGAGCTGGCATTTGCTGATGATGTTGCCCTGATTGCTAAATCAGAGGCACATCTCCAATCCAACCTGCAAGTCTGGAAGGAAGAGCTGGAGAAGAGAGGGATGGTCATAAGTAGTTCTAAAACAAAATCCATGGTGATATCACGAGAAGAAAGAAGACATCAGATTAAGCTGGGAGAACAGGTCCTGGAGCAGGTCGACCACTTTAAATATCTCAGAGCTATTATAGACCGAAAGGGATGCATGAAAGAAGAGTTGGCCACTCGAAAAGCAGCAGCTGGGAGACTTTTTCAGGCCATAAATCGAGGATTCCTCAGCAAGAGAGAGAGGTTGGTAAGAAAACGAAGATGGCTGTATACCGCTCCACCTATGTCCCAGTCTTGACATATGGATGCGAGTCATGGGCAATGACTACAACCCACAAAAGCCAGATCCAAACCTCAGAAATGAGGTATCTGAGGAAGGTGGTTGAAGTAACAAGACGAGACATGGTCCACAACCAGGCGATACATCAAGGCCTAAAATCCCACCCACTGCAGACCCAAATAGAACAGTCCCAACTAAATCATTAGGTGGCTTTATGGCAAAGTTACCCTGTTCAAAGCTGGGAGGTTTCACACTTGTCTATGGTCAAGAAAATATGGGCCTAACACGATATTCCCAATATGCATCAAGGGGCATGTAACGGGATCCTTTACCTACGGTATCTGTGACCCCCTCTGGTGCTGACTAGCCACTGTTAATCAGACTCTTCATTTCCTTAACACTCTTGAAGCTATAGTCAAATCAGTCAAAAGGGGGTACGCACAACTATATAATACATTTAAGAATTTCAACGTCAATTAAAGACATTTTCCAAGCCCAGTCATGATTACTCCCCGTTCACCGAAGTAGCAAAATTGTTTCCTTTACAATACATCAACAAAATGTTCTGAAATGAAAGATATTGAAAAAGAGAAGATGAACTCTTTGAGCACAGCACGCAAAAGCAAAACTCTAAAAAGGACTACGTTTTTATTGCTAGTGCTGGTCAGTCCTAACTGAGCGAATGCTGTCTAGTACTGAGGTTATATAGTGGTGAAAGCCACCTTTCTTCAAGATATAGACATGAGTATTTATGTTCAGCATAACATTAATTTAAAACATTCATCAATTTTAAATGTACATTAATTCACTAAGATATTTTGTAAGCTTAACGATCTATACTTTCAGACATACCCTCAGATACAGTGGTACTTCAAAGTATGTGGCTGTTTGAAGCTTTGCTTTACAAATCACTCACAATAACTGTTAGTTGTGGCTTCTTCTCAGTTATCTTGTGTTGTGAATTAAAACTTCTAACTATAAGTGTCAGCCCTCTGGATATCTTCTCAGCTCTGCCAGATCTTGAAGTGATTTCAGGAAGTAAGGAACCATGTCTGAGACGGAGCTTATTTAGGCCTACCTAATCTCAGGTCTAACCCTTGCTTTCTCAGACGGCCACGCAGTTAAATTTTCCTCTTGTAAACTTTCGTAGTATTTCAATGCTGTTGTGCGAATTTACCAACAAAATCATAATTTCCTCACCAGATACCATTGACAATGATTTCTCACTGCCATAATAACATGTAATTTTAGTTCAATTTCCAAAAGCAATATCCTGTTCGGGGCATTAACCATAAAGTTAAAGCAGAATTTCTGTTGTGCAATTATTAATTTATCATAAAGACACTGGTTTACATGGCAATTCAGTGGTTTACTTGGCACATCCAGTGTCTTGCCCATGTTACGACAGCACACAAGGATAATTTGTAAAGACAACCATAAGGTAGGCTACTGCATAGATGCATCTTTTTTCCTGCACTAAAGCCAAATCCATTCCTTAAATGAACTTACCAAACTCAAGTGTTCATTAGGGACCTAAGACGCGTCATCAGTGAGGAATGCAGTTAGCGACCCATAGCTAGACTGCTTGCATCAGCGAACCAGAGCTGACAAAGACCCTACTCCACCTCCGAGTGGTGGTCCTGGAAACAGGCTGCATCACTATAGTCTGGCTGAGAGAGTAGGGATTGAAGAGGGAATGCTAACCCGGTCCCAAAAATGCAGTGCTGAAGTCGGATGTGTCGGCCGAAAGGCGCAAATATCGCAGCTTCGCTGTAAACGGACACAACGCAACCAACGTCCTTTTCAGGGCGAACGAAGAAGAAATGTTCATTAAAAAAAAATGTAGGGTAACAGGGGGCAAAAAGCACGTGGGGGCAATAGGCTCGGTCCACCGACCAAGCTGTGTTTGTTCTGTTGTAATACTACTCATGAACCATGGGGGCAATAGGTGCTGTGTGTTTTCGTTACTGACCAATCAAATGCAGTGTTTCATTCCCCATAGGGGCCAAAATAACTAATGAAATAGGTCGAATCTTTACAAATTTGAAGGTGTCACCTGACCACCTCATGGGCAGCCATTACAAACGTGCCTTAAAACTTTTAAGTTGCTTTGCATCCCTGCGCTAAACTTAAGTTTTCTTGCAAAGTAATCAGAAGGAAGTCATCATCTTTTCATCTGAGGTAGAAAAATTGATAAATTAACTACTAATACTATGTTGTTATGAATAAATAATGATAATTCATTAGTTTTCATCAATGTGCTACCATTCTCCATTGCCATGTGCATTGCTGCCTATGACTGCGGTATTATGTGCAAGAAAACATGACTATATACGGAAATATAGAACAAAAAGTATTAGGTGGTGCAAACGTGGGTGCTTTTTGCCCCGTTACCCTATGGCTATTTTTGAACTTTCCAATGTAGTTCCCAGTGGTCTCTCATGAGACCTACTCGTAGAGAGAATAAGCTTACTTCTACCTCTGGAATGTTGTACAAGGTGACTAATCTGAGGTTGTGTGTGTATGGGGGTGGTAAGCTCACCATGTAAAACAAACTGTTACAGAAACCATCGATGGAAGCACATGTGAATGCTTTTGTGCAGGCTTCCTGCAAGGGGACAAGCTGCAGTGGCTGTCCCATTTGAAAAGAAAATGAAACATGTACTAGACCTATGCGTGTTTTGATCTCCCTTCATTTCTCTTACCCTGGGAATTCCAGAACTGTATCTGCCTTGTAATGCTATTAGCTTTTTTCCTTTGTTCGCTTAATGAATTAGTATTTTATGTGCCAAATCTGGAAATTTTCCTAAATGAAAAAATGGTGAGTCAGGCAACTCAAACATCTTCTTTCAGCTTTCTCAAGTTGTATCATATACTTCCTTACCAGGTGACTTCTGTCTTGGACGGCTGAGCTAATCATTTTTTTTTAATTGACTTGTAGAGTGTTTAGCAGTATTTGCTGATGACAGTTTAAGTCTCCTGGATGAGTTTTACTTACGTGATCTACCTGCGCGTTCTTCCTGGATTTCTCCTCCATTCAGCTGTACCAGTTCTTCCACTCTTCTCTTGACAGATGTCCACAGTTCTCTCATGCTGTCGTCTTGGTCAGCACTATCCAAGCCATCTTCTTCATCTGTTTGTTCATTTCATTCATTGCTTTTTCAAATGGTTCCCGCTCAAGCCCTACAAAAAGGCAAGTTTTCAGTCTTTCCCAGCGCCGACTTATCCGTCTTCCCATCGGAATTTTACCCGATTTTCGGTGATCTAAGCGTGTAGCAGCGATTGGAAACTGTACGAAGATACCCTGATCATTAGTTAGGACTAAAATAATGTACATGAAAATCACCGATGTATATTAGTGCATGGTATTTGACGTCCGATTATCTCAAATGTTAAAATGCCTACGGTTTGTTGTTATCCCGCTTCCTAATTCACCGCGTAGTCGAACGAGAAGTTAGTATTGGAACAGGGTTGCCAGATATTTTCGAGAAAAGTAGCGATAAAACAATTTAAAAGTAGCAATATGGAATTCAAAGTAACCCAATTCGTGTGTGTGTGAATTACTATATATATATATATATATATATATATATATATATATATATATATATATATATATATATATATATATATATATATATATATATATATATATATATATATATATATAATAATATATAATAATAATAATAATAATAATAATAATAATAATAATAATAATAAATTCTTTAAGCACCAAACACGGCGCATAAGGCAGAAACCAGTGCTCTCCAGGTTGTTCGTTGTGACGCCACTCCTCTTAGCTCTTGCACATTATTTAGGCCCAACGTTCTTCCTTCTCTTATTATTGTTCTTCTGAGTGTTTCTTTTGGTCTTCCTTTTTTCCGCTTACCCTCAGGAACCCAAGTGAGCGCCTGTAGTGGTATTCTGTTGTTTTGCATTCGTAGGACATGACCGATATATGACCATCGTCTTTTCCTTATATAGTCGGAGACATATTTCTGCCTAGCGTCTTCTCTTATTTGTCGATTAGTCTTGAATTCTTTCCAACTGATGTTCATGAGTTTTCTAAGACATTTGTTCTCGAATGTATTCAGCTTGTTCTCCAATGATTTTGTTATTTTCCAACTCTCACAGCCGTATGTTAACACTGAGATAACATTTGAATTAAACAGACGAAGCTTGGTATGTATATTCAATGATCGTAATTTCCAAATGTTAGATAATCTATTGGTGAGTCAGGCAATATATATATATATATATATATATATATATATATATATATATATATATATATATATATATATATATATATATATATATAGAGAGAGAGAGAGAGAGAGAGAGAGACAGGGAGATACTAGATAGACAGATATAATAATAACAGCCCCCTTCAGTCATAACTGACTATGGGAATGCGCCCCTGGGGTGACAGCCCACAGCTGCTTATTTTCCTGTTGTTTCTTTCGACGCTTTCTCCTCTCTTCTGCTTGTTGTGTGAGCTTTTTTTCGCCCAAACTTAGGTGATTCCGCAGATAGCATTGCCACTTTGTGCGATCGGCAGCTTCATCCTCCCAGGTTGCTGGATTTATGTCTAGTGCCCTCATGTCTTTTTTGCAAACATCTTTGAATCTCAGCTGCAGTCGCCCAACTGTTCTTTTGCCAGTTGTCCGTAGAAGATATATTTCTGGATGCGACAATCCTCCATGCGGCTGACATGGTCAAGCCAGCGTAGTCTGCGCGGTCTCAGCTGTGTATGCATGCTTTGAAGGCCAGCATGTGACTATACCTCGACATTTGTCACTTTATCTGTCCACGAAATGCCGAGGATATGGCGCAGAGACGGTAGATGGAACGTATTGAACCTTCTTTCTTGCTTAGCATAGATTGTCCATGTCTCGCTGCCATACAGAAGTGTGCTGGTGACGCAGGCGTTATATACCGCCGCTTTGGTCTTCATTGTGAGTTTGGAGTTTCCCCAAACACGCGATGTAAGGCTGTGACGGTATTGCCTCCCCTGCTTTGCCGTTGTGGTCCAACAGTGGCCCAAAACTCATGAGTATCTAATATGGGCTTTAGAGTAGGGTTCCCATTCGTCCCGTTTTTCCCGGGACAGTCCCGTTTTTTAATAAAATGTCCCGGTGTCCCGAATTTATTCCAAATGTCCCGCTTTTTAAGGGTCCTTCCTAAAAAAAAAAAACTTTGGGTAACAGATTTTATTCTGTGTTTTAGTAGTGTTACACGGCAAATTATAGAATGCAGCGGGCAGCAGACATGCTAAGTGTCATGGGCAGAGAAATGGCTTATCACAATAAACACAGACAAAACCTCCACAACACTGTTCTCCCTCGCCCCCAAGGACAAATCAGCTAACATACACCTAGGGACAACCGTGATCAAGGAAGAAAGCTACCCCACCTATCTTGGGGTGACATTTGACCAAAGGCTTACATGGAATAAGCATATTGAAAATGCAGAAGGAAAGGCCCGAAGACGATTAGGCATACTCAGAAAATTAGCAGGTACCAACTGGGGAGCAAATGAACGAAATCTAAAGAAGATTTATAATGGAGTAATAAGACCACACTTAGAGTTTAGCTCAGCAGCATTGTCATCAGCTGCTAACTCACATCTGCAGTCTTTGGACAAGGTGCAAAATCAAGCTCTCAGGCTCATATAGGAGCCATGAAAACTACACCAATAACAGAGATGCAGAAGGTTGCTGGATTACAGACATTGTCCCATAGAAGAGACACAAAAACCATGATCCAGATGGAAAAGTACAACAGTATGCCAATGCACCCAATGAAGGCAAGACTAGATGATCTGGCATTGGGACGTCTAAAGCGTAGCAGCTTTGTGCATCGGGGAAAAAGACTTATAAGACAGCATCAAGAAGACCTATCCATGAAGACAACACCACTGAAGCCCACCCTATACCCTGTACCATGGGAGCAGGCCAGCAGTGCCCTCCAAATTAATACATCAGTCAGTGGTCTCACAAGTGGATGTGAGTATAATGATCTGCAAAAACGAACTGCTACATTGAGTATGATCCAAGAAAGCTATCCCGATCAATCATGGATACATGCCTATACAGATGGATCAGCAACTAATGCTGTTAGGAATGGAGGTGCCGGTATCTTTATCTCATATCCTGACAACCACTATGAGACTAGGCACATTCCCACTGGTAAATTCTGTTCCAACTATACAGCTGAGGTTCAAGCTCTAGAGCAAGCTGCAAATATGATTTATAACACCAACTCTGACTGCCACCAGGTAGTCATCCTCACAGATGCACTGTCTGTCCTGCAAGCTCTCAAGAGTGGTAAACTCCCGCATCTGAGAAATGAACTAAACAAGGTAGCTGCCAACAAGAGAACCATACTTCAGTGGGTACCATCTCATTGTGGTGTACCCGGAAATGAAAAGGCAGATAAACTTGCAAAAAAGGGAGGAGAATGTGAACAAGAAGATAATGAAGTCACATACTTTGAGAAAAAGAGAGCTATCCAGACTATCAGAAGAGAACAGAACCAACCCAAAGACGACTATCACACTCTCGACCGGCAGGGACAGATAACTATTTTTCGACTCAGGACAGGGCATAAAAACTGAATAAACACATGCACAAGCTACGATTGTCTGCTTCACCACTGTGCACATGTGGATTAAACGAACAAACGGCTGAGCATGTTCTACAGGACTGTCCTCTGTATGACCAGTTAAGAAAGATATACTGGCCCAATGACTCAACACTAAACTCAAAGCTATATGGAGTTAAAGAGGAACTTCAAACAACAGTCGAATTCATCATGAGAACTCGTCTGACGGTGTAATCATCAAAGATGCGATCGCAAGAAGAAGAAGAAGAAGTAGTGTTACTTTATCAATTTCCGGTTACAGTGGACCCTCGGTTTGAATCTCGAACAAAAATTCGAAAGTCGACCAAAACAGTGTTCAGTGAGCATCTACCAAATGATTTAACTACAGGAAGGCAGAAAAGTTTCTTACTACTACTGTGAGAAATCAGTTGCAAGAATTAGAAAAAGAAGGACACATAACAGTTGAAAAGTTTCAAAGCTATGCAGTAGATTTCTATGACACCTGCATTGAATATATTCAGGAGTGGTGTACACCATTTCTTACGCCTCTTCAGTCTATGGATTGGATCATTTTGAAGGGAAAGGAGTCTGTGACTTGGAAGAACATCCAAGAAAGCTACATATTCACGAAGACAGTGTCACCAAATTTTACTGTGATGAAGAGGACTTATTTGATGAGTTTGCATGTGTGAAAAAATATTCTGAAAGCAAATTTGATGTGTGGAGTGAACTGAAGGATCAAAGTGTCAGTGAAAATGGTGTGAGATGTTCGCTCATTTTACAAAGCAGGATATAAATGCTGAGAACCTGAAATGCATAGTTAGTTTTTGTTTGGCACTGCCAGGATCCAATTCAGCTGTTGAACGTATTTTTTCATTAATAAATGCGCTTTGGACAGACGAAAAAAAAAAAAAGACTTAAAATTGAGACAGTGAAAGCTTGCCATTATAAAGACCAATTTTAAGGATTTCTCTTGTGCTGAGTTCTATGTCCAAATATCAGAAGAAAAAAAACTTCTTGAACAGGCCCATAAATCTGATAAATATTCTGATGAATCTGAAATATAAACTTCACTATTGTGTATTTTTTAAAGATGCGATTTTTCTAATTAAGTATGTTTGTAATTTAGAATTCTTTTTTAAAGTGGAAGTTGTGTTAGATAATGTGTGTATTTTTATACCAGTATCTTATTTTAAGTGCAACATATAATATATAATAGATTTATTTGTGCTTTACCTTAATTTTTAACATGTCCCGTTTTTTTACAAAATGTCCCAGGTTTTTTAGGTAAAAATTTGGAAATGTCCCGGTTTTTGAACAAAACATTATGGGAACCGAGCCCAATGGGCTGATCACCCGTTGGCTTGTCACACCGATTACGGAAACAACGGC
Organism: Oreohelix idahoensis; assembly: GCA_024509875.1. Classification (NCBI taxonomy): domain Eukaryota; kingdom Metazoa; phylum Mollusca; class Gastropoda; order Stylommatophora; family Oreohelicidae; genus Oreohelix; species Oreohelix idahoensis. The sequence goes on along the minus strand of JAMPIV010006567.1, from coordinate 276,806 downwards.
AGATGGATCTATTTGTTGTTGCCCTAAAGACGCCGCTAGGCGTGATGGGAAACTACAACAGAGAAAATCAATCTGCTGTTGCCCTTAAGACGCCACAAGGCGTGATGGCCTCTGACTGCTTGGTCGGTCTTTGGCTAAGGACGGAAGAAGAAGAAGATTATGGGAACCCTACTTTAGAGGTATCTACCTTCGCACAAGATTACTCTTGGCAGAGATGTAGATAGAAGGGTGATGACACTTCTATTACAAAAGGAGTATTCACAAGATATTCAGAATAAGCGAGAATAATACTGCTTTGGCTGAGTATGTTAACTCTGTAATTCTGCCGACGCTTTTGTGAAGGATTTAAGCACTTATTACTTTCAGCTCGTTTCAGCCTCCACCCCTGATTTACTCAGTGGAATTCTATTATTCTAGTATAGCTCTGTTTAGAGTGTGTGTAGTAAATTGACTAAGACAAACATGCAGAAACTTTAAAAATGATTAAATCGAAGTTAAATTTGTAACCTTACAAATAACAAAATTTAATAATCACTTTAGTTTTTAACAGTTGGAAAATAATTGGAATAGTTATGGATCAAGAAAAGTTATCATCACAGTCTTTATGGAATGTGGGATGTTACAAGAAGTTCAAGTGGCAGCATAGATTTGAACTTTGCTGCCAATGACGTTCTGCTCCTTCTTATGGGTTGGTTTTTTTCACTCTGCTCACGCTCGTCTCTGATCAAGGTTGTCGGGTGTACATCGTTTCCCAGAAATGTCAAGGAGAGTCTACCACGTATGTCCTTTGTCAAATTGAATTTGTTTTCATTTATTTTTTACACTGATTGAAAAGTTTAAAACTTCCATTACTTTAAAATGAATATTTTCACATAGACATTTACACTGGTTTAAAGCTTGAAAACTTACATTAATTTTACAGTGAATATGTTTATATGGACATTTACACTGCTTTGAAAATGTAAGTATTATACTTAGAATGTACATCATTTCTTTCATCGTTCCCTCCCTGCTCCATAGGGAACTACTTTATGCTTTTAGTTCTCTTTACGAAACTATCAATAAAGCAATCACCAGCTCGTGCAGTGGTGGTTCGTGAATCATTATTCTATACGCCGAGGTTGCCAGCCTCAAATAACTATGACATCCACAAGCGAGTTTCACATATTAAATTCACATGGTAATATATACATATATATGTTAGTTCACATGTTAGTAATAAAATATGAAATGTAAATCACAACTTACGCCAATCCTGACTCACAGACTTTTTGCTCAGATGAATAAAAGAGACTTGAATCGGCCTCTTACACGCGTCTGGGGTGTCGTTAATTTAATGTCCCCTCTCTGACTTCGTATGTGGTCCTTCAGTTTCCTCAGTCCCGGTTTCCTTATTTAAAATGTTAGAAATTTTCTGGGCTATATTGTAAGTCCTGATAAATACTCCAATAAAAGGTGTCCGGTATTTTAAGAAGGAATTATGAATTCTAATTCTTCACTGTAGCAGTCAGGTGTCTTGGCGAGCGATTTGTCAAGGGAAATAGCTTGAAAAATTAACATATTATATTCCCTGCCTTCCGACGCTTTCGTTTGTTATGAGCTATCAAAAAACTCCAATCATATTCAAACAGGCAGGTTATGGGGTAATTTCACAATATTCCGACATCGGATAATTTTGAACGTAAGGCTGAGATCAACTCTCCCATATACGGTAATAAGATGTCCGATGCCCTTGTGTACAAACTTACAGACAGATCGGCAAACTCATACAACAGCGTGTTCAAAATGTAACCATCATTACTTTATCAGAAAGTATGCTTGTCATAACAAGACAGGAAACAATTATGTCATAAGTTTCCGCCGGTACACGAGCTCTTGTGCTAATCTTAGCCAAGCTGTACCACTCCCTTGCGACTGCGAGTAATTATCTCAGCAAATCTGGGTAGCGTCAGGCCAATGTGATTATTATCACCTTCAGGAAACTGCTGAGCATGTTCTACAGGATTGTCCTCTGTATGACCAGATATACTGGCCCAATGACTCAATACTAAACTCAAAGCTATATGGAGCTAAAGAGGAGCTTCAAACAACAGTCGAATTCATCATGAGAACTCGTCTGACGGTGTAAACATCAAAGATGCGATCGGGTGCAGCACCCACATCCTGACTCAGCACTTTTGTTTTCTTTAGACTTATTGTGAGGCCAAAGTCCTTGCATGCTTTAGTGAAGCGATTCATCAAGTTCTGAAGCTCCTGTTGGCTTTGAGGGACGACTGCAGCGTCATCAGCGAATAACAAGTCTCTTATAGTGACCCTTCTGATTTTTGTTTTTGCCTTCATCCTTGCGAGATTAAACAGACGACCATCTTACCTAGTGTGAAGGCAAATTCCTTCAGTTGCCTCTCTGAAAGCATGTTTCAAGAGTAAGGCAAAGAAGATCCCGAAGAGGGTTGGAGCCAGAACGCAGCCTTGTTTAACGCCACTTCGTATATCAAAGGGCTGTAACGTGCTTCCAGCATATTGGACTGTTCCCTTCATGCCGTCATGGAATGACTTTATCATTTCCAGCAAGTTAGCAGGACAACTGATTTTCAGGAGGATTTTGAAGAGTCCATCCCTACTAACCAGGTCAAATGCCTTTGTGAGGTCTATCTTCTTCTTCGTTCGCCCTGGAAAGGACGTTGGGTGCGTTGTGTCCGTTTACAGCGAAGCTGCGATACTTGCACTTTTCGGCCGACACATCCGACTTCAGCACGGCTTTTTTGGGGACCGGGTTAGCCTTCCCTCTTCGATCCCTACTCACTCAGCCAGACTGTAGTGATGCAGTCTGTTTCCAGGACCACCACTTGGAGGTGGAGTAGGGTCTTGGTCAGCTCTGGTTCGCTGACCCTGAGGCAGGCAGTCTAGCTATGTGTCGCTGACTGCATTCCTCACTGATGACACGTCTTAGGTCCCTGTGAGGTCTATAGAGGCGATATATATTGTGTTAAGATTCCTTGTCACCCATGTGTTACCGGGGCCCGAAAGGGGAGCAAAGAATAGTAACACTGTTCCCTGCCAAGCGTGTCGTAGAAAGCGACTAAGGAGTGTTGGGCATGGGGCTGATTACCCCATCCTGTGAAAAATGTAAACCACTTTAAACCTAAACAAACACGGACAAGACAATTAAGGAAAATAAAACACAGCCATCCAAGACAGGGGAAGGTCCTCTCGCAGGGAGGCGTATGATGCAACACAGAGAAAGCCGAAAGGAGTCTGTGTTACTGTGTGACATATTATGATAATAGCTTTCATATATCTATTTCATCATCTACATTTTCTTTCACCTACGCACGTTTTGTTAACATAAAACCCTACTACACTCAGAGATCTGTCTCTTTTTCTAACTTAGCACGCCTATTTTATTTTCTGTTCTCTATTTCCTTAGGAATGTTTAACAACAGATCTATTTAGCTAACGTCGAGCCGGTTACCTGTAATTACAAAGCCAGCGACTGGTAATCGTCGTAATAGGATCAACCAGAGAGAGAGACGGAACACGTCTACTCGGCGGCGATGGTGTCATATTTCCTTTCATATAGTAGTTGAAACGTATTTTTTGTTAGACAGTGACCAGGGGAGATAATTTACAATTACCTTCCCCTTGTCCATTCGTTCCGTGAAAACGCAATCAAGCTACGGATCGACGAGATCAAAGAGACGATTTGATCGTGGGACCACGTCTACTCGGCGGCGATGGCGTTAAAATTTCTTTTTATACAGAATTGAACGAATAATTCTCTAAAGGCGTTAAAAGTAACAAGTACGAGGGATTTTCTGGAGATTTAATATATAAACCCCAGCATTTTAACTCAATTTATCCAGTACCACCAAAATTTCAGAGAACATCTAGCTTCGAATTCTAAGATCCCTTATAACAGTGGAATTACATAGTTTTTCGATTGGAGATCGTTTATTTCTGTGTTTGTGGTAAATACTATACTACAAGTTTGAGTGATTAATTGTTAAGTCATTATTTTATTCACTAGATTTTTCTGTGCAGAGTGATTTAATTGTTAAGTCCGTCATTTTTATTTCACTTGGAGTTTTGTCACCCGTGTGTTACCGGGGCCCGAAAGGGGAGCAAAGAATAGTAACACTGTCCCCTGCCAGGAATGTCGTAGAAGGCGACTAAGGAGGGTTGGGCATGGGGCCGGTTACCCCATCCTGTAAAAAATTTAAACCACAAAAAACTTCAACAAATATGGACAAGTCAAATAAAGGAAATAAAACACAGCCATCCAAGACAGGGGAAGGTCCTCTCGCGGGGAGGCGTATGATGCAACACAGAGAAAGCCGAAAGGAGTCTGTGTTGCTGACTAACCTTCTTTCTTCTAGGAGAACTTCCAGATTTGGCACCTGGAATGTTCGGACATTAAACGAACAAGGGAAAGTGGCGCAAGTAGCAGCAGAAATGAGGGAATACAAAATCGAGGTTCTGGGAATGTGTGAAACAAAGTGGAAGGGGGTAGACAGGAAGAAACTCATCACAGGTGAATTGGTGCTGTCCTCAGGACATGAAGACGAAACTTCACACCACAGTGAAGGGGTAGCTCTTATGTTATCTAAAGAAGCACAGAAAGCACTCATTGAATGGGAAGCTGTTGGACCCAGAATAATAACAGCTACTTTCAAAACAGCTAAAAAGAAAATTCATGTAAATGTCATCCAATGTTATGCACCAACTAATGACAAAGAAGAGTCTGTGAAAGAAGCATTTTATACTAAACTACAGGAAATTATGGATAAAGTAAAAAGAAGAGACATCACAATTTTGATGGGTGACATGAATGCAAAGATAGGTACAGTCAACACCGGATTTGAAGAAGTCATGGGAAAACATGGGCTAGGAGTAATGAATGAAAATGGAGAACTATTCGCAAACTTCTGTGCTTCAAATCAACTGGCTATAGGAGGAAGCATGTTTCCACATAAGAGAATACACAAGGCAACATGGATATCACCAGACCATAGAACAGAAAATCAGATCGATCATATATGCATAAAGAAGAAGTTTAGATCATCATTGCAGGATGTAAAGGTATATAGAGGAGCAGACGTGGCATCAGATCACCATCTTCTGATAGCCAAAATAAAAATGAAACTCAAGAGATATGCAACAATGCAAAATTATAGACAACAGTTTAATGTAGGGCAGCTAAGAAATCAAGAAACAAGAGACAAATTTGCGGTCACAGTATCCAACAAATTCCAAGTGCTACAACAGCTGGAAGATGTAGAGAATACAGAAGACTATTGGCAGCAGGTCAAAACGGTATGGAAGGAGACATGTGAAGAAATACTGGGGAAAAGGGAAAGACAACAAAAAGCATGGATAACAACAGAAACCATCAATAAGATAAAAGACAGGAAAAACAAGAAAGCAGAGTTAAACACAAGCAAAACCAGAAGTTCCAAAGCCAAGGCTCAAGAAGTGTACACAGAAGCAAACAAAGAAGTAAAAAGAAGTATCAAAAGAGACAAGAGGAAGTATATTGAGGAGTTGGCAAGAGAGGCAGAAGATGCTGCAGCCAAAGGAAATATGAGAGAACTGTATAGCAGCACAAAGAAGTTAACAGGGAAATACAAGCAAACAAGTTGTCTCATAAAAGACAAGAATGGGAAACTGCTCAGCAATATACAAGAGCAAATGAAGAGGTGGACAGAATATTTTGGGGACCTTCTCAATAGACCAGCTCCACAAAACCCGCTGGACATCCAGCCAGCAGAAGAAGAGCTACAAATTAACGGTGAAAGACCAACGAAGGAAGAAATAAAGAAAGCCATAAAGCTTCTAAGAGATGGAAAAGCGTCTGGACCTGATGGCATTCCAGCAGAGGCCATCAAAGCAGATATCGACACGGCTACAGAGATGTTATATAAATTACTTGGTAAAGTCTGGGAAAAGGAAGATATACCAGCAGAATGGAAGGAAGGATATCTGGTTAAGTTGCCTAAGAAGGGAAATTTACAAGAGTGCACAAATTATAGAGGAATAATGTTACTATCAGTGCCAGGAAAAGTATTAAACAGGATTATCCTTGAGAGATTAAAAGAGTCGATAGACAAGAAATTGAGAGATGAACAAGCAGGTTTTCGACAAAACAGATCATGTACAGACCAGATAGCCACTTTGAGAATAATAGTTGAACAAAGTCTGGAATGGAATTCACCACTATACATCGGATTTGTGGACTATGAAAAGGCATTTGACAGTGTAGACAGAGAATCACTTTGGAAATTGATGAGGCATTATGGAGTTCCCCTGAAGATCATTAATTTAATAAAGAAAACATATGAAGACATGACATGCAGAGTTCTTCATGAAGGACAGCTTACAGAACCATTTGGGATAAGAACAGGAGTGCGACAGGGATGCCTCTTGTCTCCATTTCTTTTCTTGCTGGCAATAGATTGGGTTATGAGATCATCGACAACACACAACAGAAATGTAATCCAGTGGACTCTGACTAAGCAGTTGGATGATCTGGATTTTGCTGATGACTTGGCTCTTCTGTCCCATAACCGTAATCAGATGCAGGACAAATTGAAAACACTCGATGAGAGGTCACAGCAATTGGGTCTGAAAATACACAGGGAAAAGACAAAAATAATGCGAATAAATGCAGGTAATGATAATAGGGTTGAACTTGAAGAAACACCAATACAAGATGTAGAATCATATACGTATCTTGGCAGTAATATAGACAAAGTTGGAGGGACAGACAGCGATATCAAAATAAGAATACAAAAGGCAAGAGGAGCTTTCATTGCATTGGGAAATATATGGAGATCAAGAGAAATAGGATCCAACACGAAAATAAGAATCTTCAACTCAAATGTGAAGTCAGTCCTATTGTATGGCTCTGAGACATGGAGAACAACAAAGACAACAACCAAAAAGCTACAGACTTTCATAAATGGGTGCTTGCGTAGAATAGAGGGATTAAAATGGTATGACAAGGTTACCAACGTAGAACTGATGACAAGAACTAGACAAGTGCCAGTGGAACAAGAGATGAGAAGAAGAAGATGGCGATGGATAGGACACACACTGAGGAAACCTGTTGATAGCATTACAAGGCAGTCCTTGTTCTGGAACCCGCAGGGCAAGAGAGACAGAGGAAGACCAAGAAGTACATGGAGAAGAGAGTTGGAAACAGAGGTGAAAATGATGAGGAGAACATGGAAAGAACTTGAGATGATGGCACGTGACAGGATGACTTGGCATGTGTTTGTTGAAGGCCTATGCTCCTTTGGGAGTGGAGGGTTATGAATGAATGGAGTTTTGTGCAAAGTGACTAGCGAATTAATATAATATATAGCTAAATTGTTCCGGCTGTAGCGTAAATCTAACTAACTGATATTAACCAGTACAGTTATTTTAATCGTCTAGTAAATGCACTATTCATCATGAGAACTGACGAAATATATATTTATTTCTAATTCATGATGATTAAAAATATAAATGACTAGCGCTTAATTTTCGGAGACTTTTATTAAACGATTCAATATGAGATACACGTGTAGTTCTATTCATAGTTAAATAACTGAGTGTGTGAATATATTATATTTTACGCGGGTTAAGGATAGGATTGAGAATACTATTGTAATGTTATGATGTATGTATATAAGCGTTACTACGTCCTCTTCACAGGCACACACAAGTTTCACAATGCACACAGTAAAGCGTGATCAGTTTGCAGCCATCTTTATTTACAGAATGCTCGTACATGTGTAGTTTCGTATTTTAATTTATTATATTACAATGTGTAGTTTCGCATTTTAATGTATTATATTACATCCCCCCTTTTTTGAAAAAAAAAGTTGGGAAATGTTTCATGTGAGAAAGGATAAGTATGTGTAATGTTCAGTGTGAGCATATATGTCACTGTCTGTATTGGCTGGGAGGTGTCACTGTACGGCCAGAACGAGTGGTGTAAAGGGCTGGTGGTTCTATGGAAGTCCCTGGTTTAGCTTGAGTTGGTTGTGATTTCGTCCTTGGTGGTTGTTGGTTTTGTGGGATACCAAGGTCTGGAGTTACTGCATTGCCTGTTGAAAGCATAGGAATTCTCTTCTCTGTTGTATTCTGTGGGATTTCTCTGATGTCCACTCGGTTTCGCCTCAGGAGGTTGTTGCTGCTGTCTGGTCTTAAGGTATAGCTCCTGGGTTCAATGTTTCTTGAAATGATTGTTGCTTTTGACCATGTGCCATTGTTGTGGTTGTAGGTAGTCACATGCTGACCAGGATATAATGGTGGTAAGTCTTTAGCACATTTGTCATAGTTGGACTTCTGAACCTGCTGACGATGCTGAAGTTGATCATATGTGCTGTCTTTATGTTGTGGACGGAAGTGGACCTTAGATGGTAGAAGGTCTTTAATTCTTCTATCAAACATGAGTTCTGCTGGACTGTCAATCTTACTGTCTATTGGTGTTGTTCTCCATCTCAAGAGTGCTAGGTGTACATCCTCTGTTCTTGTTTTCTTCATGACTGACTTGATAGTTTGTATTTGTCTCTCAATGAAACCATTAGATTTAGGGTATCTAGGCGATGATGTTGTGTGTTTGATCTTCCAGTCCTTAGTGAAATTTCTGTATGCTTGACCTGAGAAATGTGGACCGTTGTCAGATCTAATTTCATCTGGGATGCCAAATATGCTGCAATACTTCTTTGTAATGTCTGCAATAACAGCTGATGGTGAGGGTTGTGGAAGTTTCTCAATGATGGGAAATTTGTTGTAATAATCAGCAATGATAAGGTAGTCATTACTGTCGATGGAGAAAATATCGGTCCCTATGATGCTCCAAGGGCTCAATGTTTTGTCTGACGGTATGAGAGGTTCTCTGCACTACCTATTGGCATGTTCTTGGCAAATTGAACAGTTTTTACATAGTGTTTCTATGTCCTTGTTTATCTGTGGCCAGTAAACATCTTTCTTTGCTCTCAGTTGTGTCTTCACAATACCAAGATGACTATCATGGAGCTGTTTAATGATGATATCGCGTTGTGTTTCTGGTATAATAATGCAATCTCCTTTAAGGATCAGACCATCTTCGATGCTTAACTCGTCCCTCATAGAGTAGTATCGACGGATGTGTGTTGGAACTTCCCTGATAGGGCTTGGCCATCCATGGTATATCAGTTCTTTGAGAGAGTTAAGAATAGGATCTCTCATTGTGTCTTCTCTGATGTGTTCAAGCCGATTATCGCTAAACTTGACAAAATCAACTTTAATGTTTGGGGTAAGATCTGCTATCTTGTTGGGGTTTGGTAGTCTGCTGAGAGCATCTGCGAGACCTATATCCTCTCCTGGGATATACTGAATATTAAAATCATAACCTTGTGTTTCCAATAATAGAGCTTGTAGTCGTGGTGGTGCTGAAGCTATTGGTTTTTTATGAATCATCTCAAGTGGCTTGTGATCTGAGAGAATTGTAAATGGGCGGTTGAAAAGAAATTTGTGGAAGCGTTTGATTCCAAAACGTACAGCTAGCATTTCTCTTTCAATGTTTGCAAGTTTCTTTTCGCCAAAACTTAATGATTTGCTTGCGTAAGCTACAGGACGAAGTTCTTTGGCATAGTGTCCTTCATGATTTTTGTCTGGTTGCAAAAGTACTGCTCCTAGGCCTTTCAGACTAGAATCAACCATGAGAAAAGTAGATGCTTGCATATCATAGTATTTCAAGCATGCATCAGATGATATGAGGGTCTTCAAATGGTTGAATATGTGTTGATAGTTTTCTGACCATTCATACGGAGTTTCATTCTGTAGTAGAGATCGCAAAGGCTCTGCAGCAGCTGATAAATTTGGTATGAATTGTGCTAAGTAGTTGACAGCACCTAAGAATTGTTGCAGTTCCTTCTTTGTAGCTGGTGTTGGCATGTCATGAATATCTTCAACCTTTTTAGGGTCTGGTTTTAACCATTCTGGGTGTACAGCAATCCAAAAAATTGTATCTCAGTTGCCTTAATTGTACACTTTTTGCTGTTGAATGTTAGCCCATGGGCCTGTGCTACATGTATCAAGTTAATCAAGTTACGGTCATGTTCATGTTCTGACCTGCCACAGACTACAATGTCGTCCGCAATAGCCACTGTGCCAGAACATTGCTCAACAATGTTGTCAATCTTCTGTTGAAAGATGTCTTGTGATACATTCAAACCAAATGGGAGTCTCTTGAAACAATATCTGCCGAATGGTGTTCGAAAAGTTGTAAGGGGTTGACTTTCCTCTGCTATCTCAACACTCTAGTAGCCGTGTACAGCATCTAGTTTAGAAAAATATCTGGCATTGTGGAATCTGTGAGTTATCTCTTCCACTGTATGCATTTTGTGTGGACAGCGCTTTAGACTGTTGTTTAAATGTTTTGGGTCAAGGCAAACCCGAAGGGAACCATCCTGTTTCAAAACAGTTGTGATACTACTACACCAATCAGAATGCTCTTCAACCTTTCTAATAATGTCATTCTGCACCATCTTTTCTAGTTCTGTGGCAAGTTTCTGTTTAACATGTATAGGATACTTTCTAGGTGGGTCTATCTTTGGTTCAGCGTTGTCTTTTTAAAAAAAATCTTGCCTTTCCCGGAAGTTTGCCTATTCTGTCAAACTGTTCTGGGAATCGCTGTTTAAGGTCGTCTGCTCCAGTGATGTGTAGAGTAAGATGTTCTTTTTTTGTCAGCTTTAATGTTGCTAATAGTTACCACACTCAGCTCTTCGCACATTGGTAAACCCAAGATTGCAGGTCCTTCAACATCTACCAAGTAAAATGTTGACGATGTCCATTCAGAGTCTCTGTATGAACATTCAAGTGTTACTGCTCCGAAACAGTCTATATTTGTTCCATTGTAAGCTCTTAGCTTTGTCTTGCCACTCCTACTTTTTACATCCCTTGTGGGAAATCCTTACTCATCCACATTGTCAGGCATGATCTGCCTGAATATTCTTAAGTGTAAAGTGTTTCCTTGGGCACCTGTGTCTATCTTGAAACGAATATATCTTTCTTTGTGCATTTTAGATTTTTCTGTGCAGAGTGATTTAATTGTTAAGTCCGTCATTTTTATTTCACTTGGAGTTTTGTGCAAAGTGACTAGCGAATTAATATAATATATAGCTAAATTGTTCCGGCTGTAGCGTAAATCTAACTAACTGATATTAACCAGTACAGTTATTTTAATCGTCTAGTAAATGCACTATTCATCATGAGTACTGACGAAATGTATATTTATTTCTAATTCATGATGATTAAAAATATAAATGACTAGGTCTAGCGCTTAATTTTCGGAGACTTTTATTAAACGATTCAATATGAGATACACGTGTAGTTTTATTCATAGTTAAATAACTGAGTGTATGAATATATTATATTTTACGCGGGTTAAGGATAGGATTGAGAATACTATTTTTGCTTAAGTATTTGTATTTTTTTCTCTTTTACACAGTATTGGGTCAAACCCAAAAACCTTACCAGCGGCTTCCATATGAATCTGAGAATAACCTTACAAAAGAACATTTTTACTTAGTATCTGGGTCTTCAACGGTGAACCTGTCTGCTTCGTGTTACACCCAGAAAGAGACAGAGTACCAACCCAAAGAACATTAAGAATAAATTTTGTAACTGGGCCTATAGATCCAGACTTCATTTTCCATATACATTCAGCCCGTGGTGGCAACAAAATCAAACATTTGACATAATCAAACTTGTGACATTTTTTCCGACTATCGACCATTTGCGGTGTGACAAGGAATTTTATACTGAGAGAAGTTACCGACCTGTCATTCCTATGTACTGGAAATCTCAAGCTATTGACACGGTGAACACTGAAAAATTTCTTACCTGGTCTAATTAATGTGACATAAACAGAAGTCCTAAATAGAAGTAACAAATAGAACGCTCCCCGGAGAAGTGGATTTAATCTGTCTTTGAGGAGCTGGGATTCTCTTTGCCAAAATAGCACTGGATTTGCTGTGTGCGTGTGTCCTAAAGATTGTTCCAGAAGGTGCTAATCCAGTAGCAGGTAAGAACGAATGCACATGGTCACGGTTGTCTGAGAAGAGAGGAAGGATGAATGAAAAATTCTCATACATAATCTTGTAGAATCCATGTACTCGCGTTGTTTATTTTTTGTAAGTTCTGCTATTACTGTCCCTTTCAGAATAAGATTAACGAATAAACTCAGTTCTTTACTGCATAGGGAAATCCTAGACTATAGCGTATAAATCTTTGACTCTTTGGGGGTTAATAACTTTCTTCTAACGGGATCCTGTCTCAACAGAGGGAGGGAGGATTACACTGTCGTAAATTTATTTTGAGAGGAAGAGTCTAGAAATAGTAGTCCGGTTTAGAGTGTAGAATGATGATGAAAACTCAGCGATATAAATGTATAGAGTAAATATGATGCTCCACAGAGTGCTGGAGGAGAGTAAAGACAGACGTATTTACGACAAATCGTTTCTCTCAATCTTCTCTTCCACTCTCCTGGTCAAACATTTATTTGCCAGTTTTCCAGACACACGTCTGCGCTCACACCGATTTGTTGCTTCAAGCACTCAGACGACGTGGATACAGCTATATTAAACAAATAGGGGAAAAGTTGGGCTTTGGGTATCTCCAACACAGAACTAAATGAGTTTATGTGATTTTATTCACCTTAAACATCAATTACTAACAAAATATCAGGTATTACATAAATTATCATAAGTACACAAATGCAAATAACAAGTTTGGGAGGGGTGAAGAAGATTGGTATCGACTAAGCCCTTCCCGCTTATTAGACAAAGATAAACCCAGTCCAAAGATAGATAATATCAGGAACATAGGTACGTTAACCTAACAGTGAAGTTAATTACTCTGAAAGAGGGGTTACAATATTAGGTATAGGTGGTAGACAGAAATCCTGTTCTTCCCAATTGTTCTTCCCTTTACTAAGCAAATGAAAAGGAGGGGGTTTTAAACAGAGTTAACAAATTATCAACTATCCCACTTAAAGGAACAATGTAGGGTATACAGAAAAGATATATATTACCAGGTAAGCAAGTTAACCAAAATGGTTACACAAAAGAATTAATTTCCCGTCATTCATACACACTGTGCGGATCCACACTCATATACACCACACACTTACCGAGTTGCAGCATCAGACAATCCCTTAGAATGATAAACACAATAATTAACTCTTGGCGTATGACAACTGTCTAGTCCTTCTATGTCCCGCCCCAGATAATGCGAGGATTCACTGAGAGCAAATATTCCCGCTTATCGCCGGACTTGAAGTTCTAAGAGTTCTTGTGTTTTATTATAAAGAAACGAGTCTATGGGATGGCACTGACGCGGTTCGACATAGGGGTTAAAAATGAGGTGATGGCAATATCCTTCACTGCGTGATGATAGCCACTGACCGGGAAAGTTTTTAATCCAGTGAGGAAAAACTAGGCTCGGTCACATTCAGGTAAATCGGTAATCTCTCACAATAGAGCAGTATATAAACTATCGCTACTGGCACTGTTCATCTTCCAGTTTATCTTACAGATTTAATTTGATGATAATAATCAAATGATCTTGGGTAGGCTTTCTTTCATGTAATTATGTTAGCTAGGCCGTACCGGACCACCACAAGATTTACTTTTAAAAAATGTCTCATCAAACTGTCTGGAAGTTTAAGAACCGAGTATGGAAAGTCTGAAAGATTTCGTTATTGCTGGGATTGCAAAAGGTGATCAATCTAGAGAAAAAGATAGAAAACCCATAACAACATAATCATACTTTAAAACAAATAATCTTCTAAGCGCGCGATAAATTTCCCGTTAAGCCTATTATACACTCGAGTATTTAATTATGTATTTAATAAACACTGCGCGAGTTCTAGTGGTTAAATCACACATCTATAAATATAGGACTTAACTGAATTTATTAATTATAAATTCCTTCGCGACTTTAAAAGTTAATTTAAGCATCTATTATCTTTTGAAATAATATAATAGATAGATCATTATATTTACAACTGGAACTATTGAGACGGTTTAATTTAATAGGTTTAAATTAACACAAAATCCAATGAAATATAATGAATGAACTAGACCACTGATCACTTTACACAATATATATATTACCGCTTTGCACAGAATAGAATTCACTGCAAATATGTATAACATCCATGGGATGATCTAGCAAGATTTCAAATATCGCTAGTGCTTCTATCAAGTTCTGGCCAGCGAATGATGAAGTGTATTTCTACGTGATCTGTATATCTACAACTGGAATGCAAGATGAGTGGGACATGAGAACTTTGACAGCTTTTTTGATCTCATGAACTTTGGGGGATCTGACCGCCAAATCCAAAGAGAGAAGCCGCCCTCTGGTCTTCGTATCTCTGCTCGCTGCTTGCGTCAGCTTTCCCCGTTCGCTCTGGCTGCGATCGGTTCCGTGCTTAACACCGAGATGCGAAATCGTTTCAGGGACCAGTATCTTTGATAGCGCCGATAGTCTCCCCTGAAATCCCTCAGTCTGTCTCTTTGATCTCGTGCCGCATACTAAATGAGTCCCGTTCGGTTCGCTCTGGCGAAACGAAAAGTTACAACAAATGTTCAGGGGTTCTAATGTTATGAAAAGCTAAAGGTCCCTTTAAATCATCCATCATATCAAGGAAAATTCACTTGTCGAACTAGACGTACGTCACATACACCTATGAGTCTATTTCTTGATTAATTCATTAACCAATGTTTATTTGTATTTGCTTGATATTCAGATTGTTGCTGTTGTGAAGTTTCTTTTTTCTGAACTCCCTTTAGAATAAGCAGATTGTCACGTGAAAGATAATTTATTTTACCATCTTGTCCATAATTTGATTACTCCTTTAAATGTTCTGTTTTTCCGAGACATTTTGTATTTTCGTTTCTTTCATATTCTACCTACATTTTTTCACCTTCTCAACCCCACCCGAGGTTGTTTACGCTGGCCAGCTGCGGTCAGCTAACGCTAGACGTAATGTTATCTAAACGCACCTGTTCGACCAGAGAAACATTTCTCGGGTCCGCTTTAAGTGTTAGAACGAGCCAAAGTCGGTTCAGAAACGGTTCGTTAGCGGCGGGTACCCTCTGTGGTCCCAACAGGGGAATTTCTCTGGTCGCTTTAAAACGTTTGATGACGAGCGGCTGGTACCCTTTAAGGCCTGGGTAACGAGTGTGATCTGTTCCAGGGGAAGATAACAACCCGCGGTCAGTCTTTGGGTTTTCGCCCCTTAGACAAGAGAGAGCATAATGTTATGCATTTCTCTACCTGGGGAACTTTCGCACGATTTCTTTTGTCTTACTCTAGATTACGTCTTTCGCCGAACTTCTGTAGAAATACGCACGCCAGGTGTTCGGGGGGAGCGTCCCTTGTGATCTATAAGAGTAGACTGGTTTTAATAGACAAAGACATTCGTGAATTTCCTGGCCCGAGATAGACCATTATGGAAATAAGGCAAACATTAACACAGAACTAAATGTTTTTCGCCTATTTCTTGGCATTTTTCGGGGTTGACATTAAATATGACATATCTTATAAATAGGGAAGTGAATTTATTTCTGATATATTCATGTTAGCTTTTATATTAAGTGGTGCTTATATCTGTTAGGGAAGTGAATTTATTTTTTTTTTTTTTTTTTTTTTTTTTTTTTTTTTTTGCTGAGGACTTCTCCTAGTAATTTATTCAGTGATAAGGTAGCGCTGTCTACGGCCTATTAAGTGGTGCTTACACTGTTACGGTTTATCATGGGTTAAATGTTAAACTTACAATAAACAGATATTAGGCGTAGAATCAGTCCACGAATGCTTACCATTGGGTTAAGAGTCAGCAAAATTTAACTGTCATTTCTGTAAGATAATGTCAGGTGTGGATTGTTCACTTTAAAACTGAATAGTGAGATGCAGGTAATAACTCTGGATTATAGGAGATAGTCACTTATTCCTTTTGATAGATATTTCTAGTGGCAAGGGAGGATCATTTTATGCTTACTTGTGTGGCTAGGCACTAGTCTATAACTTTCACGGAAAGCAGTCACCAGGCATAGATATAATTATATCGTATGATCTAGCCACAACTGTATTATTATAGCAAGAACATTGCATTTTCTTTGTACTCATTTTGTGGAAATGCTAATATATTTCCCAAAGGGGACATACGATTTATTTGTGTAATGTCAAATGCTGTAATCTGTTTATGTAAATTCATTTAATGTTGTAAGATGAATAAACATATTCATTTAACTGTAACTACAGGTTAGGTTTCCTGTATGTGGAGATTGGGAGAAGAGGAGTAGATTGTTGCTGTCAGAACAGTTACTGACAGGTACCTGGGTGTGCAAAAGATATTAAGCCTATGCGGGCGCGTGGTGATAATTGATATTTTTAAGGAACAGGAGACATGGTTAAAGACAGCCCTAAACTATCATAGCAATAACTACAATAAATTTAATCCCATAGTGGAGCGAAACTTTCTGTATAAAGTTAGTGTGATTTATTATTTGCTTGATGTAAAAGGGTGTCTCTTTTTTATCTCATTTTCAGGAAGACCGAATCGCTAGAGCAGACTTCAGTCAGACGAAGAAAGTCGTATACTCTTCGATCTAGAGGGTTTCTGTATACATCTAGCAACGAATCGTCAACCCCGTTCCTGAATCAAAACCCCTTTTTGTCAACGCCAAGTTAAGCTCACGCAGTGCAACGGAGCCAACGCTAAATCTGGAATCGCCAAACGCAGTAGTAGTTCTCTACTCGCCTATTGGATTACCAGCCAGAGCATTGCGGCTTCCAGAATATCAAACCCGCTCAGCATGCCTATAGCAGAATTCCATATCACCCGCCTTTTTCGTGCCTAAACGGGGCACTCAGCAAACCACAGCCAAACCAGTTTAAACAGGATTTACAGCCAAGCGGAGCCTTGCGCCGGATAAGCGCGCCTGGGTCTCTTTGTCCTCAAGTGACTTCTTCTGGTGTATTTCCTGGATACTTAAAACCTCGCACGTCAGCAGGAGATAAACAGCGTCCCCCGGCCCAACTCGCGCCAGTAGGGGGGGTCACCAACGATAGCGCCTATACAGTGATGTTATTCAGGTTAATTCCATCACCGATGGAGGTGTCGTGAAATTCTACATCCACATATATAAATTAAAAGGACAATATAAGGTCTAACAAATAAATTTAATAAAAGGAAAGAAGAATGGTAAAGAACAGTGCTGTCACAATGACTGTACTCGAAATCCCCCTTGTTTTCCACTTCGTCTGCAAATTGTAACGTTTCACGTTGATAGTAAAGCCTTCTGCAGTATACACGAGTTTCCCAAACACACTAAAAAGTGTACTCCATTTCTAAGAAAAACCTTGAAATACGCAAGTTGACCTAGAATTAAAATTCCATTCATGTCTTTTTCTACACTATGTTACCAAAAACAAAAGACAGATGGACTAAAGATAGAAAGAAGGGAGAGGCAGAAAGCAGGCACAGGCAATACTAACACGAGTCGCGCGATACACAATTACTACCATCACGCGTGTAAGGCCACAAGCACTAGTTTTTTTTTTCAAATCGACAGTGATAAAAACACTACCCATACCAGAGTTAGGTTTTAAAACTTACAAAATTCTTATTGGGAAACATGACTTTATACTGGTTTACGTTTGAAAACATGACAGTACCCAGACACCCTAAAGTTTGGAAGTGAGGAAGTGGTAACAGCGCGACTATCCTAGTGGAAAATGCATATTGGCTCCATTAAATTTGTATATTTGGGTTCCTTAGGACTTGCTGACAAATAATATGTTAAACGTTACGCAAATAGTCTAAGAATTACCAAATTATAGCCAAAATAAAATAGTGAGGGTGTCAGACAACACCAAAATCAGAATCGCTTAGTGGCAGAATTTTAGGCCACCATTGTACGGGAAATGAGTCTCCATGTTAACTCCTATTTGATTGGAGCGCAACAAATGTAAGGCTAAACACGATTAGTCGGACTATAAATACTATCTTTCGTTGTCAGGGGAAACGGGAGTAGAAGTACTTTTTTTCAAACGATTGGGTAAACATGGCCTGATTGGTTAGAGCTGCGAATATACTCAATTCAGGGCGTCTGTTCAGGGCCACATCTTGTAATAAACCTACTAAGAAACAGTGCGTTGAGCACCAGTGTATATTTTTTTCCTAAAATAAAGCCTGGGACATCGGCAGATCGGAGTTGTGCTATATTCATTGCCATTCAACGTCACTGTGTATTATTTCCATGAATTGTGGTAGGTTTGAAATATTTGATATCTTTTTAAATGAAAATTGAATGTAAATTGATACTTATGTCTGTATATATGTGTGGTTCAGTAGCGAACATGAGGTAAAGCCTATAGTGCTCCAGCCTGAACAGAAGGTGTCGGTGGAAAGTAAAACTACATGGAATTGCCAAGCAGTACACTGACATCTAGATTATTGACTAGAAAGAAATAATGCTGGAATTGCAGAGGCGTAGTGACAATTAAGGAGGAATATACTGGTGTAAAGTAATTCAGATGAAGCTGACAGTTGGCCTAACGCTCTGAACTCAGGTTTGTTATGTATTGTGCTCAGTGTAGAGCTAGAGTATAAATTAGTTCTGAAGTAGGAGGTAAAACCTTCTTGTTTCAGGGACCGTGGTCTTAAAGTTATTGAGCAGCACTTGGACAGAGCTTTGCTGAATCCAGAGGCGGACAGCATTCTCCTTGGTTCTTATAGCAAACAGTGAGGTGGCTCCAATTTGCCAGAAGATATGGAGTACAAAAAAATGGCCAAAAGAATGGACGCAGTCATTAGTAATACCGCTTCCAAAGAAAGGAAATCTAAAAATGTGCAAGAACTACAGAACCATTAGCCTTATTAGTCATCCAAGTAAGGTGATGTTAAGGATACTTTTGAACAGAATAAAACAGAAATCAGAAGAAATCTTGTCAGAGGAACAGGCTGGCTTTAGACCAAAAAGAAGTACCTCAGAACAAATCTTCAATATTAGATTACTTATCGAAAAACATCTCCCAACATCAAAGACGATTTGGCCATAACTTCATCGATTTCACAAAAGCCTTCGATCGAGTCTGGGATGAAGGCTTATGGCAAGTAATGAGAAAATTCAATTTTGATACCAACATCATAGATATCATTGAAGCACTATACAAGGACGCAAGCAGTGCTGTTTTTGCAAGCAACGACATTGGAGAATTTTTCAAAACAACTGTAGGAGTTCGGCAGGGATGTATCCTGTCCTCAGTGCTCTTTAATATTTATCTAGAACATATTATGCAAGAGGCTCTCTACGATTATAAATCAACCATATCGATTGGAGGCCGACCTCTGTGCAACCTACGTTTTGCTGATGATATGATCTGATAGCTGGATCAGAATCAGAACTTCAAGACCTTACCTCTAGACTGGAGAAAGTAACAAGAACGTATGGGATGGAAATTAATATAGAAAAAAGCAAGATATTGGTGAATAGCCATAAGAAACATGTTCAGACCAACATTACGTTAAATGGGCAAACGTTAGAAGAAGTTAACACCTTTAAATATCTCGGGTCCACTATATGCAGTGATGGAAGATCAATTAAAGAAATCAAGACAAGACTTGAGATGGCCTCAGCTGCCATGACAAGGTTGAATGTGATCTGGAAAAGTAACATCAGTTTTCCTGTGAAGATCAAATTATACAAATCACTTGTATTATCTATTCTCTTGTATGGGTGTGAGAGCTGGACACTCACTGCAGATACGGAGCGAAGGATTCAGGCTTTCGAGCATAAATGTTATAGAAGAATTTTGCGCATTTGCTATAAAGAGCACAAAACAAATGTCTATGTTAGAGAGAAGATAAACACCTATGCAGGCCACCAAGAACCACTTTTGTCAACAGTGAAACGTCGAAAGCTTGCCTGGTTTGGGCATGTAACTCGTCATGACTCCCTTTCGAAAACGATCCTTCAGGGAACAGTCGAAGGTAAACGGAGAAGAGGAAGGCAGAGAAAATCCTGGGCTGATAACATCAAAGAATGGGCAGGACACGGTTTTTCCACACTTGTACGCATTGCTGAGGATAGAGAGCAGTGGAGGACCCTGTCTGCTGATGCTTCCACCATGGCACCCCTACGACCCATGACGGGTTACGGGCTGAGATGAGATGATGAGGTGGCTCCAGAACTCATTGAAGTAATCGAGCAGAGGAGTCTTTTCCTGCCGCCATCATGAAAGATAAGCTGATGTGGCCAGCTGAGCTCAACACTATGTACCCCCAGCTTAAACTGACATTGTAAAATCAAATTAAGAGGGGAAATTAATTGTTTTAATGCCAGGAACTGAGAACATCTCTAATACTAGTTCCAACAGAAACAAACTATTGAAGTCATGATGACAAATACCAACAGAGCTTGAAAAAAACAAAACAAAACCAGTATTCCTCATATTACTACTACATAACTGACACACATAGGATAATATTAATAAAATATGTCACTACAAGATTCATATTGATAAATTCTGTACATATAACTTGTAATTAAAATTGATTGTGATTCCTGGTTCACTTTGTACGTATTTGAATCAGGACACATATACATTAATGACAGCACTGAATACATATTGATATTTGAAAAGTTATCAGTGACTCATTTAAGATATTCTCATAGAGTGTTATATGTATGTGAGTGTCACAGTGTTGTCAAGTGTGGTGGAATAAATTAAATTGTTTATCTGTCTGTTGTTGTTGTGACTTACACTTCATCATATACATACCCTAGACATATAACGTAGTCATCACAATATTCCAGAATAATTCTGACTGAGGTAAAAATATGTGGTAGCAAGTAAGGTTATCTATAATACACTACTCTTATTAGATATAGATACCTTCACAGCTGATCTCAGTCAGTACACTAAGTCCCTATAAATACTTATAACATCCCACTTTACCACAGGAGGATATATACGAAAACACCACTTACTGGAGTTACTTCAGCTGGTCCCCGAAAACCGAAGGACTGTCACTCGATTATTTATCTCTTTGTGTTCTACAGGTTTTATGAATGGTGATCTGTGTGTGTGGTTGTTGGTGTATATGATTATTTGATGAATATTTGATTATTGAGGTAATTTTATGTTGTTGTGATGATATGCATTATTTTCATGCTTTTCTTCTTTAATAAATTTTACACATTTATTAATACGCTGTTCACGACCTTTCCATCCATATTTGTATTTTTAGCTCTTTACTATAATCTCTATGTATGATAAGAGAAAAGAGAGAGAGCAGGAGATGCTTAGACAGACATAAGTGAGTTGAGGCTTGGAGAGAGAGATCATTTTGGTAAATCTTCTTCCAGGTTGTCTCAAGTCCGTCTCCTATTTACACCTTTCTGTGTGTGTAAGCTATAACTCTGTCAGTCCACTACCCCTTGTCGATTTCACTACTGTTGTCCAACTCGACAAATACTCTACACTCAAACTCAACCACGACACAGATGATAAGTTAAAACTAGAAGATATAGAAAATCAATGGATGTAATTACTTAACACAGCTTGGGAAAGTTTTTTTTTTTTTTTTCATCTGGTGACATTCCTAGCAATGGTCATGTTTTTGGAACCAAACCATAAGTATGGAAAATAAAGCAGACGAACTTCTTTGTGTGTGCAGGATTCACTATTTGCATGAAAAGTATACCGCATGTCTAGAATTAATGCCAGTATAGAGCAAGTATTTTCACCAGTGGCATCAACGAAAACCAAGCTCGTGAATCTGATGGGTTTAGATCTCTTAGCCTCAATATCATCATAACCCTCCACTCCCAAAGGAGCATAGGCTTTCAACAAACACATGCCAAGTCCTCCTGTCACATGCCATCATCTCAAGTTCTTTCCACATTCTCTTCATCATTTTCACCTCTGTTTCCAGCTCTCTTCTCCATGTGCTTCTTGGTCTACCTCTGCCTCTCTTGCCCTGGGGGTTCCAGAACAAGGACTGCCTTGTAATGCTATCAACAGGTCTCCTCAGTGTGTGTCCAATCCATCGCCATCGTCGTCTTCTCATCTCTTGTTCCACTGGCACTTGTCTAGTTCTTCTCATCAGTTCCACGTTGGTAACCTTGTCATACCATTTTAATCCTTCTATTCTACGCAAGCACCCATTTATGAAAGTTTGTAGCTTTTTGGTTGTTGTCTTTGTTGTTCTCCATGTCCCCGAGCCATACAATAGGACTGACTTCACATTTGAATTGAAGATTCTTATTTTCGTGTTGGATCCGATTTCTCTTGTTCTCCATATATTTCCCAATGCAATGAAAGCTCCTCTTGCCTTTTGTATTCTTATTTTGATATCGCTGTCTGTCCCTCCAACTTTGTCTATATTGCTGCCAAGATATGTGTACGATTCTACATCTTGTATTGGTGTTTCTTCAAGTTCAACCCTGTTATCATTACCTGCATTTATTCTCATTATTTTTGTCTTTCCCCTATGTATTTTCAGACCCAATTGCTGTGACCTCTCATCGAGTGTTTTCAATTTATCCTGCATCTGATAACGGTTATGGGACAGAAGAGCCAAGTCATCAGCAAAATCCAGATCATCCAACTGCTTAGTCAGAGTCCATTGAATTCCATTTCTGTTGTGTGTTGTCGATGATCTCATAACCCAGTCTATTGCCAGCAAGAAAAGAAATGGAGACAAGAGGCATCCTTGTCGCACTCCTGTTCTGATCCCAAACGGTTCCGTAAGTTGCCCTTTGTGAAGAACTCTGCATGTCGTGCCTTCATATGTTTTCTTTATTAAATTTATGATCTTCAGGGGAACTCCATAATGCCTCATCAATTTCCAAAGTGATTCTCTGTCTACACTGTCAAATGCTTTTTCATAGTCCACAAATCCAATGTATAGTGGTGAATTCCATTCCAGACTTTGCTCAACTATTATTCTCAAAGTGGTTATCTGGCCTGTACATGATCTGTTTTGTCGAAAACCTGCTTGTTCATCTCTCAGTTTCTTGTCTATGGACTCTTTTAGTCTCGCAAGGATAATCCTGTTTAATACTTTTCCTGGCACTGATAATAACATTATTCATCTATAATTGGTGCACTCTTGTAAATTTCCCTTCTTAGGCAACTTAACCAGATATCCTTCCTTCCATTCTGCTGGTATCTCTTCCTTTTCCCAGACTTTACCAAGTAATTTATATAACATCTCTGTAGCCGTGTCGATATCTGCTTTGATGGCCTCTGCTGGAATGCCATCAGGTCCAGACGCTTTTCCATCTCTTAGAAGCTTTATGGCTTTCTTTATTTCTTCCTTTGTTGGTCTTTCACCGTTAATTTGTAGCTCTTCTTCTGCTGGCTGGATGTCCGGGGGGTTTTGTGGAGCTCGTCTATTGAGAAGGTCACCAAAATATTCTGTCCACCTCTTCATTTGCTCTTGTATATTGCTGAGCAGTTTTCCATTCTTGTCTTTTATGAGACAACTTGTTTGCTTGTATTTCCCTGTTATAGCACGTTTCACTAGCTTTGCCCAACTTCAAATGCAATTATCTGATTAACCGTCCAACGTATTAATGCCATTTTTTGCATACGATGTTATATTGGGTTAGACCCAACAAATATATACTTTATATTTGTGCATCTTGTCCAGTTCACATAAACGGATGAAATCCTTTGATCTTTGTCGGCATACTAATTATTGTGTATCGAGAAAAGAAATTTTACCACTTCATGCACAGATTCTGTGAATTGATTAGGCATAGGCGTGTCTACTATTACAATAATGTGGCCATCACGTTTGCAATTGAATACGTGTTGAAGATGATTTCTTAAATGATCTGCATGCGAAATACTCGTGACATTGTTTGTCATTGACATTTAATGCGCTACCAAACTGGACCTTCCTTGATCTAATTATTTCAATGGGTATCATCTCTTTGTGGTTCATAAATATCATAATGGAACGTTGCTCCTCTAATGTGCTTGTAAATAACGGTAAGGTCATCTTTAAAGAAATTAAACTTCATCCGAATCATAATCAGATGTCTCTGAAAAATTGAAAATCAATCTCGGCTGAATGAAGGACAAACCATCATTCTTCCAATATTCCTCTTCCTCTTGTAACACATGGTTCTCACTTTTCTTCCAATAATCCCTGGCTATATTGGAGATGGCGGCTTTTATAAGTATTTCAACATCTTTTAATTTGAACGTTCTATTTTCTGTTGCTACCTGTTCCTTAATTTTAGCCCATACTAATTCTATTGGGTTTAAGTGAGAATGGTAAGGAGGTAATCTTAAACATCTGTGACCATGTTCATGGATTGCCTTGTCTATGTGAAACATCTTTGTATGCTGTGTCTTTTTTTACAATTCCAAGTAATTCAGGTTCATGGACATTTCGTTGAATGGAATGTTGTTTATGGTCAGCCAAATCTTTATTACATCTTTAATACTTGGTGAATTAGAAACTTTATCTTCTGGTGCCACAACGTTGTGATATGAGGCATTGTCCATTATCAAACACCACGGTCTATCCAAGGAAGGAAGTATATGATTCACAATCCAATCTTGAAATATCTTGCCATTCATCTCTGCATGGTAATCTCTATTATCTGTGGATTTTGAAACAAATATGAGTTCAGTATTATTTAGAAGCCCATGATGGCTGCTTCCTGGATGTGCAATTATTAGGCGCTGTCCTTTGCTGCTTGGTACTAGTCTCTTAGTTGTTCCATCAGATGATTGCCATTCTCGTTCATTACTCACAAAATCATAACAATCTCTTCTCATTTCTCTGACCTCGCGTAAATATTTGCTTCTCATTGCAACTATATGAGGCTTCTCACAAATAAGGTTTCTACCACCAACATATTTTCTAAAAGTGAATCCCAAACTCCTAATAGTCCTCCATAGCGTAGATTTGGAAATATCAATGTCATTATTCTTTCTTAACCAAATTTTCAATTTCCTTAAAGTCACTGCCTCATTATTGTGAAACATATTGCAAATTTCTCTGCGGATCAATTCTCTGTCAAAATTATCCACCACTCTTGGCCTAATTTTCGTGTGTAAAACACTGGAATTAGACATTTCAGATGTCGCTATCCAGCGGTGCAATGATCGTTTGCTTATCCCCAAGGCGTGAATAGTCCTCTTTTGTGGGTTTGAAATAGAATGATATAGTTTTCCTCGAGTAGCTTCATTGCAGAAATACTTAAAAATCCTATTTGTGATTTGCTGTAATGTCATAAAATGTACTCGCAGACTCATTTTTCCTTCTTAACCACACAATAATTTTTGTAGACACACCTCTGATTGACAATGTGTGCGTTGCACCGGATATAAACTGTTTTATGTTCAAGAAGTGCGATTTCACGCAATTTCACTCAAAAATCATGCCAATTGCTTGATAAACCAAAAATGTGCAAATGAGGTCGTATAATTTACTGTAGACATTTCAATATGTGTGCGTGTGATGTGTGTTGGCAAGTAGGATTTTATATTATATCGCAAAGAAACGAAAATTGAAACCAATGGCCGCATTTTAATGAAAAATTTAATTCATAGGGTCTATACCATTTCAAATTCACACACAAAATTTCACTTATATGCGTTATATATTCGCTGAGATATAGCATTTTGAAGTTGGGCAAAGCTAGTGAAACGTGCTATAGCTTCTTTGTGCTGCTATACAGTTCTCTCATATTTTCTTTGGCTGCAGAATCTTCTGCCTCTTTTGCCAACTCCTCAATATACTTCCTCTTGTCTCTTTTGATACTTCTTTTTACTTCCTTGTTTGCTTCTGTGTACACTTCTTGAGCCTTGGCTTTGGAACTTCTGGTTTTGCTTGTGTTTAAATCTGCTTTCTTGTTTTTTCTGTCTTTTATCTTATTGATGGTTTCTGTTGTTATCCATGCTTTTTGTTGTCGTTCCCTTTTCCCCAGTATTTCTTCACATGTCTCATTCCATACAGTTTTGACCTGCTGCCAATAGTCTTCTGTATTCTCTACATCTTCCAGCTGTTGGAGCACTTTCTTGTTTTTTCTGTCTTTTATCTTATTGATGGTTTCTGTTGTTATCCATGCTCTTTGTTGTCGTTCCCTTTTCCCCAGTATTTCTTCACATGTCTCATTCCATACAGTTTTGACCTGCTGCCAATAGTCTTCTGTATTCTCTACATCTTCCAGCTGTTGGAGCACTTGGAATTTGTTGGATACTGTGACCGCAAATTTGTCTCTTGTTTCTTGATTTCTTAGATGTCCTACATTAAATTGTTGTCTATAATTTTGCATTGTTGCATATCTCTTGAGTTTCATTTTTACTTTGGCTATCAGAAGGTGGTGATCTGATGCCACATCTGCTCCTCTATATACCTTTACATCCCGCAATGACGATCTAAACTTCTTGTTTATGCATATATGATCAATCTGATTTTCTGTTCTATGGTCTGGTGATATCCATGTTGCCTTGTGTATTCTCTTATGTGGAAACATGCTTCCTCCTATAGCCAGTTGATTTGAAGCACAGAAGTTTGAGAATAGTTCCCCATTTTCATTCATTATTCCTAGCCCATGTTTTCCCATGACTTCTTCAAATCCGGTGTTGACTGTACCTATCTTTGCATTCATGTCACCCATCAAAATCTTAGCCTCAATACTTCGCATAAAAGATGCTGGAAAAAACTTGCATTTGCTCTTTTAATTTTGAGCCTTCGGCATTGATGTTAAAATATAATTCTAAAATATACAAGGAATCTTCATTCATTCATAACCCTCCACTCTCAAAGGAGCATAGGCCTTCAACAAACACATGCCAAGTCCTCCTGTCACGTGCCATCATCTCACGTTCTTTCCACGTTCTCCTCATCATTTTCACCTCTGTTTCCAGCTCCCTTCTCCACGTGCTTCAGAAAAAGGAGGCCAAGTGTTACTTAAGCAAACATTAGGTGACAATTTAAAAAAAATGTATTAACATTTCCGGTGATGCGATTAAGAAGTTCTTTACAAACTCGTTTTAAAAACTGTGGGATCTTTCGTGAATGAGTCTCCAACGATATTTCCTTATAATTAACGTTAATCTATATTAAATATTGGCGCTTCGTTTATATACTAAACTACTAGCCCTGTTATGCATGTGGGAGAGCCCAGACCCAGAGTACAATATTTAAGCTCTGCATAGTTGGAGAACCCCCTTGGATGGCGGGGAATGCACAGTATGCCACGCTCTTCTTACTCTTAGCTTGGGACCAGATGTGACGATCCTTTTAAATGCAAGCCAAGCTGGATAAACTGGAGCTCATGACTTCAACTCAACACATTTCGGAATGACAGAAGAGCCACAGGAAAAGCCTAGATCTACAGTGTAGACAATACCAAGGAGTCTTCAACTTTATATTGGCTGCTAAAGAGCGAGAAGCTCATCAATCCTAGTTAAACAACAACA
Source organism: Oreohelix idahoensis (assembly GCA_024509875.1). NCBI lineage: Eukaryota > Metazoa > Mollusca > Gastropoda > Stylommatophora > Oreohelicidae > Oreohelix > Oreohelix idahoensis. The sequence goes on along the minus strand of JAMPIV010006567.1, from coordinate 249,314 downwards.
GCAATTAGCCCTGTTTGCAAACATGGAGCGTTCAATGATAAAAATTTGTCTGCGCTAGTAGAGTAACCAGATTGGAATTCTATATTCGTTACAATATAATGATAAAAACACACGCCCACCAGGTAACTCAAAGTAGCAAGGAAAAATTTACAAGTAGCTCAAAAGTCGCGAAATCATAAAATGTAGTAGCGCTGGGCCAGTAAAAATTGCCCTTTCGCGAAATGTAGCCCAATCTGGCAACTCTGCAATTTTTTTAAGATGATACATTTCCCGTTCAACCACTTCTCCTTCTTCTTCCATCCTTAGCCGAAGACCGACCAAGCAGTCTGTGGCCATTACGCCTAACGGTGTCTTAGGGCAACAAGAAATTAACCGTTGTTCCGTTACGCCTAAAGGCGTTTATTGGTACAACAGTATATTAATTGTTGTTTCCGTAATCAGTGTGACTGGCAAGCGGGTGATCAATCCGCTGTGCCCGAACTTGCCCTCACCTTCTGCCGCTATACAACCATCGTGTCTTCGAGACGTCAATCCAGCCAAAATTTTCTCGGGACCGAAGGTCCACGAAAAAGAGCAGTCTGGGACAGGCACAACACTCCACGCTGCCTCCACTATGCTGGGAGGACCCGGCAACCGGGACCACGCACAGCCTTGAGAGGACAAAGATCGCCTGAGGCTATTCCATTATTCCATTGCGCCTGAGATCCAACTACGAGCTTTTTAACTGCAACAACTTTAATATACGCTATTGGAGCTGGTCAACCACTGATGGGTCATAATTAAGATATCCAGTATTATTTTCAGTTCCAAAACAATATGAATAATTGCCGATATGTGAAAGTGGCATCACATCTAAAATCAAATCACTGTAAATAGAGAGAATCAAAATCACCAATTTTGTGTGTATGTTAAAAAAAAAAACAAAGAAAATAAAAAAAAAAACAAAAAAAAAAACAACAGAAATAATAAACAGGGGTGGGGTGTAAAGGCCTGGTGTGTTTAGTCAGATATTCAATCGATTTTCATTTATTTTAAGCCACATGTATTGTAAGAACATCATCAGACCTTCACCTTCCCAATTACTTACTTAGTCGTTCCTCTTCTACCGTCAGGTGTAGAGATTTAGAAGAGAGAGCGCCATTCTATCCTATCGGCTGTCTTCCTCCTGGCCTGGTTCCATTCTAGTCTTCGGTCCTTCAAAGATTGTCGAATGTTGTCCTCCCAGCGGACTCTGGGTCGTTCTGGTGGTCTGGATCCCTGGCTCTTAGTTTCCCATGCTTGTCGTGTTAGCCGATCTTCTCCCATTCTGCATAATTTCATCTAGGCAGACGTCCACTGTCCTTTGAAGCAGCTCGAAGAATTCCTCACTGACCCCTGCTCGCTCATCCTCATTTAGCCGATACGCAATGACAAGTTTGACTATGGTTTCTCCTTCTTTTAGTTTTAGGACCATAATGCATTCTGAGACAAAGTTCCATCACTTGATACTATCCTTTTGGTTTTTTGCAACAATACAACCCACGCCCCCTTTAGCTCTTTCAGATGTGGGGACACCACTGTAGAGCAGTGTGTCGCCATCGAGATCCATAACTCCAAGTCCCTTTTTTTTCGTTTCTGTTAAAGCCAGGATTTCTAGTTTTGCTTTCCTTATCTCTTCCACCAGCTCCTCTCCCTTCCCATTTATACTCCTGGTATTCCATATTCCGTCAGTCGTCCGCTCCAGTTCGTCGCCTTTAGAATCAGTCCGGTTTTCTCTCTTGCCATTTCTTGTAATCATGTTTTAAGGCAAACAGATGACTGGCCTGTTGTGCCTTTGCATGATAGAGGAGCTGCCTCCAGGCCGCACTCCTCCTTTTTCAGCCGGGCTTGGGACCGGCCTAGGCGGAGTTCCTTCCCAATTACTATATTGTGACAGAATGGGGCGACCCCTCTCGATCTCTGTTTCACTCCGGCAGTATCGGTACATTTGTGGTACTGATTTTTATTGCGTGCTTTCAATTGTCGCACTTTCTTTCTTTCGTTCTCTGCTATGTGTAGCAGATATTATGTATTTTCTTTCTTAACCCCTCTCAGGGATAAGTTATTACGTCTGTTTGTTTCCCGTCCCTTCATTAAGCTTTGCACGGAGCGGAAGAAATAATATTAACGACAGGCAGGATGGTAAAATTCCTTTGTACCAAATCTTGGCCATGAAGGATTAGCCCCACGAACATCGCCAGTGTATTTGCTAAGCGCTGATAAAGGCCAGAGTACGGGGAGACAACTGATGGACAGACACAGCTAAGAGATTACTTTCTGATAAAGTAATGATTTGTTACATCTTACACATGTTGTCGTGTGAGGTTACCGATATGTCTGTAAGTTCGCCTGCCGGCAATCGGATGTTTACAGCCCATTTTCAGAAAAGTTATGTTTAAAATGTTGCACTAGATGAGTCATTCAAAATATTCAAATCAGATTGGCTGATCAGTTGTGCGTGATAACAACGAATGCGTGGGTAGGCAGTGAATAACCTGACGCTTCAGTCAGTCAAAAGTACTGTGAGATTCATGCTTGCCAAGACAACCCCAGACTTGCCAGAGTTAGAATTCAGAATGTCTTCTCAACATACCGGACACCTTTTATTGGAGTATTTATAAGGACTTACAAAAAAACAGCCCAGGAAATCTCGATCATTTTAAACAAGGAAACCGGGACTGAGGGAACTGAAGGACCACACACGAAGTCAGAGAGGGAAGCTATTGTTAAAACGACACCCCACATGCGTGTAAGAGGCCGATTCAAATCTCTTTTATTCATCTGAGCAAAAAATCTGTGAGCCAGGATTGGTGTAAGTTGTCATTTTACATTTTATTACTAACATGTGAACTAACATGTATAGGTGAATTGCCATGTGAATTTTAATGTGTGAAAATCGCTCGGGGATGACCAAGTCATTTGAGGCTGGCAACCTCAGCGTATAGAATGATGATTTCATGAACCACCACTGCACGGACTGGTGACTGCTTTACTGCCAGTTTTTGAAAAGATACCTAAACGCCTAAAGAGTCCAAGGTTCCATATGGAGCAGGGAGGGAAAGATGAAAGAAATTATGTACATTCTAATTATAATACTTACAGTTTCAAATCAGTGTAAATGTCTATGTGAAAATATTCATTTTAAAGTTAATGGAAGTTTCAAACTTTTCAAATCAGTGTAAACATAAATGAAAACATATTCAATTTATATTGTGAACACTTTTCAATCAGCGGAAATGTAAATGTAAACATATTCTATCTGTACTATTAACCTTTTCATTTAAATATAAAGTAACTATGAAAGCTATTCAATTTAAATGTAAGGAAAGTTTTATCCCGAGGGATTAAATTTAATTCTCATCGAGGGTAAATTCTGAGTTAAATGTGATAGTGGTATGGGAAGATAGGAACCCATAACTATGGGTTGGAAAACACAATACTCAGAAGAGCGTTTCGTTTCTATTCTTTACCATAGTTATTGGTGGTGGTACCAGCTGATGGGTACTATCTCTGGAACAATAAAGGAACAGTGGCCTATGCTTTAAGACAAAGGACCAACTTTGCCGTTACTCCTTGACGTTCTGGGAACGTGCGGCACCTTTAACATTGCCCAGCGACGAGCGTCAACTGCGAGACAGTCTACCAAGAACCAACCCAGCGGGTGAAGAAAACTACCATTGGCAGCTAAGTGCAAAATATCCGATGCCAAAAGTGACCTCCTTTATTCAGTTAAATCCCATCACAACAGTGATGAAAACCTTTTCCTAAAATATTATTCAATTCTTTAAACTTGTTAAAACCTAAAGTGATTATTAAATTTTGTTATTTGTAATGTTACAAATTTAACTTCGATTTAATCCTTCTACATGTACTGCATGTTTGTCTCAGTCAATTTACTAGTAACATACACTCTAAACAGAGCTATACCAGAATAATAGAATTCCACTGAGTAAATCAGGGGTGGGGGCTGTCGTGTGGTGAGTCACTGGGGCAACTACGACAGTAGTTTTTGCCAGAATAGTCTATGAGATATTAGATATAAGGTCTCTAGAAATTGGCTCGTTAAGAAAGAAAAAAAGACCTATTCGAGATAGGGACAAGAAGACAGGAATGCGAATGCTTTCCACTAGACAGTGTTTTCTAATAAATTATGGAAAGAGTTCTGTTTCCCCACGACCTTAGCTTCTGCCCTTAGATCCCGTAAAGAAAAAGCCCCCAACCTCATCTGAGTAGAGAAAGGTTCCTATAGGTGAATATGTAACATCGACAGCACGAGTGATACATTAACAAACTCTTGATAATGATCAACTGATCGTTGGGTTTATTAATGAAATATCCACACATATAGGGTTAGTAATGGTTAGAACGTGATGATGGTGAAAGACGATTCACACAAAACACACAGATGAGATAATAAAATTACAGTTAATTAAGTAATAGTTAATTAAGGATGAACTGGTGTAGAGTGAAATGATGATGTGATATGATACGTGTTACCAAAATGGTGAGTACTCTACACAGTCCATGTGTCTCTAAATGCTTCTCCTAGATATGAGGATTCACATGTATGCATAAAATGTCCCAAGTTGTTATACGTTATGTCGAATGGGGTATCTCTAAGTCGAGGACGTTCTGATGAATACTGTTGTCGTACGGAGAACGCTGACGAGATATTTATGTATATTCCTTCACTGTTTGAGTATATCTCTGTAGTGTGGATCAACAGTTAATAGTTGTCATATGAACAAAAGGTCTGTGGTCTAATCTCCCGACGGTACTGGTCAGACTGGATATCTTCACGAAATGTTAGTGATATGTAGACTCATAATCTTGCGTATGTAGTCGTGATTCATATACTTTCGAGTCTGCTTCATAAAATGCGCTTAAGAGTGTGTTGCACGTGGTATAAATATGCGATTCCTCTTTTGAGCTCTTTTGCTTGACTTCAGATAATAATGATCTTTCGAGTGATTAGAGTTTATGATGACTCTGTATTGAACTTGTGATAACGATGTATTGAACTTGTGATAACTCTGTATTGAACTTGTGAGCAAGCAGTATATGGTGACGAAAAATGCTGCGTCCACCTTATGACTTGTGGGTGAGACAATATTCCTTTTAAATTGAGGAATGAAAGATGTCCTATGGCGAATTCTGCTAGCCAAATGTCCGTTTTTGATAACTTATTTCTGGTTAGACGTCAGACACGTTGCGTGTAGACTCAGACTTCTGATGAACTGAAGACACACAAAAGTCTTCGTAAGTTTTTCACATTTAACATCACTGGTTGACTTTCATTTAAACTATGCGGTATTATATATTTCTGGAAGTCACCCTGCCCAAGCTGGGCGTCCAATGTGGTCAACCCACGCTTGTCTGAACCGCGGCCACGTTTTCCCCTGGCCAATCTGGGCGTCCAATGTGGTGTCACAGAAATTACAGTTTGATTAGGATGACCATATGTGTTTTTACCAGATTTATCACGATACAATGTGGGCTTCAAATGATAATGTCAGGCATGTGGACTCAATCAAAGGACTTTATTTCCCCCGATGAAAGAACACATGTGGTTCTCTAGATACCGGTCGCGAGTAATCACAACAATGAAATAGCAAATGTGGATCGCAAATATGAGATGAGAGAGCAAATGTCGGAGAAAATACAGTATGAAGAATGTAGGAAAAGATGGAGCAATAAGGCCTTTGCGCTCGTTTATCACAATAGCCCCTCCTCAAGTGTGATGTCAATCGTACTCAGGAGAGCTTAGACTTCTTGCTCGGGATTCTTTAATCCTTTTCCTCATCTTCGTTTTTCTCTCCGGTTTCCACCCTTTCCTCTACTTGTCCGTGCTCTTCGTCCTGCCTCATAGGATGACGGCTTAAAAAATCCGCTCCTACGTTATGTTTTCCTTGGATATAGTCCACTTGGAACGTGTAAGGTTGTAGAACAAGCGACCACCTCATCAGTCTAGCATTCAAATTCTTTGAATTGGCGAGGAAGGTCAGAGGTTGGTGATCACTCTGGATTGTAAATTTCCTTCCGTACAGGTATGCTTGAAATTTTTGTATTCCCCAGACGAGGGACAAACATTCCTTTTCGATTGTGGAAGAGTGTGTTTCTGCTCGGTTTAACTTCCGACTCGCATATGCGACCGGAAATAGATTTGGGGGGCTTCTGTCATCTGGCTGTAGTAATGTAGCCCCGATTCCAATGTTACTGGCATCTGTGCGCAAGATGAATTTTCTAGTTAAATCCGGAAGCCGTAAAATAGGTTTTGTGGTGAGTTTCTCTTTTAAGAGTGCATATGCATGTTCACATTCTGCTGACCATGTCACTTTATCTGGGTTTCCTTTCTTGGTTAGCGACGTAAGCGGCGCACAGAGGCTATTAAAATCCTTTATATATCTCTGGTAGAATCCACAGAGAGATACAAATGACCGGACATCCCTTTTAGTGGACGGTCTCGGTGCATTTCTCAGCTTCTCAACGTTTCGAGTCTCGGGAAACATGGTCCCATGGGATATAGTATGTCCTAGGAATTCTAGCTGTTCACACCCAATTTGACATTTGGTTGGGCGGGCGGTTAGTCCCGCTTCTCTGAGTCTGTTAAACAGCAAGGATAGCGCTGATATATTTTCTTCAAACGATTCAGTAGCTACTAGGATATCATCCATAAAATTGCTGATGGCGGGATGATTCAAAGGATCCAATAACTTTCGCATCATCCTTGTGAAGACACTAGGAGCATTGTTCAGTCCAAATGGCATCACATTAAATTCGAAGTGTCCACCTGGAGTACTGAAGGCTAACAGATTCCTCACCTCAGCTTTTACCGGTATTTGATAGTACCTGAGGTCGATCTTTGAAAAATAGCGAGCCCTGCTCAGCTTAGTAAATAGCTGGTTCTGGTCCGGTAACGGTTCTGGCTGGAACTGTGTTAACGCATTCAGCTGTCGGTAGTCGATGCACAGGCGGTGTTCTCCACTGGGTTTGCGTAACAGCACCACTCCTGCACTGTAAGGGGACTCCGACTTCGAAATTATGCCTTCCTTAAGTAAGTAATCAATTTCTTGCTTTAATGCCGTCGCCTTGGCATACGGAATCGGATAGGTTCTCATTCGGACGGGCGTAGGATCCGTGACTTCCATGTCAAACTCCATCAGGTTTGTCCGGCCCGGTTTGTCTGTCAGAGAGTCGGCGTGGTTTTCCATCAATTTCCTCACACTTTCTTGCTGGGCTTCCGTTAGGGTGGAGCTTATTTTCACATCTAAATGTGATTCCTCCTGTTTCACCGGGTACTCTACGGATGATAATGGCTCTTCTTCCATTTGCATAGCAATGGCCATAGTCATGAGGTGCGCTGGTTCGGCAGGGGCTCGCTCGTAAAACTTCTTAAGCAGATTTAAGTGATAAATTTTCTGCTTTCCGTTCATGGCGATTTTATAGTTGGTGCGAGAAATCTTTTCCGCCACTTTGTAGGGTCCCCTCCAGCAAATCTGCAATTTATTACTGCTACTTGGCAGAAGAAGTAGCACCTTCTCTCCTACTGCTAGTTCTCGGTCCTTCGCATTGCGATTGTAATATTTGGCATGTTTCCGCCTAGCCTCCCGTACTTTCGCTGTGGCTAATTCCCAGCCAGTCTTCAGGCGTTGTTTCAAGTCTGTGACGTACTGGAAGGCTGATGTGACAGTGTCGTCTGCCTTGGCATCTGTCCATGTTCTTAGTAATGCTTCTAATGGACCTTTAATAGGTCTTCCGAAGAGTAATGTGGCCGGAGGAACTCCAGTTGACGCATGCGGTACTTCCCTATAAGCAAATAATGCGGCAGGAAGATACTGATCCCAAGTTTCTGGCTTCTCCTGTGCCAACTTCCGAAGAATAGAGGTGGGCGTCCCGTTAAACCGCTCTACTTGCCCGTTACTTTGGGGGTGATAGGGCGAAGTATGGATATGCCTAGTCTTGAATATTCTAAGCACCTCCTTTGTCAACTTGCCTCTAAATTGTGACCCGTTGTCTGTGAGAATTTCATGCGGGAAGCCCAATCTAGTAAAGATATTCAGTAAAGCGTCAGCTACATGCACTGAGTCGCATGCTGGCATGGCTATGGCTTCGCCCCACATGGAACAGGTGTCCACTAAGGTAAGGATATGGGAGTTCCTCTTCTTAGTTCTCAGCAGAGGTCCAATTATATCCACGGCCACTCTTTCAAATGGGGTGCCCAAGATTGGCATCTCCCCAAGGGTCGCGGGTGCCGTCCAGTGTTTTGGTGCAACTTTCTGGCACTGAGGACAAGACTTGACGAAACGTTCAATGTCGCCGGTGATCCCTGGCCAATAATAGTGGCAGGCAATCCTTTGAGTCGTGGCGCTCATTCCCATGTGTCCACTAAATGGGATAGAGTGGCCCATCTCAAGCACCTGGTTCCTATAGGTTGCAGGAACTACTAATTGGTTGTGTTCCTGTCCTTCATTTCCAGCTCGGCGATACATCAATCCATTTTTCATAAAGAAGTCTCCCTTGGTAGGTGGGTTGTGTGTTCTAGGTAATTTTTTTAAAACAGGGCGCCAGTGTGGAATCTTCCATTTGGGCCCTCTTCAATTCCTCGGGGAGGATATTGGTAGGAGGTTCCTGCTCTGCGTCTTTTCTTGACTGTTCTCTAGTCTGTACGGCCGCCATGACTAGTGGTTGAGTAGGTTCTCCAAGGAACACATATCTACATCCCAAGATTAAAGAGTAGATTGGTTCTTCCATGATAGCTGCACGAATCTCTCCTGTCACATAACGAGATTCCACTCTGATAAGTGCAATTGGCAGTGTCATGGGTGCAACATCCTTCGTCGGACCTTGGATGTCGACACTCTCTTCTGTTATCTGGTCAGGGGTGACAAGAGATGCCCTGACCACCGCATCAAAAGCAAGTCCTGTGTCATAAAGGCACTCAACAGATTGTCCGTTTACGAGGACTGATTCGATGACAGGAGGATGAGAAACGTTTCCGGTTCTCTGCTCCTTCCAGGGTGACGATTTTGTCTGCAGACAGGCAGCATGTTGGGGAGGGGTCTGCGCTTGCACTCATTAGTGTTGTGATTGTTCAAGCGACAGTACTTGCACCATTTATCTCCCTGTCTCTGGTGTGGCGCAGCATTTTTCTTGTTTTGCTCTTTGTAGTTATCTTGTTTGGCGTGCTGTTTATGCGAGATGTGTGGTCCTTTGCTTTGTTGGTCTGGTTGGGAGCGAGCAGGTTGCTTTGGCGCCTGATCTGAAAACTTCTTTCTGGCTCCTTGAGACTCCATGAGAGCATTTTGGAATCGCTCTGCCAGTGTAAGAATATTTTCTAACCGGTCAGCGCCGTTTTCAGTGAGAAATCTACGCATTTCCACCGACATAGATTCTTTCAGTTGCTCTATCACAATCAGCTCTTTCAACCCGTCGTCATAGTTCTCGGCAAAGTTTCCCAGTGTACACCACTTCACTAGGTAGTCTTCAATACGGGCTGCGAACTGTGAGAAAGTCTCTCCTGCATCCTTCCTAGAACCTCGAAATTTTTTCCGGTAAGCCTCTGAATGAAGCTCGTACCTCACCAAGAGAGCTTTTTTTCAATGCCTGGTAGTCATCTTGCTCTCCGGCCGGAAGTTTATTAAAAACTTCGTAGGCGGCTCCTCTTAGGCCCTGGGAAAGTTTCAAGTTCCACTTCCGTTCTTCAAGTCCAAACCCTGTTGCAAAGCGTTCAAAGCGGTCTAAAAAGGCGTCCATGGTATCATTCCTTTCTGAAAAAGGTTCCAGCGGAAAGTTCATGGCATTGGGTGGCGCAGGTTGCGAAGTAGGCACACCATCTGAGCGGGGTGAGTACCCTCCATCACAGTTGGAAGCCGCTGCACTTTTTGCCAGCTCTATTTGATTGGTCTGTCCCTGGATTTCCAGTTGCTTCATCATAAGTGCATGCTCTGCTGCGGCTTTCTCTTTTCGCTCTGCTGCTTCTGCTGCTTCTTTCTGCTCCGCTGCTTCTGCTGCGGCTTTCTCTTTCCGCTCCGCTGCTTCTGCTGCGGCCTTCTCCATTGTAAGTTTCTGCATTTCCATCTCTCTTTCATGGAGTTTATCAGTTTCCTCGCTTACATATTTCATCAGGTCTTTTCCACTTAACCCGAATTCACGCCCTGCCTCCATCAAACTATTTCTAATTTTCGCAGCATCTGCCATGATATGCAGTACGGGTTTGCGAAGGGAAAAATTGGCAGTGACCTCCAAACAAATTTAATAGACTCGCACAAGTAATTATCTCTTTAAAACCAGCTAGGTTTAAATTAGTAATCAAATTCAAATAGTTCTTAAAAATCACTCACTCAGCGTATTCTGAAAAAATTAATTAACAGATTATCTCGAAGTTTCTATGAAAAATTTACTAAATATTTATGATAACAGTTTCTCCAGCAGTTACTGAAAAAAAAAATTTTCAGTTCCCTACAGTATCCTCTGTTCTCAAAAAGTGTTTACTCTGTCCGTTTGATACTCAATTTAAAAAGTATCACTCGTGCTTTAGAGATATAAATTATCCCCCCTATGAAATAGACAAATTATAGTAAGTGTCAGTCTAGGAGATAATCCCTCGAAATGCCAACAAATTTTGCAATTATCGCAATTGTAAAGCAGGGATGAAAATGTGATTTATCACACTTCTAAGTCCGGGTTCACTAATCCCAAGACGAGCCCACAATTGTCGTGTGGTGAGTCACTGGGGCAACTACGACAGTAGTTTTTGCCAGAATAGTCTATGAGATATTAGATATAAGGTCTCTAGAAATTGGCTCGTTAAGAAAGAAAAAAAAGACCTATTCGAGATAGGGACAAGAAGACAGGAATGCGAATGCTTTCCACTAGACAGTGTTTTCTAATAAATTATGGAAAGAGTTCTGTTTCCCCACGACCTTAGCTTCTGCCCTTAGATCCCGTAAAGAAAAAGCCCCCAACCTCATCTGAGTAGAGAAAAGGTTCCTATAGGTGAATATGTAACACCGACAGCACGAGTGATACATTAACAAACTCTTGATAATGATCAACTGATCGTTGGGTTTATTAATGAAATATCCACACATATAGGGTTAGTAATGGTTAGAACATGATGATGGTGAAAGACAATTCACACAAAACACACAGATGAGATAATAAAATTACAGTTAATTAAGTAATAGTTAATTAAGGATGAACTGGTGTAGAGTGAAATGATGATGTGATATGATACGTGTTACCAAAATGGTGAGTACTCTACACAGTCCATGTGTCTCTAAATGCTTCTCCTAGATATGAGGATTCACATGTATGCATAAAATGTCCCAAGTTGTTATATGTTATGTCGAATGGGGTATCTCTAAGTCGAGGACGTTCTGATGAATACTGTTGTCGTACGGAGAATGCTGACGAGATATTTATGTATATTCCTTCACTGTTTGAGTATATCTCTGTAGTGTGGATCAACAGTTAATAGTTGTCATATGAACAAAAGGTCTGTGGTCTAATCTCCCGACGGTACTGGTCAGACTGGATATCTTCACGAAATGTTAGTGATATGTAGACTCATAATCTTGCGTATGTAGTCGTGATTCATATACTTTCGAGTCTGCTTCATAAAATGCGCTTAAGAGTGTGTTGCACGTGGTATAAATATGCGATTCCTCTTTTGAGCTCTTTTGCTTGACTTCAGATAATAATGATCTTTCGAGTGATTAGAGTTTATGATGACTCTGTATTGAACTTGTGATAACGATGTATTGAACTTGTGATAACTCTGTATTGAACTTGTGAGCAAGCAGTATATGGTGACGAAAAATGCTGCGTCCACCTTATGACTTGTGGGTGAGACAATATTCCTTTTAAATTGAGGAATGAAAGATGTCCTATGGCGAATTCTGCTAGCCAAATGTCCGTTTTTGACAACTTATTTCTGGTTAGACGTCAGACACGTTGTGTGTAGACTCAGACTTCTGATGAACTGAAGACACACAAAAGTCTTCGTAAGTTTTTCACATTTAACATCACTGGTTGACTTTCATTTAAACTACTGCTCATTATTCATCTCCCTCTCTCTGAGTTCAATTCTAATGATGTTAAATATCTTGTGCATGAGAGTGTGTGCATATGGGAGACTGTGATGATGATAAAGGTGAAATATGAACTATTAATTACCTTCTATCATCCTATCATCTTCTATGAAAATCTTCTGATTTTATTAATCAGTTATGCCAAGAATTATTTGAAACTTTATCTTCCGCACATTTTAGCTGTGAGGTTAAAATAAACAAAATTAAGAAAATGTATTAATAAGTATAAGATCTACTAACCTTCTTTTCCCTTCGCAAAATCCTTTAAGAACACAATTAATCACGGAACTGAATTATCATCCACTCTGAATAAACACGTGTATTAGGCTATGCGTTTTTGGGTTTGATCTCTTCCTCACAAGGTAAAAACCTGGACTGCCTCACTCTAGTAGATTATGCGGTATTATATATTTCTGGAAGTCACCCTGCCCAAGCTGGGCGTCCAATGTGGTCAACCCACGCTTGTCTGAACCGCGGCCACGTTTTCCCCTGGCCAATCTGGGCATCCAATGTGGTGTCACAGAAATTACAGTTTGATTAGGATGACCATATGTGTTTTTACCAGATTTATCACGATACAATGTGGGCTTCAAATGATAATGTCAGGCATGTGGACTCAATCAAAGGACTTTATTTCCCCCGATGAAAGAACAAATGTGGTTCTCTAGATACCGGTCGCGAGTAATCACAACAATGAAATAGCAAATGTGGATCGCAAATATGAGATGAGAGAGCAAATGTCGGAGAAAATACAGTATGAAGAATGTAGGAAAAGATGGAGCAATAAGGCCTTTGCGCTCGTTTATCACAGGGGCTTAAATGAGCTAAGATTAACCATTGCTCAATTCTTCACAAAAGTTATCGGCAGATTCTTGAATTAACGTGTGTTACGCACGGATCATTATTATTTTTCGTTTGTATAAACATTTTTTCATATGTATGATCATTTTTTTTGACTGAAGTGTGTATTATGTTTTCTATGGTCAAAGGGACATAATCCGAGTTATCGAGACTACAATTTGTTAGGAGTTGCCTTCTCTTGTATAGAGACACGTTCGGTCTATAATTTCTTGAACGAAGCGTGACCACATCTCCTTATTTGGTAGTACCAGTCAACTATGGTAGATGTCTGAAACCTTTCTTAACGCTTCTTTTCATGACCATAAAAGGCGCGACTGTGTAAGACTTTTATCTCGAATGTTCTTCGAATCGTCTTATTGTGAACGGCAACTCAGAGATTGTCGTTCTGCGCATGTCAAAAACCGGGAGTTCGTTCTGTGTGTTCCGCCCAGTTGGGGAGTTTAGAAATGGTTTAAGAAGCGAGCAGACGCAACTGCGTCTTGTGATTCTCTGAGGGAAATACAGTGTCTTAGTGAGTTAGTTAGCTAACTAGACTATTTCCCAGTATTATGCAGCCTGCCTGGAGGCATATGTTCATGGTTGATTTTCCGAAATAAGGTAATTCCTCTTGTATCGAACTTTATGCTATCGTCTAGAGGTTCGTCATTTTGTCGCCTATTTGCTCGCCTGTGTGATGCAAAATGGAGAGGTACTTTGACTAGGATTAAGTCACCGGTATCTGTATACCTGAACTAGTTAAATATATATGGGTCGCTCTAGACCAACAAGACTGTTGTCTGTGTTCCAGGATTCGTTATATCAGAGATCACGTCCAAGTCAGATGGTTAGACTTAGGAACATTATATAAGGTCGAGCTGACCTGTAGCCCATGTATGCTATTCACGTGCAGACAGTGAACGGACTTATTGTATACAACTGATCTGCTAGCATCAGAATGGGAGCATTTATTATTGTTTATGAACATTGAAGATCTGTAGCTGACACTGTTGCAGAAGTTATAGAAATTATTATTATTTATACAGCTTCACGAACTAGCACTCGATGATTGATGAATTTCTGAATCTATTGAACTGTGATGTCTTATGACGCATATATACAACAGCTATCATTGCTGACTACAGAAATTGTTTTCAATGTGCCATATCATCTTGCTGAACTCGTTAACCATGTTGATGTCATAAGTATCATGACTGTTTTGTGGCGTGCAATAAATGAAAGAAACTTATACAACGAAGTTACCCTTTCTATGACTCTACACGTCATGTTGCCTGTGTGATAACCCATTGAACTGTTCCACTACCACATACACAGCAACATCCTAAATCAGAGAAGACACCTACATCTTACACTTTAACACCAGGTGTCGATAAGGGTGGCAAGTTACCACTTCAGCACAAATCCACCCTTATCATTTTTTGGTGGCCAGAGCTGGTTCTATCATCTGATATTTTGGCGCACCATATCATTGTTGGTGGCCATAGGTTGGTTCACTCTGATTCCAGCTATCAAGGGGGTCAGCAAACCCAGACATCATCATCATACTAGATACAACTACAGCATCAACTACCACCTTACAAGAAATTTTATTGAAAGTATCCGGATTTTCTGACAGTTGCTGATTTTGAAACTACCCGGCGCTGCTCGGCAATATTGAAGTTTAGGTAAAATTAGAAGGACAAGTACCGAGCGAATGGATTTCCTGATCTGGTGAAAAGAAGGACAAGTGCCGTAACAACTGTTCCGGTCTCAGGGGTACTGTTGCGGGTTCAGAAGGTCAAGTGCCGGTTAAATTATCAATTTAGAAGATTCAGAAGGTCAAGTGCCGTAACAACTGTTGCAGTATTAGAAGCTCATTTCCTTCGTCATGGCTGTTTATGGGAGCAGAAGTTAATCAACGTTGGATCATTATCCTCAGAATGCTGATTACATCCTGTTCTGCACCGTGCTGACGCTGGATTTATAGAAGTTAAGTGGCCTGTTTTGTTTGTGAACTGTGCCCTTATGTTCTAACTGAGCCTTCTGTACTTTCACACTTTCTCCTATTGTTTTCATGATACATGTTTATATGTTATATGTTATTTGTTATTTGTATATTTATATGTTTATATTTCAGCGGGTTTTCTCGGTTGGGCGGAGTCTTACAGTAGAAGATACCACGTCACAGAGGTTCTACTGTTAGCGTTTTCGTTAGGGACTGTGCGAATTTCCTACAGTGAAATTTGCTAGCGACAATCGTTGCTATATCTGTTTAGTTGTGACGAGTTGTGCTTTATTTTTGTTTCTTGTATATATATATTTTTTTTCTTTTTTCTTCTCTCTCTTTCTTTGTGTTTTTAGTTTCGATTTCGATTGTTTGTATTTGTAGGTCTCCCCTTTGCTATTATTCAGTTCTTTACGTATATTTTTTGTGTATACACTGTAGCGTCATTTGTTAGTCATATCTTCGCATATTTCTTTTTAGTTTTGCTGTTTGTGTATTTGACTTATGCGAATGTTTTCGTATTGTTTGATCTTTGTTGTTGTTTACATTGACTTTGATCTTTGTTATTTTTTACATTGTTGGTGACCTTTGTTATTGTTTACATTGTCTTGTTATTGTTTACATAGTTCTTGCATAGTTAGCTTTCACTATTGTTGATATATGCTCATGCACTATTGGTCTATAGTGCACTTATCATAACAAACTGGTGTTTTTTGCTTATGCACTATTGTAGTGCAGTTATGATAAATAACTGATGATTATGCACTGATTTGGGTAGTGCACTGTTAATTAAGAGGTGACTTGTGATATTATTATACATTTGATAATACAAGTTGGTGTCAACTCCTGTTTCCCACAGAGATTGGGTTCAACATAGAGATTATACAAGCACTTTATTAAGTCTTGTTGCTATTTAACATTGAAATAAGATAATTAATTATTTCAGGTTCTGTACTCACATTTTGGACATCATGTCTACATTTGAGTACTTTATTGAGCAGGGTAAAGCCCTTGGGAAGACAGGTGATAAATTAGAAGAATTTGCGACTGTTCAATATGCCAAGGCATTGAAGTCGGAAGAAAAGAAAATGAAAGAACAAACTGAACAAAAGAGAATAGAGGCTGAAATAGAACAAAAGAAACTGCAGATGCAGGTGGAGGAAAAAAGATTTCAAATGGAAATGGGAAAACAAAAAAGAGAAGCAGAATCTCAGGAGAAGAGGCTTCAGGCTGAAGCTGAAAATAAGAGACTTGAAAAAGAAGCTGAAAATAAGAGACTTGAAAAAGAAGCTGAAAATAAGAGACTTGAAAAAGAAGCTGAAAATAAGAGACTTGAAATAGAGGCTGAAGGAAAAAAGTTACAGGCCCAGGCTGAAGAAAGAAAGTTACAGGCTGAGGCTGAAGAAAGAAGGTTACAAAGAGAGGCTGATGAGAGAAAAGCAAAAATGGAACATGATGAAAAAGTCTTAGCTTTAGAGTTAGAGAAGTTAAAGTTATTGAACACTGGTAATGCTAATGAGGCAAATAAGGTGTCAAATAAGACTAATGCTAAGGATTTCAAGCTTAATCTACCAGCATTTAATCCCTCAATCGATGATATAACATTTTATCTAGATAGATTTGAAAGTGCATGTAATGTGCATAATATAGATAAAACATTATATGTGTATCATCTGTCCAAGATACTTAGAGGTGATGCTTTGACTTTGTTGAGTATGGTAGATGTGCCTGACAAAAAACAACTATGAGGTTGTCAGGGCGGCATTGTTAAAGAAGTACCAACTTAACGAGGACGGATATCGTCTTAAATTTAAAACCATGTTACCAGAAACTGGAGTTGAATTCTCTGAATTCATCTCAGGCATCCGTCTTACTTTTTTTACGATGGGTTGAGTTGTCTAAGACAGAAAATACATTTGAAGCTCTTATGGATTTACTACTTAGAGATAAGGTTATGTCTTCTGTTAATGAAGCTTTTCTATCTTTTCTTCATGAGCGTAAGCCTAAAAACATAAAAGAAATGGAAGAATACTGTAGCCAGTATGTTACTGCGCATCCGCACATAACCATTAGTAACTCTAAGGTGAAAGAAGGTCTGCCAGTTGCGTCGGCAGCACCTTATGGCCCAAATTTTATGCGTAAATTTCAGGGTAGCCAGAAAAATTTCAATAAAAAGAGTAATCGTAATTATGCCCAGAACCATAGTGATCAATTCCAGGGTGATTCTTCTTCCCAGAACTGGAGACAACCTAATACTACACGTTATTCTACTCCGGTTAACTTTAGAAATTTTCACAAAGGTAATCGGTATAGAGGAAAATATTTTATGCAGAGACCTCAATACCAAGATAATAGAGGTTCTCAACAGCATAGAGATAGTAATGACAGTTATGGAAACTGGAACTCAAACCAGGATAAAAATTACAGTAGGGACTTTAATGATAATTGCAGAGGCAATAATGGTCGCGGTAGATCGCAACATAAGAGAAAAAGATATCAACAGACAAACTCTGTTCAACAATAATCTCAGGGAGCAGATAAACAGGTTAATAATGATAAAGACCATAATGCTATCGGATGCTCATCTTTTGATTTTGGTAGGGCAAATAAATGTATCCAATGCAGTACTTTATTTGATCCGAAAACCATTAGTACTTTAAGCTGTGGTCATCCTTTGCCCGCTCTTCCTGCTAATGTTGCTCATGATGGGAGAGGTTCTCTTATATTACATAAGGGGCTAGTAAATAGTAATCCAGTCTCAGTGTTGTTTGATTCTGGATGTACTACTGTCGGCGTTAGGCAATCTCTTGTAGATCCATCCTGTGCTACAGGAAAAGTCATCAAATGTGTCACATTTGGTGGCACGTTAGAAAAGTATCCTACTGCTATAATATACATTGCTACTCCTTTCTTCACGGGAGAGGTCCACGCGTGTCTACTTCCAAACCCTATTGCGGACCTTATTATTGGTCGTATTCACGGAGTTAGGGAATGTACCCCACAGCAGATTGCTGTTTGGGAAGAGCAAAACATTGAAGCTACCAATGCGGTGGTCACAAGAGCACATGCTCTGGATCCACCTCAAACTTCATTAACTAATAATAATGATGAAGTAAATGACCAAGATAGTCACTTGACTATTACACGTGACTCATTTATCAAATTGCAAGAAGAAGATCCTTCTTTACAAAAATTCTTCATTCTAGCAAAAAAAGGTGATCCTAAACAGAACACTAATAGGAAATCTTGGATTTCTATGAAGAACGGCGTACTTGTACATATGGTACAAGACTCGACTACGTCCACTCATTCACAAATTCTTGTGCCTATGAGCATGAGATTGCAAATATTGCAACATGCTCATGACTCGCAATGTGCTGGACATATGGGTTTTTTCCCGTACAAAGTCGAGGGTTCTTGCGGCTTTCTTTTGGCCATTTGTGAGCAAGGACATACGAATGTACTGTCGCTCTTGCAAAGTATGTCAGGAGGTCAAATCTAAAGGACCACGACATGCTGCGCCTATCCAGGCTGCTGACATTCCTATTCGCCCTTTTCAAAAAATGGCAATAGATATTATCGGTCCTTTTAGAATTAAGTCGGCTAGAGGACATCAATTTATCCTTACATGTGTCGATATGTGCACACACGTTGGCCAGAGGCAATACCTCTCAAGAGCATCTCAACTGCTGATATCGCAGACGCTCTTTGGCTGATATTTTCTCGCTTGGGTTTTCCCGGAGAAATATTGTCAGACCATGGCACTCAACTTATATCAGACACTATGTCACAGGTAATGTCTATGCTACACATTAAAAAAAGGTCTCTCTCAGCAGTATCTATCACCCAATGTCTAATGGGTTGGTCGAACGTTTAAATAGGACTCTGAAAACTTTACTTGGTAAAATAACTGAGGATCATCCTCAGGATTGGGACAGGGTCTTACCCGCGGCTCTCTTTGCGTATAGAGAGGTCCCCAATGAACATACAGGGTCCTCCCCTTTTGAACTTGTCTTTGGCGCGCAACCGCGCGGCCCTATGTCTTTACTTCACGATCTAATCACTGCCGATAATATTAGCGATGAGACTCAATCTTCTTATGAGTACGTCATTGCTCGTAGGCAAAAGATCATCGAGGCATGCAAACTAGCAACTTCGTCTTCAGAATTTGCTAAAGAAAAGGCAAGGCAGTTTGCAAATAAGAATAGATGTCTACGACAACTTTGTCCAGGTGACAAAGCTCTCGTTCTACTTCCTTCAAGGGAGAACAGACTTCTAATTGCATGGAAAGGTCCATATGCAATAGTCTCCAAAATTTCTGATGTCGACTATGTTGTCGATATTGATGGAAAGCATAAAACTTTCCACATAAATATGCTCACAGAATTTTATGAAAGACCTGACTATTTGCAGCCTATTTTCCATCCCAGGCTACGGAACGGACAATTCTCAAGTTCACAAGCAAAAGCTCGTGGTCAGTTAAAATTACTCATCTCCACAGTTATACAGGGATCGAGGAAAACTACTTTTTCACAGATGAGGAAACTCACTCATGAAAGAGGGACAACTTTATATCTATGTATCTTCCTTTTTTTTTCTCATGGTCAGTACTCATTTTTTCTATGAGGAAGGATGGGAAACTACTTTTTCTGATGTCAATCTTCCTCTTTCTATGGTCCCGCTTTATTCTACGGAATCTTGGAAAAACGTGACCGTTTCTCCAAATCTTTCCGCTGAGGCACATCGACAAGTTTCTTCGATGTTGCAAACATTTCAGGATGTTCTTACAGACATCCCGGGACACACACATGTCATAGAACATGACATTGTGCTAACTGATCACAATCCTATCAGAGTCAGACCATATCCAATACCTATCCATTTCCAGTCTCAAGTCGAAAAAGAGTTGGATGAAATGATACGTTTGGAAATCATTGAACCATCCACTTCAGCATACTCTTCGTCTATGGTTATTGTTCGAAAGAAGGATAATAACATTCGCATTTGCGTAGATTATCGCAAATTGAACCAAGTTACGAAGTTCGATGCTGAATGCTGTCACGCATAAACCTATGCCTTCATTAGAAGAGCTACTCAATAAACTTTCTAATTCTAGATTCTTTACCAAACTAGATTTGTCTAAAGGTTATTGGCAAGTCCCGCTAACTGAACGTGCCAAACCTTTTACAGCTTTTTCTACACCTAGGGGTTTATTCCAATGGAATTTCATGCCTTTTGGTCTTTTGAACGCCCCTGCTACATTCGTACGCATGATGCGGCGAATTCTCGCATATCGTACAGATGTCATCGCATACCTAGATGATATCTGTCTATTCAGTGATTCTTGGGAAGATCACTATTTGGGTTTATACGAATTACTGTCTACTCTTCGCGAGTATAACTTGACTGCAAAACCCTCTAAAGCCTTTATAGGATTTAGCGAGATTTCTTTCCTAGGTCATCGGGTTGGTCATGGTCTTTTAAAGACAGAGGACCACAATGTTTCAAAAATACTTAACATTTCGGTCCCTAAGACGAAGAAACAAGTAAGGAGTCTATTAGGTTTGATTCAATTCTACGGACGATTCATTCCGAATCTGTCCTCCATTATGGCACCTACCGCTTTCTACTTTATTGAAGAAAGGGTCGCCTAATCTGATCCGCTGGTCTAAAAGAATGTCAATCCTCCTCATTGGGACCAGGTTAAAGCCCCCTATTTTCATCTCCACCTATTCTTAAGTTACCTACTATTGAGAAGACTTTTGTTCTTCGAAGTGACGCCTCGTCAACAGGGATTGGGGCAGCACTAATGCAGGAGTATTCTGATACTTTGCATCCGGTGATGTATATCTCTAGGAAATTAAACGCTGCAGAAAAGAATTACTCGGTTTTAGACCGTGAGTTATTGGCTATGGTATGGTCTATTCTGAAGTTACAAAGATTTCTTCTAGGCGCACATTTCATTGTGGAAACCGACCAGAAAGCGCTTACTGCTATTCAGAGCAAAAAACTTGAAGAGCTCGAGGTCCACTCGTTATGCCATAGCTCTTCAACCATTTCATTTCTCGGTTCGAGCTATCCGTGGTTCGGATAATGTAATGGCAGACATTCTGTCCAGATTTCCACACGATTCCACATGATTCTTCTGTCATATATATATATTTCCTGATATACAGTCCAATGTTATAATGACATGTTAGTAGATTTTGTCTCACTTTTTTTTTTGAGGGAAATTTATAACATTGTACCATGTAATTATCTAAGAAGGCTTAGTTAGTGATATACGGGCCAAAAGATCACTCGGCCACATTTAAATAAATTATTTTCAGGATTGTATTAATGAATTTACCAGTTGTCTTTAAGATTTGTGTTATTGATATTTTTCGCAGCACACATCATTGAAGTCTGCGAGTTTATGTCCATTGTGGAACTTTGAGGATATCAAGTCCTGTCCTACATTGGGAGCGGATGATGTCCACATCTTCTTCTATTGAATGTTTTATGTCACCGAAGAGCAACACATGTATTACTTATTAATTACTGTTACTTTATATAATGTAATAATATAGTGCGGTATATTAGTAAATTACACCGCTATTTGCAACACATTGTATGATAACACATAATATATTTAATTTCATATATTGGTATGAGAATAATGTGATTGTCATTATGTTGTTGCCATCATTGTGGCGTGTGTTGGTGGCACCTTCCTGGAATATATCAGCGTATACTTAGATAAATTTTTTCTCTAAGGATCTGAGATATGATCTCAGTGTCGCTCCATGCGTTGAGCTAATTTGTTAGGTATATATCCACGCATCATACGTGCGTTAGGAGCCTAGATTTTTTCCGGCTCCAGGATTTAAAAAAAAAAATGTTTCATTTTTTTTCCAGGGAGGGTGCGGTAATGTTACGCACGGATCATTATTATTTTTCGTTTGTATAAACATTTTTTCTTATGTATGATCATTTTTTTGACTGAAGTGTGTATTATGTTTTCTATGGTCAAAGGGACATAATCCGAGTTATCGAGACTACAATTTTTTAGGAGTTGCCTTCTCTTGTATAGAGACACGTTCGGTCTATAATTTCTTGAACGAAGCGTGACCACATCTCCTTATTTGGTAGTATCAGTCAACTATGGTAGATGTCTGAAACCTTTCTTAACGCTTCTTTTCATGACCATAAAAGGCGCGACTGTGTAAGACTTTTATCTCGAATGTTCTTCGAATCGTCTTATTGTGAACGGCAACTCAGAGATTGTCGTTCTGCGCATGTCAAAAACCGGGAGTTTTCGTTCTGTGTGTGTTCCGCCCAGTTGGGGGAGTTTAGAAATGGTTTAAGAAGCGAGCAAGACGCAACTGCGTCTTGCGTCTTGTGATTCTCTGAGGGAAATACAGTGTCTTAGTGAGTTAGTTAGCTAACTAGACTATTTCCCAGTATTATGCAGCCTGCCTGGAGGCATATGTTCATGGTTGATTTTCCGAAATAAGGTAATTCCTCTTGTATCGAACTTTATGCTATCGTCTAGAGGTTCGTCATTTTGTCGCCTATTTGCTCGCCTGTGTGATGCAAAATGGAGAGGTACTTTGACTAGGATTAAGTCACCGGTATCTGTATACCTGAACTAGTTAAATATATATGGGTCGCTCTAGACCAACAAGACTGTTGTGTGTGTTCCAGGATTCGTTATATCAGAGATCACGTCCAAGTCAGATGGTTAGACTTAGGAACATTATAAAGGTCGAGCTGACCTGTAGCCCATGTATGCTATTCACGTGCAGACAGTGAACGGACTTATTGTATACAACTGATCTGCTAGCATCAGAATGGGAGCATTTATTATTGTTTATGAACATTGAAGATCTGTAGCTGACACTGTTGCAGAAGTTATAGAAATTATTATTATTTATACAGCTTCACGAACTAGCACTCGATGATTGATGAATTTCTGAATCTATTGAACTGTGATGTCTTATGACGCATATATACAACAGCTATCATTGCTGACTACAGAAATTGTTTTCAATGTGCCATATCATCTTGCTGAACTCGTTAACCATGTTGATGTCATAAGTATCATGACTGTTTTGTGGCGTGCAATAAATGAAAGAAACTTATACAACGAAGTTACCCTTTCTATGACTCTACACGTCATGTTGCCTGTGTGATAACCCATTGAACTGTTCCACTACCACATACACAGCAACATCCTAAATCAGAGAAGACACCTACATCTTACACTTTAACACCAGGTGTCGATAAGGGTGGCAAGTTACCACTTCAGCACAAATCCACCCTTATCAACGTGCTCAGTAAAAGCAGCATTGTTTTTGCTTATCTGAATATCTTGTGAAGACTCCCTGGAGATAGAAGCGTTTTGTTTCTTCTATTTACATCTCTGCCAAGAGTAATCTTGTGCGAAGGTAGACACCTTTGAAGCCCATATTAGATACTCTTGAGTTTGGCCACTGTTGGACCACTACTGCAAAGCAGGGGAGGCAATACCGTCACATATATATTAAACTTTTGTTCTTTTTAAGTACTGTTTGATTAATTTATGCAGTTCCCTAGGTCTGTCCATTCTTAACACATTAACTACCGAATTAAAAAACACACTGTGGCCGAATTAAATTTTTTTCCCATTTTCATCCTGTAGGTGTTTGCACAAAGTAAGCTGTAGTTTTCGTAATTGTTTACAGATTTGTATGAATTACATGTCATTTTAAAGATAAATGAATGTACTATTACAATAAACATTGGTTGCAACTCTAATAGAGGTTGTTGCTATTTAACGGCCCTCCGATGGCCGTGGACTTGCAATATTTTCACAATTATAACTGCTTGCGCCCCATCTCTATCAAAATCACAATTTCAATCAATGTGCACACCGTTTTCACTCTTGTCCTCGTCGCTAGATCTTTCAGTCAATTGTTGAAACATGTTTCTATCTTATTCAGCCGTTAGACGAGATGTACACGCATTTTTTGTAGTCCTAGCACTAGTTGCCACGGTAAACAGTTTTACACGATTTGGTAACTAACCCAAAACGCTGAAAAATATGAACATAATATCAATTTTTCAGTGTTCTACAACAACCATGCTTTGGGAATTTGTTTTCCGGTGGCAACTTAAAATCTTGAACCAGATCAGAGAGTGTTTCAGTACATTTTTCATTCGTTTTATTACTAAAATTAGATTGGCGCCCTGAGCGGCTTGCGGTCCAAATGTGATTATGTTGTGAGCCGCTGACAGCGGCTTGCGGTAGTTAATGAGTTAATACCTCTTCTGTATTTATAGGTAAATTTGAAGCCTGCAAATAATATAATATTAAGATTCTCATTTGTTCATACCTTTTACATTTTAACAAGAAATATTCTATATTATTGTCTTGAAGACATTCTGCAAAGTAAGGTTCTTCTATTCTGAAATAGACTTTCCCCAGCTGTAGTCCGAGAAGTTTCTCATTACTGAGAATTTTAAATTCCCTAGATATATGACATTTTCTTGTTGGAGCTTTGAACATCTTATATGCCAGTCTTCCTTTCAGATTTTTATATAACTCTGTTTTCCATTTATCTGTTATTATCTGTTTTTCATTCATCTTTTATTATTTCTTTAATTAAACTTTTAATCTCTGATTTACTCATCCTTACATTTATTAGATTTTTATCAGATCTACCTTTCTTTGTTTCTTTATTTGCCTTTTCGTTTCTCTCTATGCCAACATGTGAATATCTAAGCTATTAAGATTGAACATCCTCTAGAATATAAGTATGTAGTAGCCTGACATGGAAAGACCTTGAGTTGATGACACAAGACAAGAGGATTTGTCATATGCTCCTTGGGGAGCTGAATGGTAATGATGATTAGTGTTAGTGAAGATTTGTTTGATTAGTGTTAGTGAAGATTTGTTTGATTAGTGTTAGTGAAGATTTGTTTGATTAGTGTTAGTGAAGATTTGTTTGATTAGTGTTAGTGAAGATTTGTTTGATTAGTGTTAGTGAAGATTTGTTTGATTAGTGTTAGTGAAGATTTGTTTGATTAGTGTTAGTGAAGATTTGTTTGATTAGTTTTATTGAAGATTTGTTTGATTAGTGTTAGTGAAGATTTGTTTGATTAATGTTAGTGAAGATTTGTTTGATTAGTGTTAGTGAAGATTTGTTTGATTAGTGTTAGTGAAGATTTGTTTGATTAGTGTTAGTGAAGATTTGTTTGATTAGTGTTAGTGAAGATTTGTTTGATTAGTGTTAGTGAAGATTTGTTTGATTAGTGTTTGAAGATTTGTTTGATTAGTGTTAGTGAAGATTTGTTTGATTAGTGTTAGTGAAGATTTGTTTGATTAGTGTTAGTGAAGATTTGTTTGATTAGTGTTAGTGAAGATTTGTTTCATTAGTGTTAGTGAAGATTTGTTTGATTAGTGTTAGTGAAGATTTGTTTGATTAGTGTTAGTGAAGATTTGTTTGATTTAGTGTGTGAGCTGTTTATTAACAAGAAATATAACATAAATATCAGTACAGATGGTACTTTTATATCACAAAAGTGTGCACGGAGGTATATCTGCAATCATTCTTATATGACCACCAGCTATGCACAATACTATAATTTACACATATGGAAGTAAACCTCAGTCTATGAGGTTAATTACACCCTCATTGACTCTAGACATCATCCACACACTTCCAGGAATTCCCCCTGTGGTGAAACTTGTTGAAAACCCAGGATTGCACACTAAGCTTGGAGGAGTCTCTTGAACTCCAGATGTAATTCTTTGGCTTTGACCTGGTTGACTGCATGCAGGATGATCTCACTATAGGCCCAGTCATAGGCAGTGGGAGCTAAGAAGTGGCTCTATGCAGGATGTGACAATTCCATGGGAGAGCCCAAAACCAGAGTACAGTATTTTAGCTCTGCATAGTTGGAGAGCCCCTTTGATGGCAAGGAATGCACAGTATGCCATGCACTTCTTACTGCTAGCTTGGGACTAGACGTGATGATCCTTTAAATGCTAGCCAAGCTGGAGAATCTGGAGCTTGTGACTTCAACTCAACACGTTTCAGAATGGCAGAAAAGTCACGGAAAAAGCCTAGATCTACAGTGTAGATAATACCAAGGAGTCTTCAACTTGGTATTGGCTGCAAAAGAGCAAGAAAATCAACAGCCCTAGTTAAACAACAATAAAAACATTTCACAAAGTCAGGATGATGGCATACACATGAAGTCTGGGCAAACACTGGTTAAACAGTTGTAAATGATTGACTGTCACAAAATAATTATTGATTGAATATTTAATTTAATTAATCTGTACTTTGTGGCTTAATTAATAACTTGGTTCTTAAAACTGTAAACAATAAAAATTTAGGTAAAAGTTCTCTTCAGACTAGTAAAATATACAGTGCGAACTGGCAACTTCAACACCTAGCACTCTAAAAGGTGTTACTAAGAATCATTTTCAGTGACCACCATAATTTACTAGTCTAAAGAGAACTTTTGCCAAAACTTACTCAGACTTTAAAATTCTTTCATCAAACAAACAATGTAAAAAAAAAAAAGAAAAATAAAGAAAACAAAGGAAATAAAATCTGCACAGAACAACAGCAATAACTTAAAAAAAAACAAAAACAAATTTGAAGTCTGCAAACAGAATCAGAACCTGAAGTTAAAAATTTAGTCAACAACAACAAAATGGTGCATTCATTGCGTATTGCAAAACATTAAACTAAATAACTTTGCTGCATTTATGAAGAAAAATGAGCTTGTTATACAAAGCAACTAATATGAGGTTGTGAATGGAACTGGCAACGTCATCATGTAAAACAACTTGCCACAGAAACCCCTGCTACAAGTGCATGTAAATGGTTGGTGCAAGCTTCTAGCAAGGGGACCAGCTGTAGTGGTGGTGGTTCCATTCTCTGTGAGGAGAGCAATGTAAAACAATGATGATATAAGGAAACACAGCTGTGACTAAGAATTTAACACAAAAGAAGAAAAAAGATAAACGGTCACTGTCTTGAGAAATATATTTATTTCTGTTAGGTTATATACAACACTGTTACATATCTCTTTATGGAATAAATAAATAAACATATCAAACATAGGCATTATCAGAAGTGTGGACCACTAGTTTTTTTTGCAGTATCACGATATTTATACGCAACATTGTGTGATGCTCAGATATGTGTATAAAGAACAAGTAAACTATAATTATCCGAACATTATCTCCTGAACCATTGCTGCCAAAAAAATATTATTACAATATCTACATTAGTGCACAAATTGTTATGCTGAAGTATTACTTCTTCCATTTCATGCATTCTTTTCCGGTTATTTATCGAAGATGTGTGCAGTATTGCACAGAAAAAGTCTTCACTCATGTGGAGGTCTTCACTGCCTTAGAAACTGCTATGGCATGGTGTGAATGACAGTCCAAATGCACACTTCTACAGAGATACTGCTATAAAGAGGATGAGAGACCTTGCTGCGAAAAAAGACAATCTCGCACAGTTAAATGAAAAATTGCAGATTATTACATATTTTAACAAAATCAACTTTCTCAAGATTAATTATAATTTTATTCCTGTGCAATTACTTGTGTTCGTTTATTTCTGTATATGTTAAAAAAGTGTGATTTATTATTTAAATCATGTAAAACAATAAGGTAAGCTCAAAATAAATATAATATTATATTAATACACTGTTTCTTCAAAAAATTTTGGTTATTATTTTCAAACCATTTCCTAAATCAGTTATTTTTAAAAATAATACTTCATATTTCAAAATACAGGAGTAATGACCTTGCATACAACAATATAATTGTAGGCCTATTTACACTTTGTTTCATATAAACTAGATATTATGTATGTCCAATTATCCTAATTTTTTGATTAACCGAACCAGCCTCGAGCCCAATTAGTTCGGATAATCGACGCTCTAATATATTTATACTTTATGTATTAAATGTTACACTTGTAAAGTAACCTCGCGTACAACAATTTAATTGTAGGCCTATTTACACTTTGTTTCATATAAACTAGATATTCTCATGTATGTCTGATTATCCTAATTATTTGATTAACCGAACCAGCCTCGGGCCCAATTAGTTTGGATAATCAACACTCTAATGTAGTTATACTTTATGTATTAAATGTTACACTTGTAAAGAATATATATATATATATATATATATATATATATATATATATATATATATATATATATATATATACAGATATCGGTACCAGTATTGCTAATTTTCAAAAGGAATTAATGCAATATGTAAAAGAAAACAATTCCTAAATATCCCAACTAACATAATTACCGATGTATGTTATGTCGGTCGGTCTCACTCAAAATAGTAACTTGCGCCAGAAAAAAAAGTGCGCAACGCATGGTGTGCAACTTGCACGACGTGGGTGTTTTATAAAACAAATACTTTGTTTTTTTTATTTTTATTTTTTTATTCTTTCACGAAATTATTAGCGCTCGACAAAGTTAAAGTGCGTAAAAATTGGTGTGCATGAGCCCTCACCCGATGTACAAATCATGAAAACTTGAAAGTTTTTTTTAAAACCACTTATTATCAGGGAACACTCTTTGAAAACAATCCACGCACTTTCACACGAAATGTTGTCATCAAAGAACTTTTAAACTGAATCTAAAATAACATAATTCTCGCCGTGTGTATGTTGGTCACAGCTGAGGAATGCAACCGTGTTGAAAATTGTATTGTTTCCATTATATACACTCTCCCGCTTTTGTCTTTGTTTTTAAAAAACATATTTAGGTTTACTACCTCCTGACAATTTTATCATCAGTTTTATGCATGGAGGCATATCTGGAGTCATCTTATATCTTCTTCTTCCTTCCTCGTTCATCCTGAAAAGGACGTTGGTTGCGTTGTGTCTGTTTACGCTGGAGCTGTGATATCTGCACCTTTCGGTCGACACATCCGACTTCAGCACGGCATTTTTTGGGACCGGGTTTGCCTTCCCTCTGCGATCCCTACTCGCTCAGCCAGACTGCACTGCTGCAACCTGTTTCTAGGACCACCACGTGGAGGTGGAGTAGGGTCTTGATCAGCTCTGGTTCACTGATCCTGATGCAAGCAGTCAAGCTATGGGTCGCTGACTGCATTCTCTATTGCTGCATGTCATCTTTATATGACCACCAGCTATGCACAATGCTACAATATCGATGTGGAAGTGAACTTCTGTCTGTGAGGCTAATTACATCCTCAACTGACACTTAAAATCATCCACACACTTCCAGGGATTCCCCCCGTGGTGAAACTTGTTGAGCACTGCACACTAAGCCTGGATAAGTCACTTGAGCCCCAGACATAACTCTTTGGCTTTGACCTGGCTGACTGCATGCAGGAGGATCTCACTATGGACCCAGTGGTAGGCTGGGGGAAGCTGAGAAGTAGCCCTATGCAGGACGTGACAATTCCTTGAGAGAACCCATAACCAGAGCACAGTATTTTAGCTTTACATAGTTGGTGGCAGGGAATGCACAGTATGCCACATACCTCTTACTCATAGCTTGGAATCAGATACGACGATCCTTCAAATGCAAGCCAAGCTGCAGAAACTGGATCTCATGACTTCAACTATGCAAATTTCGGAATGGCAGAAAAGTCATAGGAAAAGCCTACATCTACAGTATAGATAATACCAAGGAGTCTTCAACTTGGTATTGGCTGCAAAAGAGCGAGAAGCTCAGCAGCCCTAGTTAAACAACAACAACAAATCATTAGACTTAAACCGTTTTTCAAATATTTATTTTAACTTTTATATAAAACATAAACAATTTTATCATTAGTCTTAATTGTTTTTCAAAGATTAATTTTACTGTCATACACCTCATCGCCATATGCATATATCATTACGATGAAGGGCGAGAGCCCAAATGATGCTGGAACTATAACAACAACATATACCACATCTGCAATTTTAATATAGGCATTTGTCACAGTTCATCAGAAAATAAAATTAGTTTTGTGTATAAAAAATGTAAACACAGAAGTCAAAAAGTCTTTTTAAAGATTTTTTTAAAAATATGCTAGTATCTCGACACTTTTATCATCCAGTCCAGCATGTTTGTTCTTCAAAAATAATGTAGGGTTTTATCTACCTCATAATAGTGCTAACGTACATAATTTTATTTTTCAAAGACATAATTTGTTTTTAACGTATCACATGAAGCGTAAGCATACAGTACTGGACATTTTTCTTCAGATAGCTTTTCCGATTCTGAGACTGCTGATGATGTATACTGATCATTTTCTAGTTTTTGTGCATTCTGTTTTTATCTTTTCTGTGTACTGTATTCTTTCCCATGAAGTTTCTGGAGAGGGGTCTCTGATGAGACAAAGAAAGAACAAAACTAATGCTCCCTCAAGCATGTATTAAAAGGTGACCAATATGAGATTGTGCTTGGGACTGGAAACCTCATCATGTAAAACAAAGTGTTTCATAAACCAAAGCTGCAAAAGTTTGTGTGTTTGTGTAGGCGTCCTCAATGGAGCCATTTGAAAGGTTGGCTCAATGTTCCACAAGGAGTGAAAAGGGAGAAGACTGATTGATACTGTATTCTTCTTTCTTTCTGTTTTTCTCACAATACATTTTGGCAGAATTAAATCCATGTGTTTCATAACAACTCATACTTTCCCCTCTTAACAGATATAGTTTTTGTTAGCTAATCAGTTTCAAGGTGTCATGTGTTCAGAAAGTTTTCAGTAATTATAAGGCATGGAAAGGAAAGTGTTACATACTTTCTCTGCTTGTTGAATTATCCGTATTTTTTTGTCAGGCACATATAGGGTCATTTTTACCATATCATACATGCCACACTTAAAGGTTTACCCATAATCTGTACGGGGTGTTTGCGTTTTCAGATGTGTACGGGCCGTACACGGGTCTGTACGGGTTTTTTCGCCTAATTATTAAATATACATATAAATCTTGTGCCACTACACAATTTGCGTCATGAGATTCGGCGAGATTTTAAGCCAAGTGGATAAAAAAAAAAATAACCAATGAAAATCAAGCTGCCTATTTTTCAATTGCCGCGGGATGTGCGTGGCGTGTTCATTCACAATTTTTCGCTAAAGCTAGCGCGAGGTTACTGATTATTTGAACGATTACGCAGCACTGAAATCTTTTTTTGAGTCGAGCCTATTGTTTAGGATTAATTTCCAGTTTAGTATTGGTAAGAAATTCATTTTAAAAAAAAATATTACAATAACATTGTTTAGATGAAGTTAGATTTAACTGTCAGATAACTTAGGCCTATGCTTTCTTTTCCCCTAAGGTTTAGCATAATTGATTATTTACGGCTGGTAAAAAAAAAAAGGCTGATACCACTACATATTATTTGATTTCACTAAAACTTGTAGAAAGTGCGTAAGAAATGTAAATTTGAAAAATAATACAATAGCCTACAAATTATGGGTAGCCTAATAACGTAATGACGGTCGCCGAATGCTCCGCATGTATTTTCGTACCATTTAGAGTTATAATTAGGGTTACAGCTAGGGTTAACCCTAAATCTAAATGGTACGAAAATACACGCGGAGCATTCGGCGAACGTCATTCCGATATTACCAAATTATGAAACTGAAAAGAAAAAAAAACCATTATAGCGTGGAAAATTTACATCTTAACTCGATCAGAGAAAAGTTTATTTGGAGTTAGCCTACTTCTCTTCTTAGTTTTTAATTTCGTTTCTTTAAAAAACAATGTTATTTTGCCTTTGGTGGTCATCATTACGGTCATTCAATGATTTATAATTATCAAATAATTAATTAGCCTACTACCACTGTTTGATTGACACTAAAAATTTGTATGGGAAGGTCTATTTAAAACTACCAGTTTGGGCTTTAAAACGGCTATTCCAATTTTTGAAGTTCGGTAGAAAATATACAGGCTAATATTACGCCAGCGCTAGTTTACATTTTTCATTACCAGCTTTAGCAAAAAATTTATTAGATTTTAAATTTAAGATTCCTAACCCATAATGCTTATTACTGGTCTCTTTAGGCCTGTACTTTTATAAGGCACTATAGAAAACACAGCAACTGTTCTTCATTTCAACCATAAATTGTATTAATTTTTTTCCAAGATTCTATTTCATTATATAATATTAAAATTACAAATAATTATATTTTTCAAATTGATTATTAATATTTGTATTTACTTTTTCACATTAATATTTTTTTTTTCTGTCTAGCAGGAAATATTCTAACTCTTGTTGTTTAGGTTTTAAAGCAAGTGAAGACATGCTTAAAAAGGCAAAGGCCGCATGTCACTATGATGGTGCAGAACCATCTAATTGAATATACTTTTACATGAATAAACTCTTTTGTTACGTTTTTCAGTCTTTGTACAGGTTTTGCGGGTCTTTGTACAGGTTTTGCGGGTCTTTGTACAGGTTTTTTTAATTTTTTGTACAGGTTTTTCATCTCTGAGGTGTGGCATGTATGCCATATCAATTTGTGGTTCTATGGCAATTATTCAAATAACACTTCCAAACTAGACAACACAAGCCTAAATTAAATTTCACGGTCCCATAAAATAAATTATGAAACATCAAGACTACATATGTGTTTTATTTAAAGATACTGCAGGCAGCTGCTGTCATGAACACATCTTGCACATCTTGTCAAAGTCTGTGACAAATGTAGACAACTGCCCCAAGCCAACCATCAAAACAGGCCTGCAATTATAAGGAAATTATGGTAAATTGTAAGAAAGAAATAATAACAACACTGTTATCTTAAATCTTACTATATAGTTTTATCAGTATGTCCACTAACGCTGTTTGAAGGAAGCTTTCAGTAAAATTCAAATCCAAGCAAGCGTTAATATAAAACATAATATATAGACCAATGTAACTTCATTAAACTCTTAAAGCATAGAAAAAATTAATTAAATCCCATATTATTTACCGATTACGAATTCGCGAGAAAAATGAACTAAAGCTAGATAAAAAAATTACTAAAAATTCTCCATAAGACACTTTTTTTTTTCTTGCTAATTACCTTTCCCCCCCAGAAAAATTAAATGATCCAATCACCCCCTAAACTCCCATCTACGACTGATAAATTAATACCCATCCTGATAAGAGCAGTGGTCGAAGTTCTAGAATGGTAAAAAAAAATCTGAGCACAAAACTAGTAAAAAGAAATAAAAAGCAAGCCCCCCAAAAAAAAAATTGCCCCCCCCAAGATATGTTAATTAAAAAATCAAAAATACCTATTAAATAGTTGCAAATACATAAAAAGCCATTGAAAATTAAAAAAAAATATAAAAAAAAAAAAAAAACAAAAGTAAAAAAAAAAAAAAAGAACCCAAATAAAAAACATTAACATAAATATTTGATAGATAAACCCCACTGTAGACTAAAAGGACCACTGTGGATAAAACAAAAATTACAAACCATAAAAAAACACACCCACTCAAGACACAATCGTTGGATAGGGGAACACTCCCCTAAACCAAAATTCATGGAAGACAGGCCACGCTTCAAACCAGAGGAGGAAAATAAAAACAACAATCAAAAAAAATTAAACCCTAAACAACAGAACCCTTAAAGACGTATTCATCAATATTGCAAAAACCTGATAAAAACCATCTGTAGGATCCAAGCTTCTTAATGGTAACAAAACACACATAAGAATCAATAACACCCAAACAAAAAAAATAAAAACCCCAAACCAACAACAGACAAAACCAAAAATAAGGTGAATCGTAGTTCCGTCTGGTAGCAAGTGACAGTTTACAGTCTCTCCATTACCCCTCCACGATTCCTCACAGTTATATGTTCTCTATGTCCCAGTCTTTTACTCAATTTCTCTTTGTTCTCCTCATACTCCCCTCATCCCCTCTTTCTCACGTGCAAACTCAACTCCTACCATGTAAGACAAAACCCCGGAGGGAGATGACATCGCAACAAAAACAATACGAATCAACGATCAAAAAAAAACAAAACGACATCTGCCAAGAACGACTGTGTTACCTTTTCATTATGTCTTTGTCTAATATTTATTAATTGGACTTACCCAGATGCCTACTCTGACGAACTGTTCTACACCAGATACTGGTGGTATCACAAATCACAAAGGTTTTTCCATAATACAAGACCTTATAATCATAGTACAGGTGGACAAAGGAGTGCGTCAGTCATTATGTGTTTCAAGCAATGTTTACATGGGGCTTTTTTGCACTCCAATAGTAGAATAATGGTAAAATGGACTTCCACATTAGCCAAGCACAGCACAAGCACTCAGTAATCGGCCATGCGCATACATATACTATAGCTAGACCTAGACCGATCACTGACATGTAGTCAAAGCACGGTCATCTTGTTAAACAATATAATAGCTATATATATTCAGAAGACCTACATCTAAAAACCTAATATCCTCGATACAAGCAACGATTGCTTTTCGGGAAGAGGCAGGTCACACAAGAGATTTTATCAGAAGGATTCTTATTTTTTTTTTTTTTTAGTAATAGAAGCCAGTATTAATTTTATTTTTTTTTTCCAATAACTAAAAAAGCGAGCAATCCAGGTCACACACAAAAATGATGAATTATAAAATCTCCAGCTATAGCAGAAGAGAACAAGTTGGTAAATCTTTCAGAGACTATCGTTTAGTCACTAAGCCATCAACAGATTGGAATACCACCTTTTTCAACAATCTAAAATATGGGCATACCCTAGATCCTCATGACAGTGGCAAACTCTTTGAAAGTCCCTCCCTCTCAGCTACATTTTTTGTTCCCATAAGATGGCTTTTTCCACACGTGAACAAACTG
Source organism: Oreohelix idahoensis (assembly GCA_024509875.1). Taxonomy (NCBI): domain Eukaryota; kingdom Metazoa; phylum Mollusca; class Gastropoda; order Stylommatophora; family Oreohelicidae; genus Oreohelix; species Oreohelix idahoensis. The sequence goes on along the minus strand of JAMPIV010006567.1, from coordinate 214,539 downwards.
TCACAGACTAACTCGCACAATCACTAACTAAAATGCAACTGTCCTGTCAACAGTAATCAGTTTTCTGGAAGAACATAACAGCATGGAGATGAGGAAATAGTGCTGGTCAAGCTAAGAGTAGAAGAGTGCATTCATACAACAAAACTCATTTTGGGATTTTCGTTGCATGTCTGTAGATTTTTTGGGTCCAGTGGAGAAGACAGATAGGACCCTAGCATTATCTAAGAGTTAGCCAACAGAATAATCAGTGCTTCTAGGAATTTCAGATGAAAGGACAGTAAAAGATGAAGAGGGACCAGGAATGACATAATATTGAAGGATCAGAAGATTGTCGAAACTGGCGACGTATTTTATTTTCCCTCTTCTTATTCACTATTGTCATATAATTTTTTATTTATTAATTTAATCATTTCCATGATTTATTTTTATTTTATTTTTTTTATTTCAGACAACCGAGGAATTATTTTACTTTTTAGCGGTCTTCAGCGGCAACACTGACTAAGGCGACATACGTTCTTCAGTAATGAACCGAATATGTTCGGTCGAAATAGTATTTATTGGCCCTCATAGGAAACATTATATTAGCAGAAATATATTGCTCACAATGGCAATAGACAACAAGCCTGTATATTCTAACTTTGTTACATACGAGGTTCAAAAAGGCTAATGCACAAAAAAGGGCAAACATCAACAATCAGTAAATATCCGACAATGGTGGCTACGGAGCCTAATGGCTTCGAACGATAGTTCATAAGGCAGTATTGGAATTCCCTTTCCCAGCCAACATAGTTTTGATTACTCCATTGTAGAGTTGAATATGAAACCTACTACTGACAAATCACATATGAAACTACAAGAAAAATGCAACAACTAAACTACGTCTGCCATATTCCCTATTCCTTCCTTGGATCAAGATGAATAAAAACTTATCTCACAGGTCCCCAAATGCATACCAACGAAAGTATCTGCGAGTACGTGACTATCCATATGATTGTTCCCCCCCTGGACTATGTTAATACCGCACAACTTTTTTCCCCTTCACTTTTCCGATCCTCACTTTTCCTTAGCATATTCTTTTTCCCTTAACACAACAAATTACTTTTTATGACAGACTATTCCACGATTTCCAGGACCCCTGGGGCGCCAGACAACCACTGAAGGGATCAACCACGATTTTATTATTTTTTTTTTTTTCAACATTTATTAGATTTATTTCTAGGCATCAAGAAAGACAATAATAAGCAAAGACACAGGAGCACATTCCCCCTACGCTGATGAAAGTCATTTGGGACATGCCAATTATGCAGAAGAAATCCGGTTACGTGTGCACAAAAAAAATCACTATCACAAAAAAATGCACATTAACACTCACCCCCGTCAAGAAGAGCGAAACATTATCTCATGCCCGAAATCACCTTTGAGTTTGACCTTCACTAGATGACAACAGAATTATCATAGCCGTCGCCTTAGATATGTACAAAGAAATTACAATACCTGTCGAATGACAACTCATGTCCAAACGTCCCTGTAACACAATCTAACACTTATTAGAGACATCAACAATATACATAAATTCTAGTCATTTGATTTGTAGTTGCCATCCATATGGGATTTTCTGATAGCTACTAGACATAGCTAGAACAAAATCAATTAGCTACATAATAACTTCTCCCAACAACGCGAGATAAATCGCAGTAAAATGAATTTAAAAATTAATATATATCCGTTGATGTCAACATCATAATTTGCGCGGAGTTTCAAAGAAGAAACCTCTAAGGCTAATGACTGGGACACCTTAAAAGCTCTGGACTTCAAAAAAAAATACCTATGTGATAGAGGTAATGTAAGATATGCAAGACTCATTATGCACGCTAAGCAGGCTACAAGTTAACCACCAACCCGACATCAGATCACTTACGAACAGTACTGTCGCATCTAGAAGCTGAACTCGATGAATTCATTGTTGTGGGGTAGGTTTTGGATAGTCCAACTACTAGGGTCAACTAACACTCGATTAACCGTTTGTGTGGGGGGGGTCCCACATGTCACGTGTGACATTATCAGAAGAAGATACAAAATAAACGGGGCGGACGGCTAGTCCGCTTTCTTATTGTAAAAACTTCAGAGCTTTTTGGTCGTCACGAATTGGGTATGGCCTGAACATACTAACTTCAAACTTTTCAAGAACACAGCTACGATAACAAACATATGTAAAACTCCCAACGTCCCGGACAGTTGCTAGAGAAAGAGCCTGCTAACATAACCCAACTGTTGAATCTCCATATTGTCATTCTAATTCCTTACATACTTCTCAAATGTACGTTGGAATGCGAATTGGGGGTTGGGGTGGGTCACACCACGGACTTTTTCTGATCCTCGGACTCTTTCACTTTTTTTACTTCAGGCGATTGAGAATTCCATGTGACAATAACGTTTGTTTTAAACATTAAAAATAAAAAAAAAAAAAAAAAACGCATTAAAAAATTAACCGAACGAACGTCTTTCCCCAGCCCCCCAACCCCACTTAGACCGCCATACATCTCTCATATACACCTAATTTTTTTAAACATATATCATGATCATCGATAACAGAGGTGTTCTCTGTAGCCTGTTGCTTCTCTACCCGTGTTACTGAAACAGGTATTGGTAATTGCTATAACAGTGCAGAATGAGTGTTATACGTCCACCGAAACCTATACCACTACCTTCCACACTATCCTCACGGCTATCCATTCGCTCCATTAACAAAAATTGCAACAAACAACCGACTAAGCACGTAATTTACAAACATAAAAAATCTCAGAGGCATTTTCATCTAATTACTTTTTTTCTAAATTGTTCACTTTTTCGAATTCGCTTCAATATACTAGGGCATTCTACTTCCTCCGTATATCTTTTGATTGTGAATTTTTATTTCTATTTTGAAGATTTTGGGTGGCTTCTCATCCCTCTCGCTCTTCCCTCTTTCCCTATACTTTTTCTTCTTCCCTCTTATCCCAAATCTCGGTTTCTCCCTTCTAAAAATTCAGTGTTTGTATGTGAAACCTTATAGAGAGTATTTTAACCTTTCCAAAGAATCCTTAATTCTATGGGTGTTGGTAAAATTCCTCTCTCTCTATACGTGTTCTTTGACTTCTATCTATCTAGAATGTTCCGGCTGTTCACGTCGGCGGACGTAATTCGCGGCTATTCGGCTCAATCCCTTCGGCTCTATAGTCTTAGGATGATCTTTGTTAGATATCGATTCCCACCATCTGGTGTTAAATCTACTACTAACTTCTGACTATTGTCTTTCTAACTCCCTAAGAAGTCTGTAAACTAGATTCCCCTGTAAAATGTTTCCCTGCCTATATTATCTTATTTCCCTTTCGTAAAATTCTTTTCCTTCTTTTCTCATTCTAAATCTCTTTATCTTCTTAAATTTTCTATGAAGGCAATACTGCTAATACTGCCCTAAGAGAAGAGATTCCTAAATTTCTGCTTCGTAATTCCTTTCTCTTCCCTAATTCTCCGAAAATCCTTGTTGGGTTGTCCAATAAAACAAAAAACACCAAGCATCAAAAGAACACGTCATATCACACAAAATCATCAGAGAAGCAAAGTCCATCAACAGTAAGCACAGCAACCAAGAGAACTGCTCAAAACTTATATTAGGCATTGCAAGTTATCTAACACATGACAATAAAATTTGTCGGGATTAAACCCCAATTGAGGGTCATAGATGGACAATGCACTGAGCGAACATAACATCGATTCAACGAACACCATGCAATAGCTCCTGTCATTGGTAACCATAACATACGCAACAACATCGTAAGTTAATTTGTACATCGAAAGGCTAGCATAGAGATATAGATAGCTTGCCCAGATAGAAAAAGGACTGCGCAAATATATAAGCTTAGTGAAGCTAATGATCTCTTAGTGACGAAGAAGAGATTACATTGATGAGTATATGGTATTGACAAGAATCTCGCAACTTGCTCGCTATTGCAGCTTAAGCACTCTCTGTCAGACTCACTCAGATATTAATGAATTGGTTTGTGCCCACTCCCTTCCGAATGTGGACCCCTTGAAACCATCACAATCAACCTCCTAAATGCTATGGACTCGCCTTAGGTGAACGCGAAAGAGGAGGTGTGACCAAAACTGTGCTGTAAGCTGAGATGTCAAAGAATGAACCAACATTGTGTGTTTCACAGTTACGTAATGAAATGCCACCGAACCGTAAAGCAAGAGGTGGTAAATCAATCTTGTTGCTGTCCTTGGCCCTAACAAGACGCGCACCACCTGTTAAAGGCATGATTGGCCCGACTTTACGTTGCTTGTTACGGTTTGTGGTTATGGGGTGATCAAAGAAGAAGTAGACTGCTAGATTGGTTGCGTTTTTGTTTAACCTAGGGCTTGCTGAGGCTGCGCACTCTTTTTTGCATTCAATACCGTGATAGTTAGAAGACCCTTCCTTGTGGCTGCGAATAATCTACATTGTATTATGCTAGGTTTCCTGTTGGCATTATTTTCTCTGTATCTGTTCTGCCTATTCCTGAAAGTGCCGAGTTTGAAGACATGAGCTCTAGTATTCTCCATCTATGGCCTGCATTTAAAGGAATCGTCACATCTTATTGTCCAAGCTAGTAGTAGAGAAGATTGTTTGTGGGCATACTTGTTTCATTACTCACGCATCCTAAAGGGGGAGCTTCGTCGCCAATTAATGCAAAAGCTAAAATACTGTTCTCTGGTTCTGGACGTCTCCACAAGTAATTGACACTTCGTGCATCCTGTACTACATCCATTTCTGATCTTCTAGTGGTACTGTGTACATAACAGAGAAGAATTTACTTTTAAAAATGAAGTCTGGGCTTGGGTAAAGAAGGTGTTCAGATATGTACACAAGGCATTAAACTCTTCCTCATGCTCCCAAAGGATGATTGGAGAAAAAGATAAACACCTACAAGTAAGAGCAAGAAATAATAATGCATTTACTGATAAACCTTGCAAATAAGCAAGGACATATAGCATTTATTAAAGTACTTTATATTCAGAGAAAGAGTTTAAAAAAAAACCAAAAAACTTACAGTACCTTGAAATACAAATAAGAAAAAAGCATGTAAGACTTTTACTCAAATGTCAGGTCAGTCCTAATGTATGGCTCTGAAACATGGAGAACAGCACAAACAACAACCAAAGAGCTACAGGCTTTCATAAATGGATGCTTGCGTAGAACAGAAGGATTAAAATGGTATGACAAGGTTACCAATGTGGAACTGATGACAAGAACCAGCTCACAAGTGCTAGTGGAACAGAAGATGAGAAAAGAAGCTGGTGATGGATAGGAAACACACTGAGGAAACCTATGGATAGCATTACAAAGCAGTCCTTGTTCTGGAACCTCCAAGGTAAGAGAGGCAGAGGTAGACCAAGAAACACATGGAGAAGAGAACTGGAGACAGAAGTGAAAATAATGAGGAAAAAATGGAAAGCACTTGAGCTGATGGCACGTTACAGGAGGACTTGGCATGTGTTTGTTGAAGACCTTTGCTCCTTGGGGAGCTAAAGGTTATTGACTGATATACGACTTTTAGATTGTCAAGTGGCAGAACTGTTACAGAACTTGCTTCTCAAGCCAAAGTTACCATGTTCAAAACCAGGTAATGTCACGCTCCAGTCTAGCCAGCTGTAAATTAGTACCTGACTCTGCTCTTGAGTTATGGAAGATAAAAGTCAGCGATGCAGGGAACAGCTCACCTGACATAACAAAGCTGAAACCTAGTGTAACGAAGCTTCTAAAACTTAAATCCCCTAAGCAGTATTTACTATGGGACTTCTTCTTCTTCTTCCGTCCTTAGCCAACGACCGGCAAAGCAGTCAGTGGCCATTACGCCTAGTGGCGTCTTAAGGGCAACAGCGAATAGATTTTCTTTGCCGTTGTTCCCAGCACGCCTAATGGCGTCTTTAGGGCAACGACAAATCAATCCGTTTGTCGTTGTTTCCGTAATCAAAGTGACTGGCAAACGGGTGGCTATGGGACTACCTTTACCATATACAACTTTGATTGTAAAAACTGTTTTTGAAACTTGTAGGATCATTTGTAAAAAATAACAACACATCTATTACAATAACACAAAAAGAAGCACGTAGGTGAGAGTCAGAAAGGATGTATAAGGCTTTGCAGAAAAAAATATACGCTAATGTGAAAGAGTTAGATAGGACAATTGAAACTTTACCTAAAGGACAACAAAAAATGTATAGCTAAGAGTAAGGTCAAGAATGGATATATATATATATATACAATGTCCCAAAATTAAATAAAAATAAAAACTTACAATCAGGGGTGACAGTAAGAACAGACACACATAGCTTTAGTGAAAAAACTATTAGGTATATTCACCAGTCCTCTATAGGGGCTCAATCATGAATGAGAAACGACAGAAAACTGTATAAATTAAAAACTGTATGCAAATGCATAAGGATGTCTCTGAAACAGATGAAGACTATGATAAGAAGCGTTTGACAGGGAGGTTAGATATAGTAAATTTCTGACCGAAAATGAAGACTAAAGATTTGTCAAGTAGAAGAAGACAGAGAAATACATGCTTCGAAATATAAGAAAGTAGACAGACTTCCAAGAGACCTTAAAGAAAAAGATGAATCGAGATTCTTAGTATTTAGCCTGTAGTGAAAGCACATTATCTTCTTTTCCCGTTTGTGCTCCTTATGGAGCAATCAACCACCACTGCAGCTGGTCCCTTTGCAGGAAACCTGCAAGTAGCATTCTTGTGCTTGTGCATGGGTGGTTTCTGTTGCAACTTGTTTCATATGATGATATTGCCACCCTCACATTAGCCACTATGTACAATATGCCGGAGGGAGCAGTATCAGAGATCCCCCCAGAAACTACACAGGGCAGTTGTGAGGGTATGAACTCATAAATTATGACTAGTCTCATGACATTTTTTTTGGGTGTGGGTATTCTCTAATAAAAACAGTGCTCCAAAATTCAAGAGCACAATAATAAAACAGTGCTAAACAGCATATGGCTGATCTGCTGTATATCTGTATATTATAAACATGGATTCTTCATAATAAATTAAGAAACTGACCCGATGAAGGCATCTTTCAGCACTGACAATAGCGGTCTGATTACTTTCAGCAGTTCAACAGCCTCACTGTAGTTAGGATGAGATTTGCCATCAGCTAAAACTGCACCAAGCTGTGACCTGAAACCATTAACACTTGTTATCTAAAGACGCCATGGCAATTTAGTCTGTATTTAAAAAAAAAAAAAAAAATCAGCAAAAGAAAACTGATTAGTTAATTGAAACACTGAGTGACAAGTACTTCTAAAGTAATTTTAAATTATCTATAGGCTAAGCTCATTATGCTTCCCACATACTTTCGGGGGGTGTCTTGGAGGAGACAAAGAAAGAAAGAATATCACAACTGGTTCCTCAGGCATGTTCTAAACAGTGAATAAAATCAGGCTGTGCATAGAGCTGGCAATCTCACTGTGTAAAACAAACTGCTACAGATACCACCACAACAGCTTGTGCTGTAGCGCAGGCTTCCTCAAAAGGACCACCTGCAGTGGTGGCTCTTTGCTCCATAAGGGGTGACAAATGGGAAATGATGATTGTTATGAGTAAAGTTCATAACATGTATGTCGATATCAACACAGTTCGACATGTAGTTTATCTGTTTACGTACATTGGCCTTGGTTACAGGAAGTGACGTCATTACTTTTGGTGGCCAAATGGCAGATGTCAAAGTTGCCATCTGGTGAGCTCAGCGTTCCTTTGAGAGGGGATTCGCTGTGTGTCTTTTCAAGGTGTTGGACGTATGTGTTCTCGGCTCCTGAGTGTTATAAGATTTCTTGGTCATATTCCTATGTATTCCATCTCTGGATTATCCATATACCTCCGCGCGATAAGACCAGCTATTATGTAAGAGGAATGATGTGTGACCTGATGAACGTGAGTTGAATTATAATAAAATTGTATGGAAATGTCCTTGACATTGTTCCAGTTACAAGACTGTACCGCGACACTAGAGACTGTCTAGTTGATGCCATAACCTAATGAGCATATTATCATCTATGATTTATTTGGAGCTACGAGATGTCTAATAAATGTGTATTTGAATCGTCCAGTTTGGCCTATGGAATATCATTTAGGTTGAAGTTTACGGCTTTGGGCGGGGACTGAAAAGGACATACCCCTATCGGCACTTGACTTGAAGCAGTGTCTGACTCAGTATATAATAATCAAATATATCTCAAGAACTACTAGCCCAAAGAAAACGAACCGTAACAATGATCAGCTCATGAAGAATATATACTGCATTGTGACAAAGACTAAGTAAAAAAATGTTCATAATATGTAATGTTTCAAATGTCATACTTCATGTCATTGATTAACTGCCACACAGCTTCAAACTTGTTCATGATGACAGACTTTTCTGTTTCAGTTTGTGGCATTCTCTCATGCTTAATGGTCACCTACGACAAGAAGAAAAGGATACCTTTATACAAATGATGAGATATGTTTGCAGCCATTGTCTTACAAGGTATTAACTGTTCATGTCTTTGGACAAAAGTTTAATGTGCATAAGCACATAATGTTTTATATTTACCAAATAGCAGCAGCAATTCCCCATGTAGTATTCAAGTTTTTTTCTGCCGGGGTGTGTGTGTGTGTGTGTGTGCGCTCGTGTGCTTCCCCAAGCATGTCATAAAAGGCCATTAATATAAAGATGCATGGGGCTGGCAACCTCATCAGGTACTCCTAGAGAAAACCACCTCTGCCACAGCACATGAATACTTTGATACAAGATGTCCTGCAAGAGGACCTGCTCCAGTGGTGGCTCTCTGTTCTCATATCTTCTTCTTCCGTCCTTAGCCACCGACCGTCAAAGCAGTCAGTGGCCATTACGCCTAGTGGCGTCTTAGGGCAACAGCAGATAGGTTTTCTTTGCCATTGTTTCCCATCACGCCTATTGGCGTCTTTAGGGCAATGGCAAATCAATCCATCTGCTGTTGTTTCCGTAATCGAAGTGACTGGCAAACGGGTGATCAGCCCGTTGGTCTGTTCTCATATAACCACATATATTTTTCTCATTTTGTTGCCGGTCTGTCTCCATACAACTTCTCCCATCAGATGGGCTGGCGAAGGTCATGCTGTCAATCTGCTCCTTCCATGGAGCAGACATTGTTAGATGGCAGGTTCTGCTGCTTACTTGTCTTCCTCACATGGACACAAGTCTGTCTGATTGTTTGTTTGTTAAACAGATGGTATTTGAGTCTGCAGTGACTGGTTCTCAGTAAGAATACTGCCACTAGATCTCTTCTTGGCAAAGTGTAGTAAGCCTATGATATATATAACTCTGGGTGTTCTCTAAGCCATTTGTACTGTTATTTTTTTACTGTTGTTGTTATTTCTTCACAGTGTCCTGTCTTTAGCATGAATTTTGCTTCCTCCTGTTTTGGCAAGTCTATCTGCGTCATCATATTTCCATATCTTGCAGTGGGCAGTAACCGATTGCATTTTCACTGCTGAATTTTTAGCTGGTTTCCATGCTTCTAAGAGGCTGTCTATTTCATTGTTTTTATGCTCATTAAGACAGTTATGATTGACAGGGAATCTGTGAGCAACATTATCTTAGCTCTAGCACTAACCTTGTTTTCAATGATGTGTGGCAGTCACTGTTTTATACTTTTATGTATCACAGATGCCAAGGCCGCCGCGCCTTCGTTACATGACCTGCTTCTTGCTAAAGTCTGGGGCTGATCATATAGGGCTAATAGTACAACAGTTGTATAGCGTTTGTGACCACTGAGTTGGAAGTTTGGTAAAAATAGAACTTGGTGGCTAGCTGTCTATCTTCGTAAAAACATTGACGTTCGTACGACATTTGATTGATAATTTTTGATGACAATTTACGAACAAATGTACGACATGCAGACTCAACGTCTAAGGTAAAACTTCACATTTACAAAAACAACAATTTGATACAAAAGGAAAAAGGATGGCAATCAACACAAGCCTGAGAGGTTCCAAGTTTATTTCGAGTAAAATTACTTTCGTTGCTTTGATTCTTTGTTACTTTTATTTCAAAACAAATGTTGTGGGGTGAAGATGAATTCCATGAATTTTCCTTTATTTATTTATGTGGTGTGATAGTTGCCTGACATTTTTTCAGTCTCACGATTTCTCATCTGTTTAGCCATCTGCACATTTGAAAACAGGTGTCTTCATTATATATTCGTCGACTTTACTTTATACTGTCTGCCCTTAAGTCTGGTTCATTTTTAAAAACAAAATTAGATGTGAATAACTATGACCTTAGCCTGAAGCTACACTGTATCTTAAAGTTTAGTTACCGAACGATGTCCCATTTAAGATGGGCCTGGAAGCTAGTCTTCCTACTTACATGATTTTATGTCAAACCTTCTGTAAATGACCATGAGTCATTTATTTTTCAATCGTTCAGAATTTTCCATCTCTAATTCTTGTTGTGCTGAGTTTCATGTTGATTTCTATAACACATTCCACTAACAGGCTGACGGTCGTCGTCCAATACAGACTCTACACATTTTATTCATACACAATAGTTGGCCAGACCATCTTAATGTAGGGAATGTCTTCATTAATCAGGCATTAGATGATGTCTATGGTTGCTAAAGCTGCTGATCTATGGGAATAAACGCGTAATTCTTTTACGTTTTTGTCTTTAACACAAGCGTCTCACAGTAACGGCGATTACTAATAGAATACCAGAACCCCCTTCCGGTAATTTGGTATCAAGGCTACTACAATAAATTTGACCATGACCTCATGTTGAGGTCTATGTTACGACAGATGGCTACTGAAGCTGTTTTTAGTGCTTCTGCCACAGCTTTGAAATTGTTAGATAATTGTGGCCACTGAGATATGGATTTCCTGTCCATTATTCAGTTTTGTGTATATACCTGTACCTTCATTTTTGTGGCTTTTGGTTGCTGAAATATTTGTATAAATATTGCTCCATTCTGTGGTTAGGCATACATCATTTTGATATTTCAATAGCTACATGTTTCCTATATGCACCTATTTGGCTGCCTTTTTTTTTCATCACTTCTGGTATGCCGTTGTTCAACTTTGGAAATCTTGTTCTATTCCATGGTAGGAATGTCCTACTTATCATCAGAGGCCTACTTTATCTGTGCACGGTGTACTGTAATGGGACAGAGTCGTTTATCTTTTTGTGCAAAGCTGCTTCTCTGAAGTCCATCATCCCTGTCATATCATTTCAGACTCATTCATTGTGTGGTCTGTGATCCTTTAAACTATTTCCAACTATCGTAGTACTCTGCAGTCTGTTCTGCCATTCATAAAATGTAGTTTTGTTACCTTGTTCATTTCATGTTTTGGGGTCGATTTCATTGCTCCAGTAATGATTCTCTCAGCCTGGTTTTGTATTCTAGCTGTTCTGTCAAAGTTGAATTCTGAAGCAGTAGCCCAAACTGGCATTCCGTATTCCAGAGCCAGTCTATTTCCTGTACAAAACAACTTCAATATTTGATGGTTTGTGACTGAAGAAGTTCCTGCTCGGTTTGCATCAGTAACCTCATCATCTTAAACACATTGCTACAGAAACAACTGCTTCAAGAGCTCAAGAATGCTTTGGTGCATGAAAGTTCAGTGTTTATGTTATCATAAGCATATTAATGAGTTATACAAAATAGTATATATGCAATTTTGAAAGCCCAGCTGTACCTTTGATACTGTACGCTTGGCTTCCTTAGTAGGAAATGTTACTTTGGGTAAGCAAGTGTCTGTTGTCAAAGATGTAGATATCACTGGAGTAACTGAAGTTTTCAACACAGCTGTAGTATCAATCAATGGCAAAATGCTGCATCTTTCCTTCTTCATTGATTTTACACACTGGAAAATCACAAAAACATAAATGTCTGCTATGACATTGCAACACAGGTTAAATCTGGACATCTACTTTTTAACGTAAGCTGCAGCCAAAGGAAATATGGAGGACAGGTAGAACAGTTCAAAGAAGTTCACAGGGAAATGTAAGTATGGAAAGTTGCTTAGCAAGATAAAACAGAGCATTAAGAGATTGATGGAACATTATTGCTAGTAAATATCCATAAATTAGATCAATACAATAACATAAACCTGAATATCTACAGACTCGATAGATCTAAAGACTTACAGATTTGCTAAGAAAAAAATGCTGTCACAGAATCATACAGATAACACTTATAATTCTGCTTAATTATGGTTCTTTAAATTATGTTTTAGGTATTCTGCAACATCAATTTCCATCCTGGACTAACATCACACACCTGTTAATCTATACCCATCTTCACTAAGATTTCTGGCACTGCATTCATCCCTCAAAACATAAATGAAAGTTTTCTAAAATAACACTACAAAAAAAAAGTCTATAAAGGTTAATACTGTTCTAACTGTGCATAGCCTCGATAAAGATGGATTTATACCAAGAGAAAACTAAACACGATATATTCATGGCTGGTAGTGGTGGTTTCTATGGACATTTTTGTTTACATGATCAGGCTGTCAGCCACATGTGCAACTTCTTATTAGTCACCTTGTACAACATGCCTGACAGTGCAGAAGTTCTATACTTTCTTTGCCTCTTCTGAGACCCATGGGAACTACAGAGGACCTGCCTCTAACTAATCACAGCATAATACGAGTATATGTCAACCTTAACAAACATTTTTTTCTCAGTTGTTATCTCATTTAATTACAAAACTTAATATAAATATTTAGCAAGGATATATAGTACTTCCCCGTATACTTCCTGCGGGTCTAAAAAAAACAAACATTGGGGCTACTGCTACCTTAGCATGTCGAATGAGATGACCAACATGAAGTTGTGCTTGGAGCTGGCAGCTTTATCATCATGTAAAATAGACAGCTACAGAAACCACCTCTACAAGAACACTTGAATTCTGTGCTGCAGGCTTCCTGCAAGGAGATCAGCTGCAGTGGTGACTCCCATGGTTTACAGGGATCACAAAATGGAAGTTAATGAATACAGTACTGTATTTCTTGTCTTACTGAACATTTACACCCATACTTTACTGTTAGTTTACTAAAATGAGGGTTAAGTTCTAATACTGGATGTTACTTTTGTGGTAGTCTTTCTGGATGTGCGCACATAGAACTACACTATTACCACAGCACTTCTATCACTTAAATATCACTCTTTTATCCAAACCATCATTTAAAAAAAAACCTCAATATTCTTTAGTTCATATATAAAACAATAATACTGTGAGGTAAGAAGAGGTGTAAAAAATATTCAGTACATTTTATTTGCAGTAATTTGGTGCAGACACTGCATAAAATATATATGTAAAAATATTTTACACTACTCAATACAATGTAATAATATGAAACGACATTTTAAAAAAAATGTCTCACAAACCTACTGAATGATCAATCTGTAAAAATGAAAAGAAAAGTCATTTACTTCCTAAATAAACGACGACTTACTGAATCTGGGTGTACTGTTTCTATTACATCTGTACTTCCCAAAGATATTTTTCTTTTGTCCGATTTCTCTGAAAAGTGAAAATTACAGTTCCATGTTATATGTGTGCTAGTGTGTGTGGTATGTGTGTGTATATATATATACATATACACACACACATATATATATGGTTAGGATTGACTGAAATTTTTTTTCAGTTATATATATATATATATATATATATATATATATATATATATATATATATATATATATATATATATATATATATATATATATATATATATATATAAAACTGAAAAAAAAAAAAATTGCAGTCAATCCTAACCATAGGAAGGCGTTTAGCATTTCAAATTTGAAAAAAAAACAGCTATTCAATGTGTATATTTCAATAAATCAGCAAATACAATTAATATCACAGCAGGGTCTTAGTTTAGACTGGATCAACATAATTGATAGTGGGGACAAATCTACCATACTGCAGCACTCCATAATACCTCTAGGATTTACTTGACATGTCAGGTCCTCATCACATACATGCCACACTTAAAGGTTTACCCATAATCTGTACGGGGTGTTTGCGTTTTCAGATCTGTACGGGCCGTACACGGGTCTGTACGGGTTTTTTCGCCTAATTATTAAATATACATATAAATCTTGTGCCACTACACAATTTGCGTCATGAGATTCGGCGAGATTTTAAGCCAAGTGGATAAAAAAAAAAAATAACCAATGAAAATCAAGCTGCCTATTTTTCAATTGCCGCGGGATGTGCGTGGCGTGTTCATTCACAATTTTTCGCTAAAGCTAGCGCGAGGTTACTGATTATTTGAACGATTACGCAGCACTGAAATCTTTTTTGAGTCGAGCCTATTGTTTAGGATTAATTTCCAGTTTAGTATTGGTAAGTAATTCATTTTTTAAAAAAATATTACAATAACATTGTTTAGATGAAGTTAGATTTAACTGTCAGATAACTTAGGCCTATGCTTTCTTTTCCCCTAAGGTTTAGCATAATTGATTATTTACGGCTGGTAAAAAAAAAAAGGCTGATACCACTACATATTATTTGATTTCACTAAAACTTGTAGAAAGTGCGTAAGAAATGTAAATTTGAAAAATAATACAACAGCCTACAAATTATGGGTAGCCTAATAACGTAATGACGGTCGCCGAATGCTCCGCATGTATTTTCGTACCATTTAGAGTTATAATTAGGGTTACAGCTAGGGTTAACCCTAAATCTAAATGGTACGAAAATACACGCGGAGCATTCGGCGAACGTCATTCCGATATTACCAAATTATGAAACTGAAAAGAAAAAAAAAAACCACAATAGCGTGGAAAATTTACATCTTAACTCGATCAGAGAAAAGTTTATTTGGAGTTAGCCTACTTCTCTTCTTAGTTTTAATTTCGTTTCTTTAAAAAACAATGTTATTTTGCCTTTGGTGGTCATCATTACGGTCATTCAATGATTTATAATTATTAAATAATTAATTAGCCTACTATCAATGTTTGATTGACACTAAAATTTGTATGGGAAGATCTATTTAAAACTACCAGTTGGGCTTTAACGGCTATTCCAATTTTTGAAGTTCGGTAGAAAATATACAGGCTAATATTACGCCAGCGCTAGTTTATATTTTCATTACCAGCTTTAGCAAAAAATTTATTAGATTTTAAATTTAAGATTCCTAACCCATAATGCTTATTACTGGTCTCTATAGGCCTGTACTTTTATAAGGCACTATAGAAAACACAGCAACTGTTCTTCATTTCAACCATAAATTGTATTAATTTTTTTCCAAGATTCTATTTCATTATATAATATTAAAATTACAAATAATTATATTTTTTCAAATTGATTATTAATATTTGTATTTACTTTTTCACATTAATATTTTTTTTTTTTCTGTCTAGCAGGAAATATTGCATCCATCTAACAGCATGGCTGAGCCTAACTTTAAAAAAAGGAGGTTAGAAGAAGATCAACGTCGTGGGAAGTTTCAATCTGACTGGACAACTACATTCCCTGGGATTATTGAGACATCCAAATTAGGCTCTTCACATGCATACTGTAGAATATGCAATAGAGATATTAAAGTGATGGCATCTGGCTTACACGATGTGAGGGAGCATTTCAAAACAAAACTGCATGAAAGGAACTATCAGCTGAAGAACGGAAGTTCTATCAAGGCCTTCTTTACTCAGCCTCAACAAGAAGATGATAAAATAACGAGGGCTGAAGTTTTATTTGCAAATTTTATTGCTCAACACAACATAGCTGCTTCTATAGCTGACCATTTTTCAGACTTATCAGCTGAGATGTTTCCGGACAGTGCTATTGCCAAACGTTTCAAATGCAAGCGAACCAAAACAACAGCCATTATTAAAAACTGCTTGGCTCCATCTGCAACGGAGCCAGTCATCAAATTATGCAGGAAGACACCTTTCTCCTTGATGATCGATGAGTCAAATGATAGAAAAACTGACAAGCGTTTAGCTATAATGGTGAGGGTATTTGAAGATGGCATAGGACCTAGAACCAGGTTGCTGGGCATGCCGGTCGGTACTGGTGGAACCACTGAAAGCTATTTTCAGTGATATTGATGCTGTGTTCAGCGACTTACAAATCCCATGGATTAACTGTATAGGTTTTGCAAGTGACAACTGCAATGTAATGGTTGGCAAATCAAACTCTGTACTAACGCGAATCAAGAGCAAGAACCCTGATGTGTTTAGTATAGGGTGTATTTGCCACCTTGCAAATCTTTGTGCCAAGGAGGGTATAAAGCAGCTGACTATTCCTGTTGATGACCTTTTGATAGATATCTTCTATCATTTTGAGCATAGCTCAAAACAGAAAAAATCATACAGAGAGTTTCAACTGTTTACAGGAGTGGATGCACTAGACATACTAAAGCACTGCCAGACTCGCTGGCTTTCTTTGCAGAAAGTAGTGGACAGAATTTTAAATCAATATTCTGCTCTATCTTCATACTTCGAGAGCCACGACGATATGGAAAAACCATGCCGTGTCAAAAACATTCATCAGTTACTAAAATCACCACTGACCCAGATGACTCTACGTTTTCTCCAATTTGTGCTACCTCTGTTGCCTGAATTTAACAAATTGTTTCAGACAGATGAGTCCCAAATAGGTGGTATGATGGATGAAATGGATCGTCTGCTACGAAAATTTATTGTCAAATTTGTAGAGATGAAATATGTAAAAGAGGTGAAAGATATAAGATTGTTAAAGTATGCTGAACGTGATCTACAGCATGATGACCATACACTTGCTGTTGGTCTGTCCAACAGGACATTACTGGAAGAGTTAGATATAAGTTCTCAAGTGAGAAATTCATTTTTCAGAGATGTGAGGAACTTTTATGTTGCTGTTGTGAAAAAGATATTGGATAAATTTCCATTTGAGAATGAAGTCCTTAAGGATATCAAAATTCTTGATCCAGCCTTTAAAGACACAGTTCAATATACAGCAATCTGTAAGCTGGCCAACACTTTTGCACCACATTTAGACCAAGAGGTGTTAAAGGATGAATTTGAAGATTATTGTTTGCTGCCTGATGAATGTATTTCAAGATTTGACGCTGGACAAAAAAAGAAGCTTTTCTAGGTACTGGCTTGACATAATCAACCTGAAAACTAGCACTGGTCGTACACGATTTCCCAGTCTGGCAGTCATAGTGAAACGCTTATTGACATTGCCTCACAGCAATGCTGACTGTGAGAGGTCTTTCTCTATGATGAAAAAGATTCACACGGACTGCAGAAATAGACTAAATGATGATACAGTCACAGCATTTCTACAATGCAAAATAAATTCTAACTCTTGTTGTTTAGGTTTTAAAGCAAGTGAAGACATGCTTAAAAAGGCAAAGGCCGCATGTCACTATGATGGTGCAGAACCATCTAATTGAATATACTTTTACATGAATAAACTCTTTTGTTACGTTTTTCAGTCTTTGTACAGGTTTTGCAGGTCTTTGTACAGGTTTTGCGGGTCTTTGTACAGGTTTTTTAAATTTTTTGTACAGGTTTTTCATCTCTGAGGTGTGGCATGTATGTCATCAGTAAATAATATTGATTTATAAAACTGATTAAAATGTTTGTACATTTCATTAATGTGTTTAATAATGAGGGCAACATGAAATCTGGTGTTAAAAAAAAAAGCATATTAAATTTCTAACACTCAAAGTAATGAAAAATACTTCATTTATAAATGGTAACTCTGACTTGTTCTATTCTAAACTTCTTGTAAGGTCAAGAATAAAATAATGCTTCCCTTTAGATTTCATGACGAGCAAAACATTTTCATGAGAAATTTATTTTATATTAAAAAATGCCCATCAGTTAAGTGCAGAATGGCATAAATCTGTCCTGAGCAACAAAAAAAGAGATTTTTGGAGCCCAGACAGCAAATATTTTAGACACTTACTAACTTACTTAGACATTCCTCTTCTCCCTTGGGATGTAGAGGTACATTTTAAGATATTAAACAAGTAAACCCGGATGGAAAAGTTAAGTTCTAGTAAGACTTTTTTTTACTTCTGTGACAGCAAAACACAAGATTTTAGTGTGTGACAGTAAATCACTTTTTTGTGTGACATCAAAACACATTTATTCTGTGACATCAAAACATATTTATTTGGTGACAGCAAAAGATATTTATTCTGTGACATCAAAACATATTTATTCTGTAACAGCTAAACACATTTATTCTGTGACACCAAATCACATTTATTCTGTGACATCAAAACACATTTATTCTGTGACATCAAATCACATTTATTCTGTGACAGCAAAAGGCATTTATTATGTGACAGCAAAACACATTTATTCTGTGACAGCAAAACACATTTATTCTGTGACAGCAAAACACATTTATTCTGTGATATCAAAACACATTTATTCTGTGACAGCAAAACACATTTTTCTGTGATATAAAACAAGTTTTATCCTGATGAACCAAGGCACAGACATTAATATTTACTTGTTGGCAAGTTGTCTTTTTCAGTGCTCATTTGTCTCTTGCCAAGATGTGGTATTTTTACTTTAAGGCGAGACCATAATGTCTGAAACATAAAAAAATATAATTAATTTTGAAAGTGCAACTTTATGAATTCTTCATTATAATATGGTGCTGAAGCATGGATGATCAAAAGGTAATCTGGCAGAAAGATCTGGAAGAAGAATTCTGGATATGTAGAAGAATATGACAACTAATGGGAAGAGAAGCAAACAAATTAAGAAGTCATGAAAAAACCTGGATTAATGAGGGGGAAAAATGGACAAAGATCCAAATTACTTGCTTAGTCGTTCCTCTTCTCCCCTGGGATGTAGAGGTTTGCCAGAGAGAGTGCCACACTATCCTATCGGTGGTCTTCCTCCTGGCCTGGTTCCAATCTAGTCCTCGGTCCTTCAGAGATTGTCTAATGTTGTCCTCCCAGTGAACTCTGGATCATCCTGGGTGTCTGGATCCCTGGCTCTTGGTTTCTCATATTTGTCATTGTAGCTGATCTTCTTCCATTCTGCAGACATGGCCAAACCATTGTAATTGGGACTGTTCTACTTGGGTCTACAGGGGCTGAGTTTTGAGGCCATGACATATCTTGTTGCAGACCATGTCTCTTCTTGTTATTTCAACCACTTTCCTCAGATACCTCATTTCTGAGGTTTGGAGCTGGCTTTTGTAGGTTGTAGTCACTGCCCATGACTCACATTCTTAGATCAAGACTGGAACATAGATGGAGCGGTATACAGCCATCTTAGTTTTCTTGCCAACTTCTCTTTTACTGAGGAATCCTCGATTTATGGCTGAATAAGTCTCCCAGCTGCTGCTCTTTGGGTAGCCAACTCTTCTTTGATGTCTCCCTTCCAGTCTATGACAGCTCCAAGGTATTTAAAGTGGTTGGCCTGTTTGTAAGTGATTAAATATATCTGCAATTTTTTACAGCCAACTAAAATATGGTGATGCACTTGGTCTAATCTGAAAGACCTGAATCTATGCTCAAAGTTCACACAACAACCAAAAAATACATTCCTGGCATCCAAATGATATTTCTTAGGTGGTGCTGTATAATGAAATTACAATAATGTTCCAAATCAAATTCAGAACAAAACTGAATAAAGAACAAAATGGAACTATTAAAGAGTGAACTGTCAAGAAAGTATGGTAAAGAATCATCTGTCTCATGACACCATATCTCCTGTTTTCAGTTTCTTCTGTTCCATTTCTTTCCACCTTTCACATTCCAAAGAGCAAGTAAGCAGATCAACACAATGACCTGGAAACTACAATTAACATAAACATATTTATAAAAACTAAAGATGGTTGACTGAATTTTTTCTTTTTAAATGTAGATCCAAACAGCACGTATGCGGATCAGCACGACACCTGGAAACTACAATTAACATAAACACATTTATAAACACTAAAGATGGTTGACGAATTTTTGAAAAAATGCAGATCTGCTGAGAAACAATGCAGAAAGGGCTTTGAATGTAACCATTCTAACCACTAAAGCGCCATGGCATATGTGGTTTTAAAAAATTATAACTATGTGAATGTATATTTGTTTACTCAATGCCTAATAGAAGCAAGCAAGACAAATCTAGAATCATAATACAGTACTGATAAAAACACATCCTGCATCATTTGGTTGACCATCTCTTCCTTCAGACACATGAAAGTTGCTGTCTGAGAGTGTACTAGTTGTTACTTACACTGAGTTCCAGTTCTCAAGGGATGCAACTGTGTATCCTCACTTGGATTTGAATATTTTAATGATTGCCTCCCTCAGTGTTGCTTTGCATGCATTTAAGACATACCATGAACACTATATAACAAGATGTGTAGTTTAATCACCAGTCAAAATGAAAAATCCACAGTATGTATCTAATGAAGAACTCTAGTGAAAGTAAAAATGAACTAAATGATTAATAACCTCATCAGTGGCTGCCTGGATTCCCATTATCATAGCCTTGTTGATGAGGTTCATGTCTCTAGTCAGCAAGACCACCTGGCTGCCTGCATCTGTAAGAAATACAAGGAACACATGCACGCTAGTTTAAAATACTTTTATTATGTGGTTATCAGTTTCCTGCCTGATGTGGGTCTCAGTGTTGGGAAGCAAAGAACAGTGCCAATGCACCTTACTAAGCATTTCATAACATGCAACCAAAGAGATCTGTTAACAGGCTAGCAAGCTCATTAAGTAAAATAAACTGTTACAGGCACCATCGCTAAGAGTACACATATAGTTTCTTCTTCATCATCCTCTCCTTTATCCCTCCTTATGGAGGAGCATGCAGTCACTATTGCAGATGGCTTCATTGTTGGAAGACCAGGCAAAACCACATACTCTTACAGCAGTAGTTTCTGAAGCAAGTTGTGTTACATGTTGAGGCTGCCAGACCAAAGCATAACTTCACATTAGTCACCTTTTATGACATACCCGACGGAGCAGTACCCCTGTTCTATCTTTACCTCTTTAGAGACCCCCAGGAACTATACTGGGCAAATAGCTTCTTGTAAGAGGTTAAACTGAGAATCCTACACTTTATTACACTCTGACCATGATGAACATACATGTTTCTGTTTTATCTCCTGTAGGCATATGCATAGAGGCATATCTGGAGTAATCCTTATATGACCACCAGCCATGCACAATGCTACAATATTTGTACGTGGAAATGAACTGGTGTCTGTGAGGCTAATTACATCCTCACTGACTCTTGAAATCATCCACACAGTTCCAGCGATTCCCCCTGTGGTGAAACTTGTTGAGAACCCAGCATTGCACACTAAGCTTGGAGAAGACACTTGAGCCCCAGGCATAATTCTTTGGCTTTGACCTGGTTGATTGCATGCAGAAGGATCTCACTATGGACCCAGTGATAGGCAGGGGAAGCTGAGAAGGTGGCTCTGTGCAGGACGTGACAATTCCTTGGGAGAGCCCAGAACCAGAGTACAGTATTTTAGCTCTGCATAGTTGGAGAGCCCCCTTGGATGGCGGGGAAGCCAAGCTGGAGAAACTGGAGCTCATGACTTCAACTCAACACATTTCGGAATGGCAGAAAAGCCACAGGAAAAGCCTAGATCTACAGAGTAGATAATACTAAGGAGTCTTCAACATGGTAATGGCTGCTAAAGAGCGAGAAGCTCAGCAGCCTTAGTTAAACAACAACAACAACATCAACAATCTCCTGTAGGCACTAGGAACATATACATACATTGTTCAGTGTTTTTCAGTTAAAGGTCATCATGCGCCTTGTGCAACTACTCTCTAGTTTACGGAAGCACTCCCGCAATCTCCAGTGAATGACAACCATAAAAGTTATACTTGGCATGAACTCATTTTGACCTCTAATCACACAATGGAGTAATACAAGCAGTAAAAGTCTGCAGACTCAAATGATTGCACATATTTTAAATTGTGTTATTCCATTTTTTAATTCACGAAAAATAATGCACACAGAGCGAGCAATAATCACTCTTTTGCTAGAAGAATAGCACAACAAATGTTGGCACTGGTAAGTGGGGACTTGCAAAAGAATCATCCACTGATGAGACTGTTTAGCTGTAGAGCTGCTAAGAACTTTGGCTTGGTGTGAGGATTTTCTGTGATTTTATTTTCAACAGGCCCCAGTTTTCTTCTCCATGTATTATTTGCATTTTTTTATGAGGAGTTACTGTGGGTTTTAATTTCAAGTTTGCTCCAGTTCTCTTTTCTCTGTAAGTAATTGTGTACATTTATTTTATTAGGCGTTGGAGTTATATTATTAGGCAGGGTAAATTCTCCCAAAGTTAGGAGAAATTCCATAACTTCAGCACCAACCCGGTTAATCGAGGGATGAGGGGGCAGAAACACGACCCAGGTACGTTGAACCAATGCTATAACCAATCAAATTAATTTTTGCTAACGCGAACGGTAGTAGTATTATCTAACGTGACGCAATGAGTACCGCGTGAGCAGAAATAAACATGAGTCATGAGTTGGTTTACGATATCATTGGCGGAGGTCAGAGTTTATTAAAATGCAGCAATATTATTAGTTCAGGTCGGCCCCAGAGGGATGCCACGCGATGACTCATAGCTTGGGTTATTTCAATTATAAATAACAGCGTTGTAGTCTTTAGCGGTCTCTCTGGTTTTCAAAATTTACTGCCGTGAATCAAAGTCATATTGTCTGCTCTGAGAAATTCGATAATTGGGTATGTGTACATCTTAATTAGCGTCGTAGATAGTTCGTTTCATAATAGATCTTAGCACAATAGAGTAAGTTTTTCTTCTGGGAGTTAATTTAATTTTTATTAAACGGAAGTGCCATCAATGGCTATCTTATAGAAATAATAAAAATGTAAGTTGTGCATATAATTTTTTCTATGATAAGCTAGTAGTATCTTAGATTTGTGTAGCGGCTTTGAGATATTAACGGTGTGAGGATAAGCGCTTAGATACACGGGCGCTCTGTAGTATGTAGTAGTAGTGTGAAAATTGCAATTTGATTATGATATTTGCAGTGTAAATATGCGAGCGTATTTGTGTACTTTATTTAATTGTGTATTAATTTGTTGTGTAGTCAGGAGACAGGGGTGTAATTAATATTACTGAGTTGGTGTAGCAACTGTGTGTTTATATTGTGTAGATTTGATAACATTCCTGGGTCAGTCGTAAAAAGCAGAGCCTA
Source organism: Oreohelix idahoensis (assembly GCA_024509875.1). Classification (NCBI taxonomy): domain Eukaryota; kingdom Metazoa; phylum Mollusca; class Gastropoda; order Stylommatophora; family Oreohelicidae; genus Oreohelix; species Oreohelix idahoensis. Next base: position 191,314 of record JAMPIV010006567.1, on the reverse strand, counting down.
GGAATTTTACTGGGGAATGTTTCGCTTCAACGAAGTAAATGTTTTGATGCCTGAGGCAAGACTAGCGAAACAGATTTAGGTCAGCCTGTGTCTGGGAGTTCACAGAACAGACAGATAGTAAGTGGGAGCGGGGAAGGAGATTGTAAATTTGTTTGACCTTTGGGTAGGAATTTTTGTTTATCGCGTGTGTGTTAATTTAGGGGGAAGACGGGAGAGGTATTAATTTAAGGTGGTTATACGTTAGGGATGAGAATGTTTTGACGTGTTGTATATTTGTTGTTATTTTTTTTTCGTTTTACAGCATTTTCACGGCACATAGGGCAAGTTGTAACCTGCTCTATAACTTAACACGGATTTGCCTTCTCAGGAGCTGAGGGCTCGAGAAACCTGGTGAAGTGAAAATACTGGCACCAGTACGTCTGTACCAATAAAAGAAAAGTTCTCAAGCAGTGAAGCCCGTGCTTCAGCGGGAACGGGTTTATCTTTAAAATCTGGAGCTCTAAGCTCGTTATACCACTCCAAAGAGGCGCGTGGCCTGGAGGTTGGTTTTATGTATATACGGCCACAATAATGCCGTTTGTCCTTAAACCCTAAGAGGGTTAAATCGGCCGTTAAGGAATTGTCAGCAGCAGTGAAGCATATACATCCCCAGTCAAGTACATAGTCATTATTACCAAAGTCATCAGCAGCAGTAGTCAAGGAAGGAGAGAGGGTCATCATTCCTTTCCAGACAACTAATGAGAGGAGGGGCGTAAACGGAGGCGCCACTCAGCAGAAGACAGTAGTGTTAGTGAGACACTGAGCAGAAACTGAGGAGAGACAGAATTTATAGAGTCAAATAGTCAGAGTCAGAGGACAGCCTCTGAGTTTGCACTGAAGAAGTCCATTAGTGGATCAGTGCTTGTGATTAGCTTTGTAGGACATTAGATAGTTCATTCAGATTTGTGTAGACATTTAGTTACGTCTGCAGCCGGACAGTGGATTAGATTTGAAATTAATTAATAGGAAGGTTAGGAGTTGTGGCTAGTACTTAGAGATCCCCACCAAGTACAGTGTGTTTAATCCTTAATTCTTTTTCCCATTCTGGTTGAAGGGGAGGGTGACATTGTGGGTTTATATTTTGTCTGTCATTTTAATTGGTTTGGTTCTTTTCAGGTGTGCGACCTCACGCATTATTTATATTGATGTGTTATTTATTTTGGTGTTTAAATAAACTATAAAATGTATACTGGATCAGTTTCTCTATAACTATCATCATCATCATCATAACCCTCCACTCCCAAGGACCATAGGCCTTCATCAAACACATGCCAAGTCCTCCTGTCACGTGCCATCATCTCAAGTTCTTTCCACGTTCTCCTCATCATTTTCCTCTGTTTCCAGCTCCCTTCTCCATGTGCTTCTTGGTCTACCTCTGCCTCTCTTGCCCTGGGGGTTCCAGAACAAGGACTGCCTTGTAATGCTATCAACAGGTTTTCTCAGCGTGTGTCCTATCCATCGCCATCGTCTTCTTCTCATCTCTTGTTCCACTGGCACTTGTCTAGTTCTTGTCATCAGTTCCACGTTGGTAACCTTGTCATACCATTTTAATCCTGTAACTATACTGTACGTATATGCTTGTCTGTATCGTGGTGTCTGTGGACTTTTAGCAAAACCTTATCTCCTTTATGGTAGTCAGAGGTGGTGAGTCTTTAGCTCTTAACTAAGTCGCGAGGGAGAGTCAATCTAGGTTCTCACCCTCGAAGCTATAGGTCTCATCTTGCCATAGTCACTGTCATTTCTCATTCAAAATCTATCTTCTCAGACTTTCTCATACTAGTGTCATATGCTAGACAAGCTCTAAACCTAAATCCACTTCATGACACTTGGCCTACTACCTAGATGCAGCAGCCAAAGTGCTAAGAGGCAAAAAACGAGGCAAGAAGATCTGTAACACCACACTAAATTATTACAGCCATCCTGATATGGCTGCAAAAGAACAAATAGGGTGACTGCAGAAAAAAGTGTATCAAACTTCTGAAATGTTATACACTAATGTCAGGATCCATTTTAATAAATGACAAAACAAAACTATCCACATTATGATCATATAGGCCTTTATCAGGGGATAAAGTGCACAAAAATGACACAAATGGATAACATAAACATGAAAAATACCTCTATTGCAGAGAAGAAATGAAATAATTATAAAATAACATTAAATAAGAAAATTAAAATCAATGAAATAGAAAGTTCTTTAACTGAGAAATTCTTTTTCATGTCTTCCTTTCACACACATTTTTTTTTTCAAAATGTGTTTGGTATTATTCATTCATGTCATCTTTATTTTCTTCCCAAATGAAGGCTTCATGACTGTTACATAATACTTTTGTCTTTATTATTATTTACAACTGATCCTGACATTTCCAACCTGCAGCCATAGCAACAACCCTATGACTGGATAAGAATAATACTGCCAAGAAAAGAGAGAACATACAATTTTCTGTACAGTTCAGTGACTATGATATTTTATCTATTATAATTTCTTTGCAATAATAAAGAACTATAATATGACATATTACATATCCAGAGAATAAATGAGAGCAGATGGACCGGGACGGGGAGAATGAAAACAGCTACAGGAGAAACAGTACTTTACTCTGGTAGAGAGGATGGTCAGCACAATGAAGGCGTAGATATGATCCTGAAGAAAGGAATAGAACAGTCATTACTGGAATGGAAACCCATCAACAACAGGCTGATAAGAACAAGACTGAGAGGGAGATTCACCAACACCACAATAATACAATGCTATGCACCAACAAATGACAGCAATGAAGAGGTCAAGGGCAACTTCTATCAACAGCTATGCATGGAGGCATATCTGGAGTCATCTTAAATGACCACCAGCTATGCACAATGCTCCAATATACATATGTGGAAGCGAACCTCTGTCTGTGAGGCTAATTACACCCTCATTGACTCTTGAAATCATTTACACATTTCCAGGGATTCTCCCTGTGGTGAAACTTATTGAGAACCCAGCATTGCACACTAAACTTGAGCCCCAGATGTGATTCTTTGGCCTTGACCTGGTTGACTGCATGCAGGAGGATCTCACTATGGACCCAGTGATAGGCAGGGGGAGCTGAGAAGTGGCTCTGTGCAGGACGTGACAATTCCTTGGGAGAGCCCAGAACCAGAGCATAGTATTTTAGTTCTGCATAGTTGTTGCAGAGAGATTTATGATTAATAAATTTCTATCTTTTCTTTATTCTACCCATGTCTTCTACTTTAATATCGCTCTTTTATCCTTTTTTTTTCACATTCGTTTGATTGTGAAAAATATAACTTTCCCATTCAAACCTTTGCCTGTTTCTTTTCTTATTTAGCAACGCATTTTTATTGCTGTTAAGCTAAGTCCGTGACGAGTTCGAACCGTGTGAATTCGTTCTCGACAGGGATAAGAAGCCAGACAAATAGTCTAGCATTTTTCTCTGACACAGCGCGTCTATAGTTAAGTATTCTCGGTGATAGGTGTGAGATGAAACACATGCATCGCTGGGGAAATGGCTAGAGGTAGCGGTAGGTGTAAAAACGTGCGCTGGCAGTTTTATTGCCGGCGTCTGAGTTAATGTAAGTGTTAAGACGGGGCCTATTTCGGGTTTTTGAGAAATAGCGTAGCATCCTTTGTCTGTTTCAGATATTTATACCAGAGCAGTTTAGACTTCCGAGGTGAAGACAGGAGTACGACAGGGATGCCCCTTATCAACCACTCTATTTTTAACAGTCATAGACTGGGTGATGCGCCAGACAACAGAGGGCAGTCCAAGAGGAATAAGATGGACTACATTTTCTACATTGGAAGATCTGGAATATGCAGATGACATTGCACTACTAGCACATTCACATCAACACATCCAGGAAAAAACGGATAGACTTAATAAGTTTAGCCAGCAGGTGGGCTTGAACATCAATTTAAAGAAGTCTGAGGTCATGACGCTCAATGTGAGCAACCCTGAGCTCATATCAGTAAGGAAACAGCAACTGGTACAGACAGATACCTTCACATACCTAGGAAGCATAGTAACACCAGACGGTGGGGCAGGCAAAGACATCAACATCAGAATGAATAAGGCAAGAACAGCCTTCTTTAGCCTAAACAACATCTGGAAGTCCTCCCAATACAGCACAAGCACAAAATTAAGATTATATCAGAGCTGTGTGCTTTCTGTGCTTCTCTATGGTGCGGAATGCTGGAGAGTTACAGAGAAGGAAATGTCAAAATATTCCTCTTTTCACACAACATGCCTAAGAAAAATTCACCGAATCTTTTGGCCGAATACCATCACCAACCAAGATCTGCTTACTCGTAGCAAGCAAGAGGACATGCACACCATCATAGCTGGCAGACGCTGGAGCTGGGTTGGTCATGTCCTCAGAAGAGATCCCGACGCCAGCACAAGAACAGCTATGCTTTGGACCCCTGAAGGAAAACGAAAGAGAGGCCGACCAAAAACAACCTGGCAGAGGACTGTGGAGGCTGAGATGCAAAGAATGAACCAGAGTTGGGGCACTGTACGAAGGATGGCCACCAACCGAGCAAAATGGAATCAATTTGTTGTTGTCCTACAAGACGCCACTAGGCGTGATGGCCACTGACTGCTTTGACGGTTAGTGGTGTAGGATCTAAGAAGAAGAAGAAGTTTACACTTCATTCATTTTCAGACTCCACAGTTCTATAGACATAACCTAGCGGCACTTCTAGAAATCACTTTTTATTTAAGTAGTATTTCTCAGTTTGTGTTGGAGAATTATTTGTCATTTAGTAGTTCCTGTGTGAGGTAAAATATATTGACTAGTACTGTCGAGTGATTAATTGTTAGTTCGAAGTATATCTTCACTTGATTTCGGTGCAGAGGGATTAAATTATAAGTCTGTTATATTCTCTAGTTGACGTGTTACAGTGGACAGCAGAATAAATTATAATTTCTAGCTTAAACTCAGGCAGCTGTAAATAAATTTAATTAAATTGTTAGTAATCAGTCGTGAATATTTTAAACTAACTTATAACTACACTGATTCATCATTGAGTATTGACGAAATACGTATGTATTTCTAATTCATGATGACTGATTTAAAAAAAAAAATATGAATATAATTTATTTCACGGGAGTTTTAAACGATACGACAAGCTCTAAGCTTGCAGTTTATAATGTAAGTTAATAACCGAAGTGAATATTATAAATAAGTATTTTATATGTTGCTTTTTCTTTATACAGTGAAACTGGGTAAAGCCCAACTTTTACCAGCGGTTTTAGTACATCTGAGAGAGAATCATAGAAGAAAACATTTTATCTTTAACCACGTGGGTTTACAAGTTAACACCTGTCTGGCATTGTGTTTGCCTCCAAAAATAGACAGAGTACTCATCTCACGAACTTTAAGACTAAATGAATATACTGGGCCTATCGAGCCAGATTATATTTCTTTCCTAAATCTCATGTACATTCAGCCCTTGTGGCGAGTAAAATTACAAACCAGTAACAGTCCGACATTTTGACTAATTGTGGTGTGACAAAGAATTTTATATTGAGAGAGGTTACAACCTGTCATTTTCCTAAGTAAGGGAAACCTCGTGATTCTGACACTGTGAGCCCGCTTAAAACTAATTCTTACCTGAACTGATGAAACTGACACTAACATTAATCTGAACAAAACTCGCATGAAGAGGACGCTACCCGGAACATTGGATGAAACCAAAATCTGCAGAGCTGGGATCCGCTTTATCAAAAGACAGACAGATTAAACGTGTGTGTGTGTCCTAAAGTTTGCGCCAGATGGCGAATAACAGCAAGATTGTAGGTAAGAAAGTATAACAGGGGCCCCTGCTGAAAGAACAGAGTGAAAGCAGAACGAGTGATTCTTTTCATGTTTATATTCAGGCACCCACTTTGTAATTTCATTTATGCAAATTTGTTGCAAATGACATTTTCCTCTTAGGATAGATTATTGTATCAATTCTGTTCCTAACTTTAGAGGGAAATCTTAGATTATAGCGTATAAATCCGTGACTCTTTGGGGCTATCACTTTTCTTCTAACAGGATCGTGGGCTAAACATCGAGGGAAAAAATTACACCAATGGGTCTATTATTCTTGTAGTAATTCATTACCTTATATATATTTTATTATGCTTGATATTTAAATTTATGTGTTGTGGTAAATTTTCTTATGATAAATAAAATTTACAGAAACTTATCAAAAGTGTGGCGGTCAGCTCGTTCCAAATAGACATATTCCATTGTTATAGTTTCACGTCAGTGCGTCTAAATGTTGTCACTTATGTGTGTGTGTAAGTGAGTGGTACATATATATTAATATATATTCTAATAGTCTGTCTGACTAATCTAAATCTGTTGTAGAGACAGGCTGACCGAGAGAATTTTCTCTAGTGTCAAGGACAGAATCTATTACTTTTACACCATCTCACGCGTGAAATCTATTTCTACTATTATCTCTCACTGAGCTATCACTTGTTCCTATTGCTATTCAGAAGGGACCAATCTAAGTCTTAATTCACCTATCGCAAATCTACGACAAATAGTTGCTTGTCTACGGGAATTGAACTAAAATCCTGAGCAAGTACGACAAATGAGGTTCGTCTAACAGGATTTTGAACTTAGAATAGGAAGACGACACGACAAATATCAGCTCGTCTGTAGGATTAATTTTCTTTATTCTGATTATAGAGAAAGAGTGTGATGTCTCGTGGGTTATATTATCTTTAAAAATAACTATCCCCTAGACTAACGATCTGTTTATGGGCTTGCTGACCACACATAAAAATTGTTTTTCCACAGCATTTTTGAGCATTATACATTTTGATTTACAGGTTTATTTTTGTCGGAACATATGTTATGTATTGAGTTTGTATTACTAAACCACTGGTAGAGTTTGTGATTGTCTAACAATCACAGGGTTTTGAAGAAGTAGGTGTTTGAGCTAAGCTAAGGAGCGCGTTCGGACGATTATGTCCTGTTAATTGCCTCCCTTACCCTAACTGTCTTCAGGGGTGTACTTGTAGTGGATTTAAAATTAAAGGGGATTCCTTAAAATTTTTGACAATAATTGTTTTGTTTCCATTGTAGCAACTTAATTTTTAGTGATTAATCTTAACTACCATTTATTTGGCATAGTCGCTAGCATTTAGAGCTTTTATTGCCGATTAATAGCAGCGATAGTTAGATACATTTTATTGGAGGAGGTATCCCAGTTAAATAATATAATCTTTGGTATTTTCTCGTAAGTGGTAGGAACCAGTGTATCCTTTTTCTTCTATCTTTCTTGAGTAAGTCTCAGTCACCTATTTGCAATGGCCGAAAGGGCGAAACTTAGGCAGATACTCAGAGACAAAGCGAGGGAAGAGGATTTAGAAGGAGACGAAGCGAAAGCTTTTGTCAGGGACGAACTTGACAGATATGACGCGGAGAGGAAAGCAGCAGAAGCTATAGAGCAGAAGAAGATGGATGAGGAAATGGAAATCTGCAGGGCGAACGAAAGAGATAAGGAGAGACAGCAGGAGGAAAGAGAGAAGGAGAGGGAGGAAAGAGAGACAGCATGAGGAAAGAGAAAATGAGCAACGACGACAGCATGAGTTGGCGCTTAAAGCTCTAGAAGTCCAAAGTCGTGGGGCTGCCTCTACCTCCAGCAATGGAGAGTCTTCTCCTCATTCTTCTGTAACTGATCCTTCTAACACTCATTCTCCTCAACTCACCGCTATGTCTTTTACGCTAGAATCTTTCCCTTGTCCAAATGAGAAGATTGACACGAGGCTAGAAAAATTTGAGAAAATGGCAACTCTGTACGGTTTAGAGAGGTCGCGTTGGTGTATGAAGCTTTCCCAGGCTTTAAAAAGTTCTGCTCATGATGTTTACTCGAAACTAGAAAGCAGCCAACAAGACAACTATGACGTGTTGAAGAAAGCGTTACTTGAGCGCTTCGAAATGAACGCGCGCAAATTTCTGCAACTGTTTTGCAACAGCAGGAAGGAGAACCTGAAACTTTTCAGCAGTTCTCATCTCGTTTAAATGGATACTTGACAAATTGCCTGGAGCTTTCGCAGCTCGCCTCTACCTATGAAGGTCTTGAGGAGTTCATTATATGCGAACAGATAAAAAACACTTTGTCTGCTGACACCCGGAGATTTTTAGCTGAGCAAGGTGCAGAAAAGCTTGAAGACATTTTGGAAAAGTCTGAGCGATATCACAATGCGCTGGCTGAACTGCCAGCCACAAAACGTAAACCAACAGAAGAGCCTTTTCGAAAGAATAATCTAGACCAATCTTCTCATGCTTCTAACCAGAATAACCACAGAGAAACTGGACCTCAAAACCCCCCTCCTGAAAAGTCTAAGTTCTACAAAAACAAGTACCCCAACAACAATAAACAGTCTGATCAACCCAACCACCCTTCATGGCAGCGCAGCCAGAAAGGACAATGTGGCAAAGGGAGAACCCCTGAGCACGGGACAATGGATCAGACCGAGCACACTGAGCCTAAACGCATCGGATGCTTATTAACAGTCTCGCAAGGTGGAATTAATGTCAGTGATTATCAACCTGATGAGGGAGAGATACCCTCAATGCGAGGTACTGTTATTTTGAACGGTTCTCAAACTTTTTGTTTATTTGACACGGGGCTTTCTTATGATTGCATTGTTGCCAGACACCTGGTCAAACCCGGTCAAGAGACAGGAGAGACCGTCAAACTTTGTGGAGTCTCTAAGAGTGATGCACCTACAGCACTTCCCATCGCATTGGTGGAGATACACTCTGATTTTGTCAGAGGTGTGATCAAAGCGGCTGTTATGGATGACCCGATCTACCCAGTCATACTTGGCGGTAGATACGTGTTTATTGGGAAACCGGAAGAGCCGATTGTGGCAGCAGTAACTACAAGAGGGCAAACCAAGAAGGAGCGGGAGCCTGCGCCTAATTTGTTACCTAAGGAACTTAAAGAGGCGCAACAAAAGGACCCTACTTTGGCACCCTGCTTTAGGAAACTGCCCATGGCTAAGGACCCTAGACAACACGGGGACATTTTTTCTAAAGATGGCGTACTTTATCGCAGAACGGGCAAGCCTGAACAAGGTTACAATCAGCTCCTAGTACCGAAACAGTACAGAAGCCAAATCCTAGAAATGGGGCACTCTCTTCCCTTTTGCGGACACATGGGACAGAACGCCACAAATCAACGTATAACTACTCATTATTGGTGGCCAGGAGTAAATACTGATATTATCAGGTATGTGAAATCCTGTGCCCAGTGCCAATGTGTGCCACCCAAGCAACGGACACCCCCAGTCCACATGGGTGAAATGCCAATAATGGGAACACCATTTGAACGAGTTGTGATTGACATTTTAGGACCCTTAGAAAGGACTCAAAGAAGGAACAGGTTCATCCTGACCTTAGTTGACAGATGCACTTTATGGGCAGAAGCTATACCCCTTACATGCGCGGATGCCTAGCATGTCGCAGAAGCCCTCGTGCAAATTTTTACTCGGTTGGGATTCCCTCAACAAGTGTTGATGGATAACGGATCCCCATACCGTAGCCTGTTGATGGATGAGATCATGAAGATCTTGAGGATCCAACACATCTACACAAAGCCTTATACTCTGGCCGGAAATGAGTTAGTTGAGCGTGTTAATGGAAACCTCAACATGATGTTAAGTAAACTGGGACAAGTGAAACCTGAAGATTCGGATCTTCTCATTCCTGCAGCTTTATTTGGTTACAGAGAAACCCCACATACTTCCATAGGATTTCCCCCAGCTACGCTTTTATTCGGCAGACCTATAAAGGGGCCGCTTGAAGCATTACTTCAGTCACTGACAGACCAGAAGGCTGACGAGACAGTCGTCTCAGCCAGTAAATATGTATCGAATTTAAAGGAAAGGTTGAAACTAGGATGGGACCTAGCAACAACCAACTTTAAGCGAGCACGCACAAAGCACGCTAACCGATACAGGAAAGTAACGAAAGAGAGAGAATTACAAGCAGGAGAGAAAGTTTTGGTGTTACTCCCTACCGGGAAAACAAACTACGTATCGGATGTCAAGGGCCGTTTACCGTCCTGAAAAAGATTTCTAAGGCTAACTACCAGATCTCTATTAAAGGAAAGGAGAAGGTTTTCCATTTAAATCTGTTAAAGAAATTCTTAGAAAGACGGTGCCGACCTCCGAACATCTCCTGACGTTCGCCAAAATTGACGAAGATGACAATAGTGGCAGGGAAATTCCCCTGCAATCACACGGAATCTTTCAAAAATGTCAAAAGTGGTGACGCTCTTTCAAGCGCACACGGCAGACATTCCAGAAAAGGAAGACTTTGGGAGCAGACATGAGGAGGAGTTGAACAGAGACGGAGGGGGGAGATGAGAGGGAAGAGAACAGACACCCTGAAGCTACGGATATAGGAAATTTATTTCCATAACGTAGACATGGAGTGGTTCCATATCTTAAAGGGGGGACGTCTGTCGCAGAGAGATTTATGATTAATAAATTTCTATATCTTTTCTTTATTCTACCCGTGTCTTCTACTTTAATATCGCTCTTTTATCCTTTTTTTTTTCACATTCGTTTGATTGTGAAAAATATAACTCTCCCATTCAAACCTTTGCCTGTTTCTTTTCTTATTTAGCAACGCATTTTTATTGCTGTTAAGCAAAGTCTGTGACGAGTTCGAATCGTGTGAATTCGTTCTCGACAGGGGTAAGAAGCCAGACAAATCGTCTAGCATTTTTCTCTGACACGGCGCGTCTATGGTTAAGTATTCTCGGTGATAGGTGTGAGATGAAACACATACATCGCTGGGGAAATGGCTAGAGGTAGCGGTAGGTGTAAAAACGCGCACTGACAGTTTTATTGCTGGCATCTGAGTTAATGTAAGTGTTAAGACGGGGCCTAGTTCGGGTTTTCGAGAAATAGCGTAGCATCCTTTGTCTGTTTCAGATATTTATACCAGAGCAGTTTAGACTTCATTCATTTTCAGACTGCACAGTTCTATAGACATAACCTAGCGGCGCTTCTAGAAATCACTTTTTATTTAAGTAGTATTTCTCAGTTTGCGTTGGAGAATTATTTGTCATTTAGTAGTTCCTGTGTGAGGTAAAATATATTGACTAGTATTGTCGAGTGATTAATTGTTAGTTCGAAGTATATCTTCACTTGATTTCGGTGCAGAGGGATTAAATTATAAGTCTGTTATATTCTCTAGTTGACGTGTTACAGTGGATAGCAGAATAAATTATAATTTCTAGCTTAAACTCAGGCAGCTGTAAATAAATTTAATTAAATTGTTAGTAATCAGTCGAGAATATTTTAAACTAACTTATAACTGCACTGATTCATCATTGAGTATTGACGAAATACGTATGTATTTCTAATTCATGATGACTGATTTAAAAAAAAATATGAATATAATTTATTTCACGGGAGTTTTAAACAATAAGACAAGCTCTAAGCTTGCAGTTTATAATGTAAGTTAATAACCAAAGTGAATATTATGAATAAGTATTTTATATGTTGCTTTTTCTTTATACAGTGAAACTGGGTAAAGCCCAACTTTTACCAGCGGTTTTAGTACATCTGAGAGAGAATCATAGAAGAAAACATTTTATCTTTAACCACGTGGGTTTACAAGTTAACACCTGTCTGGCATTGTGTTTGCCTCCAGAAATAGACAGAGTACTCACCTCACGAACTTTAAGACTAAATGAATATACTGGGCCTATCAAGCCAGATTATATTTCTTCCCTAAATCTCATGTACATTCAGCCCTTGTGGCGAGTAAAATTACAAACCAGTAACAGTCCGACATTTTGACTAATTGTGGTGTGACAAAGAATTTTATATTTAGAGAAGTTACAACCTGTCATTTTCCTAAGTAAGGGAAACCTCGTGATTCTGACACTGTGAGCCCGCTTAAAACTAATTCTTACCTGAACTGATGAAACTGACACTAACATTAATCTGAACAAAATCGCATGAAGAGGATGCTACCCGGAACATTGGATGAAACCAAAATCTGCAGAGCTGGGATCCGCTTCATCAAAAGACAGACAGATTAAATGTGTGTGTGTGTCCTAAAGTTTGCGCCAGACGGCGAACAACAGCAAGATTGTAGGTAAGAAAGTATAACAGGGGCCCATGCTGAAAGAACAGAGTAAAAGCAGAACGAGTGATTCTTTTCATGTTTATATTCAGGCACCCACTTTGTAATTTCATTTATGCAAATTTGTTGCAAATGACATTTTCCTCTTAGGATAGATTATTGTATCAATTCTGTTCCTAACTTTAGAGGGAAATCTTAGATTATAGCGTATAAAATAAAATTTACAGAAACTTATCAAAAGTGTGGCGGTCAGCTCGTTCCAAATAGACATATTCCATTGTTATAGTTTCAAGTCAGTGCGTCTAAATGTTGTCACTTATGTGTGTGTGTATGTGAGTGGTACATATATATTAATATATATTCTAATAGTCTGTCTGACTAATCTAAATCTGTTGTAGAGATAGGCTGACCGAGAGAATTTTCTCAAGTGTCAGGGACAGAATCTATTACTTTTCCACCATCTCACACGTGAAATCTATTTCTACTAGCAAGATTGAAGGTGAAACTCAGAGCTGCTGGACCAGTTGCAATCAAACAGAAAAGATATAACATCATGAAACTCAAGGACCCCCTCACCAGAAAAGCTTTTCTGGCTGATGTAAAGAGAATATCAAATTGCCAATGCCAGGAAAGTACAGAGACTGATGATGTTGACCAGAAATTCAACATCATTTCAACAATATACAAGGAAAGCAGCGAAACATGCTTGGGATTCCAGGAAAGAAAGAGACAAGATTGGATAACACCAGAAACATTAAACACCATAGCGATGAGAAAAGAAATGAAAAGAAAGAAAACAGAAGCAAAGTCTCCCAGGTTAAAGGAAGTATATAGCGAACAGTACAGTCAGCTGGACAAAGAAGTAAAACATCAAACCCGTGCCAACAAAAGGAAATTTCTGGATGACCTTGCAAGACAGGCAGAAGAGGCAGCACTGACAAATGGAACAAAGCACAGTTTATAAACCAGACGCAGCTGAATGTTCCTAAGGCTGAAAGTGACCTAGACGTAAATACAGGCATTCCACGAAGAGAAGAAATTATCACAGCTATCAAAGGGTTAAAGAATGGAAAAGTGCCTGGTCATGACAATTTAAATGCTGAGTTATTCATGGCAGACCCTGAACTAGCAGCAGAACTATTAGAACCACTATTTGCACAAGTCTGGAAAATAGAGACAACACCAACGGAGTGAAGTAAAGGAATAATTGTCAAATTGCCCAAGAAGATGCAGACTGCAACAACTGGAGAGGAATTACTCTCCTCTCAGTTCCCAGTAAAATACTAGGCAGGATAATTATCCAGAGATTTTCAAAAGCAGCAGACCATAAACTGAGGAAAGAACAAGCGAGATTCAGAAAGAACAGAAGATGTGCAGATCATACACTAACCCTCAGGAACATTATATAGAGCAGTGCTCAGAATGGCAGAGACAGCTGTACATTAACTTTGTTGATTATGAAAAGGCTTTTGACAGCATACACAGGGACAGCCTATGGAAAATACTGAGGGCTTATTGAATTCCTAGCTGCATTGTTTCCATTATAAAAAGCCTCTATTCTAACTTTACATGCAGTGCTGGGTTGAACAACCTTTCGAGGTGAAGACAGGAGTACGACAGGGATGCCCCTTATCAACAACTTTATTTTTGACAGTCATAGACTGAGTGATGCACCAGACAACAGAGGGCAGTCCAAGAGGAAATAGATGGACAACATTTTCTACACTGTAAGACGTGGAATATGCAGATGACATTGCACTACTCGCACATTCACATCAACACATTCAAGAAAAAACAGATAGGCTGAATAGGTATAGCCAGCAGGAGCATCAATCTGAAGAAGACAGGTCATGACACTGAATGTGGGCAATCCTGAGCCAATAAGGAACCAGAAGCTAGAACAGACAGGCACATTTACATACTTAGGATGCATAGTAACACCAGACGGCGGAACAAGCAAAGACATCAACAACAGAATGAATAAAGCAAGAACAGCTTTTGCTAGTCTCAACAACATCTGGAAGTCTTCCGAGTACAGCACAAACACCAAATTAAGATTATATGAGAGTTGTGTACTTTCTGTGCTTCTTTATGGTGCGGAATGCTGGAGAGTAACAGAGAAGGAAATGTCGAAATTGTCCTCTTTTCACACAACATGCCTAAGAAAAATTCTCCGAATCTTTTGGCCGAATACCATCACCAACCAAGATCTGCTTACTCGGAGCAAGCAAGAGGACATGCACACCATCATAGCTGGCAGACGCTGGAGCTGGGTTGGCCATGTCCTCAGAAGAGACCCCAATGCCATCACAAGAACAGCTATGCTATGAACCCCTGAAGGAAAACGAAAGAGAGGCCGACCAAAAACAACTTGGTGGAGGACTGTGGAGGCCGAGATGCAAAGAATGAACCAGAGTTGGGGCACTGTACGAAGGATGGCCGCCGACCGAGCAAAATGGAATCAATTTGTTGTTGCCCTACAAGACGCCACCAGGCGTAATGGCCACTGACTGCTTTGACGGTCGGCGGCTAAGGATCAAAGAAGAAGAAGATATTATAATGTCTCAGATATTCTTTGTCTAAAGTACATTAAACACAATCATACTCAAATTGCTTAACAGCTTACATTTTCGTTCAAACTGTCGGCAACACTGAAGGACCCTGTCATCGTTACACTCAATTGGTAAATCAGTTTCTTTAAAGGCCTGAAAGAAAACAGTAAGACGAACAGAAACCTGGTTATTATATACAGTGTAACTGTGATTTACATAATCTCTATTTACACGAATATGAAAAATATTGCTACAACTTTTAAAATTCATTATTTAATGTATTTACTGTATGTTTCTTATACGTCATATCTTTTTATGCTTTTTAATGAAAACTTTTATTAATTTTTATTTTAATCAACGCTGCAGAAGAATCCCCCCAATTGTAATGTACTGAATTTCTATGGAGAAAATTATCTAAAATTAAGCTAATTTCAAATTACACGTGCACCTCTGGAACTTAACAGTCACATCAATAGTGATCACACCATAAGCTACAAAGTACTGAACTGGCAAATATTCCAAATGTGTAAACATTTATTCTGAAGAATGTTTGTGTGAATAAATTCTTTTGAATTTTTCATTGTGCACAATTTCCATTGAAATAGTCTTCATTAGAGGGAACAATTAAACTGTGGTGGGAAAAAAAATTTCCTTCCGTGTATCCACATATTTATTCAACTGCCACAGACAGGAGTGAATGAGACTGAATAGATTTTTCGAGAACTATCAAACTGTCATTTTCAATAGCATATGATGAATCTTAAACATAAGCTTCCATCGTCTCAGATGTCACAAGTGACAGCAGAATGCTGAGTGATGGCCTCTTCAGCACTGCAAATATTTTTATCCATGTTAGCAATTTTTACACGCTTTTCTTTAACTTGTCTTGTATGTCACCTTCAAATCTTGCAATCAATTTTTCAATCACCTCCAGATGAGCAATAGCTCTGAAACTTGGTATAGATTTGTATTGCCGATGATAATACAATAATCAGCAAAAATAATAAAATGAATAACATTAAAAATAATAATTAAAAAAATATAAAAGCTCAACTTTCATTATAATTTTTCTTTTCGTTCCTTACAGAGTTCACTATTTTGTATGCAAAGTCACCAAGTTATGTGATCTTCACAATTTTGTGTATGACTTGTATGCAACATCACCAAGATATGTGATCTTGTACACAATTTTGTGTCAAGATGATTCTTAACTCTTTGAACCCGAGGTCCCGAAATTTCGGTCCGTGTGTAAATAATCCGTACCCCGAGCGACCGCTTTTTCGGCCTGACACACCTTGCTTAGCAGTACGGGGCCGGAATGGAAATGTGTCAAAAATCATGAGGTCAGGAAGTACACATGTCTTCAGGAATGTTGAACCAAAATGGCGGCGCCCACGATGTGATAATATTTTGCAATTTTTTAACTGTTTTCATAATGAAAAGGCGTGTTGAAAACCCAGGAAATAGCCGTTCTAAAAGGCTAACAACGGAACAAGCTGTTGAACTTGTGCTCAATGATTCGGAGGATGATGAATTAGATTTAGATGGTGATTATTGTGAAAGTGACATCGAAAATGAAGCGAGTGACGAAACTTGTGAATCAGATTATGATCAATCTAGTTCTAACCCTGTTCCTTGCCCCTCAGGGGATCGGGCTATGGGGCAGGGGCGTGGAAAGGGGCGTATCCCACACAATGTATCAAGTAAATTTGATACAGGTTGGTCTACCGCAAATATATTTAGACCTATGTTTACCGTAGACACAACATTTGTGGAACAGATAGGCCCTAAGAATATTCCAGATTCCATTTCTCCTGAGAGTAAAGCCATTGAATTTTTGGAACTTTTCCTCGACAGTAATTTCTGGCACAATTTGTGTGAGCAGACAAACAGACGTGCTGAGCAAGTAAAAAGCAAACAGCCAACCAGCTACTATGCTAAAAATTATAAAGATGTAACAGTGCCAGAGGTAAAAGCATTCTTTGGACTGCGTCTTCAAATGGAGCACGGTGTGAATAAACCACGTTACGAAGATTACTGGTCCAGCTCATCTTCGAACTTCATTTCGCAAACTCCTGGATTTCGCACTGTAATAGAACGCGATCGCTTTCTTGCTATATGGACATTTCTTCATCTTGTAGATGAAAAGGACCCTGCTCTGGATAAAGCAGATAAACTGTACAAAGTAAGACCCATGCTGAATTTGTTGCTTCCAAGATTTCGATATTATTATTCACCCTCACAACACTTGAGTTTAGACGAGGGCATGATCCCCACTAAAAGCAGACTTGCCTTCAAACAATACATAAAATCAAAGCCCATAAAGTGGGGAATAAAGGCTTACATGGCATGTGAAGCGAGCTCGGGCTATATTCTAAATTTGGAAATTTACACTGGAAAAACAGAGGATGTTATTCCAGAACTCGGTGTTGTTGGTAGTGTTGTCATCAGGATTTTGACTTCAGGGGATTTGGCAAACAAAAATCATATTCTTGTCATGGACAGATTTTATAACAGTGTAACTCTCTTTGACAAGTTATACAGTGATTATGGAACACTTGCAGTAGGGACAGCAATGACAAATAGGAAATATTATCCAAAAGAACTGTCAGGAAAGAAGAAAATGTGCAGGGGACAATCAGAATTTGTCTGTTTCAATAACATTGTTTGCCTTGTATGGATGGACCAAAGACCCATCAATTTTATATCTAGTTATCATAACCCAACAGAAATGGGAACTGTTAGAAGGAGAAACAAGGATGGAACAACTGTGGATGTTCAAACTCCACAACTTTGTATTGACTACAATACTTTCATGGGTGGCTGCGATGTCAACGACCAAGTTTGTCGTCTCAATAAAACGCGCCGGCATTATCGCTGGCCTCGAAGGCTCATAGTGAAATTTTTCATGTGGGCATGCAATAATGCCTATATACTAATGAATAAATTCAATCCCCACAATGTAACTGGAAGACGCTACAGAACATTTGGTATGTTCATGAATGAAATCTGTATATCACTCATTGGCGATTACAGAACAGCGGCAATGAAGCTTCACAACCGTGTTGATGCACATCAGAGGCTGCAAAATGTGGGCTTGCATCATCCTCAAGTGTCTCCACAAGCTACTGGCAATAACATTTGTGTTGTGTGTGCATACAAATTCAACAAAAATGTTAGTGACTTCCCAGACATGGCCTACAAAGACAGACCATTCAAAAAAGTGAAGACTAAATTCTGGTGTAAATATTGTGAAAGCTATCTGTGCCTAAAGGAAGGGTCTACATGCTGGGAGGACTGGCACACTAAGCAGGAATATTGGAGATGATCAGGTCAGTCAATTTAAGATAGAATATTTAACACTGACTATATTGTTGGTTCACAGTAACTAGTTTTGCTTATGTGTCTGTTTTGTGCATTTTTTGCTCAGGAGCCCAGGGGAATGGGATTTTACAGGCTGGGTGGCCAGGGTTCAAAGGGTTAATGGAGTCAAAAAGTAAAAATATTGTTTATGTTTTAGTATGTCATAATTTTTCTAACACTAAAAAGAAGAAAATAAAAAAATTAATATTTTATAGCTTGCAGTAAACAAATGTTACATCAAATTGACAAAAAGCATGGGGCGCCAAAGTGCTTTTCATATATTTTATCCATAAGTGTGTAACGAAGTATAAAGCAGAAGTTAATTTCATGCAGAATCAGCTATAAACTCCTTGAAAAATTATTTTCGGGTTTTTAGTGCATTAAACAGAAATATTTTTTATTTATTTTTTATTCTTCTCTCGGTGTCTAAGTCTATTTGTATGGGTTGATTCAAAAGTCACTCATTCCTAAATTTGTATATTCTCACTTGTATCTAATGGAGATATTATATATATATGAAACAAAAGTTAAAATAAGGAGCAATAGATGCCATCTGATTAAACAGTGTTTTTTTTCTTCAGGAAACACACAAAAATTAAAGAAAGTCTACAATGACCAATACTGACATTACAACAGACAGCTAACATTGCTGCTCACTATGAAGTCATGTGTTGATCAGGCTGAATCTCATGTTGAGCTTGGATATTAATGTGACATAGCATTTTATGTAATAAAATGGCATTCAATTCTCTTTACTTGATGTTTGTTTCATATAAATTAGTTGGATAGGAATGAAGAAATAACAGTTTAAAAATTGGAAGTGAGTTTTAAATTGCCCAGTATTCCTGAGCTACTCATCTGGAAAAAAAAGTTTCTATCGGCCACTTGACTAGCTCGGGCGTTGGCGTAGCTGGTGAGTCCTTTTTTAGGGCTTTATGCTAGCAGATAGATGATGTTAGTCCTTTTCAGGACTTAGTATCTATTAACGCTGATCAGGTTAACAGTCAACAGGGTTTATTTTTTTTTTGGGATGGTAAATGCGCTCTGATATAACCAAATACGTTGAAAGGAACGCGCCTCGCCAGAAGAAGGCAAAAATCCGAACCAAAAAAAAAAAATATCTGAAAAAAAGGTGACCCCTGTATTTGTTTTCCGAACTGTAAGTTTTATCACTGCAGATCTGAAAACATCTGAATGTTCCTACTTACCAAGCACTCAATAGCATCACACATATGACCTAACTGTATATACTTTCTTCTTCTTCTTCCATCCTTAGCCATCGACCGACCAAGCAGTCTGTGGCCATTACGCCTAGCTGGCGCCTTAGGGCAACAAGAAATTATCCATTGTTCCGTTACGCCTAAAGACGTTTATTGGTACAACAGAATATTAATTGTTGTTTCCGTAATCAGTGTGACTAGCAAGCGGGTGATCAATCCGCTGTGCCCGAACTTGCCCTCGTGTGTACACTCCTTTTGCCGCTATAAAACCGCCACACTACCAAGACTGCCGAGACGTCAATCCAGCCAAAATTCATTCGGGACCGAAGGTCCGCGAAAAAGAGCAATCTGGTACTAGAACAGCACCCTTCACTGCCTCCACTATGCTGGGAGGACCCGACAACCGGGACCACACACAGCCTTGAGAGGACAAAGATCGCCTGCAGCGTCCTCGTTCATGGGGAAGAATTACAAGCCCCAATCCCTAGCACGAAGGAGATTCAACGGGTTTCCCAACCCTTTCGGGCCAGGGAGGCAATCCACGCTGATTAACTGTATATACTCCAGTAAGTAATTGCAATCACATACTTGTTCTCACTGAAAGCTTGTAGTTTTATCAACACTGATCAATGTTTGTCTTAATGAGTGTTGCCGTAATCTAATCTCATTTGCACTATAGACATATTCTAAAACTATTCCACAAAAATATTTTTGTTCCCTTCGGTGTTTACCAAGTTTGCAAATATGGCCATATGTAGGAACACTACTGGTAAAACATGGAGAAGAAGACAGAGAAGAGGGAAAAATCTTGTATGACTGAATATATATGCTTAAATATGTCTGTGCGTGCATGCATGAGACTTATTTCCTATGAATATATCAAACATATCAATTCCTATTATGTTACTGTATAAGAATTCGATTGGCTAAGCTCTTAATGCATTTGCTGCTTGTGGCAACGTTGCCGGGTTCTGGATTAAACACAATAGATTAATTGAACATTTTTTAAAATTAATTAAGTCAAAACATTTATGGTTAGTTATACAAAGAAAATATACACTTAAGGGGAGGAGTGGTAGATAAATTTTGGTCGAAATTGAAAAAAATAAGGAATTTGGGATTAGTCCATTTTCTGATACTTTAGCATCTCCTGAATCTAAATATAACAGAATTAAATGTCAAAATGCATTCTAACAATATGTATTTTGACTTTGAAAAAGTCAAGAAAATATGACTAATTCATACATGCCACACCTTGAAGATGAAAAACCTGTACAAAAAATCTAAAACCCTGTACAAAGACCCGCAAAACCTGTACAAAGACTGAAAAAAACATATCAAAAGAGTTAATTCGTGTAAACATATTTTCAATTACAGTGGGCTGCATTTTAAAGCAGGTCTTCACTTATTTTAAAACCCAAACAATAAATGTCTGAGTTTATTTTACACTGTAAAAATAATGTGATGGTGACATCATTTAGTCTATTTCTGTGTTTAATTATCATTAACAGACTGGGAAATCATGTGTTCAATAGGACCTTATGAATGAACTCTGAGACACAGTAATAAGGGGAATGGGTTAGAAAACCTGTACAGAAATTATGTACAGGGTGTACACATCTGAAAACGCAAACACCTTGTACAGATTATGGGTAAACCATAGCATGTGGCATGTACGCTAATTAGACCTAGTTTCTTCCATAGCAACCAAGCTTACACCCCTACGTATTATACATCATTGGATTCGCCTAGATCTGTAGAATCCTGTGATGTAGTTCATTTATTTCGGTAACAAAATTATACCCGCCAAAATCAAGAATTTATATGTCACGTTTTTTACCGATTATTTCCATATATGGAAATTGTCGGGCGTTCGCCGACATCGGCTTTTTCCGTGTTTGTAGAGCACACTATTCTAAACTGTTCATAGGCTGTGTGAATCCACGTGACTTGTAACCGCGGTGTTTACACTATGGCGTCGGATTCATAAATTCTGTAAACACATTTAGTTAGTCTCATTTTTCGGAACTTTTTGTGTGAAAATGCCTCGAAAAAAGAATAGATTTCGTCATCTAAAACTGGAAAAGGCCAGAGTGAAGCGATGGAACCAAGACAGTGCAGGTAAAAGTCGCTAATTCTGTTATGGTAATGGTACAAAATTAATCACTTTTAGAAAGCCAGGCAGTCACATGTGGTGAGGTCACGCAAAAAAACATTTACACATATTTGGTTTTGATTTACTCTGTTAGGACTGAGTGGAGGGGGAAGAAGGTACTATATTTGGATATTGGAAATCTAACTTTATTTTCTTGAATTAATACACAATATGTCCTAATTATAACCCATAAAGGGTTCAGCGATATACTTTAAAAAAAAAAGTCACACGTGAATAAGCTATTAAAATAATAATAGCCCCTTCAGTCATAACTGACTATGGGAATGCGCCAAAAAACTGACTGAGGTGACAGCCCTCAGCTGCTTATTTTCCTGATGCTCTTTCGACGTTTTCTCCTCTCTTCGGCTTGTTGTGTGAGCTTCTTTTCGCCCAGTCTGAGGTGGCGCCGTAAATAGCATCGCCACTTGGTGCGATCGGCAGCTTCATCCTCCCACGTTGCTAGATTTATGTCCAGTGCCCTCATATAATAAGCTATTGTTTTTTAAAATTTATATATTTGTAAGCTATTAGTAAACACATTGGCAGTAAAGAGTGATCACATTTTTCTGGTTTGACAAAATAACATGATTCCACATTATACGAAAAATTATCATGGTATTTATAAGCATGTGATATATGTTTCTTGAGCTGTGATTATTTCTTATGTATTTTTTTCAGAACCATATGGTTCCCCCTAATGAGCCTAGTCTGCCTGAGGTTATGCTGTCAGCTTCAGCTGTAAATGAGGGAGCTAGCACAAGCTCATCTACAACAACTTCTACCTCTTTATCCCACAGCACTCCACGGTTCTGTAAAAAGCTGGAACTAAGTGCCTCATCGGTGCAAGAAGCTTCAACACCTAACAATACTGTCTCCAGAACTACAGTTGATATGTCTGAGATATGTAACCTTGTTAGTCAGCTTGTATGTCCAGAATGCTATGGGAAGCTGTCTGCAGAAATTAATAATAAGGCCAAGAGAGGTCTTGTTCAACACATCAAAGTGAATTGTGTTTGCAACAAAAACCATTGCATCAACGTACACATCATCGGTTGATGAACATAATTCATTCAGTGTGAACAAAGTTGCGGTTCTATCATCGCTGTAATCAGGAATGGGACAATATAAATTTAACTACTTTGCACAGAACTTGGATATGCCTGGCTTGCATCAAAAAACTTTCAACGCAATTGCACAAACATTTTATTTGCAAACACCAGAACTCGCAAAATTAATATTTGATCACGCTGCTAAGCTCGCACTAGCGTAAACTGTGCTCAGAGCAATCAACTATATCATGAAGATATTATGGATACTGGAGTCAGTTTTGATGGCAGCTGGCTCACAAGGGGGCCACAGTTTAAATACTGGTATTGGTTGTGTGGTGGAGATCTTGACAGGTCTTGTTATAGATGCCGATGTGCTTTCAAAATACTGTCAGACATGTGCTACAACTAGTTCTTGGCAACAGAAGGAAGCCCCGGGAAACTTCAGCAAATGGAAAGATGAGCATGTGAAGCAAGGATGTGATATAAATTTTGAAGGTATTTACTTTTGAATCTTATTTTTGGTTTCTCCTCCTTGTCTAAAAATTTAAACTGATGTAATTTTTATTTCTCCATAAGTATCATTTTTAGTAACATATTTTATTACTTACATGTGTTTGCTTTGCTTCCATTGCACTACATTTGCTTCTACATTGTAAAGGAAAGTGTTCAATGCTTGCTCACATAATTATTTTAAGTGTTACTAATTCATACCTTTTCTTCTTTCTAGGAAGTTCACGGCACTAAGAAAACTGCACAAATAAAAGGAAGGAAATTAGGCACAAATCTCAACAGAAAGCCAGACAAGAAGCTGCAGAGGAAGCTGGATATGCTGTCGGTATGTTCTAAATGACAAGTAAGTTATTTTTTTTGCTGTGGTATTACACACTTATTTAATTATATTCTAATTATATCGAAAAATGTGATTTAAAGAAATCTATTTTTCTCATCCTAATTTTCTTATATAATTTCCACACTTACGTATTAACTGACATAAGAATTGGCACATATATTGCCCATAATCTTTTAAAACTTTTAGTGTGATGGATTTTAAGTATCTGATCAAAATTTTGATTTATTGCACAAAGTAATGTAAAATTTAACAAAATTTGTTACTATTTTTAGACAATATATTCAAAGTCCTACAACTTTTTTTGCATTCAAGTTATCAAAAATCCATCAATCAAAAATCCATCATATAAAAAGTTTTAAAATATAATGATAAACGTTGTGTTCAAATTTGGTATTCATAGCTTAATAAATAAAAAAGCCTTAGCAAATTGAAATAGAACAATATAATCCAATATGGCCACCATTTCTATGGCAACCAGTGGTGCAGTGCCATCAAACTCTTCATTCTGCGTATCTAGTATTGATATAGGTTAAGTCTGTGTGCATTTTCATTGAAATCCAGCAATTAATAACGAAAATAGCATTTCAGTGTAGCTCCTCCCCTTAAGGTTTAATGCCATTTGGTAAATAATACTTCTACGAGATAAAGTTATCACTTGTCCTTGCTAATCAAAAGGGTACGACTTAAATCTCTTACCTCTTGTGGTGTTTGTCCAATTAGCTGTGAAATGTTTTTCACAAGATGAGTATGAATAAACTTGACTGCTTTTCCTGCCCTATGTGATGTGGAAAAACTCTATGGGACGTATTGGAAAGAAGTAAATCTTCAGTATGCTTTGCTGACATTTAGGAGGCATACAGTCAAGTCACAGGCAGGAGGTGGACAGTTAGCTCACAGTCAAGAGATAAATGGTTCACTACCAGGATTTTAAAAAAGTCTGAGTCCAGGAGTAGAAAGTCAGAGTCAGAGGTCACAGTCTGGAGGTAGAAAATTAGGAGGTGGAAAGTTAGCTCACAGTCAGGACACAGTTCATTATCAGACATCAATGAGCAGAAAGACAAAGTCATAGTCTGAAGTCACAGTCATAATCAGGAAGCAAAAAGTCTATTCGTAGCAAGGAGATTGAAGTCAGCTCACAGTCATCAGGTAGAGAGACAGCTCACAGTCAGGAATCAGACTACTATTCTCTACAACATCAATTACAACAACAATTACTTCTCAACAGCCTATCTATCTACTGGCTGTCAGTCTTTCCATTATTAATTACATTATATACTTGAGTACAGGTCCATCTGACTATATGTCAACCCCTAGACTTTACGACTTAAAAAGTTTCCAATATTATTAACCCAATTATAAGTCAAAGTTTAAAAAAAAAAAAAAATGATCCTCGAGTAATTATGCAACCATTTTGCTGCTTAGCTAAAATCGTCATTTAATTCTTTTTCAAGAAATAGAAACAACAAATCAGTTCCTCTCCCTCTGCTTGTTTCGTTTTCTGCATTTCCTGCGGGATGCTTTTATTTTACGCCAGCCTCGAACAAGTTTTACATCGATTCCGAATTCCCGAAATGCATTGTATTTATTTTCCAGATAATAACCCTTCCTGTCAAGTTCTTGCATGACAATCCAGGGCAAGACCAAGATGACATCTCCATAACCTGCATGATAGGATTAAACATAGTATAGGTACACTGTTTAAAGAAACATACATGTTGGATGTAAAAGTAAACAAGAGTAAATTGTAAACGCAAACTTAAAACTATCTTATAAGTAAATGTATCTGAAAAGTAAACCACATGGAAAGAGACAGTAATATCCTTCAAATGGACAGTCAGGATCCTATTTTTAGTTCCCCTCTCATTACATAGCTCGAATATGGCTCCACGAATACCACTTGTGTATGGGTAGCTCCACCCTGGGCAACAATCTTGGCCGAGAGACAAAACTAAATTTGTAAAGTAGGAGAAATTCTGCTTAAGGGTATGTCCATCCCTTACAAAAAATGAGATGATGAGTGAGGCAGAAGATTCTGAAAAGATCAATAGCTCACTAAACGGAACAGCAAGTTATGTAGCACATCAGAAGTATAGCAGGACATAGAAAAAGATTACCAATGGTCAACAAGTAAGAGCTTGGGGCCTCAAAACAACAAAAGCAATAGCTCAAGGTGATAATTTGGGAATAACATATGGAAGGAGAAGCAAAGAAATAAAGAATCATAAGAACAGATATGAATGAAAAGAGAATTAAGGAACAAAATCAAAATTAATGAGATAAAATATTCTGGGCATATAAAGAGAAATAATATACTGCTCAAAAAAAGTTAAAGGCCACTTTCAATTTTTAGGTCATTTCAACTATGCTGTTTTTTAAAAAACCTGAACACTCAGTCAAAAAAGTTTTGCTGCATTTTTTTGCATGCTTAAACAATGTTTGTTAATCTGACAATAAATCAAATCTGTGTTACGTGTGTGTACCTCCAAGGTCAATCAAATGTACGTGGTGGAAAGGGAAATAATGCATGTTTGAAAATGCTTCCTATCGCAAAGCCTGTTGATAACATTGCTGAAATTTGCTTTCCACGTGCAAGTCGTGACTATAGTGAACACATTTCACCCACTTTTCGGAAGGAATGGGCAATGGGTATGTTTGTAACATTTACCATTTTAGCCATGGCTCAGCTAAGACGCATGACCAATGTTGACAGATGGAGAGCGATGGCATGGCTGCAGGATGATGTAGGGCTGCGAGAAGTTGCTAGGAGATTAGGAGTTGCCCACTCTGTCATACAAACTCTGCGTGATCGTTATAATGCAACCGGCAGTGTCGCAGAACAACGCAGGTCAGGACGTCCAAGGTCTACCACAAGACGGCAATAAACTGACCCATGGCTAAAATGGTAAATGTTACAAACATACCCATTGCCCGTTCCTTCCGAAAAGTGGGTGAAATGTGTTCACTATAGTCACGACTTGCACGTGAAAAGCAAATTTAAGCAATATTATCAACAGGCTTTGCCACAGGAAGCATTTTCAAACATGCATTATTTCCCTTTCCACCACGTGCATTTGATTGACCTTGGAGGTACACATACGTAACACAGATTTGATTTATTGTCAGATTAACAAACATTGTTTAAGCATGCAATTGTAAAAACAAAAACACCATGCGCACGTACTTCACTCTATGTTCCTACATACACCCAGTACAAATGATTACATGTATATTTCACATCTGATGCATCAGTTCATAGCTGCAGATGAATACATACAATGAAAGCTGAAGCAGAACGGTAATTAAAAATTTTTTTACCTGGAATGTTACAGGTCAGAATATCTTGCAAGAAGTTCAAGCAATAAATCAGTACATTTGTGTCCACTATCAGCATTACCTGCAAGGACATAAAGATTTGTACCAACAAGCTCAGTAGCATTCAAGAATTAATTTTCTAACACTGGATTCTTTCAGCATCTTGTTACTGTCAGTTTAAGTGGATGTTTAAATGAGAACAAGTTATAACAACATTAAAAAATTAAATACTGGCGCAGCTCACTGCAGTCCCTGAGAGGACACACAAATAAGTCACTTCTCTCACATGGCACTACCATTAGAGGTGATTAAGGTGAGGTTGTGCAAGGGAGCTCATCATGTAGAACAAACAGTTACAGAAACCAACACTGCAAGAGTACATGAAGTGATCTGGCACAGATTGAAGGAAAAAAAAAAGTGACATTCAGTAATTCATAAATCCTCAATAATTAAAAGAACCAAAACATCCTGAAGTGAGCATGTAAATTACATGCTTTCTAAACGAACATTTAAATAATTTACTTCATTATTTTATTAACTCTAGCAGCATCAACAAACTGAGGTTCATAGCTCATTTAACTTTATGTGGGAGGATACTCAAACAAAGACGGTTACTTAAAAAGATGGTTTCTGAACGCTGAAGAAACAGAAACAGTGATAACGTGTTGCATTATCCTTTATGAGTTCTCTTTTCCCTTACTTTTCTATGCAAACACATAATCAGAAAGCAAACCCACTTTACCATAAAATAACAAAGCCTTTCTCAGTTCGTCCCATACTAAAGTTCTTTTAGTTCACACAGAACATAGGACTACTGTTATTTCTTGCCAGTGATTTATATTTTAGGGCAATCTTTGTTTAGCTCTCCTAATGAAGTCAGGCTGTTATGGCTTCCTCTTCTACCATTCTTCTCCTCATGTTTGTTCCAGTCGACAACATCTCTGGAAATACTGGGTAGTTGTTTCCTGAGGTTATATTCTACCCATCTCAGTTCCCCCACATATTTAACATTAATACGACCAACTGCTTAAACTGTTGGACATTAAGGGAACACTTACTACAAATATCACTCATCTACAAGAGGTGAGACAGAAAAACGGTAAGTTACTTCAGAGTCACTACATGACGTGAGAAAGAGATTGTGCAACATTACTTTCAGAGATACCACATGACATGAGAAAGAGATTGTGCAACATTACTTTCAGAGATACTACAAGACTTGAGATTTTAAAAAAACCTGTAATGTTACTTCAGAGATACAACAGCAGATGGAAAACAAACTGTAATGTTACTTCACAGATACCACAAGATGAGATACCACCACTGTAATGTTACTTCATAGATACCTCATGATTCAAGAACAACTGTAACATTACTTCATAGATACTAGAAGATGTGAGATGACAAAATATAATGTTACTTCATAGAAACCACAAGTGGGATGACAAAATGTAATGTTACTTCACAGATACTAAAAGATGCGAGATGACAAAATGTAACGTTACTTCATAAATACTACAAGATGTGAGACAAAAAAATGTAATGTTACTTCACAGATACTAAAAGATGTGAGATGACAAAATGTAATGTTACTTCATAGAAACCACAAGATGTGAGATGACAAAATGTAATGTTACTTCACAGATACTAAAAGATGTGAGATGACAAAATGTAACGTTACTTCATAAATACTACAAGATGTGAGACAAAAAAAATGTAATGTTACTTCACAGATACTAAAAGATGTGAGACGACAAAATGTAATGTTACTTCATAGAAACCACAAGATATGAGATGACAAAATGTAATGTTACTTCACAGATACTAAAAGATGTGAGATGACAAAATGTAACGTTACTTCATAAATACTACAAGATGTGAGACAAAAAATGTAATGTTACTTCAAAGATACTAAAAGATGTGAGACGACAAAATGTAATGTTACTTCATAGAAACCACAAGATGTGAGATGACAAAATGTAATGTTACTTCACAGATACTAAAAGATGTGAGATGACAAAATGTAACATTACTTCATAAATACTACAAGATGTGAGACAAAAAAATGTAATGATATTTTAATGATCTGATCCCGAGACTTCATTTTGGAACACCCCTCACCATCAGAAAGAGTTCAGTTTGGGATGTGTATTGAAATCTCAATTATTGCTGATCAACTTTTGTCATGAAATAATAAAAATTGTTCTCTGGCTTACTTTGGACTTTAAAGTATCAGCTTCAATGGACACACTTGAAAGTTTTGCTTTGGTGAAAGTTTTTGTCAGAGCTCCACTTGGCTGCAAAAATAAATTATTCACATTGTAGAATTCAAAGGATAAAATAGGAACGTGTAAAAAAAGTATAGGAAAATAAATAGCTGATATACATATAACTGTCACACGTTAAAAGACCAACTCATTCACCAAAGCTTAACCCTTTGAGTCTGCTGCTTCCTATTTCACATAAACGCTCTCTCTGTGGCTCCAGTGCCAAAATTAGTTCTGTGAACATGAACTTTGACGTCATTTAACATGCCACTGACTACAAAAAATGTATACACCCATGGGGAGAAATGACAAATGACATTAAATCATGCCAAGTTCATAGTTGTTATCATCATTGTGGGCTTTGCTACTAAAATACAACTGTTAGTATGAACTAGAACTTTCACATCAAGTAGCACTCATTGGCTACATTTGGCTGTAAACAATATATATTTTCATGATGTAATATTGTATGGGGCAGGCAACCTCATCATGTAAAATACATTTTTGCTCTGGTGTAGGCTTGCAATAGGAAAATATCAGTTAATCGTTACGTAAAGTCTTACTGAAGGTTCCCCTCAAATTATTAGTGAAACAAAATAAATAAATTAAACAAATCTCTTTAAAACTGGCACTATAAACGACAATACAGTGTCATTGTTTGATAATAGAAAGATAGCTTTTAAAAGACTTAAAAAAAAAAAAAAAAAAAGAAGCCAGATCAAGCGGACAACCCTTAAAAATGGACAGAATGAAGATTGGCTTATTTGCTTTGGGAATAGAGTAAGAGAGATTAATTGAAGAATGGAGAAAAACTGAGCTCATAGACAAGTATAGCTGAGAGTGTTGAAGATTTTCCCGTACTCACAGAACATATCATACTGATTGGATAATTAAATAATGTGTCATGTCTTACCTCATCTGGCACTGATGACGTCTGCATCCTTACATCTTGAAGCTAAATAAAAGTGTTATCAATTATCATTACAGCCACATTACTAATATCTTCATCACCATTAAATTCAATCTTTAGCACAAAATAAGGACTATCTTTACTAATTATAACAAAGAATAAAAAACATACTGTTTATTATTTTCACCACATTTCCCAGATGACACTCCTTCATACACAGACATTGAAATTTTCCAAATGAGTGGTTAAAAAAAAACAACAACAAGAAAACCAAAAAAAAAAAAAAAAAAAACCAACAAAACCAAAAATAAAACCCAACAAAACCAAAACAAGTTTTTAAGTTGGTATCAATTTAACATACTAAAGTAAAAGTCAAAGAATCTCTTCACTACACTTAATGGAGGAGCGACAGTGCACTAAGTCAAAATAGGACAAAAATGAAAATTGGGATAAGTCTGTCTTCTGATGATGTATATTCTCCTTAATCTAAATATGTCAAAACCATTTGTCAGGACACTCTCTAAGTAGGTGTATTTTTATTTAGCAAATTATATTTTCTCAAGAAATTGTGCTATTTCTGTGAATAAAACCATGACTGTGTCAGAACCTTGTGTCACAGTTCTTTTTCTTATAATTTTCTTATAACTTGCTTATTTCTTAGTCAATCAATGTGTCATTTGGCACATATACTTCCCATTGGATGATAAAACTTTTATCAGATCTGATTTTTTTATATTTTATGAAAATTTTGATTTATTGCAAATAATGTAAGACTGTGAAAAATGTGTTATTATTTTTAGATCCAAACTTTAAAGTTCCATATCTCAGAAGCTATTAAAGTTATCAAAACTCCAATCAGACAAAAGTTTTAAAAATACAATGATGAGCTTCCATATCAACTTTGGGGCAATAGATGCCATCTGATTAATAAGTGTTATTTTTTTTTTTTCATAAATTTACAAATAAAAAAGCCTTAGTGATTCAAATACAATATGGCCACCGTTTCCATGGCAACGAATAGCATTATACCTTCAAATGCATTGGTGCGCATAGCTATTACTGTTTAGTTAACCCTGTGCATTAGTATCAATGAAAATAGCATTTCACTGTAGCTCCTCCCCTTA
Organism: Oreohelix idahoensis; assembly: GCA_024509875.1. Classification (NCBI taxonomy): domain Eukaryota; kingdom Metazoa; phylum Mollusca; class Gastropoda; order Stylommatophora; family Oreohelicidae; genus Oreohelix; species Oreohelix idahoensis. Next base: position 160,356 of record JAMPIV010006567.1, on the reverse strand, counting down.
ATGACAAAATATGGAAGATATTTTACTTTTCACCATATGATAAATGTTGTTTTAACAAATTACTTCTCCACATAAGCATTTTACCTAATTTAAATTTTAACATTAAGGAGGTGGTTTGTAAAATCCTCAGCATGTTAGAAGGGATGCATAATTCCTGAAAGGTTAAACACTGCACTTAATACAAATGGCAAACATCAGACAAAAATCATAATTCATTTTTTTTAAGTGCACAAATGGCATAACTTTGACTTTTAAAAAACTTTGATCTTACAACACACATGTAAAACAGAAATAACATACATCTGACAGAATTGCAAGTCCTTCATCAACTTCCATATCAATCTCAAGACCTTGCTCTATTTCTGCAGGATTTTGAAATGGCTGCCCTTCTGTAATAAGAAATGACCAAGTAAAACACTTACCGCGGTTTCTGATGAGACAAAGAAAGAATAGGAATACTGAATACGGCTCCCTCAGGCATGCCATACATGAGGTTGTGCTTGAGGATGGCAACCTCATCATGTAAAACAAATGCCCACAGAAACCACCACTAGAAGAGCACATGAATGCTTGGTTCAGGTTTTCTGCCACGAGACCAGCTACAGTGGTGGGTTCCATGTTCCAAAAGGAGCAAAAAAGGAAAAGGATGATGATGAAGTAAAGACTTAGTTAGCTGGATTAGGGTATTATGCTAGAACAGACATATACAAATCTTCAGGATGATGATGATGAAGTAAAGACTTAGTTAGCTGGATTAGGGTATTATGCTAGAACAGACATATACAAATCTTCAGGATGATGATGATGAAGTAAAGACTTAGTTAGCTGGATTAGGGTATTATGCTAGAACAGACATATACAAATCTTCAGGATGATGATGATGAAGTAAAGACTTAGCTGGATTAGGGTATTATGCTAGAACAGACATATACAAATCTTCAGGATGATGATGATGAAGTAAAGACTTAGTTAGCTGGATTAGGGTATTATGCTAGAACAGACATATACAAATCTTCAGGATGATGATGATGAAGTAAAGACTTAGTTAGCTGGATTAGGGTATTGTGCTAGAACAGACATATACAAATCTTCAGGATGATGATGAAGTAAAGACTTAGTTAGCTGGATTAGGGTATTATGCTAGAACAGACATATACAAATCTTCAGGATGATGATGATGAAGTAAAGACTTAGTTAGCTGGATTAGGGTATTATGCTAGAACAGACATATACAAATCTTCAGGATGATGATGATGAAGTAAAGACTTAGTTAGCTGGATTAGGGTATTATGCTAGAACAGACATATACAAATCTTCAGGATGATGATGATGAAGTAAAGACTTAGTTAGCTGGATTAGGGTATTATGCTAGAACAGACATATACAAAAATCTTCAGGATGATGATGAAAGTAAAGACTTAGTTAGCTGGATTAGGGTATTATGCTAGAACAGACATATACAAATCTTCAGGATGATGATGATGAAGTAAAGACTTAGTTAGCTGGATTAGGGTATTATGCTAGAACAGACATATACAAATCTTCAGGATGATGATGATGAAGTAAAGACTTAGTTAGCTGGATTAGGGTATTATGCTAGAACAGACATATACAAATCTTCAGGATGATGATGATGAAGTAAAGACTTAGTTAGCTGGATTAGGGTATTATGCTAGAACAGACATATACAAATCTTCAGGATGATGATGAAGTAAAGACTTAGTTAGCTGGATTAGGGTATTATGCTAGAACAGACATATACAAATCTTCAGGATGATGATGATGAAGTAAAGACTTAGTTAGCTGGATTAGGGTATTATGCTAGAACAGACATATACAAATCTTCAGGATGATGATGAAGTAAAGACTTAGTTAGCTGGATTAGGGTATTATGCTAGAACAGACATATACAAATCTTCAGGATGATGATGATGAAGTAAAGACTTAGTTAGCTGGATTAGGGTATTATGCTAGAACAGACATATACAAATCTTCAGGATGATGATGAAGTAAAGACTTAGTTAGCTGGATTAGGGTATTATGCTAGAACAGACATATACAAATCTTCAGGATGATGATGATGAAGTAAAGACTTAGTTAGCTGGATTAGGGTATTATGCTAGAACAGACATATACAAATCTTCAGGATGATGATGATGAAGTAAAGACTTAGTTAGCTGGATTAGGGTATTATGCTAGAACAGACATATACAAATCTTCAGGATGATGATGATGAAGTAAAGACTTAGTTAGCTGGATTAGGGTATTATGCTAGAACAGACATATACAAATCTTCAGGATGATGATGATGAAGTAAAGACTTAGTTAGCTGGATTAGGGTATTATGCTAGAACAGACATATACAAATCTTCAGGATGATGATGATGAAGTAAAGACTTAGTTAGCTGGATTAGGGTATTATGCTAGAACAGACATATACAAATCTTCAGGATGATGATGATGAAGTAAAGACTTAGTTAGCTGGATTAGGGTATTATGCTAGAACAGACATATACAAATCTTCAGGATGATGATGATGAAGTAAAGACTTAGTTAGCTGGATTAGGGTATTATGCTAGAACAGACATATACAAATCTTCAGGATGATGATGAAGTAAAGACTTATTTAGCTGGATTAGGGTATTATGCTAGAACAGACATATACAAATCTTCAGGATGATGATGATGAAGTAAAGACTTAGTTAGCTGGATTAGGGTATTATGCTAGAACAGACATATACAAATCTTCAGGATGATGATGATGAAGTAAAGACTTAGTTAGCTGGATTAGGGTATTATGCTAGAACAGACATATACAAATCTTCAGGATGATGATGATGAAGTAAAGACTTAGTTAGCTGGATTAGGGTATTATGCTAGAACAGACATATACAAATCTTCAGGATGATGATGAAGTAAAGACTTAGTTAGCTGGATTAGGGTATTATGCTAGAACAGACATATACAAATCTTCAGGATGATGATGATGAAGTAAAGACTTAGTTAGCTGGATTAGGGTATTATGCTAGAACAGACATATACAAATCTTCAGGATGATGATGAAGTAAAGACTTAGTTAGCTGGATTAGGGTATTATGCTAGAACAGACATATACAAATCTTCAGGATGATGATGATGAAGTAAAGACTTAGTTAGCTGGATTAGGGTATTATGCTAGAACAGACATATACAAATCTTCAGGATGATGATGAAGTAAAGACTTAGTTAGCTGGATTAGGGTATTATGCTAGAACAGACATATACAAATCTTCAGGATGATGATGATGAAGTAAAGACTTAGTTAGCTGGATTAGGGTATTATGCTAGAACAGACATATACAAATCTTCAGGATGATGATGATGAAGTAAAGACTTAGTTAGCTGGATTAGGGTATTATGCTAGAACAGACATATACAAATCTTCAGGATGATGATGATGAAGTAAAGACTTAGTTAGCTGGATTAGGGTATTATGCTAGAACAGACATATACAAATCTTCAGGATGATGATGATGAAGTAAAGACTTAGTTAGCTGGATTAGGGTATTATGCTAGAACAGACATATACAAATCTTCAGGATGATGATGATGAAGTAAAGACTTAGTTAGCTGGATTAGGGTATTATGCTAGAACAGACATATACAAATCTTCAGGATGATGATGAAGTAAAGACTTAGTTAGCTGGATTAGGGTATTATGCTAGAACAGACATATACAAATCTTCACCTTTTACCTCCATATGGAGGACAGGCTTACACCAGATCTCTCTAAACAGTTTTTGTCTTGGGGATTCTGTCCTTATTTCTCTCTATGTCACCTTTGCCCTTATTTCTGCCTCCATGTCATGTTTTCATGTATTCTGTAATCGTCCACTATTTTTCTACTCTCATCTTTGATCCACCATCACTGAGCGTTAGCTCTTGGTGATATTCTTCTACTCTAGGATGTTAGCAGGTGAGCTTCTCAAAGCATGACATGCCTAATGTGACCTTCATCCTACCTTAGTGTTAGTAGGTACCACAAAGTGATTTTTGTTTGCACAGAAACACCAGAGAAAACAATGTAGTTTTGAAGCCCTTGGTAAATCATGAAATTTGGTACTTTATTTTTTAAAATAGGACAACAAATAAAAAAGTTATAGCATTTTAAAAAATGTGGGGATTTCGCAACATTGAAAAAGTTACATCACACCAACTTCAGAACACTGCCGTCTTCTTAAATATAATCTTACAACTTTCTCTGACAAACAGCATATAGTCTGGAATATACTGATCACACAAAGAAAACTATAGGGCTACATCATTAATAATTATCAATATATTTGAGACAAAAAATTGCAAATCTGCAAAACACATTACCGAAAAATATAGTTTGTTGAATGAAAGTCAATATTCACAACATCATATTTCAAAAAGTATAAAAGGTACAAGCTTTAAATTTGTACATATTAATATGCATACTACACAAATATATCTCAATTTTTTTCAGAGGATTTAAACATCTATTTGTTCTTGTATAATTTTTTAAAATGTGTCCAGAGGCCAATTTGTCGCAGGGGAAGAAAAAAATGTGAAAATGAAGAAAAAAAAATTTTTTTAAGATACTGTCCATATTTCATAAAAAAAAATTTGTAGGCAATAATTAACAACACCTAAACAATAATTAGCAGCATCTAAACGCTATATTTTTTAAAAAGAACTGGTTATTAGCATTTAAAAAGACATTTTTAAACTGTAGGAGAATGATCATGGCGCACTCTTTCCCTGCGAGAGGGCAATGACGCCTCAAAATCTAAATGCTTCAGAAGTCCAAAATATAATTCTTTGATATTTCCTGATAGTTTAATGTCCTTATCATTCAATATTAATTATCTGTATCTTAACTGAGCCTTAAGATTTCTAAGGGCATTTCGTCCTTTACAAATTTTATCCACATCCTCCTTTGTGGTGCACAGACCCCCTTGGCTTATGATTGTGTTTTATAACTCTATCTTCTTCTCTGCATTTTTAATATCTTTCTCCTTTTTCCTCCTATTGTTGTCAGTTATTCGCTGTTTAATTTTTTTCTTTGACTGCCCTCTCTGACTCTTTACTCCGTTTCTTCCATTCCAGTCTATGTTTTGGGTTCTTCGTCGCCACTCTTGCATTCTCTACTTTTATTTTATCTGCTCCTTCCTCTTCTCCATTTCACTTTTTATCTGTTTGTAGTGTGTTACTTTGTGGTCTGTAGCTTTATGAAAAAAAAAAAAAAAAACTACAAGCAGTCTACCTCAAGCCATGTTGCATTCCCATCCTCCTTCAGATAATAAAGTTGTGCAAGGACCTTGTTTGTCAGTGTGACAGCTGGCACCTTTGGACGGCAACCCTTCCCAGTCATTAAAAATGGTTTTTCATAGCATCGTAGTAGGAGTCATCTGGAACAATAAAATTCCAGAAGTTATTTTTTTTTTTTTACATGTATAGAGAATTACATGTACTAATAGTACTACTATTACTATTACTGGCTTGTTCTTGTTCAGAGTTTCTTCTTGATTTTTTTTTTTCATATTATTTGGAATTGAAAACAATATGTATCCTAATTATAATCCATCAGAGGTTGAACCGGATATTTTTCATCCTTAATTTTAAAAAAATATATATATATATATATATATATATCTTCTTTTCGGGGAATTTTAAGACTATCAACTATTGGCTGCGAGTCCTGACATTTCAGTACATCATCGGCTACTTTAATTATGGCATTGTCCGGTCTCCTAGCCTTGACTCGATATGTCGGCAAATGGTTTTGGCCTTGCGATATCCTTCGCTTTTGAGATCATAATTCACCCTATTATGTTGCAAAATAAACCTTCATTCAATTACACATTAATCAAAACATGCATTTTTTATTCAGATTGGTAACTTTCTTAGCTTTTCAAGCTCGTGAAATAATTAGATTGATGCGTGAATGTCTGAAGTGGTGATAACACATTCATTCCACGCTGTTACAACAACTATGTGATCGTGTTAAATTGCTAAATAATATTAAAACTATTGTAAAGTTTACATTTAAAGTTCAAAACATTGTTAATAAGTGATATACTTACGCATAGTCATCTTCAAACCAGAAGATGTGATGAAGTTTGAACACGAACCAACATAAGTGGCATGCCGATTTTGATCGACATCGGGAGTTATCACGGTCGATGTAACAGCCTCGCTCTGCATTTTTCGCTAAAATTCTTGACTGAGAGAGCGTTACTTAAAGTCAAATCGCTTCACCAGCAAACATCAGAAGTCTTTGATATTTTACAGGAATAAATAAAAATGGCTCCCAAATCTTCTCATACCATGCAAGGAATTATAACACAACTTAAAATGTCAAATCTTGTAAAATTTCAACTTCACTTCGAGAAATCTACGTCTTCCACTTTGTTTTCTACAGCTTGCATTATACGACATTAAAGCTATTCCTCTGCCCATCCTAATGGTGAAAACCGTATGCAAATCAGACGTCTGCTGGTCAAGCGAAACCCGTTTGAATGAAGCGGGGTGAGGCAAAAAAGCCGAGAGTTGGCCGCGCACCGGGGCCAACTACGCGTAACGTTGCTGTTAGTTTTTATTAGTAAAAAAATACTTCAATAACTTTTATTATTCGGGAATTAATACATTTCAAAAGAGAAGAAGATAAAGAGTATCGTGATGTAAATTTTATTTCAATCCGCTTAATAGCAAAGTAGCAGTTATGACTTAAACTTGACGAATTTCCATCAGTTTTCTCCACTTCAGTCCGTTTTCAACAGCTCGAAGCGGGCACTTTGTGGTACCTAGTGTTAGTATTAATCCACTATGCAGTGTTACAATATATTCTCCCTTGCAGTGGCTATAAAGAGATACTATGATGACTTTACTTGTGCAGCCTCCAGCAGTTAATACAAATGGGACATGACAACTTAGGCAATTGTGCTGGAATGACAATCACAATAATCATGATGGCTTAAGTCACTGTGAAACAGTCAAGGGTTTAAATGCTATCCATAACAAGTGCATATGTTTTTGGTAGTGTTCTGTTCAGTTATTGCTCTTATCTTCATCCATTTACATTTTAAATATCCTCCACGTATATCTTCTTTCTTCTTTGGTTCTTGGTCGCTGACTAACAAAGCAATCGGTGACCATCACACCTAGGCAGCAACAAACTGTCCCCACTTTGCTCATTCGACAGCCATCCTTCATATGGTGCCCCAGCTCTGGTTCATGCTTAGTATCTCCGCCTCCACTGTTCACCGCTAAGTGGCTTTTGACGGTCCTTGCTTTCGCTTTCCTTCTGGAGTACATAGCATGGCAGTTCTGGTTCCACGTATATCGCCTGTTTCAAACTGTATGACTGTTCTTGTATGTTACAAATTTCAAAGAATTTCTCCACTTTATCATCAATTCTTTTTGCTCTCTTTCACTTCTTTCAACTCCTTATAAAGCATGGAGCCACCACTGCACCTGGCTTCTTCGCAAGAAACCTGCACCAAAGTACGATATACTTTAGTAATGATTTCTGTAGCAGCTTGTTTGACATAACGAGGTGGCCAGCAGCATACACAACCTGACAATAGTTGCCTTTTACAAAATCCCTAAGGGAGCAGTAGTGATATTCTTTCTTTTGTCTCCTTAGAGATCCCTCCCTCTTCCAAATCTCAGGAAATACACGGGACAACATAGGGCTGCAACAATTTCCTTGCTACTAATGTCTTTCAATTTTGGGCCTTCTTCTTCAGCTCTACGGATGAAGTCCAGTGGCTTTCGCTTCCACTTTTACCATTTTTCTCCAATTTCTCTGTTATTATCATATCACTGATCTTGATTAGACTTATCTATCATTTAATCTAATTTCCTCTGTCTTACTGCCATTGATGGGTAGCCCTGTTTTTGCTGCTACCTATGTCAGTCTACTGGCCCTTTTGTTTTGTATATTAACAGCGAGCATACTTTTTTAAATATCCCAGCTTGAAAATGAGTATGTACTTCATCTATCTGCATCAGATAAAGCAAAATTCCATATCTGAGGTTGACAGCAATGACTCTACAATACATGTCTCCAGCATACTCCTACATATTGCATTTTATCTCTTGATGGCGGTGCAGTTCTGATAGAGAAACTTCATATGATCTTCCAGCAAATGTGGCAGAGTGAAACCATCCCACACGATCTCAAAGATGCCTCAATTATACATCTATATAAACGTAAAGGTAATCGCCAAGACTGCAACAATCATCGAGGCATCTCTCTTTTATCAATCGCTGGGAAGATATTCGCCAGAATCCTTTTGAATCGCCTTACGGCTCATCTTGACAAAGGTCTTTTACCTGAAAGTCAGTGTGGATTCCGGAAAGAACGTGGAACCACAGATATGGTGTTCGCTGCAAGACAGCTACAAGAAAAATGCCAAGAACAGCACTGTGACCTGTACACAGCTTTCATCGACTTGACAAAGGCGTTCGACACGGTCAGTAGAGAGGGTCTATGGAAGATCATGGCAAAATACGGCTGCCCAAAGAAATTTATCACAATAGTGCAGCAACTGCATGATGGAATGCAGGCTAGAGTTCAGGAAAACGGTGAGCTATCAGAGCCTTTCCCCGTCTCAAATGGAGTTAAACAAGGGTGCGTACTTGCACCGACTCTGTTCAGTATCATGTTTTCTGCTATGCTGACTGATGCTTTTAGAGACGGGGACACAGGAATCGACATTAGTTATCGTATTGATGGAAAATTGTTTAACCTTAGGAGGCTTCAAGCAAAAACCAAGGTCAAATCACACACCATCAGAGATCTTCTGTTTGCTGATGATTGTGCCCTCAATTCCTTCTCAGAGGCTGATCTGCAGCATAGTGTGGATAGATTCTCCGAAGCCTGCGCCAACTTTGGGCTTACCATCAACACGAAGAAAACAGAAATCATGTACCAACCAGCTCCTGGCACAGTTTATACTGAGCCAGTCATCAAGGTTAATGGTGAGAAACTGAATGTTGTGAACAGATTCACATACCTTGGTAGCACACTATCCCAGAACATTGTCATTGATGATGAGGTGAACACCAGGATCTCCAAAGCCAGCAGCACATTTGGCAGACTATACACCAATGTTTGGCATCGAAGTGGCATTAGTCTACAGACAAAGCTGAAGGTATACAGAGCTGCGGTGCTTCCAGTGCTGCTATATGCATGTGAAACATGGACTGTATACAGGCGCCACGTAAAGAAGCTAAACCACTTCCATACAGTCTGTCTCAGGAAGATAATGAACATCAAATGGCAAGACAAGATCCCGGATACCGCCGTTCTTGACAGAGCTGGTATCCCTAGTATTGATACTATTCTGATGCAGTCACAAATTCGCTGGGCAGGTCATGTAGTCCGCATGCCAGACCATCGACTGCCAAAGATACTCTTTTATGGTGAGATGCAGAAGGGTAAACGCTCCCATGGTGGCCAAAAGAAGCGCTTCAAAGACACGTTAAAGACGTCATTGAAAACCTTTGACATAAACCCAGACACATGGGAAGCTGCTGCGCAAGACCGAACTGCTTGGCGCACATCTCTTCGTAAAGGTGCAGCAGCATGCGAATCATCCAGAAGAGCAGCAGCAGAACAGCGGAGACAAGCTAGAAAGGACCGTGAAATAAAACCTTCACATGAAGCAAACATTCCCTGCCCACACTGTCCAAGATCTTTTCAGGCCCGCATCGGGCTCTTCAGTCACCTTCGTACCCATAGACTAACCTAACATATTCTTAAATAATTGGATGAACAGAGTGGTCTTCATCACCCGTGATGGACGAACAACCTATCTCTTGAAGGTCTACTCCTACTTTCACTGCCTGTTTATAATGCTGTATTTAAACATTAATTTCTTCTACTAGCTGACTCCTTTTTGTTACTTACAGAACAATACATCCACTACAACTGGTCCCATTGCAGGAAGCCTGCATTAAAAAATTCATGTGATCTTCCAGGTGCAGTTTATGTAGCACTTTGTTTTACATTATTAAGTTTCCAGCCCCAAGCAACTAGCTGAGTTACATACAGGGAAATGTAAACTTTCCATCACACATGTGAATTTAAGTTAAACGTTAACTTAATTTAGTTTCTTTAAACAAATGTCAGGTTGAGATAATATGAATACTAAACATAATGAAAACAAATACTTGTACTGGACCATTTATCTGGCTATCCAGCACACAAAACATTCAGAAAACCAGAATCTGACAAAGTGTAAAAGTTATTAAAACGTGCACAAAGTAATTCCTCCGGTTTCCACTTTGTTTAAGGAGGAGCCACTGATGTGCAACTATTTTTTAACCAGTCAGTTGAAAAGGTTTGTATTCTCATGATTATTGCTCATAATTTTATGTGGTTTTCTTCAGCCCTGCTCAGAACATCACATTGTCATTATGTCAAAAAGGCCTGCAGAAAAACCTCTGGATGGCCAAAATAAATCAGTATTGAAATACAAGCGTCCGATTGGTTGAATGGTTAGAGCTCTGGCCTCTCATAGCAATGGCGCTGGGTTTGAAACAAGGTGGCATCCTGATCCAGTCTGCCATGCTGTAAATAGGTACCTGACTCTGCTCTAGAGTTAAGGAAGGAAAAGGCAGCAAGGAATAGAACTGGTCACCCTATCTCACAATGCTGACCTAGTATAGTGACTTCTCGAACACTTCACCCCACAACGGCAGTATCTGCTATGGGACTACCTTGACCTATATTGAAAGAATGATAATCCTTATGAAATAACTGATTGATGGAATGGAACAGAAAAGTATGCTATAGTCTGTTCGGAAATTCGTGCCCACAGATAGTGTAAATTTTCTCCAAAACTGTTTGTTGTATGGACATGAATTTTTGCATACAGTCTTAGATTTTCCATGCAGTTATTAATATATTTTTTGCCCTTACAAAACTCATGTCATGTTCGAATTTTCTTCTTTACGTTATATAAAAAACTCTTACCGTTGTCTGGGTTAATTTTTCTTAGTTTTACAGATAAGTTACAAGATCCGTTCAAAATTTTTTTTTTTTTTTTTTTGAATTAGTGTAGTGACTACATGTCCGCACGAGTGCGCACCTATTGTACACAGTCGCGAGTAACTAATTCAAAAAAAAAAAAAAAAAATTTTGAACGGATCTTGTACCTTTCCTGTAAAACTACTAAAAATTAACCCAGACAACAGTAAGAGTTTTTTATATAACGTAAAGAAGAAAATTCGAACATGACATGAGTTTTGTAAGGGCAAAAAATATATTAATAACTGCATGAAAAATCTAAGACTGCATGCAAAAATTCATGTCCATACAACAAACAGTTTTGGAGAAAATTGACGCTTTCTGTGGGCACGAATTTCCGAACAGACTATACATCACATAAAGCCTACTTATAAATTTCAAGAACTGCTTACAGAAGAAAGACCAAAATATATTAACTTAGTTTGCAAGACATATTTCTGAAAGTGGCTTCCAAGCAAACATACTCTGCAGGAACATGTACAGCATCTATGCCATAACCCAAGCCTTCAACTTCAGGTGTGTCTATCACATCTACTACATCTTCCATAGGCTGTCAGGGTATTTCTGAAGGTACTTCCTCAGATGGTGATGCAATGTAACTGATAAGAATCAACTCAGTTCAATAGATAGTTTTTTTTACTTTCTTGTATTTCTGCTTGTGTGTTGTGTGTGTATGTGTGTTGTGGGTGTGTGTGCCCTAGCACATTTTAGGCCTGTCTTCCCACAGTGTAGAAAAATCACTTATCCAGCAACTCTCAAGTATGCCAGATAAATGGCCCACACCTGCATTACACATATAAACACGATATAACAGCAGTAAATAAATACAATGTACAGGAACATTGGCTCCTAAATATCATCGCAATAAGGAAGCTGAAATTTTTCGGTCATATAAAAAGACATAATAGTCTGGAAAAAACAGTGATGGAAGGCATGGTCCCTGGAAAAAGGGGAAGGGGTCGACCTAGACGACGGTGGACCCAGGACATCACAGAGAGTCTGAACTTGTCTTTGGCTGATGCAGGTCGACTTGCCCAGAATCGTGATGCGTTCAGAGCAGCTGTAATGGAGACAACATTCTGGAAAGAATACGTCACATGATGATGAAATAAATACAACAATAATAATAATAATGGAGTCTACTATCATACTGAACATGTGAATGGCTAAGCGGTTAGAGCGCTGGCCTCTCTGCCAAAGGTACTGCGTTCCTTTTTATGAAAACTGGTAGTGTTACGCTCAAGTCTACCCAGCTGTAAAGGGTATCTGACTCTGCGCTTGAGTTGGGGAAGGCAAAGGCAAAAAAAAGATGGGAACTGGTCACCCCACCTCCCATAACAAAGCTGGACCTAATATGGTGAAGTCTCGAACACTTCCCTCCTTTGTGGTAGTTTCTGCAATGGAACTAACTTATTATATCATAAACACATTACCACTGATGATGTTCTGGTTGCTTGTCAAGCTATTGTTGCCAACTTCTGGACTCGAGAAGCTCTTAGCCCTTTCAGAGATGTCTTTCTTCCATCTGCTGGATGGTGTGTGAAGGTCTGAAAGCCTGTCAGGAGTACCACTGACCCCAGTTCTATAACTGTTTAGATTCTGTGATCCTTCATTCACAATGCTGTCACCACAGAGCAGAGAACTTCCACTTTTATTCTGTGGACTAGAACTTTTGATCCTGAGGGGACCGACTACATGACCAGGACTAGTCTTTAACGCTGAACTTGTGTTCATCCTGGAATACAGACTGTTTCCTTTACCACAACTTTGTTTGCTGAAGACATGATGATGTTTAGTTTCTGCAGGCTCACCCAGCAAAAGAGATTCATGTGAGGACAGGTCACATCTGTTACCCTGTGCACTGTTCTCTACATGAAGTTTAGGTAATGACTGATGTATAGAAGAATTAACCTGACAAGGTTCAGAAATGTTCCCAATTTTGCACTTAACAGCATCATCATCAATTACAGTGGTAGAAATTGGAATGTCTTCATTAGTTCTCACTTTCTTGCTATCTGTAGGATTGTTCTCCCCATGAATACTGGCTACTGCTTCACTGACAGCATTAGAAGTGTGGGATACATCTTGTGAACCAAGATCTGAAGATTTAGGTATTTTTTTTTTTCTTAATCTCCTACGTCTGTTCTTGGATTTCTTATCTACTGCTGATGTGCCTATGACTTCCGTATACCCCTCTAATGAAGTAAAGGGTCTATCTGTAGCTATTTTGTTCACTCTGCATTGCTGGCGCTCGGTCATGTCACTTTTCGAACTTTCTACACTTACCAAAGCATGTGTTGTAATCTCACTTTGTCCAGTCTGTGTATTATTTTTAAAAAGACTGTGATGTTCTGGTACACCCATTTCATCAATTGTGGACACATTACTGCTTTTCATAACTTTACTAGGAGTACGTTCAAAAATGGCTGTTCTTTCTGCATCTTGTTTTTGTGAACAACCAGAAGAAACTAAAGGATCTTGATTCTCTTGTTTTTTGTTGTCGAGTGCAATCAATGAAAAACTTGGTTGCCTCATTCCTGGAGAATGCTTCCTCTTGTAATTTAATTTAACTCTCTTTTTCTCTAGTGTCAACTTGTCCTGTAGTAAAGAAACAAACCATATTTAACAGAAGTGAAACAATAATTTGGTTTCCAAATAGAAAGTGATATTAAATTTTTAAACAGAGCATAATTTTGTTTAAAAATTTGATTTCAATAATATGATAAGGCCTGGGCAACAAGGAAGAAAGACATTAATAAATCTATCATGAACGATAATACTACTGATTTTCATGAGTGACAGTTCTTAGGCTAGCTCATTTGCAACACACGTTTATTTTCGAGTAAAAGCAAATTCAGCTACAAATGTGCATCACACACTATATAGAAGTGGACTATTCTAGTAAGTATCATGCTTGTATATGTCGTTTTCTTTGCTGAAACCATGGAGACATTCAGTGTTGTCACTGTCAGTAGTTTTTGTTGCGTAAAATTTAATCCGGATGTTATTCTCAGCAATATTTTATCAAAAACTGTTCAAGTTTTCACAGCGTTCTTGTTTCCTAAATTATGTTTATTTAGAATAGATACTCATAACTTTTCATCCCCTTGGAAAACACCTTCTTTTTGGCAACGAGTGAGGAGCCAGCACTTCAGTGGCATTTCACCCACAGTATATGGCAATAAGACTTTATTTGGTGATAAACCTGCTTTAGTTTTCACAGCGTTCCTGTTTCCTAAATTACGGTTATTTAGAATTGTTTCATAACTTTTCATCCACTTAGAAAACACTTCTTTTTGGCAACGAGTGAGGAGCCAGCACTTCAGTGGCATTTTAATCAGATAATTAGAAAATAAGACTATTTGGTGATAAATCTGCTTCAGCTTCTTCGCTGCTTAAGCAGTTACACTTGCTACTTAATTTGACGCCAAAACAGTTCACACATGATACTGTCAGTATTTGTATAAGAAGTCATGGAATATGCAACCATGCAGTCAACCCGGGAGTCTTCTTTGTTCATCCTCAGACGTCAACTTGAATATGTTCAAAGACAACAGTGGTCAGCTTATCAGGTATACATGCCTTATTTTCTGAACTGTGCAACCAGCGCAGAGTTGCCATGCAGTGGATACCATCTCACTGTGAAATACTAGGAAATGAGAGAGCAGACCAACTGGCTAAAGAAGGTGCTGCAGACGAGCAACCGGATGTACCAGTTACGTACCATCAAAAGAAAAAGATGATCAAATCAATCAGAAAGCCACCAACACCAACGCAGGATGACTACCAAGCTATGAACAGATCAGAACAAATTGTCATTCTGCGCCTCAGAACAGGACACAACCGACTCCGCAGCCACATGTATACAAAATTTAAGATTGGCAATTCAGCCATGTGTACATGTGGACGGGCACCCCAGACTGCAGAGCACATACTTCAAGGCTGATATATTGAGGCAAACCCACTGGCCCAGAGAAACAACACTAGAAGCAAAACTATACGGAACTCTGTATGAACTACAAAAGACAGTGAAGTTTATACAAGAAACAACATTGCAGATATAGACAATATATTTCAAGCGAACGAAAGAAGAAGAAGAAGTGGTCAGCTTGAGGCTGTTGATATCTCCATAGAGTTTTTCCAGGCATGGTACTGGTGATGAACATTTGCACTTTCTCTGTTACTCAGATGCTGGGCACCTTTGAAGCAGATGTTCAGCAGTAACTCTACAATGACAGATCTTGAAGCTACTTCAAAAATGAATGGAAAAGCAGCAAGAACATTTTCAAGAATGAATGAACAGGCAGCAAGAACACTTATACTTTTCAATACATTGGATAAAGGATAACTCATATACTTCTGCAATCAATATGCCAGTCTCTCAATGTAATATTCCATCATTTCCAGAATGATGCCCAGAAGGATCAATGGGAACTTTACTTCAAAAGTTGATCATATAACTTTGAAGCCCATTGTCTTTCAGATGAAAAACTCAAATGCAGTTATTTTCTTTCATGGATTGGTACCAGACCCAAAGATGCAGCAATAGAGAATGCAGTCAGCGAACCATAGCTGCAGCTACAGCGTAAACAGAAAATAATCACAAGCATGTTATTGGCCCATAAGCAAGAGGAATCACTTTGTAGGTAGTACCAGCTGATGAAAATCCTTTGCTAGAGAAGATAGCTCAAACCCCTGAATTTTACAAGGCTATGGATTCCGCAAACCAGACACTAAGCAGAAATGAGTATATTCCTAACATAAACAGATGAACCAATAAACAAGAAGAAAACAAGATCAACATCACTAGATCAGGCACATCAGTCAATTAAATTGAAGATATACAACAAATTTATGTCATGGGTGTTATGTAAACATCAGAATGTTGAATGTTATCACCAGAAATCCACAGGAACCTAAGGCAGGAAAATGCACTACTTTGAAAGAATATTTACATTTTCAAACATAAGCAACTCCAAAGTTCCACAAACCACCACAAGTACGTTTTGCTTAAAATAGAAAAGGTTAAGAAACTGAATAGCTTACTGAAACAGAAATTGTCAAGTCAAATGCCATGCATGCAATTGGGCATCATCCATCACCACTGTGCATCAGTGAAATCAAACTGACAGAATATGTTGCTATTTTAAGGTCACTATCACCCCTTGCTTGAATGTGGATCAGTACTCATTAACAAGACCTGACAAACTTTTCCAAAAGCTTCAAAATGGATAACACTTCCCAATAACTGATCTCTCCAATGCCTACTTACAAAACTGAGTTGGATGAAGAATCCAAGCTACTTACTGTTATCAACACGCAACATGAACTTTCCCGATATCAGAGATTACCATTTGAATAGTCTGTGCCTCTGCAATTTATCAATGATTCACTTAATTAATAAATAACTGAAGGCCTGGATGGCTGTAAAAATAATCTGGATTCCAATTATTATCACGGGTAGAACAGATAATTGACCCATACCTAAAGGTCTTTTATATTTGGACATGCGTCCTAGTATAACTGACTAGGTCGAACGGGACGTGCCTCCCCAAAACGAGGCAAAATTTTGTTTAAAAAAAAAATCTTCATACATTTGGAAGAATTATTCCACCACCTGGATCAACATGGACTAAGCTGTAACCAGTCCAAATGTGACCTCTTTAAATCAGAATTTAACTACTTGGGCAAAATTGTTTCAGAAAATGATCACTATTAAGGAAAAACAATTTTTCTTTCATTTGGTCAAAGGCTCAAGGAAATACTTTTCAAGCTCAGAAAATGACAATCAATGAAGCTACATACATGACACATTTTGACCCAAACCTGCTGCTCATTTTGACAACAGGCTCTTCAACTTATGTGATTGGAGCAATTCCAATTAAGATGATGGCTGTGTTTTCCAAGTGGATGAAAAGTTACGAGTAACAATTCTAAATTAACGTAATTTAGGAAACAGAAACGCTGTGAAAACTGAAGCAGGTTTATCACCTAATAAAGTCTTATTGCCATATAATGTAGGTACAATGCCACTCAAGTGCTAGCTCCTCACTTGTTGCCAAAAAGAAGTGTTTTCCAAGTGGATGAAAAGTTATGAGTAACTATTCTAAATAAACGTAATTTAGGAAACAGGAAGCATTATCTTTGGTGTTTGCAAATGTCACCAATATCTTTATGGACTGATGCTGCCATTCAAATTACAAATGGATCACATGTTCCTCCTTGTTATATTTTCACTGGATAAAAAAATACATGTATTAGCAATGCAAAGCATTCAACACTGAGCAATTATGCTAAAAGCATTCAACACCGAGCAATTATGCTAATGTCTTACAACTCTGCCATCAAATGTTGACCTATGTCACAAATGGTTAGAATTGTCTTCCCCTGTCTGAAGTTAACCTGTCTGTTATTTTCCTATTTCATGTTACCGCCCACTTATTCTGTCATTTTTTATTTTAACAGCTCTTAATTTCTCTCTGATTCTGTCAATCTTGCTAGAGTCCAGTTTTGACACACCTCTTTGCACGTGCAAAGTGGCTGGATGTCTAACGATCTTTTCTTGTTGGCATTCAGGTAAACGGGCCCTGGTCTTTTTGATATGTGGGGGAAAACAATGAACTCTTTGCTTCTTAGCTCCTCTCTAGGTAGCAAGCTGCTTTTCTGTGACCCCTGAAATCAGAATTCCTCGTTTTGGTAAGCACATTTACTTAGTCGATGTTTTTTTCCTCTAGGGTTTTTTTTTGGTTTTTCCTTAGTAGATTAATAATAGAGAGCCAGGAGACTTTTATTACTTTAATTCTTCCAATACACCACGCAAGAAACCAAGTAAACGAACGGAAGAAATGAGCATTAAGACCTACAAGCTGAAAGAGCCAGAAATTAAGACCAGATATCAGGGGCTTATTGCTACAGCGGTGAGAAACACAGAAGAACAACCTGATGACTTGGAAACCCTGTGGCTTAAATTCAAGGACATCATAAAGACAGCTGCTGCAGAAGCATGTGGTGAAGTCCGACTTGGGAACAAGAGAAAGAGGACACCTTGGTGGACAGAGGAAGTCAAAGAGAAAATAAGAGAGAAGAAAATGGCATGGAAACAATACTTAGGAGCTAAAAACACAGCAGGACAAATAGAGAAATATAGAGAATATGTGATACTCAGAACAGAAGCAAAGAACAAGGTGCTAGCAGCAAAACAGAAGTCCTGGGAAGAATTTGGAGAAAAGCTAGAAAAGGATGCGCAAGAAAACCAGAAATTGTTCTATAAGACCCTAAAGAACATGAGGAAGGAAAAACAATGCCCTCTTAAATTTATAAAGGACAAGCAAGGCAAATTGCTTACTGCCCCGAAGGAAGTAATGGAAAGATGGAAAGAATATTTCTCAGAACTCCTTGATGGTGAGCAAGGTAGAGCATCAGAAATGATAACCACTAGCACAGAAGAGGATACAAATGGTGATGAAGATGACATAAAGATGGAAGAACTGAAGGCAGCACTGGAGAAAATCAAGATGGGCAAAGCAGCAGGGCATGATGGTATAACACCAGAAATAGTTAAGTACATGGGAGCATCAGGCGACCTATTACTCCTAAGGGTCCTACAGGCAGCATGGTGCAACAAGGCCATACCAAAGGATTGGGAGATTGCCATCAAAACACCGATTTTCAAAAAGGGTGACAATCGACAATGTGGAAACCACAGAGGCATATCCCTTCTCAGTGTCCCTGGTAAAATCTACTCTAGAATCCTAGAGCAGAGACTCTGATGCCTAGCTGAGCCACAATTGGATGAAGCCCAGTGCGGATTCCGAGCAAACCGAAGTACTCAAGACCTAATCTTCACACTCAGGCAGCTGAGTGAAAAGGCCCTTGAGTATAAGAGTGAGATCCATCTTTGTTTCATAGATCTGGAAAAGGCGTTTGACAGGGTCCCCTGGAGCAAACTTTGGGACTGTTTGGCAAGGAAGAACATTCCAGCACCTCTGATTCATGCTATACAGAGCTTCTACAAGTCTTGCAGAAATTATGTGAGGACAGCAAACTATAAGTCAGAAGAGTTCAGGACCACCACTGGTGTAAGACAAGGCGATATCCTGTCACCTTATCTTTTCATACTCCTCATGGATGATGTCATCAAGGCATGTAAGGAGAGATCAAGAAAGTATTCAGTGGGGTACTGGAAGATGAGACAGGTCTGTGTTTCAGAGCTAGCATTTGCTGATGATGTTGTCCTGATTGCTAAATCAGAGACACATCTCCAATCCAACCTGCAAGTCTGGAAGGAAGAGCTGGAGAAGAGAGGGAGGGTCATAAGCAGCTCTAAAACAAAATCCATGGTGATATCACGAGAAGAAAGAAAACATCAGATTAAGTTGGGAGAACAGGTCCTGGAGCAGGTCGACCACTTTAAATATCTCGGAGCTATTATAGACCAAAAGGGGGGCATCAAAGAAGAGTTGGCCACTCGAAAAGCAGCGGCTGGGAGACTTTATCAGGCCATAAATCGAGGATTCCTCAGCAAGAAAGAGGTTGGTAAGAAAATGAAGATGGCTGTATACCGCTCCACCTATGTCCCAGTCTTGACATATGGATGCGAGTCATGGGCAATGACTACAACCCACAAAAGCCAGATTCAAACCTCAGAAATGAGGTATCTGAGGAAGGTGGTTGAAGTAACAAGAAGAGACATGGTCCGCAACCAGACGATACGTCAAGGCCTAAAATCCCACCCGCTGCAGACCCAAATAGAACAGTCCCAGCTAAGATGGTTTGGCCATGTCTGCAGAATGGGAGAAGATCGGCTACCACGACAAGCATGGGAAACAAAGAGCCAGGGATCCAGACCTCCAGGACGACCCAGAGTCCGCTGGGAGGACAACATTAGACAATCTTTGAAGGACCGAGGACTAGAATGGAACCAGGCCAGGAAGAAGACAGCTGATAGAATAGTCTGGCGCTCTCTCTTCCAAACCTCTACACCTCACGGTAGAAGAGGAACGACTAAGTAAGTAAGTAAGTAATTCTTCCAATATATCTATGGGTAGATAAATAATATAGAGTTAGGAGACTTAATTACTGTATTTCTCTTAATATATATGGCTTAATATAAAGTAATTGTTGGACATAACCCGGGAGGTATAACTTCATTTCGCTAGCTACCAATTTTAACTTCACTAAGAATTACGGCAAGACTGAAGAGATATTTGACAGATATATAAGTTGAAGACAGAAAGGGGAAGTTGATTTATTTTATTTTCGTGTTGTATGTTCCATTTTTAATAGATGTATAATTAATTTTGTATAGAGTTTTGAAACTCGTTTGATAGAAGTGGGTGTCATCGCCACAGTAATTTTATAACGTCCAGTACAGTCCCAATTATCGTTGTTGATGTGGGCGCTTGTATTTTCCCAGAAAGGAAGGGGGGGGAGGAGAGGGGAGGGGAGACTAAGATAGGGGTTTGTGATTTCTGTAATGAATAAGTGAGAGGAGGGAAGATGAGGGGAAGACATGTTTGTTATTGTAATGAAGTGAAAGAAAGTACTGTGTAGTGCGCGCTAGTGATTACTATATTATGGTATAAACTTTTTCTTGACTGTCTGTTTATTTCAGCTCTGGTCCCAGGTACCGTGTTCGTTTCTTGGAATGGGCTCTACACAACCATCCAAAATTATTAGTGGCATGTAAATTCATGTGCCCTAAGTCTACGAGCACTGCAGTCTTCAGTTAATAGCCACTAGCCAGCCCATAGTGAATAATTTACTCACGGCATATTACCAATCACTAGCGCCTTTGGTTGATGACATTGCCTTCCATTTTTTAGAGCAACCTTGACCTACTCCGTCATCGTGGAGTATTTTTACGCCAACACCCAGTAGAAGCCAGCGATTTTTCCAGACGTCATTATCTTTAGCAGAAGTGCCTATGCCTCACATTGTTCCTGGATAACCTGATTTCCTAGCTGAAAGTCACTGATTCGCACTTGGAGTATATATATTTTAATCAGTGAAAGAAGTTCACTCCAGCAAGTAGCTCGCTGAATTAGCGGTGGCCACCTGTGATAATAAGTGTGATTCTTGGGATTTGTTTACCTGTTTCCAGTGGGAGCTTAACTCCGTATTCTGAGGATTGAATACCTTTGGTGGAACAGAGTGATTTTTTTCCTAGCAGAGTAGGAGAGTACCTGACAAGCTTTAGTGCCCTAAAAGGATGTGGCCGCTGTCATTGTTTTGATAGATGGGGGCCTAAGCCCTTTATTTGGACATTTTAAGCGTGCCAGTAAGAGTGTGCGTGGAGGGGTAGCGAGACGAGGTTTGGCGTGTGTGCATTTGAGCCTAGCCGTGTTGACCATAACTTTTGTACTGTAAGAATTTTATGTATCTCTGTAGCTGTCAAACACTGTGAAGGCATACAGGTGGGGTTTGCTTTTGTTCATGCTGTGGTATCGTTTTTTGTGTGTTGTTTAATAAATATAAAAAACCTTTCCTGTGGTCAGGATCTCTTCTTTTTATAACTGTCACAGTATGTTATAACGTTGTCCCTTACTGCCATTAGGAATATAGGAGGGAGAGAAGCAGATTGTCTTAGTAAAATAAGTCACAGTAGGCTGAAGACGTGGCCCAACTATGCTTCAGAAGTCATATCTCTTCTCATAATTTCATTAGTGACTCTATTCTCATCTATTTTCACATCTTTGCATTCATTCTCTGTCTGAACTCAGACATAATCTATTCTCAAATTATAGCCTACTGTGACAACCTACAAGCAAACATGCCAATGCTGAAGAACTATCAAACTTCATGTGGGACCAGATCTAAGTTTCAGTCAATCTGAAGCATCCTGTTTCAGTGTCTCCATTTGTAATGTTGACACACTTGCTGGTATACTGATTGATTCACTGTAAGTGAGTCTGAAATGTCCAATGATGAAATACTAAGCTAAGTCCACAAATTAATGCAACAAGGATAGCAAGGCTCCATATTTCGCAAAGATGGCTTGCTCAAACCACATTTGAATAATCATCTGAACTAGTCCATTCACAAGGACATTTTACTTTGACAAGCTAAATTTGATCATGCCCTCATTCCTTCCTCACTTTGCAAGAAAGTTCTACATTTACTGCATCAGAGACATTTTGGAATAGCTTGTATAAACAAGCTGGCAAGACGCCATTGCTGGTGGTCTAGTACAAAAAACAACACTGTAATGACAGCATAGAAATGTGCCTCTTGCTAAAGTAATGAAGACATTACAGTCCATACAGCAAATATTGGTCCTGACCTGATCCTGAATGGCCTTGAAAGAGCAATTAACAATGATTATGCAGGATCTCTTATGAACCAATATTGGCTAATTGCAGATGATGCACATTCCAAGTGTTCTGACATTTGTGGCATGAGTTCAATCACTGCAGAAGCAACAATACAAGCCCTGAGTTAGATTTCCTTTCCATCCTACATCAAATGGAGATGGTAAATGCTTCATCTGAACTTTCAAGTCTGCCATT
This sequence comes from Oreohelix idahoensis, assembly GCA_024509875.1. Lineage (NCBI taxonomy): Eukaryota > Metazoa > Mollusca > Gastropoda > Stylommatophora > Oreohelicidae > Oreohelix > Oreohelix idahoensis. Next base: position 137,805 of record JAMPIV010006567.1, on the reverse strand, counting down.
ACAAAACATGGCTGGAGAGAAAACACAAAAAATTGTGCACTAGATCAATTGCTGTTCACCTACAGAACTAATCCTATTTTAGGAAAATCACCTGCTCCTGCTGAATTACTGCATGTGCTACAACCAAGAACACAGTTACCACCTGATGCCAGATGAACAGAAAGTCATTTCGTAAGGGCATAAATCAGAAATTCAATATTCAAGGTTGGCAAAAGAGTCTTCATAAAGAATTTCACCATCAAATGAGATCCTTGGCTTCACGATCAAATCACATGTGTATGAGGATGCATCTTCTTCTTCTTCTTCTTCCGTCCTTAGCCACCGACCGTCAAAGCAGTCAGTGGCCATTACGCCTAGTGGCGTCTTAGGGCAACAGCAGATAGGTTTTCTTTGCCATTGTTTCCCATCACGCCTATTGGCGTCTTTAGGGCAACGGCAAATCAATCCATTTGCTGTCGTTTCCGTAATCGAAGTGACTGGCAAACGGGTGATCAGCCCGTTGATATGAGGATGCATGCTGTACCTAATTTGACTTGATAACAATCAGGATGTCCAATGACACTGAATCTAGATGCACACGATGATTCCTCAACTGAGAGGCACCTAATTTAAACATTCCTAAGCCTATGGAAACTTCAGATGACCAGTTGCCTATTCATGAACCACTTCATGAGAAATCAGCACAAATGCTCTTGTGACGACCTCAACACCATTATCAACAATCAAAGAAGTACAGCCCATGTTCATCACTTTAGGGATGAGGAATGATAAGATTACTGATGCTCATGAGTTATAGTTCTTGGATGTACATCAAATGTAACATGATAAAAATTTATTTTATCAGAAAACTATTTTAGCTAGGTGTATGTATCAAATGCTTAGTCAAGTAAGTATCAAATATATACATATAGCTTTCCTTCCCAAAACAAGAAAAACATTCAGCAATGCTTAATCATCAGTACCTTCATACTTGAAATACTTATTAATTCAATGTTGTCATTATCATTAACACATTCTAACCCACGAGCCATATAGCGCTCCAGGTTACCCTATAGATCTACCTGCGGGCCGCATGGTGCACCTGCTTGATGTCAGTTCCCAATTTGAAAGTAAAATTTGAAAATAAGTGGTCATAGCTTGTTCAAATAATCTAATCACTTCCTGAGGAAGTGTTTTGAACTGGTAGCAAAAGAAGTATTCATTCTGGTGCTTAGTTTTTGCATTCTTTTATCAATTAATAACGTCATTATTAATTTTTGTTTACAAGTAATGTAGTCACATACATAACAGTCATAAACTGTCAATGGATCAACAGCAACAGATTATTTGTAAATGAATTTTAGCGATATCGATAATAACCTATTTTCGATTCCGAGAAGGAAGTTTAACAAATTTGATATGTTTAAGAAATAAATTCATTAAACTGTGTGGGACAGGACTGTGTAAGTGATATTCCAGTTCAACAATATGTGACATCACCAAAAAAAAAAAAAAAATTATAAACACTGGAATTTTCATTTGTTTGTATTCATACTAAGAAGAGACATGGTCCGCAACCAGACGATACGTCAAGGCCTAAAATCCCACCCCCTGCAGAACAGTCCCAACTAAGATGGTTTGGCCATGTCTGCAGAATGGGAGAAGATCGGCTACCACGACAAGCATGGGAAACAAAGAGCCAGGGATCCAGACCCCCAGAGTCCGCTGGGAGGACAACATTAGACAATCTTTGAAGGACCGAGGACTAGAATGGAACCAGGCCAGGAGGAAGACAGCCGATAGGATAGTCTGGCGCTCTCTCTTCCAAACCTCTACACCTCACGGTAGAAGGGGAATGACTAAGTAAGTAAGTGTATTCAAACTTCTTGGATTAACTTTCAACTGGATATATGTTTTGATTCCGGGGCTTTTACCACCAAGGAATTAAGTAGAGCTGAAATATTTACATGTAAGTGGACAATACTGATTAATTTTTTGTTTTGATTTTGTAATGGTTTCTATACTTCGCAAGACATAACAATCAATTATTACATCACATAAGCACTCAACATTGTTTCACACCATTCTTCTAGCCAATTTCCTAAAGTTTGATGCATAATACATATATCTGCCGAATTAAAATATATGTCTACTGAATGTTTTTTTTTAAAACATCACTTGTAGAAAAAAAAAAGCCTCCATTTTGGGGCCTGGTAAAACCAGAAAACTGCCTGGGTTCGAATGAGTTAATTCTCATCATGTTAAATATATTGTGGGGAATCCTGCTACATCAGGTGTCCCCAAAGTGGTTAATATCGACATTTATGTGGTCAATAAAATGCAGAGGGAAGATCAAGGGTTAATTTTTGGGTCAAAAGCTGATAATCATATAAGATGTAAAAATGTAGCAGTTAAGCCATTTCTACTTACATTCCCAACTTCATACATGGCTGAAGCTGGTTTTAACAGCACAGTAGTTTTATCAAAACAAAGGAACAGACTGAATCTGGGAAAGCATGGTGACTTACAACTAAAACTCACCAATTTCCAATGAGACAATGCCTTTGCTAATGCTCACCAACTACAGCCTTCCCATAAATGAATTGAACCAGTTAAATAAAAAGGTAACATTAACTTATTGTGTCTCTGTAACCACTTCCTTATTTTATTTATTTATTATTTTTTTATTTTACCTGGGGTCGATTAAGGATCACGGGTTCCTGGAGGGGTTAGGACTCAAAAAAGTTTGAGGACCTCTGTTTTATGGGTTAGGACTCAAAAAAGTTTGAGGACATCTGTTCTACTTCAATGTCTTATCAAGTTATTAAAGTTCCTTTTTTTGTTCTTCGTTTAGGGAGAGTTGTTATTCACAGCCTTTCACTCACTCAGAAAACACTTCAATAAATAAATTTCAAATGTCAGTTCAGAACTATCAATTATCAATTCAAGGATAATGGGAGCAGAGAAAGGTCTACGTAACATATATTATACATGGCAGAAGATGGACAAAGTAGAATGCATCCATTATGTTGTCAGAGTGGCTATTCATATAAATGTAGCCTTAACCTAACCCTGTTTCAGCAATTGTCAAACAGCTAGCTTTAACCTAATCCCAACCGTGTTTTCAAGCTTTGTCAAAAACAAACGACGTCCAACTAACACTGAAGCCATATTATAAATTGTAAAATTTCAACTTGATGCAAAATGCCATGTGTCTAACCAACATGGTGGCATCTAGCTCCAGTCTACTATCCTTGACATCAATAAATATGGAAGAAAAAAAAATTATATATATATATATATATATATATATATATATATATATATATATATATATATATATATATATATATATATGTATATATATATATATATATATATATATATATATACAGTAGGCCTATAGCTTAATACCTGTGTGTCTGATGCAGAATGCGGCCTTTTCCATGTTGACACTCCTGTGAGAGTGTTAAAATAATATACCCTACCAGCTCTTGATCTAGAATACTTGATCTCCCATCCTGCTGGAAGTGAAATGACGTCTGCCTTTTCAAAATCTTTTTGTGAACTGACTGTTGCTGAGGAGTGTAAACCTACTCTTGTTGCCATCCTCTACTATTATAAAGTAGGCTAACACTAACACATTAAACTGTTTTCAACAGAAAATGTTCACAGTATTGCAGCACTGACTGGAACTCGTACCACTGTCTAGGCTCTTAACTCACACAACAAGAATTAGCTGCCATTGGTACGCCACCAAAACACCACGGTTGCACAAGTAACATTAAGTGTCCTTTTGATGTAGTTTAGTGCAAGCTTTAAGAAGTGAGAAAATGAAAATTGGGACGGCGCACTAAAAATTGGTGCACATCTTATAATCATGAAATATGACTAGGCCTATACTTGAGAGAGTCTGATAATCCATGAGAAGTAGCAGGAGTAATAATAAACTCTTTGCGTTTTATGTGTAGGCCTGTCGTGTAAATATAGGATTCACCCACGAGTTAGGTACAAAGATAAATAAGACTGCCTACAGTCATAGCGAATTCATGGTTTGTGTCTGTCTGCTGCGAATTCACTGACTTTTGTCGCAGAAAAGTCGAACTGAAGACTGTTACAATTTTTACAGCACAAGAGAGTGGCAACTACTTCGTACACTCTCTACTAGAATATTTTCAAAGAAAGCAGCAGTCACTTTGACGCTATTTGCATCTCCACTGAGTTTTTCCAGGAATGGTACTGCCCGCAGGGCCGATGCTACCATTAGGCCGCTTAGGGGGTAGACCTCAGAGAGGCGCAGAGTGTAGAGTGTCAGTGAGTTAAGAGAGTGAGAAGTGTGTTTTTTTTTTTTTTTTTTTTTTTGGGGGGGGGGGGGGGGGGGGGGGGGTTGCAAGTACTTAGCCTTGCCTAGGACGCAAAATAGTCTGGCACCGGTCCTGGGTACTGGTGACGACTATATGTGTTTTCTCTGTTCCACATATGTTAGGCATATTTGAAGCAGATGTTCAGCCGTCTTGTTATCATTGCTACTTTTACCATTATCGGTAGTTCCTATCTTTAGCTTGTTGAATAGATGATATCCCAATCTATTGTGGCCCGTTCTGAAAATTACCACTTGATCTAAGCTGGTAATATGCATCATTTTGTGTCAACTAAAAGAAAAGGAAACTAATAATACCAAGAATGCAGTTAGTGGTTGTCGCAGAGAGATTTATGATTAATAAATTTCTGTATCTTTTCTTTATTCTAACCGTGTCTTCTACTTTAATATCGCTCTTTTATCCTATTTCGCATTCGTTTGATTGTGAAAAATATAACTCTCCCATTCAAACCTTTGCCTTGGGAGCCGCGCTAGCGTAGTGGTTACAACACCGCTCTGGCGACCGGGTGATACAGGATCAAACCCGGGCGACGGCATTTGAGGATTTTTCGTCGACCGGGATTTGGACTGGATTAACTCGAGACCTGGCGAGGACATTTGAAGGAGTGTCGTCGACCAGGGACTGGCGGCTCCTGAGTGATTTAAGGGGTAAATCGCCTATTTTATTTTCCCTAGTTAGATTTATGTGCAGAGGGATTAAATTATAAGTCTGTTATATTCTCTAGTTGACGTGTTACAGTGGACAGCAGAATAAATTATAATTTCTAGCTTCAACTCATGCAGCTGTAAATAAATTTAATTAAATTGCTAGTAACCAGTCAAGAATATTTTAAACTAACTTATAACTGCACTGATTCATCATTGAGTATTGACGAAATACGTAGGTATTTCTAATTCCTGATGATTGATTTTTTTTAACGACTATAATTTATTTCACGGGAGTTTTAAACGATAATACAAGCTATAAGCTTGCAGTTTAGAATGTAAGATTTAATAACCGAAGTGAACATTATGAATAAGTATTTTGTATGTTTCTTTTCTTTATACAGTGAAACTGGGTAAAGCCCAAACTTTTACCAGCGGGTTGTAGCACATTTGAGAAGAATCATAAAAGAAACATTTTATCTTTAACCACGTGGGTTTACAAGTTAACGCCTGTCTGGCATTGTGTTTGCATCCAGAAATAGACAGAGTAACCCATCTCACGAACTTTAAGACTAAATGCATATACTGGGCCTATCAAGCCAGATTATATTTCTTCCCTAAATATCATGTACATTCAGCCCTGTGGCGAGTAAAATTACAAACCAGTAACAGTCCGACGATTTTTGACTAATTGTGGTGTGACCAAGAATTTTATATTGAGAGAAGTTACCAACCTGTCATTTTCCTAAGTAAGGGAAACCTCGAGATTCTGACACTGTGAGCGCGCTTAAAACTAATTCTTACCTGAACTGATTCAAGTGACACTAACCTTAGTCTAAAAAAAATATCGCACGAAGAGGACGCTCCCCGGGACATTGGATGAAACCAAAATCTGCAGAGCTGGGATCCGCTTCATCAAAAGAAAGACAGATTAAACGGTGTGTGTGTCCTAAAGTTTGCGCCAGATGGCGAACAACAGCAAGATTGTAGGTAAGAAAGTATGACAGGGGCCCCTGCTGAAAGAACAGAGTGAATGCAGAACGAGTGATTCTTTTCATGTTTATATTCAGGCACCCATTTTGTAATTTCATTTATGCAAAGATTGTTGCAAATGACCTTTTCCTCTTAGGATAGATTAGTGTATCAATTCTGTTCTTAACTTTAGAGGGAAATCTTAGACTATAGCGTATAAATCCGTGACTCTTTGGGGCTATCACTTTTCTTCTAACAGGATCGTGGGCTAAACATCGAGGGAAAAGATTACACCTATGGGTCTATTATACTTGTAGTAATTCATTACCTTATATGTATTTTTTATGCTTTGATATTAACATTTATGTGTTGTGGTAAATTTTCTTATGATAAATAAAATTTACAGAAACTTATCAAAAGTGTGGCGGTCAGCTCGTTCCAAATAGACATATTCCATTGTTATAGTTTCACGTCAGTGCGTCTAAATGTTGTCACTTTTGTGTGTGTGTGTGTGTATGTGAGTTATATATATATATATATATATATATATATATATATATATATATATATATATATATATATATATATATATATATATATATATATATATATATATATATATATTCTAATAGACTGTCTGACTAATCTAAATCTGTTGTAGAGATATGCTGACCGAGAGAATTTTTCTCGAGCGTCAGGGACAGAAATCTATTACGGTACTTTTTCAACCATCTCACTCGTGAAATCTATTTTTACTATTATCTCTCACTGAGCTATCACCTGTTTCTATTGCTATTCAGAAGGCACCAGTCTAAGTCTTAATTCACCTATCGCAAATCTACGACAGTGGTGCATTAACAAGAATGTATAGTGACTAGTAGGGATAAGGCAGGGAAAGTGAAAGTCTTAATGGTATGGTATTAATATAAAACATATTATTTATGGCAAATGAAAGTCAGTTAAATGTTGAACCAAACACCTTAAGCTTTTACATCTTTCTCCTTTGTTGTTGTTGTTTTTTTTTCTCTCTCTCTCTCTGTGTGTGTGTGTGTGTGTGTGTGTGTGTTGTTGGTGTGACAAAACGGGGCGGCCCTATCGATCTTTGTTTCTCTCCGGCAGTATCGGTACATTTGCGGTACGGTACTGATTTTTATTATGTGCTGTCAATTATCGCACTTTTCTTTCTTTCTTCGTTATTTTTCTGCTTGTGTGGCAAATATTTTGTAGGTGCAAACATTTGTTGACACTCCTCTCTGTGATGTCACCTGTTTGTTACCCGGTCATCCTAGCTTGCGGTGAGCAACCGAGATAAGATAGTCGCCGACATGTTTAGATTGAACCGCTGATAAGACGACTCGTTTGGTAACCCAGATGGGCAGACACGGAGTTTTGCGTACTGATACGACAGATAACGAGATTACTGTCTGGGTGACACATTCTGGGCAGCCAAACATGATATAATCGCTCCGGTCACTTGTTTAAAAGTAATCATGGATTTGTTACATTTGAGACAATATGAGTCTACAAATGTGTTTGCAATAGTGTATGCAAGGCCCCAAATGTCCATATATGGTCATACGTGAACTTTTGCATCACGCACCTTATTTCACGTGGAATATTTTTGAAATCAGCATGATTTGAAATGACTGGATCTTTCTGATTAGATTCATAACAACAATGCGTGGGAAGACAAGAATATAGTCTGACCTTTTCGCAGTTTTATTTCACTGTGAATTTCACGCCCGCCAAGACAACATCAGACCTCGCCAGAGTGAAGACTAGATTCATAATTCTTTTTTTAAACCGGACCTTTTATTGGACAACCAAATAAGACTTACAAAGCACAGGCAATTTATAAAATTTATAAGGAACACCGGGACTAGGAAACTGAAGAAAATCACGGAGTCAGAGGGAATAGAAATTGAAATTAACGACCCCCCAGTACACATGAAAGAAGGCAGCTGCCAGTGCCTTTTTTAAGTCCTCTGAGCAAAAACGTCTGTGAGTCAAGATTGACTTATTGGTGGTACCAGCAGAAAGTACTATCTCTGGAACAAGAGGGGAACAGTGGCCTAAGCTTTAAGACGAAGGACTCACGTGGTAGACTCCTTTTGACAGTTCTGGGAAACGAGCTACCCCCGACAACCTTGATCAGAGACGAGCGCGAGCAGAGCGAAAAGAACCAACCCATAAGAAGGAGCAGAACCATCATTGGCAGCTAAGTTCAAATATATGCTGCCACTTGAACTTCTTGTAACATCTCACATTCCCTAAAGACTGTGATGATAAATTTTTGTGATCCATAACTATTCAAATTATTTTCCAACTGTTAAAACCTAAAAGTGATTATTAAATTTTGTTATTGGTAATGTAACAAATTTAACTTCGATTTAATAATTTTAAAGTTACTGCATGTTTGTCTCAGTCAAATTACTACACACACACACTCTAAACAGAGCTATACTAAAATAATAGAAGTCCACTGAGTAAATCAGGGGTGGGGGCTTAAACGAGCTGAAAGTGCTTAAATCCTTCACAAAAGCGTCGGCAGAATTACAGAGTTAACATACTCAGCCAAAGCAGTATTGTTCTTGCTTATTCTGAATATCTTGTGAATACTCCCTTTGTAATAGAAGTGTCATCACCCTTCTATCTACATCTCTGCCAAGAGTAATCTTGTGCAAAGGTAGATACATTTGAAGCCCATATTAGACACTCTTGTGTTTTGGCCACTGTTGGACCACTACTGCAAAGCAGGGGAGGCAATACCGTCACAGTTGGTTTATCTTATTCGCTGTTGTTGTATTCGACGGTGACAAATATTACGAGACTACAATTTTAGGGAAGTAAACAGATGCACTAACAATTATGACATTTTAATTTACTCTTTTTACAATAATTGGACAGGATATACGTTTTATAATAAAATGTTGCCTCGTTTTGGCGAAGCGCGCCGTTCAACATATACACAGGGTCCGTCTGTTATATTATGTCGCATGTCCACATATAAAAGACCTTGCTTTTTGGCTTAACGGATTGACAGGAGATACAAGCAGGGCCGGCCCTAGGAATTTTGCCGCCCCGTGCAATACCATACCTTGCCGCCCCAGCCCAACCTCAAATTAACGTTTGGAATTTTTGAAACCATCATGTTATTAAACAAGCTTCAACATTAATTTCATGACCATTAGCCTAATTTTAAATAGTACCATTAATAATAATGTATTGATAAATTGATGAAAATACTGTATAATCATTAAAAAAAAAGATTGACTTTATTAGAGACAATTATATGAAATAAATGTAGTTACATTACTTACATATAGGGCATGCTCTTCTCATGTGGAACGATGAACTGCTGAGTCACAAACACTTAAATGTAGTATGTACATGTTATAGTTTTTAGCACTATTTTCACATTATTTGAATTTATATGGTTTGAAGTATATCCTGCTTAAAAAGACACTTTTCTTGCTTTCATATTTGCAAAAGCAGAAATAAGGTCTGCGTAGTCTAATTTTTGACCGATTTCATGTTCAATTGAAATCATGGCAAGTGCTTCCAATCTAGTTTCGGCCATTGTTGAGCGTAAATAAGTTTTAATAAGCTTCAGTTTTGAAAAAACTACGCTCACCACTTGCTACCGTTACCGGCAAAGTTAGAAATATTCTTAAGGCTATAGCGACATTAGGAGCAATGTTATTTTCAATAATGTAACGAAGAACTTCAATTGGTGGAGTATTGTCTGGTACTAATTTGGATATTACTTTCAGTTCATCACATAGCTCAATGGCATCAATGTCTCTATTTTCTTGATGTGTTAAAATGCTTTCTAGGTTTCTACATTTGTTAAAGAGCTCATTTGTCATCTCAGATTTCAATTTAGGGATGTTATATAAAAAGGAAAAATGTGAACTGTGATGTTCCAATTGCTCGAACCTTTCTTCAATAGAATTAGTTGCAACATCAATAATAAAAAAGAACAATTCAATTTTTAATTTAGTTTTGGGATCTAAAATAGGTTCATCTCTTGCTTCATAGTTGTGTTCCTTTTTCTGCCGACGCACTGTAGTGGATTTGATGGTATTGTATGATTGTGATCTTACTTAATGTGATGCATGAGGTCAGCTGTGAAGGTTCCTGAGATAAATGTAGCTGTGAATTTTCAGAAGGCCCTTCTTGCTACCACTACGACCTCACACCTATCTTTTTTTATCTAATAAATGTGGCTACGTTAAAGTTCTAGGGTAATGATATGTAATGTGTTGTGGTAGTTTACATACACACATACAGATATTTAATAAGTCTAATAATATTAATAAAATGTTATGACACACTGAACTAACTCAAGCTGTGTAAAATTTTTGATAATAAATTTTCTTTAAGTTTATTTGTTCTGAACCAAGGTTTTATTTTGGTCAGAACATATGAAAGGTTTTGCAATTATTAATGAAATGCATGAATATATGGCATAATAAATGAAAGGAGTGTACATATGTATTTTAAAAGACTAGTTAATATTACTACTGTTTATGGTTGTAATTTTTCTAGGAGAACGTTTAATGGATGTGCTGTTGGGGTGGCCTCATCACTCCCTGTCTATGGCAACTACACATTGTCCATTTATTGAGGGTATTATAATTGGTGTGTTAGAAATTAAGTTGGTGAGTATTCAGCAGTCCAGACGCTGACGTATCTTGAATGAGTAATCTGGTGCTGGAATCAGGTGGCCCCACCTCTCCGTGCTTGGGGGCAATATCAGGCTGCTCTGCCAAAATATAAACTGCACGGGTCCACTCTTGTAATATTCAACACCTCATTTGACACCACATTGGTGCCAAATAAAAAACTCACAGTTCTGCAATAAAGTATTGGTCATGTGTCAGAATTCCATCCTCTAAACCATTTCTGGACACAACACCACACACAACAACAACACCACATAGACGGGTCAGATCTCTTTGACCAAACAACACATCTTACCAAGTTGGTTTCACATAGGATAAGTTCTCCCAGACTACATATTCTGAAATATGTTCATTAGCTTCCTGCCATAGAATAGGATAGGTGATATGTTCCACTGATCTCAACACTTGATCTGTCCTTCATAATCCTTGCTGGAGTTTATGTATTTTATTTGTCTCTAGACCCTGAACTGGGGCGGGGGGTCTAGAGCGAATCCTTACTTGTTGTAAGGGATAGATTTTGATATGGCAGTATCAAATCACTCGAAACATTAAACAAATATTAAAATATACAAAGAAATACTTTCAGTCTTACCAGAATTATGAATATAGAACACAGTTAATTGCTAGCAAAACTCAGCTGAGCTGCTGGCTTTAGTATGGCGTCCCTCTAAATATTTCAATTAGCTTCTGGGAATTACACCACTAAATAATTCACTGTGTCTACTAGGACAACTTATGACGAATGGCAAAAATGCGCGTCTGAGCGCCGATAATATATTCATCTATGGCCAATCACCGCCTTTTTTCCTTTTCAAATTCAAACCTCCTACCAAAAAGTCATTTCAGTCATACCTCAGTCAAGTATGCATTATTGTCTGTTGGTCCGTCTGTCTCTACTTGCGTTTCACAAAAAAAAACACACTTGTTTTTTGAACCAACTCCGCCTTCCCCTACACAATTTTGCCTTTAAAGTTATTTTTAGCCACAATTCACCATCCCATCCCGTCTCTTTCATTCCAACTAGATTTTAGCACTTGAGTCTCAAGGCTACAGTTTTTTGAAAATTAGGGACATTTTTTGTTTCAATGCAGACGCTCGCTGATATGAACAACACAGTCTTTTGTCAATATCTTTCTTATTATCTATCCGTCTGTATAAATGAAAGCATATTATTTCACTGCTCAAGATGGGCCATCCGGCCAGCTAGGTTTTATATTCCTAACATCATTATTAAGAAAAAGTTACTTTTCAAGGTTAGTTGGTTTTTCGAAATATTTCTAGCATCTTCTATACTGCGTTTGCCGCTGAATTCAAATAAACGGACTAAGTTATCGCAAAAGCGTCCAAGAAATGACTGTTGCGTATAATAGCTAAGGTCCCTTTTGTCGATTTCTTTACCTTGTGTCAACTTGGGGACGTGAATTTTCCTCCTTTCCCCACCAATTGCGTCTTTTAGCCTTGCTAGTTTCAAGCACGCGTTCAGTCAGATTTTTCCTTTTGATCTCCGTTCTCATCCCGTTCCAAGGGTAACGTTTTGCCTTCACGTTTAACAATTTAATTTCCATGGCGGGTGATGACCCGCGGCGTGGGCGATCATGTATTCTAGTAGCTTACGCATTAGTTTTTATCCCTACGTTGTATCATTGGAGATATTTTAACGTTGTATCATGGTTAATTTTATGACACGCACTCTAGTACATTCAAACGTTGGTATCAAATCAGGATCAGCTTCAACTTTCTCAGCTAATGTTGTAGCATCAACAAGAAAATTTTGAAATGATTTATCATTTCTGAGATTCTTAAGGCTCTGGAGAACATTTCTCAAAGTTGTTATGGCACTAGTCAATTCCATTTTTATGCTTTGCAACAGTTTACTAGCAACATTAATTTCGTTTAAAACATAGTGCCATATAACCAGACAACATAAAAATTAAAAATCTCTGAGTTTTAGGGCAAGGGTTTCAGCTTCATGTCTCGCCATTTTGTCTACTGACTCGTCATCAGCAATTTCTATCAATGCATCATAAAATTCCTCAATATAATATCTTAAAGGACGAATGGCCTCGATTCTAGATTCCCAGCGAGTTGTACTTAATGGCTTGGGCGTTAGAGTTGTAATATGTTTCTTAAGGATTCCCCAACGCAGTGTTGACGCTGAGAAAAACACATACAATTTCTGAACCGTTTCAAAAAATAAAACCCTTTCTATAGATGACATCGCGGCATCATTGACCACCAAGTTGAGAGAATGAGAACAGCAAGGGATATAAAAAGCTCTCGGGTTCAAGTCCCTAATACGTTGTTGAACTCCTGAATGTTTTCCTTTCATATTTGATCCATTGTCATACCCCTGGCCACGCATGTTTGCGATTGGAATATCCATGTCTGACAATTTTCTTAGAATGCATTCGGTTAACGCTGAGCCTGTAGTGGCTTCTACAGCAATGAAACCAAGAAAATGCTCATGAATGTTGATATCATCTGGATTCGTATTAACAAATCTTACAATTAGTGTTAATTGTTCAATGTGACTTACATCGGGAGTACAGTATGCAACTATGCTATAATATTTAGCTTTCTCCACCATAGAAATTATTTCTTTTTGTATGGTTCCAGAGAGAAGAGCAATTAATTCATTTTGAATGTTTTTCCCAAGGTAATGTTGGGTCAATCCACGAGCTACGCTCATTAAAAGTTCACACATAACACTATCAAATCTGGCAATCAGTTCAAGAAGCTTTAAAAAATTTCCATTGTTAGGGTCATATAATTTATCAGATGTTCCACGAAATGGCAAGCATTGTTGGCTCAAGAACTGGACAATAGCAATTAGGCGTTCTATTATGCTCCTCCAGTGTCGAACTCCTGAATTTAATAACTCTTGTTGCATTGAATCAATTGTCTGTATTGATTTAAGCCTGGACGATAATTCAATCCACTTTGTATGGGACTCCAAGTGGTTTTTGGATTGTTCGTGTTCATTAAGATACACATACAAATGACCCCAATCATTATAGCCATCAGTAGTGAGTGACATTTTATTACAGGAAAACAACTTACAGCAGAAACAAAATACAGAATCTTTTTCTTTTGAATACACTAACCATGATCGATTAATATGTTCTCCATTGCTTAGCTCCCTAGTGTAAAAATTTAGGGAAAATTTCCGACCATTAGAGCTGCGCGGAAAAACGAACTCATTTTTTGGTCTCTCTGGCAGGCCTTTTTTTTTTACGATTTCCAGTCTTTCGGTATCGCTTAAAGAAGGACTCCATCTTGCCGGATCAGTGTACCTCTTAAGTTCATCACTTAAATCTCTGGAATTGGAAACAGTCAAATCAGTCTCATTTTTGACATTGTTAGTAATATCTACGTTACTGGGGTCCGAGTTAGAAGTACTTGCCATGAGCTCAGAATCATTTGTTTCGGCACATTTGCTTATTTTCTTCTGTCCTACCTCAGCTGTTTCAGTTTTTATATATTTATGTAAAGCCCCGCTATGTTTTTTAATATCGCGTTCTTTTTCCAGTTTCCGTTTCCGATATTCAGCACCTGATAGTTTTTTTTCTTTTATCGGACATTATGTCTATTTGAATATTAAAACTGTTTTAATAAACCCTACAATAAAGTGTATTATTTAGTAATGAATGGAGGCCGAAGCACTGTACTAATTTCCATAAAACGTTTTAAAAACTTATTTATCACTGTAACTTCCTTGAATGCACACTCCAAAACAACTGAAACATTCGAACCGCTCCCGTTCAGCCATGCCGGAAAATTTATCGTGGCGGGCTTCAGTTGACCACTGAACATGGAAAAATAATACTCTTGGAACAACTGTGGTTTCGACCAAGCCAATAAATTGTACTGACGTCTCTAAAGAAATACCTGTTACTGCCTTTGTAGGAGGAGAAGCTATCATTAGGATCGTATGGCAGAACTATTAGTGAAGACTTGAAAAACAGCTAAAGAACAGATTGCAGGTGCAAATATTTCTTAGAGAAAACAGACAAAATGTGAAGGAATAGAAAAGTAAGGAATTTTAAAATAATCTAGACGAAACCTTCAAACACTCCACGACACCATCCACAGAGGGTTTATTTCAGGGGCCGTTCAGGTTATTCAGTCAAAATCCTGGTCGATGACACTCTTACAAATGCCTGCGCCCGGGCTTGAACACCTGATCGCTAGCGCAGTGTGGTAACCATTACACCAGCGATGCTCCCAGGCGGAATATTTTGGCGGGATTGTAAAAATAAGTAAAAAGATTTTTTGCCGCCCCCCAAAGCTTGCCGCCCCGTGCAAATGCACGTGTTGCGCCGTCGGTAGAGCCGGCCCTGGATACAAGCATGGAGGCATAACTGGAATCATCTTTATATGACCACCAGCTATGCACGGTGCTACAATATACATATGTGAAAGTAAACCTCTGTCTGTGAGGCTAATTACACCCTCATTGACTCTTTAAATCATCTACACACTTCCAGGGATTCCCACTGTGGTGAAACATGCTGAGAACAAAGTATTTCTCACTAAGCTTGGAGAAGTCACTTGAGCCACAGACGCAATTCTTTGGCATTGACTTGGTTGACTGCATGCAGAAGGATCTCACTATAGACCCAGTGATAGGCAGAGGGAGCTGAGAAGTGGCTCTGTGCAGGGCGTGACAATTCCTTGGGAGAGCCCAGAACCAGAGCACAGTATTTTAGCTCTGCATAGCTGGAGAGACCCCTTGGAAGGCGGGGAATGCACAGTATGCCACGTGCTTCTTACTCTTAGCTTGGGAACAGATGTGACGGTCCTTTAAATGCAAGTCAAGATGGAGAAACTGGAGCTCATGACTTCAACTCAGCACTTTTCGGAATGGGAGATAAGCCACAGGAAAAGCCTAGATATACAGTGTAGATGATACCAAGGAGTCTTCATCTTGGTATTGGTTGCAATAGAACGAGAAGCTCAGCTTCTTTGATCCTTAGCCGCCGACCGTCAAAGCAGTCAGTGGCCATTACGCCTGGTGGCGTCTTGAGAAGCTCAGCAGCCCTAGTTAAACAACAACAACAGGAGATACGATGCCACGCTCATATATCAGCAAGTTAACATACTGTTTGTAAACATAAACACTATTCCCCCCATATAAACAATGATCTTACCCCTCCGTCACTTTAGTTCCACCTTTTCGCACAAAAAATATTTTTCATGGCACATTTTTCGGACGGGAACTAAATTGCACGCCTGTTGCAACAATGCGCATTTTTGTTCCCATCCTTAACAATGTCGAATGTTTGATTTCGGACACCATTTCTAGGCTTTTTCCCATTTATAATTCGAGTGAGAATGAATAAGTATCTTACATATTTATGAATGGAATTCGTTACATTTGCAGAAACTCTTCCGATTTATTCGCTGAAGTAAGTAATCTAACGACAGTTGCGGACCGCAGATTTTGTATTCGCACAAGTCGATATTCCCTTAAATGATTCAGAGACGATGTAATAGAATGTTTATTTTGATTTTTTTTTTTTTAAATATACGAACAAAGGCAAGATTGTGTGTATAGGTGTACATTTACAAAACGTTTACCAAACTTATTGTGATAAGGCAGCAGTTGTTCAAATTTCAGTTCATTGGCTCTTTTTCCACTTGTCCTCATCCATTTTTGACTCATTAGTGTGAGATTGTTCAATCTCTTTTGACCCATGGTGCGCCTTAGTTCATTTTTTTTTCTTCTTCCTCGTTCGCCCTGAAAAGGACGGTGGTTGCGTTGTGTCTGTTTACGCCGTAGCTGTGATATCTGCACCTTTCGGTCGACACATCCGACTTCAGCACGGCATTTTTTGGGACCGGGTTTGCCTTCCCTCTTCGATCCGTACTCCCTCAGCCAGACTGCACTGCTGCAGACTGTTTCCAGGACCACCACGTGGAGGTGGAGTACGGTCTTGGTCAGCTCTGGTTCGCTGACCCTGATGCAAGCAGTCAAGCTATGGGTCGCTGACTGCATTCTCTATTGCTGCATCTTTTGGTCCCAGTTCATTTTTAATAAGTTTCAGTTTTGAAAATGATCGTTCTCCACTGCAGTTGGTTACCATTAGTGACAAATAGATGCGCAAGGCGATTTCTACATTTGGAAAACAAGACTCCAAAGAATTGTCAATTATCAAACGGTAAAACTGTAACTCTACAAGGTCTAGAGTAGTGCCAATAATAGAAGCAAGATCAGTTTTCAACAGTTCTGTAAACTGCACAAGTTCTTCACAAAGACTTTCTTCCAGATCTGATTTAATAAGATTCGATGATCTCGTTACCACCTCTTCAGGTGTAAAAAACTGTAACTGACGAAGGAACCCAAATACATCATTCAACTTTTGATAAGCTTTCTGGCGTTTTGACAAGGCAGAGAGCAAGCTATCAATAAGGACAAAAAATGTTCGGCTTTTAAACTGCTGAGAAGGCGCTGGAACCACTGAAATCATCATAGCGATTTCGTTTGTGTTTTCTTAGAGTTTGTTCTTGATAATGTTCACACTCAGTCAGATCCTTGGCCTTTTGCTCTATGTCTGCAAAAGTAGACCGCATAGCTTGAATATACCCCCGCAGGGATTCATAGAGTGCACAAGCTGTATTCAAACTTGGTCAAAAGATTGCAAATAAGCATTGGTCATTTGAAAACGCTGTAATATTTGATCCCACAGTATGATCATTATTCCTGTTTCTAACTTCATCATGGTTGAAAGTAGACCACGAGCCTGTTGACGACACTCTGCCTTCTGATCATTGTTATCTGAAATATCATCCAAGACTTGTTTTATTGCTGAAAAGCTGTGTAAAAGTGCTTTTGTTGCATCTGCCCGAGCGGAACACCTGGTATCTGACAGTCTTATCACAAAGGGCAAATGGGACTTATTATGAGTACCGCCAGCACATAATGCAGTAGAAAGGAGACCCCACCGGTAGGTAGAAGCAGAAAAGAAGGTGCACAGCATTTCAACAAATCCAAAGAAAATGACTGCTTCTTGACAATCTTCAGCAGCACATTTTCCAACCAAATTTAGTGAATGTGCAAAACAAGGAATGTAATGCGCAAACTTATTCATCTCTTTAATTCGTGCGTGTAATCCTATAAACTTGCCACTCATGTTGCTGGCGTTGTCATAACTTTGACCAAGGCAGTCTTTAATATCAATGTCATTTGCCTTTAAAAAATTAAGTAGACTTTTAGTAAGCTGTTCAGCACTATGACCTTCCATATCCAAAAAATGTCACAAATCTTTCAACTGGTCCAGATGGCAAAACATAGCGCAGAGTCAAAGTCAGCTGGTCCATATTAGATATATCTGGAGTAGAATCTAATGAAACGGAATAATACTTGTATTTCTTCACTTCACAGAGAATGTGATCCAGTATGCTGGATCCAATCAGATTGATGAATTCCTCACACGGTGTTTTAGATAGATATGATGTATGTCCAAATCCTTTGTTTGCATGAGTACTTATATGCTCTGCCAGAAAAGGGTCAAACTTGGCCAGTAATTCTAACAACCCTAAGTAATTCCCGTTATAAGGGGACCCAACAATTTCATCACTGCCACGAAATGAAAGGCCTCGTTCTGCTAAAAACTTCACAACTTCAATTATTCGCTCTAGAAGTTTGTGCCAATACTTTTCTTGAATGTCCATTTGTTTCACAAGTTGGGAATCGACACGTTCACCTTTGTTTTTACGCAACAAAAGTGAAATTAAAGCTTGTCTATGTGAGGAGCTTTCTTCATGTCGACGACGCAATAGATTGCTTGCATTTTCCCAGTCATTAAACCCTTCCACAGTAAACTTTGATGAACATTCTGAACTCATAAGCTTGCACGGGAAACAGAATAGGCTAGGCGCCATTTACTTTCTGAATAGCATATCCATTTTCTTGCAAGTTGCAAGTTTATGAATATGTGTAAAATAAGACTTCTGACAGTATCGAGTTTTCTTTTCAGTGTCATACAATCGCACGGATGAAGAGAAGGCACTATCAACATGTTGACATTTTTCACTTCCCTTGGATATCCAATATTCACGCTCACAGTCATCTATATTGTTCGGCCAGTCACCAATATCATTAGAGTATTTCTTCGTTTCACTTATTCTTTCACATTCAGACTCAGTGTATACTGAGTTTTGCTGTATGTTTTCTGCTGCACAAGTACTAGTTGTTCCTGTACTTCCAGCTTCAGCGGTTAGAGTACCACCACCATGAACATCAAAATATTCTGTCAGCTTACGTGTTTTTGATATCACAAGTTGATCTCTTCTTTCTTTTTCTTCCTTCGCTTTACGTTTTTCACTTCCAGAAGCATAATTACGTCCAATATCTCTGTGTCTACTGCTCATTTTTTGAGTTTTCTAACCTTACAAATCAAGAAATTTTAATCAAGATCGAAAGAGAGTGCGAGCACGCCGTATACCTCAATTAAAACAGGAAGTTTCCGTTTCCTAAATTCTAGTTTTTATTGTTAATGCAAATTCATTTCACAAAGAACGAAACAAAATTAGAGGGACAGTCGCCTAGAGTCAAAAAAGTGGCTTCCGTCCAAACGTGACCAAATTTTCAACGCCACATAAATGGCTTCCGTCTGCAAACAGTTAAGATAAAAATAATGAATAGTCACATTAAGTCACCCTCTTATGCTCTTTCTCTCACAATTTCGTGACACCAAATGAAAAGGCGCTAAAGATGGCATAAATCACAAGATCATTGGTTTAACGCTCGTTTTAGAAGATGACAAAAAAAATTAGAGCTATGTACATATTTATTGGCGCGGGGCCCGTAGCATATGCTACTTTTGCTACTACGTAAATCCGGCTCTGGTTCTGACTGGACAGCAACGCTCGCCAGGTGTTTAACCGTAAGGTCAGGGATTAAAAACCGCACTGACGTGTCCACTGGGTTGATTGTTTATGCAAGTCTAGCGTGTTTGTTTAGATAAACACGAATGTTGATGGTGCGTATTGCTATCAGCATTTAAATTGTCTGATCCAAATATTCGGATTACGCATGTTTTCGCTCAGGGGAAAAATATTAGACAAACACATTGATGCGTGATGCCATATGATGATGGATGGTATCCGCATGTCTGGTTTTGTGTAGTGTGCAGATGTGTTCAGTCAAACAATGTTCATACAAAAATAACAGGGCAATCCACATAGGACGTCAGTAAACTCACGACGTATAAAGTCAATGATTCTTGTAACAGCCGTTGACGTTTTTCTTCATTATTTATTGTGGACGCCACAGTGACAAAATGGTTACGCGAATATGTAGGCACATCAAACAGTCATTATCACAGCAACATTCAATACAGCAATAGACGGTAGACAGCATTACAATGATGAGTCAGATGCATGTTATATTTCATAGTGCTGTAAATGTAGTCAGGTGAAAAAACTCCATCCTTTTCTATAACAGCCAGGAGATAACCAGATGTATGAGATCAGTTCAC
Organism: Oreohelix idahoensis; assembly: GCA_024509875.1. NCBI lineage: Eukaryota > Metazoa > Mollusca > Gastropoda > Stylommatophora > Oreohelicidae > Oreohelix > Oreohelix idahoensis. The sequence continues at coordinate 117,658 of JAMPIV010006567.1, read as the reverse complement.
TCTCCTTAGTCTGACTTCAGCAAGACAGACACGTCTGCCGAAGTATAAATAATGTCCTCAAAATATCCTCTAGATAATAAAGGTTTTCCAAACCTAGTTCATTTAACAACGTAGCAAGTAATGGTCCTTGGGACATGCATCAACCGATGCAGTACAATACAGCGACATGTGAGCTGGGAAAACATCTCGTGACGACGACTTCGAAGACAGGCTATGAATCGAAATCGCTCACGACCCAAAATCGATAGAGTTAATGAAAAAGTCAATTTACCTTGCCTTCAGGAAATACACAGAAATATCACGCCTCCCGACATGTGGGAAACACTAGAGGTATTATCTCGAATAAACGAAATATCCATTAAGAGGACTACACATCCCTGACAGAACAAAAAAATAGCGGAGATCCCCCTCTTCAACGAGGCATCTCTTTCGCCATTCAAATCGCTCACTCCACTAGTGGTGGGCGGAAACCGATCGACCAAAAAACAAGACCAGTCATGCGCAGTCCAGCGCAAAAAGACCACAGCTCAAAACTTAACTGCATTCAATACCAACGCGAGAAGACAAATGCTTACCGAGAAAAGTGAATATAAATTTCAAGCAGTTGTTGCCCTTGCGTTATAAAATAGATATTGTAATAAAACGATGTTGCGAGAATTTATCACGCAACATATCACCACCTCCTCCCGATTAAAAAAAAATGTGGAACATATTTTTTTTTTTTTTTAATATCAAAGAGCATGCGATAAGCGGCTCAAAACGCACGAATTATGCGCTGATAATTAATTAAATTGCCTAACATGAGGCTAAATATAGAGTGTCTGGTGAGGATATACCTCAACAGAAAAATAAATATGTCTCAAAAAATATTCACATCGGGGAGGTGTCACCAACACACAATCACGTTAGCATGTAAACACAATATACGTATGCAAGTTACCATAATCATCATTAAACAGCATACTCTAATATTGTCTTTAAAAAATGGATGTACAAATCTGATAGGAAAATTTAAATAGTACATTCTTTGACATGTAATGACATAAGTACATAGTAAAGTTAAACTACATGACGATCCAGGACATATGCTCTGGTATTCCGAGGGTAAGTACACAATCTAGAACTCGTCATGCTTGATACTAGTAAGGTAAGTCCTCAGCTCAACAATGACATTCTGAGAAAGTACAAGCAATATAATGCTAATTAATAACTAATATGCTTCATAAGGTACAATACATTATTAATAATTGTGGCTGTTTAGTAAACTAACGGCCCTTATATTAACTACTCAGTCCTCCTCTATCATCTTAAAAAACGAACAGAAGAAGATGACAACAAAGCACGATAGTGTGTACATATAAAGTAAGTACAGATGTGCTAATCTACTGTAGAAATATAGGTGTGTTATGACTCTGTAATATATGGAAATATAGGACAGAAGTATTAGTTGGAGTCATGTGGGCATCTAGACAAAATGTCAGCCATCACATTATCCGCACCACGGATAGCTCGTACCGTGAAGTGAAAAGGTTGAAGAGCTATAGCATATCGAGTGGATCTCGAACTCTTCAAATTCTTAGTCTGAATAGCTGTAAGAGCTTTCTGATCAGTCTCTAGAATGAAATGTGCGCCCAGGAGGAATCTTTGTAGCTTAGAATTGACCAAACCATCGCTAACAACTCACGGTCTAAAACCGAGTAGTTCCTCTCTGCCGCATTTAGTTTTCTAGAAATGTACATAACAGGATGCAGAGTATTGCATATTCTTGCATCAGTGCTGCTCCAATCCCAGTGGATGAAGCATCACTCCGAAGAACAAAAGTCCTATCAAGAGTAGGTAATCTTAAGATGGGAGGAGAAGAAAATATATTCTTGATTTGGTCTAGTGAAGATTGGCATTCTTCAGACCAACGGACCAGATTAGGCGAACCTTTCTTCAACAATGTTGAGAGAGGTGCCATGATCGAAGATAAATTTGGAATAAATCTCCCATAAAATTGAATTAAACCTAAGAGCCTCCTAACTTGTTTCTTCGTTTTAGGAACAGAGATGTTCAGTATTTTGGAAGTATTGTGGTCTTCTGTCTTCAAGAGACCATGACCAACACGATGACCCAGGAAAGAGATTTCACCAAAACCAACAAAAGCTTTAGAAGGTTTCGCTGTCAAATTATTCTCACGTAGAGTGGACAGTAAGTCATATAACCCTAAATAGTGATCTTCCCAGGTATCACTGAAGAGACAGATGTCATCTAAGTATGCGATGACATCCGAACGATGTGACAGAATTCGACGCATCATGCGAACGAAAGTGGCAGGGGCGTTCATGAGACCAAAAGCATAACATTCCATTGAAATAGACCCCTAGGTGTAGAAAAAGCAGTAAGAGGTTTGGCATGCTCTGCTAAAGGCACTTGCCAATAACCTTTAGACAAGTCAAGTTTAGTGAAGAATCTAGAATTAGAAAGTCTAATCAGTAGATCTTCTAACAAAGGCATCGGTTCAGCATCGAACTTTGTGACCTGATTCAATTTGCGATAATCAACACAAATTCGTATGTTCTTATCCTTCTTCCGGACAATAACCATGGAAGAAGAATATGGTGAAGTCGATGGTTCAATTATATTTAATTGAATCATTTCATCCAATTCCTTTTCCACTTGCGACTGAAAGTGTATAGGAATAGGATAAGGCCTAACCCTAATTGGATTATTGTCGGTAATAATTATGTCATGTTCTATGACATCTGTGTGTCCAGGAATGTCAGTGAGAACATCCTGAAATGTTTGTAACATCGACGAGACTTGTCGATGTTCGTCACCAGAAAGATTAGGAGAAACAGAAACGTTTTTCCAAGATTCCGTGGAATGTAATGGAACCACTGGAAGGGGAAGGTTAACATCAGAGAAGGTAGATTCCTCATCCTGTATGACAGACAGGGATGAATAATGACCGTGAGGTGCAGGAGCATCATCCGTTGCCTGGAAAATAGGCAGCAAATAGTCCGGACGTTCGTGAAATTCCGAAAGCATGTTTATGTGGAAAGTTTTATTCTTTCCATCAATATCGACCACATAGTCAACATCGGAAATCCGAGAGACTATTGCATACGGACCTTTCCATGCAATAAGAAGTCTATTTTCCCTACTGGGGAGTAGGACGAATGCTTTGTCACCTGGACAAAGTTGTCGTAGACATCTATTCTTGTTAGCAAACTGTCTTGCCTTCTCTTTAGCAATTTCTGATGAAGCAGTTGCTAGCTTACATGCCTCAATGATCTTTTGTTTAAGAGCAATGACATACTCATATGAGGATTGAGTTTCATCGCTAATATCATCGGCAGTGATGAGATCGTGTAATAAAGACATAGGGCCGCGTGGACGCGCGCCAAAGACAAGTTCGAAGGGAGAAAATCCTGTGTGTTCATTAGGGACTTCTTCTATAGGCAAAGAGAGCCGCGGGTAAAACCCTGTCCCAATCTTGAGGAATGATCTCAGTTTATCTTACCAAGCAAAGTCTTGAGCGTTCTATTCAGAACGCTCAAACTAACCCATTAGACATAGGATGGTAGATACTACTGAGAGATCGTTCAATATGTAAGGTAGACATTACCTGTGACATAGTGTCAGATATGAGTTGAGTGCCATGGCTGACAATATTTCTCTGGGGAACCCCAAGCGAGAAAATATCAACCAAAGAGCATCTGCGATATCTGTAGTAGATATGCTCTTAAGAGGAATAGCCTCTGGCCAACGTGTGCACATATCGACACATGTAAGGATAAACTGATGTCCTCTGGCCGACTTGACCTTAAAAGGGCCAATAATATCTATGCCATTTTCTGAAACGGCCGAATAGGAATGTCAGCAGCCTGGATAGGCGCAGCATGTCGTGGTCCTCTAGATTTGACCTCCTGACATACCTTGCATGATCGGCAGTAAATACGAATGTCCTTATTGACAAAAGGCCAAAAGAAAGCCGCAAGGACTCTCGACTTCGTACGGGCAAAACCCATATGTCCAGCACATTGCGAGTCATGAGCATGTTGTAATATTTGCACTCTCATGCTCTTGGGAACAAGAATTTGCGAATGTGCCGACGTAGTCGAATCTTGTACCATACGTACAAGTACGCCGTTTCTCATTGCAATCCAAGATTTTCTATTGGTATCCTGATTCGGATCACCTTTCTTCGCAAGAACGAAGAATTTTTTAAAGAAGGATCTTCTTCTTGCAATTTTATGAAAGAGTCACGAGTGATTACTAAGTGACTATCTTGGCTATCAACTTCATTATCACTATTCAGTGAAGTTTCGGGTGTTTGTAGAGCTTGTGCTCTTGTAACTACTGCATTTGTAGCTTGCATGTTATTATCTTCCCAAGCAGCAATCTGCTGTGGGGTACACTCCCTAACTCCGTGAATACGACCAATAATAAGGTCCGCAATAGGATTAGGTAAGAGACAAGCATGCACATCTCCAGTAAAGAAAGGAGTGGCAATGCGATTACAGCAGTAGGATATTTTTCTAGAGTGCCGCCAAATGTGACACATTTAATAACCCTTCCTGTAGCACAAGATGGATCTACAAGCGATTGTCTAACACCAATAATGGTGCATCCGGAATCGAAAAGTAGTGAGACCGGAGTATCATTAACAAGACCCTTATGTAGAATTAAAGAACCCCTCCCGTCATGCGCAACAGCAGCAGGAAGAGCGGGAAGTGGGTGACCACAACTCAAGGGAGGTATGGTACCCGGTTCGAATAAAGTACTGCATTGGGGGCATTTGTTTTGCTCTCTCAAAGTCAAAAGCAGAACTAGTGACAGCGTCAAAGTTTTTATTATCAACAACATGATTACAGGCTCCCTCAGTTTCCTGTTGTACAGCATTAGCCTGCTGATATCTCTTTTTTGTGTGTTGAGATCTACCCCGACTATTATTACCTCTGAAGTTATCAGAGTTATTATTATCTCTGCAGTTATTATTGTCTCTATTGTTTCTTCTTCTTCTTGCGATCGCATCTTTGATGATTACACCGTCAGACGAGTTCTCATGATGAATTCGACTGTTGTTTGAAGTTCCTCTTTAACTCCATATAGCTTTGAGTTTAGTGTTGAGTCATTCGGCCAATATATCTTTCTTAACTGGTCATACAGAGGACAGTCCTGTAGAACATGCTCAGCAGTTTGTTCGTTTAATCCACATGTGCACAGTGGTGAAGCAGACAATCGTAGCTTGTGCATGTGTTTATTCAGTTTGTTATGCCCTGTCCTGAGTCGAAAAATAGTTATCTGTCCCTGCCGATCGAGAGTGTGATAGTCGTCTTTGGGTTGGTTCTGTTCTCTTCTGATAGTCTGGATAGCTCTCTTTTTCTCAAAGTATGTGACTTCATTATCTTCTTGTTCACATTCTCCTCCCTTTTTTGCAAGTTTATCTGCCTTTTCATTTCCGGGTACACCACAATGAGATGGTACCCACTGAAGTATGGTTCTCTTTTTTGGCAGCTACCTTGTTTAGTTCATTTCTCAGATGCGGGAGTTTACCACCCTTGAGAGCTTGCAGGACAGACAGTGCATCTGTGAGGATGACTACCTGGTGGCAGTCAGAGTTGGTGTTATAAATCATATTTGCAGCTTGCTCTAGAGCTTGAACCTCAGCTGTATAGTTGGAACAGAATTTACCAGTGGGAATGTGCCTAGTCTCATAGTGGTTGTCAGGATATGAGATAAAGATACCGGCACCTCCATTCCTAACAGCATTAGTTGCTGATCCATCTGTATAGGCATGTATCCATGATTGATCGGGATAGCTTTCTTGGATCATACTCAATGTAGCAGTTCGTTTTTGCAGATCATTATACTCACATCCACTTGTGAGACCACTGACTGATGTATTAATTTGGAGGGCACTGCTGGCCTGCTCCCATGGTACAGGGTATAGGGTGGGCTTCAGTGGTGTTGTCTTCATGGATAGGTCTTCTTGATGCTGTCTTATAAGTCTTTTCCCCCGATGCACAAAGCTGCTACGCTTTAGACGTCCCAATGCCTTCATTGGGTGCATTGGCATACTGTTGTACTTTTCCATCTGGATCATGGTTTTTGTGTCTCTTCTATGGGACAATGTCTGTAATCCAGCAACCTTCTGCATCTCTGTTATTGGTGTAGTTTTCATGGCTCCTGTAATGAGCCTGAGAGCTTGATTTTGCACCTTGTCCAAAGACTGCAGATGTGAGTTAGCAGCTGATGACCATGCTGCTGAGCTAAACTCTAAGTGTGGTCTTATTACTCCATTATAAATCTTCTTTAGATTTCGTTCATTTGCTCCCCAGTTGGTACCTGCTAATTTTCTGAGTATGCCTAGTAGCCTTCGGGCCTTTCCTTCTGCATTTTCAATATGCTTATTCCATGTAAGCCTTTGGTCAAATGTCACCCCAAGATAGGTGGGGTAGCTTTCTTCCTTGATCACGGTTGTCCCTAGGTGTATGTTAGCTGATTTGTCCTTGGGGGCGAGGGAGAACAGTGTTGTGGAGGTTTTGTCTGTGTTTATTGTGATAAGCCATTTCTCTGCCCATGACACTAGCATGTCTGCTGCCCGCTGCATTCTATAATTTGCTGTGGTGACATTTTCATCAGCGCACCAGAGTACTAGGTCATCTGCATATAAGGCAGCTTTCACTCCTGCAGGGAGATCTTTCACCAGGTCATTGATGTAAACAAGGAAGAGTGTTGGGGAAATTACTCCTCCTTGAGGTACCCCCTGATGGAGCAACACTTTTCTGCTCTGCAGACCGTCAAGAGTGACTCTAGTTCTCCTGTTATGCAAGTATGACTGGATCCATTTCATCATGTTGCCTTGGATTCCACTTCTCCTAAGTTTTGCAATGAGGCCATCTTTCCACACCTTGTCAAAGGCCTGCTTGAAGTCGACCCAGATCGTTAGGACCTTTTTCTTCTCCTGGAAGGCATCTTCTATTGCTTGAGACAAGTAAGTAACTTGGTCTTCTATACTGTAGCATTCTCTAAATCCAGCTTGTTCCGGCACCAGGATCTGCTCAGACTCTAAATACCATTTCAATCTGTGGTTGACTATTCGCTCCATAGTCTTCCCAACACAGCTTGTGAGACTGATTGGCCGGTAACTTGCAGCCTCGGTCTTACATTTCCCTTTCTTTAGTATGGGTATTGTGATGGCTTCTCTCCATACTTGGGGTACCGTTCTTTTCAACCAGCTGTGGTTGAATATCTCAAGCAGTTTTGTCTTTGCTGCTGAGCTCAGATTTACTAGCATTTCGTTGCTGATTTTGTCTGGGCCGGGTGACTTTTGAAACTTAAGCTTGGAAATAGCCTTCTGTAGTTCTCCTAGTGTGATGGGTTCCCTCACTGGGGCAGGAGTATCTGTCTGTCCCATGGTTGCCAGTATTTCTTTTCTTATCTCTCTCTGATGATCTATGTTAATGGGTAAGTTGCTTTCTGAACTGTATCTTCTAGCAAACAAGTCTGCAGCTTGTTTTCCTCTGAAAAGTTTGCCACCTTCATCCAATGTGATAGTCTGCCTAGGTGAGGAACGCTCTTCATTTAGAGACTTGACTAATCTCCAAAGTTTCCTGCCGTCTTTCTCAAGGTTCAGCGATGCCGTTTTAGTTCTCCAGCTTTTCCGTTTTTCTTCTAGCTTTGTTCTCTGAAACTTTGCTACAGCCTTTTTCCATTTGTTGTGAGTTTCAAGTGAAGGCTGAGACTCTGCGTCCTTTCTAGCCCTGTCCATGGCTTCCTGACGTTCTTGGAGTGTGCTGGACCAGTATGGTATGTAGTTACGCCGGCATCCTTTGGGAATAGTTTCTTTTGCAGCTTGTAGTATGCATCTGTTGAAGTCTTTTACCACTTCATTAATGTCTCTGTTCTGTACCTTGAGGGTAGACAGCAGCGTGTTCACCTGATGCCTGAATAAACCCCAGTTGGCTTTTTTGTAGTTCCATCTTGTAATGGCTGGGCCTGTACTGAGAGTTGCACTCTGGACAGTAAGAAAGATTGGGCGATGGTCGCTTCCCCCTAGTTGGTCTCCTACTTCTCTACTAATAGATCCAGCTATATCTGGTGTGGAGAAGGCAAGATCTGGTGTTGAAGTTGTGTGCCATCCTCTGGAGTAGAAGGTAGGAGTATCTGTGGCATTATTGACTAGGATTAGGGAGTGATCATCTTGCCAAGTTTCAACCTCTTCACCTCTGTGATCCAGATGGTTATAGCCCCAGCTCTGGGAGTGGCTATTAAAGTCTCCAACTGCTGTAAAGTTGGTGGCTGGTACCTGTATAGAGCTGAGACTCAGGGGTTTGTTGTTCGGACAGTAATAGTTCAGGAGTTCTATTTCCATCTTGTCTACCTTTATCTGCAACAGCTGATATTCTGCTCCATCCATGAAGGTTTTCCTTTCGTGTGCAGGAATGTTATTCCTTACAAGAGTAAGTACTCCTCCTTTTCGTCTATCTTTTCTGTCGGATCTGAAGCATTGATATCCCCTTATTTTAAAGGTTTGATCTGCTTTCAAGTGAGTCTCTTGGATACAGCAAACACTGACTTGCTTCTCATACAAGATGGTTTCCAGCTCTGTCTTTTTGCTGTATCCAGCCTGCTTGCTGTTCACTCCCTCTGCATTCCAGTGCATCATGACAAGTGGCACTCTGGGTTTCTCTTTTTCTGTTTTGTTTTGGTCAGTAGTTCTCCTCCGCCGTCTGCTGACTCCACAAGACGGTCTAGAGGGTCCTCCAGTAGCTGAGGGTGGGCTCTGTCGAGGCTCAGAGCCCGGCACTGCACCTGCCTGGTGGAGCTCCACAGGGCGAGCACCAGTACGAGATTTATTTGACGGTGTACTCTCCATAGAAAAAAAAAGCGAGTTGCGTGATACTGTGGTTTCCGGTGCGCCTTCTGGCCCAGTATCTATGACTTTAGCACCTGTTCAACGGGAGAGTGGGCTCATCCCTAATCTGTTTATGTTCCCAGTAGTAGACTATTCGCAAGCAGCCTGGGGGTGTCACTGCTCTGCGCGGACCTTGTTTACCGAGGTGGCGTCCGAGCTCGTATGGTGAAAATATGGTTGCATTATCTTCAAAATAGCCCTGTCTTTCCTGCCATCCTGCAACTTTGAGTTAGGGAGTTCTGAGCTCCAGTCTCTTTCCCAGGCATTTTATCCTGGCCTGGCACGCATACAGAGGACCCCACTTCTGGTTCTAAGTTAGCAGTTGGGGACAGGTGGGGTAGCACACTGTGCATTCCCCGTCATCCAGGGGGCTCTCCAACTATGCAGAGCTTGCACAATGCTGTGCTCTGGTTCTGGGCTCACCCAAGGAATCCTCACGTCCTGCACAGAGCCACTTCCAGATACCCACCACCTGCCAACCCCCCATTGTAGAAATCTCCTGCATGCGGCCATCCAGTCAAGAGCCAGTATTAAGTCTGGTGCCCAAGTGATTCCCCCCAAGCTCAGTGTGCAATTCTGGGTTCTCATCATGCTGCAACACAGGAGGGATTGTGATGCTCAGCCATCTCTCTCAACTCTGCACCGATAAATGACATCGGGGACTTAACTGTGTCTCACTACTGGGAGGCCCCGTTTCCGGGTACACCACACACAGCCAGTTGAGGCAACGGTCGCCGTGGGCGTCTCTATTGTAATTGTTATCCTGGTTCGAATTCCAGTTTCCACGATTACTATCATGTTCACATTGATGCGAACATCTATTTGTTTGGTTCTGAGGTCTTCGGCAGAAATAACCTCTATTACCATATCCTCTTTTGAAATGCTTATAATTATTAGGGTGATAGTAACGAGTACTATCAGGTTGTCTCCAATTCTTCGAAGAAGAATCACCATGAAATTGGTTTCCATGATTTTGACAGAAATTACCGCTACTCTTTCTATCAAAATTTTGTTGGGATCTACAAGCAAAGTTTTGGCCATACGGAGCTGCCGAAGCAACTGGTAAACCTTCTTTCACCTTAGAGTTACCCATGGTTATGTGTGGGTGCGCAGTTACGTATTGGCAACAGAAATCTTCCATTTCTTTTATTGTTTTAGGTTTACGTTCATGAAGGAAAGCAGGAAAGACTCATTGACAGACGACATGACTTTGTCTCTAAGTATTAAGTCCATAAGTCCTTCATAAGTTTTTTCCGTCTTAGATAGTTCAACCCATCGTGAGAAAGTAATGCGTATTCTTGCAATAAACTCGGAGAATTCAACTCCATTTTCAGGTAACATGTTTTTAAATTGTAGACGATAGCCGTCTTCGTTAAGCTGATATTTCTTTAACAAAGCGGCTCTGACAACCTCATAATTGTTCTTGTCAGGTTCATCCACCATATTTAATATACTTAGAGCTTTACCTGTCAGTATCCCTGATAACTGATAAACATATTTTGCTTTGTCTATGTTATGAGCTGTACATGCTTGTTCAAATCTGTCCAGATAGAACATTATGTCATCACTGGAAGGACTAAATGTTGGTAACTTAATCTTAAAAGTATCATTATTAGCCTTACCAGAAGATGAACCCTTGTTTGAATCATTACCATTACTCATGCTCGTCAATTTCAATTTTTCCAACTCTAAAGCTAAGACCTTTTCTTCATGTTCCATTTTTGCTTTCTCTTTCCTCTCATCAGACTCTCTCTGTAATCTTCTTTCCTCAGCCTGAGCCTCTTTTTGAAGTCTTTCATTTTCAGCTTCTTTTTCAAGTCTTTTATTTTCAGCCTCTTTTTCAAGTCTTTTATTTTCAGCCTCTTTTTCAAGTCTTTTATTCTCAGCCTCTTTTTGAAGTCTTTCAGCTTCTAGCTGTAGCTGGAGTTTTCTCTCCTCAGCTTCTGATTCCCTTTTTTGTTTTTCCATTTCCATTTGGAATCTTTTTTCATCCACCTGCATCTGCAGTTTCTTTTGTTCAGCTTCCATTGCTTTATCATATCGAGCAGTTGCAAATTCTTCTAACTTATCACCAGTCTTCCCAAGCAATTTACCCTGCTCAATAAAGTGCTCAAATGTAGACATGTTGTCTAACATATGAGTCCAAAACCTGAAATAATTAACTAATTTATTTCAAACCTAAGTGTAACAAGTCTTAATTAAGCACTTGTATATTCACATCACATTATATTATCCCAGTCTCTGTGGGAAACAAGTCTCCAATCAAAGAACTTGTATATGAAATATCAGCACTCAATTCTTGATCATAAGTGCACTTCTCATTCAATAGTGCACGACACTATTCATCATTCATTTATCATCAGTGTAGTAGTAACAGTGCATTAGCATAGCCCATTAACTAATTACTATAACTGCAAACAATGACTATGTAAACACATGCAGAATGTAAACATTGAAAATGTAAACAATGCAAACAATGTAAACAATAACAATGTAAACAATAACAAAGATCAGCAACAATACAAAAACGTTCGCAGAAATCAACTAAAAATAAAGCAGAAATTAATGAAATATCACAAAAAATGTGACGATATCTGCGCTATAATTAAACAAAATACATGACACCACAGTGTATAAACAAAAATGTTGTATGAAACTAAATTATAGACAAGAGTAGGCTAACAAATACAAACAAATCAAAACAAAACTAAAGAATGCGAAATAATAACGAAAACAATATTAAAAACATGTCATCACAGCTAACATAAATAGCAACAGAAGTCGCTTAGCAAATTCCAGTATCGGAAATTTGCAAACCCTACAGAAAACGCTCACAATAGACGACCTCTATGACGTGGCATAATCTAACGGAGACACCACCCAACCGAGAACCCGCTGAAATATAAACATATAAATATACAAATAACATATAGACATATAACATATAGAATGAGATGATACACAGAAGACTCAGCAGAAGTATAAGGGCACAGTTTACATACAAACAGGCCACTTAACTTATAGGCTTCCAATCGTAGAACAGCAGAAAAAACGGATGTCAATCAACGTCCTAAAGAGCGAAGCTCCAACGATGATGGCACATCTGAACTGCTTCCACTGCTAACACGATGGTACAAGAGCTTCTGAAATACTGTGTGTTGAGTTGTTTCGGCACTTGACCTTCTAATCCAAAAGTAAGTTGATGGAAATCGGTACTTGGCCTTCTTCAGAAAACAACCCGTTTCAACCGGCACTTGACCTTCACAAAAACGACAGCACTGGAACCTTGACAGCAGCAACTTGCTTGACTTGCGTAAAAGATAACAGCAGTCCGAGTTATCCGGCAACATGTAACAACGCCGGGTACTGTCAAATTCTTGTTTCCGTCAAAAAGTTGAAATTTTGACTTTTACCGGGCAACGCCGAGTACTTTGAAAATTTTGAAGATGTTGACTGTATTGAAGAATGTTAATTTCTTGAAGGATGCTGATGAATTCTTGTTGAAAATGAAGTGGGTAAGGGACCCCGTGTTTGCTGGTACCAGAATCAAACCAGCTTATGGCCACCAAATGATGCGTGATGCCATATGATGATGGATGGTATCCGCATGTCTGGTTTTGTGTAGTGTGCAGATGTGTTCAGTCAAACAATGTTCATACAAAAATAACAGGGCAATCCACATAGGACGTCAGTAAACTCACGACGTATAAAGTCAATGATTCTTGTAACAGCCGTTGACGTTTTTCTTCATTATTTATTGTGGACGCCACAGTGACAAAATGATTACGCAAATATGTAGGCACATCAAACAGTCATTATCACAGCAACATTCAATACAGCAATAGACGGTAGACAGCATTACAATGATGAGTCAGATGCATGTTATATATCATAGTGCTGTAAATGTAGTCAGGTGAAAAACTCCATCCTTTTCTATAACAGCCAGGAGATAACCAGATGTATGAGATCAGTTCACTCTCCTTAGTCTGACTTCAGCAAGACAGACACGTCTGCCGAAGTATAAATAATGTCCTCAAAAATATCCTCTAGATAATAAAGGTTTTCCAAACCTAGTTCATTTAACAACGTAGCAAGTAATGGTCCTTGGGACATGCATCAACCGATGCAGTACAATACAGCGACATGTGAGCTGGGAAAACATCTCGTGACGACGACTTTCGAAGACAGGCTATGAATCGAAATCGCTCACGACCCAAAATCGATAGAGTTAATGAAAAGTCAATTTACCTTGCCTTCAGGAAATACACAGAAATATCACGCCTCCCGACATGTGGGAAACACTAGAGGTATTATCTCGAATAAACGAAATATCCATTAAGAGGACTACACATCCCTGACAGAACAAAAAATAGCGGAGATCCCCTCTTCAACGAGGCATCTCTTTCGCCATTCAAATCGCTCACTCCACTAGTGGTGGGCGGAAACCGATCGACCAAAAAACAAGACCAGTCATGCGCAGTCCAGCGCAAAAAGACCACAGCTCAAAACTTAACTGCATTCAATACCAACGCGAGAAGACAAATGCTTACCGAGAAAAGTGACTATAAATTTCAAGCAGTTGTTGCCCTTGCGTTATAAAATAGATATTGTAATAAAACGATGTTGCGAGAATTTATCACGCAACACACATGTAATGAATTAGACAGGGACAGCCGTTAAAAGATACCTAATGTCTACTTATGCAAGCATCATCTGCACAAATTGCCACTGCTTTTGTATATCTTGGTAACAAGAAGACTGAAGTATTAGGACACTGGGAGATATGACCAGGGCCGTAGATAGGACGTAAAAAAAAAAGGGGCGGGGGGTGTGTTAATAATTTTTTTTTAATGCACTATTTTGGAACAGTATAATTTCCCCACAAATGTTTTTCACCAAACCCTAAAGGGGTGGGGGGTGTTTGGCCCCCCCCCCCCCCCGTATATACGGCCTTGGATATGATATAACTATTTCCGGCAAGGTCTCTTGTCTGAATAAACATAGATGAGATTAAAGTGACTGCTGCACATCTGCTTCAAAGATGCCCCAATAAATGAGGAACACAAAAGGCATATATGGCCGTCACCATTACCATTTTCGGGAAAACTCTACGGCGATGCAAATAACCTGAGCTGACCACTGCTTTCTTTGAAAATATTCAAGTAGATGCATGAGAGTGCACGCGAGAAAAAGTTCATTTTTATGTGTTTTTTTTTCAATTAATGGAATTAAATTATTCTGTTCAACCTCTAATGGGTTAAAATTAGGATATACAGGGTGTCCTTAAAGTCTCTTTACAATTTAACAAATTTATTACAAAGGCAATTGATGAGATATCTTAATCAGATTTGTTCTATGTACTCAGTGGTTATCAAAGTTTTTAATCACATACCTTTATCGTATTTCAAGTACCCTGTTGATGAAAGAGGTACTGTTAAATGAACCCCTAAAAAAATGGCTACTCCTCAAGAGAAGGCACAATGTGTATCATGGTTTATTGAAACAAAATCGGATAGGCAGACTCAGCGAAACTACAGAACTAAGTATGGAAGAGATCCACCGTCACGTCCGTCAATTCGTGCATGGCACAAGAAATTTATGGAGACAGGGACAGTGTTGGGTAAAGGGAGGAGTGGACGACCAAGAACATCTGAGGAAAACATCGAGCGTGTAAGACAAGCCTTTTATCATTCCCCACAAAGTCCATCCGTACTGCTGCCAGACAGTTAGAGCTAACAAGTTCAACAGTGCACAAAGTCCTACACAAGAACTTGCGATTGTACGCTTACAAAGTGCAACTCTTACAGGCACTCGAGCCAAATGATAAACCAAGACGAAAAGAGTTTGCAGTTAACATGCTGGAACGAATTTCTGAGGATGAAACGTTCCTTACCCGAGTTTGTTTTAGTGATGAGGCAACCTTTCATGTTTCAGGGAAACTGAACACACATAATGTGAGAATCTGGGGATCAGAACACCCTCATGTGACTAGGGAACTTCACCGAGATAATCCAAAGGTGAATGATACCATTGATGAGGCTATGCTACAGCGAACATGGCAAGAAATCGAGTACCGTCTTGATGTGCTTCGTGCAACTAATGGTGCCTATATAGAGGTGTATTAAATGAGGCAAAAAAAACTTCAATATATACTTCTCATTTTGTAATAATTTCCACATATTTGTCTTTTCATTTGCCTTTGTAATAAATTTGTTAAATTGTAAAGAGACTTTATGGACACCCTGTATATATATATATATATATATATATATATATATATATATATATATATATATATATATATATATATATATATATATATATATATATATATATATATATATATATATATATATATATTACTTACTTACTTACTTAGTCGTTCCCCTTCTACCGTGAGGTGTAGAGGTTTGGAAGAGAGAGCGCCAGACCATTCTATCAGCTGTCTTCTTCCTGGCCTGGTTCCATTCTAGTCCTCGGTCCTTCAAAGATTGTCTAATGTTGTCCTCCCAGCGAACTCTGGGTCGTCCTGGAGGTCTGGATCCCTGGCTCTTTGTTTCCCATGCTTGTCGTGGTAGCCGATCTTCTCCCATTCTGCAGACATGGCCAAACCATCTTAGTTGGGACTGTTCTATTTGGGTCTGCAGCGTTTTTAACCAGGGTTGCATGTACACCCTGGGGGTGCAAGATATACTAGATATTTTAAAAGGCGAATCATCATAGACACTATAAAATAAACACAACTTAAATATAGGTGTACAAAATAGAACAGTGACAACACCAATTAGATACCGTACCAAACTTTAGTCACATTTTGTGAATAATAAAATTCTCATAACTAACATCACTTTTTCTAATTTTTTGCATATTTTGCGAGCTAGGAGACAATGGGGTGTGAAGCTTCTTAAGATGCTTTAAAGGGGTGCGAAGCTTCATAGGTCGTTATAAAAGGGTGCGGGACGTCTATAAGGCTGAGAAACACTGCTATAGACACTCCCAACGCCCATATGAAACAGTGGAGCACTACCTGTTGCTTTGCTCATCACTGCAAGAGACAAGACAACTCCTACCAAAGAACGCAACCACTGAAAATACAAAATACCTGAACAACTATTCAGAACCGCACTGTTTCACAATATGGTGAAATATCAAAATCACCAAGAGCTAGCGCTCAAAGATGGTGGATCAAAGACAAGACAAATTATTGTAATGTATAGAGTAAATTAAAAATTCCTAATTTTGAGCGTGTACGTGTTGTTTTCCTTTCCTTCATGCCCGAAAATGGTAGATTCTTCATAAGTCTATGTTGTCAAAATTCAAAAAAGAAGGGAGATGGTGAGAAAGTTTACAGCAGGTAGGTTATTAAATTTACTCTTAATTTGACATTAGTAAAATGTATTCCAATACCTTCCGGTCCTCTATTGGAGCACAGGTCCTCAACAAACAAATGCCAAGCCCTCAAGTCTTGTGCCATCTATTTTCCATGTCTTCCTTACCCTTTTCATGTCCGTCTCCAGTTCTCATGAGGACAGCACTATTTCTCATGTGTTCAGTTTCTTCTTTACTTACCTTTCTACGTTGTTTCACACAGTCCCATGAAGTATATTTTATAGTTCAGTTTCTGCTGTAACCTGTGCAGTTTTCCTTTGTTCTTATGAAGTACGAACATTCCAAGTGCTCAATCTGGAGATTTTCCTAGAAGAAATAGTTGTGTCAGCGACTCACGTTGGCTTTTCCTGAATTGAGTCATATAACTCCTTACCAACAAATTTTCTTCTGCTTTGGATGATATAATTGAATTATTTTCTTCAGCTGATTTGTCCATATTGTTGTTGAGGGTTTTTGTGGTGTACGTTTTCTACAGGATGGGGTAGCCAGCCCCATGCCCAACTCTCCTTAGTTGCATTTTACAACATGCTTGACAAGTTATAGGATTACTATTTTTTGTTTCCCTTTCGGGCTCTAGTAATACCCTGGTGAAAAGTAATATGTATTACTAGATTTTGTTAGTGCTTTACACTCTCATTATACCTTCACTAACCATTGTAGTTTAATTTTTTTTCTTGTTAAATACTGTTTGATTATATTGCGTAGTTCCCTAGGTCTTCATACTCTCAGCATCTCCTAATTAGGTATGAGTGAATTGCATGCCCGTAAATAATTTAATATTGGGATTCTCTGTTGTTCATACCTCTTATGAATGTTGTTCATACCTGCATGAAGACAATACCGATAATAGAACTCGAAAAGATTACATGCCTCCAGCCAATGGAGGATAGAAGAGACAGCAGGGCTCAGCAACAAGCTGAAAAATTGAAGAGACTAACAGACTATCCAATGTGCCATAGAATGAATGCTCTTAGATGGCAAAGACACAAACGAAGCAACTTTGTAGAATCAACCAAACCACATATGAGAGCAGTTTTCAAAACTGCAATATCAACTATTAAATCCATCTACACTGCACACAAGCTTCCAGTTTGGAAACAACATCGTTTCCCTGAAATGATAGAAAACATACCTGGAATTGAAAGAAAGGAGCCAAACTGCAAAAGAAAGAAAATCCATAGCAACAAAATACATAGAGAAACATTACTCATGCAACACCTGGACCCATGCATACATAGATGGATCAGCAACAAATGCAACAGAAAATGGATGTGGTGGTGACTTTCTGACCTTTTAAGCACTGGTGCACAAAAAAAGCTGTCAGTGGCAACATGACCATTTTCAAGTAACTTCAGAGCAGAGGCAGAGGCCTTGAAAACTGCAGCAGAGGTTATAATGACAGAGGAAAGCACAGACAGACAAGTTGCTTTCTTTACTGATGCACAGTTAGTAATTGCAATGTTGAAAAGCCAAAATAATACAGACCTGGGCGACCTCAGAATAGTGCTCCACAAACTATGTCAACGATTCAAAAGTGTTGTGATCCAATAGATCCCATCTCATTGTAACATCACCGGCAATGAAGAGGCTGACAGATTGGCAAAAGAAGGTGGAAATCTACCTTAGCCTGATGTAAGCTTAACTTTCGAGGAGGCAAAGAGTTTTATCAGAATCAGATACAGAAATAAATGGGATGTAGAGCATCCAGGTCACACACAAAATGATGCATACTACCAGCTCAACAGAAGAGAAGAAGTGGTAATCTTCAGACTGCGTACTGGCCACAACAGATTGAGATACCATCTATTCAATAAATAATAATAAATTCTTTAAGCACCAAACACGGCGCATAAGGCAGAAACCAGTGCTCTCCAGGTTGTTCGTTGTGACGCCACTCCTCTTAGCTCTTGCACATTATTCAGGCCCAACGTTCTTCCTTCTCTTATTATTGTTCTTCTGAGTGTTTCTTTTGGTCTTCCTTTTTTCCTCTTACCCTCAGGAACCCAAGTGAGCGCCTGTAGTGGTATTCTGTTGTTTTGCATTCGTAGGACATGACTGATATATGACCATCGTCTTTTCCTTATATAGTCGGAGACATATTTCTGCCTAGAGTCTTCTCTTATTTGTCGATTAGTCTTGAATTCTTTCCAACTGATGTTCATGAGTTTTCTAAGACATTTGTTCTCGAATGTATTCAGCTTGTTCTCCAATGATTTTGTTATTTTCCAACTCTCACAGCCGTATGTTAACACTGAGATAACATTTGAATTAAACAGACGAAGCTTGGTATGTATATTCAATGATCGTAATTTCCAAATGTTAGATAACCTATTGAAGGCGCTAGCTGCCAAAGCAATTCTAGTATGGATTTCTCTTGTTGTGTCACCATCCTGAGTCATTTTACTGCCTAAATAATTGAAACTTTCAACTTTCTGTAGTTTTTCCCCGTTCAAGATGATATCAAAGGTCTCGTTAGAAAAGTTCATAGCTTTAGTTTTAGAGGCATTTATTTGGAGACCTATTTTAACCGAGAGATGACACAAATTATTTATTGCTTCTTGGGATTGTCTTGGTGTTGAACTTAAGAATGCTACATCATCTGCGAAATCCAGGTCCCCCAGGAATTTTCCATTTGTCCATTTTATACCCAATTGTTCATTGTGGGTATAGTTTCTCATAACCCAATCAATAGCTATTCCAAAAAGTAGTGGTGACATAATACAGCCTTGTTTAACCCCTGTTTCTACTGTAAACCATTCTGTATTCCCTTTATTTGTTCTAACACAACATCTTGCATTGTCATATAGCGCTTTGATTATATTCACATATTTTGTTGGAAAACCATAGATTGTAAGTATCTTCCACAATGATGGGCGGTGTAGACTATCAAAGGCTTTTTGAAAATCGACGAAGGTGATAATAAGTGGCGATTGCCTTTCTACTGATTCTTCTATAATTGTTCTTAGTGTGAATATTTGATCAATACATGATCGTTTCGGCCTGAAACCCGCTTGTTCTTCTCTGATAAAATGACTGCTGAACATCTGCTTCAAAACGGCTCAACATATGCTGAACAGAGAAAGCGCATATGACCAACATTAGTACCTTTCATGGAAAAGCTCTACAGAGATTCAAATAGCCTCAAACTGACTACGGTACTGCTTTCTTTGAAAACATTCAAGTAGACGTCTTGGAGTGTACGAAGAGAAGAAAAGAAGAAGAATACCTCTTAAATTTTACTAGGAAATACTCAATATTATTGTCATTTTAGCCCTACACACAATAAGGTTCTTCATTTCTGAAATAGCTTGATCCCAGTTATAGCCTGAGAAGTTACTTATTGCTGGGAATTTTTTTTATTCTCTTGATAGTATCAATGATACTCTACATGTTTTTGTAGGAGCTATGAACAAAGTACATTACTGTTTTCCTTTTATATTATTCATTCACGGCACAACATGGAGAACAACAAAGACAACAACCAAAAAGCTACAGACTTTCATAAATGGGTGCTTGTGTAGAATAGAGGGATTAAAATGGTATGACAAGCTTACCAACGTGGAACTGAGGACAAGAACTAGACAAGTGCCAGTGGAACAAGAGATGAGAAGAAGACGATGGCGATGGATAGGACACACACTGAGGAAACCTGTTGATAGCATTACAAGGCAGTCCTTGTTCTGGAACCCCCAGGGCAAGAGAGGCAGAGGTAGACCAAGAAGCACACGGAGAAGGGAGCTGGAAACAGGTGAAAATGATGAGGAGAACGTGGAAAGAACTTCAGATGATTGTGGTGGTTTTTGATGTTATGCAATGTTGTTGTTCTTTATTACTATTGTACTGAATGAGGTCAGCTGTGAAGGTCCCTGATTATAACAAATTTTGGGTTGAGTTATCAGGGTACCTTTCTGCTACCACCTTATGACCTCAATTAGACCTATTCTTGACTAGTATGTATGATAGCTACGTCTAATGTCTAGGGTTATGAAAGTGTGGTGTGATGGTAATTTGACACTAACACACACACATATAAACAACTATGAAAGTCTTTGATCAAATGAACTAACACATGGGTTAAATTTTGATGTGTAAATATTTTCTATACAATTTTATTAGTCCTGAACCTAGTATTCTTCTGGTCAGGACTTTCCAAATTAAAAGAACTCAAGGTATATACATAAAAGCAACTTTTCAACCCAAAAGGACAGTTTGTCCAAACATATACTGTTAAAATATACTAATAGTGTTACTAACTTTCTAATATTACTGGTTTCTAACACTGGATGGCTATTTGGGATTCTTTAATCATCCCCAGTTCTTTAATACACAACTGTCAATGTTTTATTCTTTGGGGAATATTTTTATTATGTTACACGGGGTGCACTAGTCTTTGATGCTGATGAAAAGTCGGGTGCCAGATATTTTACTTATCTGGCACAACTTGAACTGTCCGTATTCTTGCTGTAAAACGATCACTTTGATACTGGCCCAAAAGTAACAGGGTGGACTCTGTAGACCCCTGTCACTACTGGAAATGAAAAGACTTCTCAACTGCTTTTCACAGACATCTGGCACCGGGCTAGTGCCAGATAAAAACCCTGTAACAATGAAATAATGTCTCCTTGTTAGTATCATACTTAAACTGTTATTTCTACAAATTATAATACATAAGAAATAAAGATCTGGGTCATATCTAATTGACCAACCCAGCTCATCCATTACAAAGTGTACCAGTGTTGTTCACATGTCTCTCCTCTCAAGGCGGCCCTACATCTGCAATAATAATATTAATCTTTCTTTTCTTCCATACAATAGGATAGGTGAGCTGTGTCCATCTGGCCACCTAAGAAAACATTTTTATTTCACAAAACATGTGCATTTTACAAAACTGGCAATGTGTTCTAGCATAACTCTACCTCTAGGCCCTGCATATATCAGCTAGGGACCTAATTACTTACAATCGTAATGGCAGTATCTCTCACTCACATTTTTAAACCAAATATATATGAATAATTTCTGCCTTACCATAAATTCAATGAATAAACACAGGTGCGTTGATTAGCAGACTTCAGATGTCTTGCTACAGTATAGAAGACCAAGTTACTTACTTGTCCCAAGCAACAGAAGATGCTTTCCAGGAGGGTACCTCTTACTTACTTACTTAGTCGTTCCCCTTCTACCGTGAGGTGTAGAGGTTTGGAAGAGAGAGCGCCAGACCATTCTATCAGCTGTCTTCTTCCTGGCCTGTGGGGGTACCTCAAGGAGGAGTAATTTCCCCAACACTCTTCCTTGTTTACATCAATGACCTGGTGAAAGATCTCCTCGCAGGAGTGAAAGCTGCCTTATATGCAGATGACCTAGTACTCTGGTGCGCTGATGAAAACGTCACCACAGCAAATTATAGAATGCAGCGGGCAGCAGACATGCTAGTGTCATGGGCAGAGAAATGGCATATCACAATAAACACAGACAAAACCTCCACAACACTGTTCTCCCTCGCCCCCAAGGACAAAGCAGCTAACATACACCTAGGGACTACCGTGATCAAGGAAGAAAGCTACCCCACTTATCTTGGGGTGACATTTGACCAAAGGCTTACATGGAATAAGCATATTGAAAATGCAGAAGGAAAGGCCCGAAGACGACTAGGCATACTCAGAAAATTAGCAGGTACCAACTGGGGAGCAAATGAACGAACTCTAAAGAAGATTTATAATGGAGTAATAAGACCACACTTAGAGTTTAGCTCAGCAGCATGGTCATCAGCTGCTAACTCACATCTGCAGTCTTTGGACAAAGTGCAAAATCAAGCTCTCAGGCTCATTACAGGAGCCATGAAAACTACACCAATATCAGAGATGCAGAAGGTTGCTGGATTACAGACATTGTCCCATAGAAGAGACACAAAAACCATGATCCAGATGGAAAAGTACAACAGTATGCCAACGCACCCAATGAAGGCAAGACTAGATGATCTGGCATTGGGACGTCTAAAGCGTAGCAGCTTTGTGCATCGGGGAAAAAGACTTAAAAGACAGCATCAAGAAGACCTATCCATGAAGACAACACCACTGAAGCCCACCCTATACCCTGTACCATGGGAGCAGGCCAGCAATGCCCTCCAAATTAATACATCAGTCAGTGGTCTTACAAGTGGATGTGAGTATAACGATCTGCAAAAACGAACTGCTACATTGAGTATGATCCAAGAAAGCTATCCCGATCAATCATGGATACATGCCTATACAGATGGATCAGCAACTAATGCTGTTAGGAATGGAGGTGCCGGTATCTTTATCTCATATCCTGACAACCACTATGAGACTAGGCACATTCCCACTGGTAAATTCTGTTCCAACTATACAGCTGAGGTTCAAGCTCTAGAGCAAGCTGCAAATATGATTTATAACACCAACTCTGACTGCCACAAGGTAGTCATCCTCACAGATGCACTGTCTGTCCTGCAAGCTTTCAAGGGTGGTAAACTCCCGCACCTGAGAAATGAACTAAACAAGGTAGCTGCCAAAAAGAGAACCATACTTCAGTGGATACCATCTCATTGTGGTGTACCCGGAAATGAAAAGGCAGATAAACTTGCAAAAAAGGGAGGAGAATGTGAACAAGAAGATAATGAAGTCACATACTTTGAGAAAAAGAGAGCTATCCAGACTATCAGAAGAGAACAGAACCAACCCAAAGATGACTATCACACTCTCGACCGGCAGGGACAGGGCATAACAAACTGAATAAACACATGCACAAGCTACGATTGTCTGCTTCACCACTGTGCGCATGTGGATTAAACGAACAAACTGCTGAGCATGTTCTACAGGATTGTCCTCTGTATGACCAGTTAAGAAAGATATACTGGCCCAATGACTCAACACTAAACTCAAAGCTATATGGAGCTAAAGAGGAACTTCAAACAACAGTCGAATTCATCATGAGAACTCGTCTGACGGTGTAAACATCAAAGATGCGATCGCAAGAAGAAGAAGATGTCTTGCTGGCTGGACTGTGATGCCCTTTTGGTTTACTTTATATATTTAATTCAATAAGGCAAGTCACACCTCCCAGAATTTCAAACGTCCTGTTCGAGGGACTGTATTATACAAATGGCGTAGAGACTTTGAATTTTTTCAATATTATAAAAGGCGTTGGCCAATGAGCGAACGACTACTTTTGAATTTGAAAATAAAAGCAAAAACAGACTTGATTTTTGGACCTAACAAGTTTTCTCCTCACTCATTCTTAGATTTCTACTGCTAAAATATATTTTTAGTGTTAAGCCATCACATAATTTCTCTCCCCTTGTCTACCCCTCCTCCAACAGAATAATGCTTGCTTGTCTCATTTCCAACAACGCGTTCAAAATTGTAATCGTTAGTGAATGCAAAATGAATTCAAAACCGCCAGTCTGTCCGTTTGTCTGCACGAACAAATACAGTCTTTTGTCAATAACTTTCTTATCTACTGGGGGATTTTGTATTTTTAAACATATTATTTATCAGGAGAAGATAAGCCATCAAACTAACTAGGTTTTATGATCCTAAACCCATTAATAAAGAAATCCATATTTTTTCAGAGTTAGTTTCAATTTCCACTATCATATAAATTACGCCATCTTTTCTCCTCTCCCGCGTTGTCCAAAACTGAAACTACTAGTCTGTTACGTCGTAAAATGGACTCTTTTGCAGCGAAAGCGCTGTCTGTGTGTTTATATATTTTCTCAGTGTGCCTATCGTCCGAAAAATTACTGGGTTTTGCAGGGTATTTTTAAATTCTACAAAGCTTGCGACACGTTACCGAACACCTGCCACTGTATCGTCTCGCACTGTCGTCTTGGGTAGCTAGTCCAAGAATCTAACGCTTGACAATTTGTGGCATGTGTTCGCTCTCTCACTTTTATGCGTTCGTTTATGCCTCCCCTGTTTTATTCTTACTATCTTTCTTGGAACAACTAAGCTTGTCGTTTTTCAAAATTTTTACCGTTAACCCTTGACGGGCGAGTTATAAAATTCAATACCACTAGCGCGGCAATAAGTTTTCACACTACGTTCTTATCTCAATGCGATGACTGGCGCGGGGAAAGAAGACGCGTTACAACTTTACTATTTCTATTCATATTATTTTAACTTTTATACTTATAATTAATAATTTTATCGCTGTATCAATGTACTTTATCACAATGATGGCACGTGACAGGAGGACTTGGCATGTGTTTGTTGAAGGCCTATGCTCCTTTGGAAGTGGAGGGTTATGAAATGGCACAACTGCAGCTAATTCCCTTGCACCAAGCATTCATATGTTCTTCCAGCAGTGGTTTCTGGGGCAATTTGTGTTGCCAGCCCCAGGCACAACCTCATGTTAGTCCACTTTTTATGACGTGTGTGAGGGTGTAGAAGCCCTATTCTATCTTCCAATAATGCACTCATCTGTTCAGTCAAGATCAAGGACTCATGTCCTGCTGTGTCTTTGCATTATGGTTGTTGGAACTTGAAACCCAATAAACTGATCACAGATGAATGAAATAGACGAGAATAGCCGCAATAAGATTGCTATGTTTATTAAAAGATTAATGATGGTTCCAAAAAATAAAAAAACCATG
The DNA here is from genome assembly GCA_024509875.1 of Oreohelix idahoensis. NCBI lineage: Eukaryota > Metazoa > Mollusca > Gastropoda > Stylommatophora > Oreohelicidae > Oreohelix > Oreohelix idahoensis. Next base: position 92,756 of record JAMPIV010006567.1, on the reverse strand, counting down.
CACACTTGCAGCCAACAAATTTAGCCCCACATTGAGCAGTTGTCCAGACAAGAGGATAACAGTACTGTTATGGGAGGAGATAACATCATGAGATGGACTTAAAAACAGCCTATCAGAGTATACCATCAAAACAAGAGATTGAAAACAGAATTCCATCAATGCTGATCTTTGATGTGGAGTTGGCATTTGACCTAATCTGATGTTTGTGTCCAAAGGTAACAAAAAATATTAACTAAAAAGAAAAGGCAGATTTTTGGTAAAGTTAAATACATTGTGGAGTTTTTTTTTTGTAACGTTTATTTTTAAATCCGAAAATCTATCTTCTGTTATTTTCAATGGGTTTCTGAGTGAGCAAGCTAGCTAGCCACCAAACTAATTAAACTGAACAGATCTGAACCAAACCACCTGACATACTCACTGACACAATTGACCTTTTATATTGCAACCCAAATCCTGAAACACTCCAAAAACCACAAATGTTTTGGGACAAATAACTATAAATTAGTACTAATTAATTCCCAGGTCACACTTTGTTTTCAAGACAGCACAACCACATTTTTGCTGTTTTTTTTTAAATCATAAAAATGAGCTTTTTTTTATGAAAGCTCTTGTATGTATTTCTGCTGGATATTCTGAATTTATTTTTCTGTACACAATATTACCATTTGATATGGCGAAATGTAAGATTTCTGAATATAATAAGTGCCAAGAAGTAGTATATATCACGTAGTATAAGTTACATAGCAGAAGTACTGAATTGTGAACCTTTCTTGAAGTCACAATATATTCCAGCTTCCCCTTCTATTCACTACAGTGAGGTGAAAGGCAAAAAAATAACAATAGAAACTATAAACACACATTATATTTACATCTAAATGAGTCATGAACACTGACTGAATAATTTATTGTGACATGTTACTGTTACACCAAAATCTGGATTTTAAAAATGCTACGGGAGCCGCGCTAGCGTAGTGGTTACAACACCGCTCTGGCGACCGGGTGATACAGGATCAAACCCGGGCGACGGCAATTGAGGATTTTTCGTCGACCGGGATTTGGACTGGATTAACTCGAGACCTGGCGAGGACATTTGAAGGAGTGTCGTCGACCAGGGACTGGCGGCTCCTGAGCCGACCCAGCTGCAATGGATACCTCCGAAATCGGCGAGTATTTGCCTGAATGGCGAGGGACATTTGTCTCTGTACAAGAAATAAAGGGATACTCACGTAAAATCAATGTCAGGTTAGACATAAATGATAACCTGAGATTTCGCCTCGAGTATTAGCGGGCGAAAAAAAAAAAAAACAAAAAAAAAAAAAAAAAAAAAAAAAAAAAAAAAAAAAAAAAAAAAATGCTACATTGTGGGAATGACACAAATAAGAAATAATGTCTTTAAATGGTAACTCTTTCTTTTCTAAAATAAAAAATTTTGCAGTTGCACAATAATATCATTTTAATATACATTGTACACATATAGTAATGAAGTCAGGAACACGCAAGACTTGCAAATTGCAGAAGCTACAGAGAAACTCTGCAACAACAAGTGGATTATAAGTGCTCAAAGGCATCAGGTACCCTGAATGGTTCCCAGATGCCTTTAAGGAGTTAAAAAAAAAAAAACTGGAACCACTGCTTCCTCAGGCATGCTTTAAGAGGCAACTAGCGGTGATGTTGGGAATGAAGCTGGCAACCATCATCATGTAGCATGTCCTTTGCAGAACATCGCTCTCATCACAGCCCGCCTGAAAGACTCTTGATCTCTAGCCAGCCTTCCCGCCTCCTCCACTCTTCAAACACCATGCCCAGTGGATTAGGTAATCACGTCTCTCCATAACTTCCTGTCTCCAGTACTATTTATTAACTCTTAGTATACGAGCGGCCTTCTAGAGAGGCCGATGATCGATCCCTGTCAATAGCGAAAATTTATAGCTGAATGCATGTTTAAAACCACTGAACAATTTAGTTACGTGCATGATATAGGGGTTTCATTTCTTCACATTTTGATATATAACACTTATGTTATCTTTATAAATAAATTATTTATTGCAAAATCTGTAATGGTAGTCATGAAAGGCCGCTCGTATACTAAGAGTTAATTCTGTTGTTCACTCTTCTTTCCAGGCCATGATGTCAAACTGCCCAGTATCTTCTATAATCATAGTTCTCAATCTCTTTTTACTTCAATCTTTCCTGTTTTCACAATATCCCAGCTTTCTTCTCATTACATAACAAAATTTCACATGATAATAATGCATAACAAATGTTATGCGACACAACAATATGGTATTCGTATCTTTTACAAGATACTGTAATAGTTCCATTGTATTCTAACAAATCAGAAGAGATAATACCTATAAGAGAAAGAAACAGATTTTCATAAATTAGTGCCTGCACAGAACAGTAGGATTATAACGGTTTGACAAGATGGCTAATGTGGAACTGATGGAAATAACAGTATGATTATAACAGTATGACAAGATTGTCAACGTGGAACTGATGGAAATAACAGTAAGATTATAAAAGTATGTCAAGATTGTCAATGTGGAACTGATGGAAATAACAGTAAGATTATAACAGTATGACAAGATTGTCAATGTGGAACTGATGGAAATAACAGTAGGCTTATAACAGTATGACAAGATTGTCAATGTGGAACTGATGGAAATAACAGTATGATTATAACAGTATGAAAAGATTGTCAATTTGGAACTGATGGAAATAACAGTAGGATTATAACAGTATGTCAAGATTGTCAATGTGGAACTGATGGAAATAACAGTATGATTATAACAGTATGACAAGATTGTCAATGTGGAACTGATGGAAATAACAGTAAGATTATAACAGTATGACAAGATTGTCAACGTGGAACTGATGGAAATAACAGTAAGATTATAAAAGTATGTCAAGATTGTCAATGTGGAACTGATGGAAATAACAGTAAGATTATAACAGTATGACAAGATTGTCAATGTGGAACTGATGGAAATAACAGTAGGCTTATAACAGTATGACAAGATTGTCAATGTGGAACTGATGGAAATAACAGTATGATTATAACAGTATGAAAAGATTGTCAATTTGGAACTGATGGAAATAACAGTAGGATTATAACAGTATGTCAAGATTGTCAATGTGGAACTGATGGAAATAACAGTATGATTATAACAGTATGACAAGATTGTCAATGTGGAACTGATGGAAATAACAGTAGGATTATAACAGTATGACAAGACTGTCAATGTGGAACTGATGGAAATAACAGTATGATTATAACAGTATGACAAGATTGTCAATGTGGAACTGATGGAAATAACAGTAGGATTATAACAGTATGACAAGATTGTCAATGTGGAACTGATGGAAATAACAGTAGGATTATAACAGTATGACAAGATTGTCAATGTTGGAACTGATGGAAATAACAGTAGGATTATAACGGTTTGACAAGATGGCTAACGTGGAACTGATGAAAAGAACAGTAGAATTATAACAGTATGTCAAGATTGTCAATGTGGAACTGATGGAAATAACAGTAGGATTATAACAGTATGAAAAGATTGTCAATGTGGAACTGATGGAAATAACAGTAAGATTATAACAGTATGACAAGATTGTCAATGTGGAACTGATGGAAATAACAGTAAGATTATAACAGTATGACAAGATTGTCAATGTGGAACTGATGGAAATAACAGTAAGATTATAACAGTATGACAAGATTGTCAATGTGGAACTGATGGAAATAACAGTAGGATTATAACAGTATGAAAAGATTGTCAATGTGGAACTGATGGAAATAACAGTAGGATTATAACAGTATGACAAGACTGTCAATGTGGAACTGATGGAAATAACAGTAGGATTATAACAGTATGACAAGATTGTCAATGTGGAACTGATGGAAATAACAGTAGGATTATAACAGTATGACAAGATTGTCAATGTGGAACTGATGGAAATAACAGTAGGATTATAACAGTATGACAAGATTGTCAATGTGGAACTGATGGAAATAACAGTAGGATTATAACAGTATGACAAGATTGTCAATGTTGGAACTGATGGAAATAACAGTAGGCTTATAATGGTTTGACAAGATGGCTAATGTGGAACTGATGGAAAGAACTAGGCAAGGCCCAGTGAAACAAGATGATACTGCATTTGAATATGGGAAAAAACCAGATGATAGTATTACAATGTAGGGTAAGAGAAATGGAGGGAGACAAAATGAACAGTTACAGTAGGGAACTGGAAAGACACATATAAGGGATAATGAAGACAAAGAAAGATCTTGAATGAATGCAGCAGGCCTGGAAAACTTGAGAGTGTTTTTATTGATAGCCTGTGCTCCTTGGGGAAATGATGAATGTACCAATGTTGAGCTATCAATGCCAGACCAGGATATCAACCAAAAAAACAAGAAAGAAATATTGCCATCTGTAAAATTAGATGTTTGAGAAAAGGAAGCTTGGCATTCACATTAGAAGGAAGCAATTCACTTTCTTTGGACTTGCTATGATAATGGAAAAGCTGGAATATACTGTGATAACAGGAAAGATAGAAAGAATAACACATAATGGACAACAACGCGAGAACATCTTGGCATGGAAACAAGTCAACAACAGATCTGATGTACAGAACCGGGGACAGTAGGTTGTGAAAAGACATGATCACCTATGTCAGCTGGCTTAGGATTTGAAAAAGAAGATGAAAAAAGCGGCATGAAAAGACCTAGTGAACGAATGAACATAATGAAGTCAAAGTATAGAAAGACAAGGTCACAGTCACTCGTTCAGCTACACAACAGATCAGACCAAGACTCTTCAGCTACCAATAAACTGAAGTCATGTCTGGCGCGATACGTGAAGCATGAAAGATCGGTGTGTAGACACAGGCAGTCTATTTGCAATGTTTGTTGAATACTGGGTCACTTATCCTCAGTATGCAACTCTAGGAATTTAGTGCATCCCGCCAATAGTAGCTCACGACGCAGTTCCAGCATAGACAGGTTGTCAAAGAAAACAAAGGACAGATCAAGTACAGACATCAACTTGATTGATACGGAAGAACACAAGGACAGTTTCTCCTTAATGTCCTAGTCAATAACAAACCTGTAAGATTTATCTTGGACATGGGTTGCTTATGCACCTTGGTTGGTTTGAAAGGATATGCTGATATCGGATCACCATGCCTAAAACGACCTAATTCTCGAATTAAAGGCTATGGAGCTGTTTATGTCCTCAATCAAAGGATGGACCAATGTTGAGGATAAGTTGGGCGACAAATTATGCACACTAAGGCTAGTGGTTGCAGATACACCTCATGGTGCTAATCTTTTCAGAATACCATGGTTCAATGCCTTTGGACTTACAGTAACTGAACGAAACGAAGTTTCACCAGAAGTCATTAATATGGTTGAACCCTTTTCTTCAGTCACAGTCATCGCTCAAGTAAAAGAACTTTGCAGCAAATTCCTAATGTTTTCAACAAAGGATTAGAAATGGGCACAACATTCAAGGCTCACTTACATGTTCGCCATAATGCAGTTCCGAAATTTCACAAGCCACGTCCAGTACCATTTGCACAAACGGACGCAGTCAAAGCGGAAATAAAAAGGTTGGAAGACTTAGGAATAATTAAACCAGTATATTCTAGCAACTGGGCTGCACCTATTGTAGTTGTACCAAAACCAAATGGCACTGTCAGCATTTGTGGAAATTTCAAAGTAACCATAAATTCTCAAATTCAGGTTGAACAGTACCCCCTTCCTAGACCTAAGGAACTATTCCAGAAATTGCAGAACGGGAAGCACTTTACCAAAATAGATCTCTCAGATGCCTATTTAGAGACAGAACTTGATGATGAATCTAAAAAGCTTGTTGTCATCAACATACAACATGGCTTATATCAATATCAAAGGCTAGAATTTGAGATTTCAAGTGCACCTGCAATTTTTCAGCGTTTCATTGAGCAAATCATAGGAGGTTTGGAAGGTTGTGCAAATTACTTGGATGACATAATTGTCACTGGTAAATCTGACAAGGAACATCTTTTCAAGCTCTTAAAGTAGCTATTATAAATGCAACAAAGCTAGTTCACTTCGATCCAAATCTTTCAATCAACAGATTTCAACATGGGCTTCAACATTTCACAGTAACTGTCTTTTTCTCTTTGTTGATGTGATCACTGGCCCAAGATTTCAGTCATAGCATGTCATTTCCAATTAGCATGTTTTGCTAGCGTAATTTGAGATTGTTTATCACAATCTGCAAAAACTTACCTACAATGCATCAAAAGCTTTCAGCAGAGCGTACAACAGTGAGCAAAATTGTAGTTGTACCAAAACCAAATGGCATAAAGGTGCAAAATTGACAAATTGGCTTGATTTTCTAGAAAAGGAACTACAGAATTGTCAATGCAGAAAAAAGTTCTTGACCACAATAGATCATCAGATGCCTACATTTCAAGCTGTGATGAGAATCAAAAAAGCTTGTTGTCATCCACATACAACACATGTTATATCAATATCAAAGCTAGAATTTAATTTTCAAAGTGCACCTGCAAACTTTTCAGCGTTTCATTTTTCACAAAATGTTGCTATTGGATTTTCAATGTAGCATGATATGAAGCTAGTTCACTTCGATCCAAATCTTTCAATCATCCTTGCAACAGATGCTTCATCTTACAGCATAGGAGCTGTTTTGTCACACAGGTACCAAGATGGATCAGAAAAACCTAAAGCATTTGCATCAAAGACTCAGGCTGAAAGAAACTACAGTCAAATGAAAAAGGACTGTCTATTATTTTCAGTGTGAGGAAGTTTCACCAATACCTGTACAGACTCTTAGGGCCCTTTGAACTTCAGACAGACCACAAACCCCTGTTAGCAATATTTTCTCCAGATCACAAGTTACCAGCGCTAACTATGCAACGCTTACAGTGATGGGCTATTCTTCTAATGTGATATAACTTTGTGATAAAATATACAGGCCCACTGCACAACACGCTAATGCGGATGCTCTTTCCAGACTTCCAATGGGAGCAGATCCAGGGTTTGACAAGTCAGCAGCTTCATGCTTTTCTGTAACTGTGGAGAATGAAGATGCTATAGCAGACATCCATTTAGACATCCTGAAGAAACATAGTATAACAGCACATCAGGTTAAAGTAACAGCACTGGATCGGAAACCAATAATCTACCCCATCTGTGATGCTTTACATATTAATCAGCAGACAAAAGAAAGAAGATAAAACACAAGAAGGATTATTAGTGGAACTGATAGAACTAAAATACTAGTGAAACAAGAGGTGAGGAAAAGATGTTGGTGGTAGATAAGACACACACTGAGGAAACCAGATTATGGCATCACAATGCGCCTTTGTTCTAGAATCCCAACAGTCAAGGACACATAGGGTGACCCACAACCAAATGTGGAAGTAAACTGGAGATCTATGTAAGTAGGATAAAGAAAACATGGACAAATCTTAAGCAGACAGCTCAGGACAGAAGCGCTTGGCATTAATTCAATAAAGGCCTAAGCTCCAGAAGGAGCTAAGAAGTGAAAAATAAAACATAAGACATGAGGACTATGTGCTTGGAAGATGATGCAAGGCACTTTATTTAAGCATACCATGTATATTTTTTCTTTTCTTTCTTCCCCACTCTTTATTTTTCCATGACCACTCTTACTTTTAAGCATCGTGTCAGAACAGCGAGTGATCAGTGTGACTGTAAGGCCAATTTTAATACTCCAATACTGATAATAAAATTACTCTTTACTGTCTTGTTTAACTGTCAACAGGTCTAGCAGCTCCTCTGGTAAATCAAGATCTGTTATTTTCTTCACTTCCTCTCCTTTGGCAGCCATGATCTCCTCAATATTGCTTCAAAAGAGAGAGAAACAAAAATTCAAATTAATCGACAAGTTCTACTTAGTATGTAATGTTTACAATCATCCATCATTTTCCTTTGTACTCTCTATGGAGAACGGAGCCACCATTGCAGCTGATGGTAAAACAGTTATTTAATATAGGACATTTCATAAACATCAATAATCTTGGGCAATCACCAGGAGCAAAATCTAAGTCAAAAACTACTTTGTTCTGCAGAGGCTTAAAGGGAAGAGAAATGGAGATCATTGGCAGCCAACCTTGTAAAGAAGAGATATTATGACAGCTTACAACTATAATACAAACATTTACAAGGGGTTTGACATAAGTCTTGGGCCTGACCATGAAGGACATGTCACAGAGAGCTGAAATTTTGTATAGTGTTTATTCCTTTTCAATATAGCCACAGTCTGAATTGACACACTTCTGCCATCTCTGCTTGACCTTGAAAAGACCTTGGGAGTAAAACACACTATTTTTCAAACTAAACCAGTCATCATATGCCAGTATAACTTCTTCATCGCTGTCAAAATGATTTCCTTTTAGCTGTTTTTTAAGATTTGGGAATAGAAAAAAGTCTGATGGAGCCAAATCAGGAGAATATGGTGAGTGTGGAAGAATTTCAATATTCAAATCGTTGGCTGCTTTGTGAGAGGGCGCGTTGTCTTGAAGCAAAGGAAGATTTTGAGTGCGCGTTATCCCTCGTGCACACACTTTTCTCATGTTCAGTCTGTTGTGTAAAATTCTATAAACTGTTCTTTCATTCAGTTTTACTCTACTAGCTATCTCCACAATTGTCATTTTTCGATCCTGGTCAATGATTTTCTTCACTCTTGTTGCATTTTCATCATTGCACTCTGAGGCTGGTCTACCAGATCTTGGCAGATCAGCAACATTTGAGCGGCCGCACTTAAACTGTTGACACCAGTTTTTTTACCAAAGTATATGAAGGACAAGAATCACGAAACACTGGTTCCATCTCCCCATGTATTTCTGTAGGTGTTTTTCCTTGAAACATCAGAAATTTTATCACAGCTCTGGCCTCCTTCTTTTCCATTGTTTTGTCAAATCTTTGGAGCAGCAGATCCGGTCAATAGGGTACATTGCGTCGTGCACCGTAGCGGGAAAACCCATTGAAGAAACAAACGCGTACGTCACACATTCAGTGCAAATATGATGAACTTTAAAGGTGCCAAGTTTCATCTTCCTCCTGTGACTCCTTCATGGTCAGGCCCAAGACTTATGTCAAGCCCCTTGTACTTGCGTTCCAAGAGATAGATTAACTGAAAACATTAACTTTCATGATCAAATTTAAAAAATATTTTTATAATTTATTATTTTCCTTTCCACCCTTATAGAGTATGGTGCCATCACTGTAGCTGGTCCTACTGCAGGAAGCCTGCACCGAAGAATTCATGTGCTTTAGCAACAGTGGTTTATGTATCAGTTTGTTTTACATAATCAGGTTGCTACCCATACATAACCTCATACTAGTTGCAACTAATGCTTACAGCATACCTGAGGGAGCAGTTGGCTTATTCTTTCTTTGCCTCCTCAGAGCCTTCAGGGCTCTACATGGGGCAAAAAAATTAATCATTAAAGCACTAGTGTATTATCATATTTCAGCAAAAGCTCTTGCGTCTGAAACAAAAGAACTGAAAAAAACTTGGTGAAAATGCTGAGATTTCACATTAGCTGTGGCAACGGAATGTATGACAGTAAGTTTAAATACAATATATAATTAACGTAACCGCACCCGAGTTTGGCTGAGAGAAGTAAACCATAAGCTTAAAAGTTTGATTAAAGTGGTGTGGTTTCTAGTGCACCTTTTCTGATGGAGGAAGATTTTTAGGAGAGCTGAAACACTTGGTTCACATGGTACTTAAGACAACCAGATAACTTGCTTTTTGTTATTTGCTGACAGTTTCTGGTTAAATCACAGAACATGGGAACACACGCCACCATGATACCACATCGTGCTCGATAACTAGTGCCTGTGTGTGTGAGCCCTTTTGTCTGCAATTATTTTTGCTCATTAGCTTAACTAAGAAGCAGGAAATGTACTAATTGGTATTTTTTTTTTTTAACTTACGGCTCCAATGTTTGTTGCATATTGTTTCTGACAAGCTTAAGATTAGCATATATAAACACCTAACCGAAACCCTGTTTCCAGCATCTGGTTTTCATTTAGTAAATGATAAACAGTTATAAACCTCAGAACAATAACTGCTAAAGCTAATCATAACCATTACTTCTACCCAGTGTGGAGCTTTTTCAAAAATAATTATTGACACCAAAAAAAACCAATTGTGGTAGTTACAACTTGAGAGCTGTGACTGGAGATGAAAAAGCACACACATACACAAAACTGATTTCAGCTACTTATCAACTGCGAGTTTGGCAACATATCAGTGTGTCTCCATATTCTATGATTCAGCTGTTTATCACGTATGTAGGCAACATGTCCATTTAAAAAGAATCACATAGAAAAGCAAGAAAATGGAAGAAGAAAAAAAACAAGACAACTGTAGGCCCACACATGAATTTCTTTAATCTATTACATACCGTTTATTGATGTCCTTGAACCATCCCAAGTTGTCAGCAATCAAATGGTTGCTCTTGCAGCTAGCACACTGCACTATTACCACACCTTCTTCATATGCCTTTTTAGAAAAAGTATGGCTGTTCCTGGTGTTACAAATCTTGCACGTATAAAACAGGCCCAAACGTGGGGTAACTTCTGCTAGTTTCTGCTTTTTTGATTCTTCAGTAATCTCACTATCCTCAGATAAACACAGTCCAGTTGTGAAGCATTTCGTCAGTTCTGTGTAACGTATAAGTGGACCTGGCCTTTTCAATACTAACAGGGGATGCTGAAACAATCGTCGAGTACTTGCCGAAGTCCTCACAGATGACAAGCTGCTATAAACCCTTAGCGTTTTAATGTGATGACACGTACTGTAGCAAGATCTACTACTTCTTATGAAGACGGACATGTTACGTAGTTTACATCAAAGATTCTCTTTAAAAAAAACGTAATGCATAGGCCTACTCATGGCCAACCAGACTGTTACTTATTTCAACGACTGTAATATCTACTTCCTATGGCACTTCCGGAAGAGTTCCATAGCATTTACTGTGTGTAAATCAGAATGAACGAAAATATCCATGTATACTACCAATAAATAAATTAACAACAAAACAAATAATAAAAGAATTAAACTCGAAAACAGTGCAGCATATTTATGTTCCACAACAGGACATTGTATCTCATCTTATATTGAAAGATGGCGGCTGACCTTATGAGAAAATTGACCTACTGTAAATTGTTACGTTTTCATGCTCTGAACATTCGACAATCAAAGATGTCATCACGTCTCTTAAGTAAGACTGATCTGTGCATGAATAACCAATGTTAAATAGATATCCGGTTTAAATTGAAAACAGTACGATGTAGATCTAGACATGTTTATGTGGTCCTGTATCCAGGTTTTTTTTTTTTAAAAGACAAAGTATCCCGTTCAATCCCTGATGAGTTATAATTAGGATATATAATAGCCTATTGTAAATTCAGGATAATGAATTCTGATATCTAAATATATTCTCCTCTCCCTATCTCAGTCCAAATACAGTAAATCAAAACTGTTAAAATTGTGTGTGTCCTCCCCTTTCAAAAATAAAAAACAAATAGAAACAAAAAGTAAAGCATCCAGATCTTTCTGTCCTACCTAGACACAGAGAAAGCTAGGAGAAAATAATATTTAGATGGACTAACAGTACGATTTGGAAGGAAGCCACCAGCAGATTCATAGGCAACACCAGAAACTGAGCTGTGGAGAGAAATGATCACCTGTGCTATCCAGCATGACACAACATGAAATAGATAGTAGTCAACTCGTGTTTTTTCCCCCTCCTTTTTTTTTTAATGAAGAAAAATATCACGTTCAATCTCTGGTGGGTTATAATTAGAATTTTCGTATAATAATTTCAGTTGCTAGTACCTGATCACAGTATCATTTCTTCTTTCAGTTATTGTAAACTGAGTAATTTAAAGTGTCAAATAGTGTGGATATCCATTAGGGTGACCATATCGTTAAATGCAAAAAAGGAGGACTGTAGTCACTTTTTTGTCATGGAAAGGAGAACACTATAATGAAAAAAGTAGGACATATTTATTTTAACTAATAAATGGCAGTGAAACTTTTCTTTTACACTTCAAAAAATAGTTTCATCAAATCACCTTAATTTTGTGTATACTAAGATGATAAAAATCGTCTTTAAAAACGCCTGATTACTTTTTAAATACACACAGAAACATTGTCACACAAATAACACTAGCAGTTGTTCTGGTTCTGGCGCATGCAAATTTGTTGGCTTTTTCTGAATGATGGAAAACGTTTTAAAGTACAGACCACTGATTTCAAATTATTGCGATGTTTCACAGGATGAAAAACAGAAGGGCCTTCTGTAGCAGTTACTTTTTCTGTTCCGAGTTAGTTTCCTTTGCAAAAAATGTCAGTTTGATTGCAAACTTTCAGACACAAGTGCGTTCATTTGGCGTTCATATTTTCATATGTATGTGTGTGTGTGGGTTTGTGTGTGTGTGTTTTCTAATTTTTTAATCAGCAGTATGTGTCTAGATTGAAGGATGCGCTCCTCACAAAAATGAGGCCAAATCCTGTTTTTTCTAAATTTCGCACTTAGAGTAGGATTGTGTAATAATTATATAATGTCATTAATTAATGTTTAATTCGATATTAAAGTTAAAATTATTTGTAATTTGCAATAGATGAGGTTTTAAATGACTTAACCTCATACTGTCTTATATGCATGGAGACATATCTGGAGTCATATGACCACCAGCTGTGCACAATGCTACAATATACATATCTGGAAGTAAACCTCTGTCTGTGAGGGTAATTATATCCTCATTGACTCTTGAAACCATCCACACACTTCCAGGGATTCCCCCTGTGGTGAAACTTGTTGAGAACCCAGCATTGCATACTAAGCTTGGAGAAGTTACTTGAGCCTCAGATGTAATTCTTTGGCTTTGACTTGGTTGACTGCATGCAGAAGGATCTCACTATGGACCCAGTTATAGGCAGGGGGAGCTGAGAAGTGGCTCTTTGCAGGACATGACAATTCCTTGGGAGAGCCCAGAACCAGAGCACAGTATTTTAGCTCTGCATGGTTGGAGAGCGCCCTTGGATGGTGAGGAATGCACAGTAATGCCATGCACTTCTTACTCCTAGCTTGGGACCAGATGTGATGATCCTTTAAATGCAGGCCAAGCTGGAGAAACTGGAGCTCATGACTTCAACTCAGCAAGTTTTGGAATGGCAGACAAGCCACAGAAAAAGCCTAGATCTACAGTGTAGATAATACCAAGGAATCTTCAACTTGGTATTGGCTGCAAAAGAGCGAGAATACAACAATACCGTCTTATCATTCAAAGTGCATTTTTGGATAACAGGTGGCAATAAACAAATAAAGCGAAAATGTGTAAAGCTGAGTTAAAATATGATTATAATCTATTACTAATTACTGATAAACAATCCAACAACATGAAAGCTTGTGGGATTGTTGATACACTGTATGCTGGATTCAAAGGAAATTTAGTCATTGGAAATGGGGCCTTTGATTTAAATTACTAAATCGCAAAAAGCCAGATTTTTGAACATTTAAAAAAAATCCGGCATGAAAAGCCGGACAAATCCAGACGTATGGTCACCCTAATTTACTACGTATATTTTTTCTTTGTCCCAAATTGATAGTTTCCCCATATGTCATGGCATTAATAAGAGGGAGGAGGGTGTGAAAGTCTGGTGTGTTTGGGTTGTTATTTAAGTCACTATTTATTTGTCATTATCAGTTTATGTTAACAAGAACTTCATTAGCCCTTTGCATTCCGCCATACCCTCACCAATCATTAGATATTAATTTTTGTTCTTGTCATATAATGTTTTACTGTATTCTTCTTCTTCTTCTCGTTCGCTGTTGTTTAGAAATGTCTACACAAGATATTGATAGTTGTCTCTTTGTTGATCAATTTTCCTGATGGCCTTGATAAGGGTCTTCTTTTCCTGGAATGTGATTGTTTGTTCTTTTTGTTCCTGTGTTGCTCCCTCTTTTGCTAACATATCTGCTCTCTCATTTCCTGGTATGCCACAGTGTGATGGTATCCACTGTAGCACTACCCTTCTTTTGATATTTACTTCGCATAGGACTTTGTTTAATTCTGGCAGTTTATCACTGTTGAGGGCTTGCAGAACTGACATTGCATCGGTAAGGAATACAACCTGCTGACATTGGCTTATTGTGTTATTTATTATTCCTGCAGCAATGCTTATGGCCTGTACTTCAGCAGCATAGTTTGAACAGAATATTCCAGTAGGTGAACAGGTGGATTCATTTTCTTTGTCTGGATAGACCACATAAACTCCTGCGCCTCCGTTCTTCACTGCTCTGGTTGCAGATCCATCAGTATATACTTGGATCCATGCTTCTCTGGGGTATAGTTCTTCAATCATGTCACATGCTGCTATTTTCCTTTGGAGAGTATTTAGCTCTCCCATGGGGCAGGTGGTAGTTATGGAGGTCTTAATACTGAAATTTTGATGTTGTTCCCATGGGGTTGGGAGGAGTGTGGGAGTTATTTCCTTAGTGATGTCTGGTAGTTCATCCTTGTATGTTCTAATTAGTTTTTTGGACCGATGCACAAAACTGCTTCTCTTCAACCTCCCACTGGCTAAATCTCCAAATCTAGTTTTCATTGGATGTGCGGGCATGTTCTTGTACTTTTCTGCTTGGATCAGGGTCTTAGTGTCTCGTCTGTATAATAAAGGTGGAATGCCTGTGATTTTTTCCATTTCATTTATTGGTGTGGTCTTCATGGCACCCGTGATCAACCTAAGCGCTTGATTTTGTACTTTATCTAAGGCTTGTAGGTGTGATTTGGCTGCTGTAGACCATGCTGCTGATCCGTACTCTAATATAGGTCTTATTGCACCTGTATACACTTTCTTTAGTGTTGTTTCGTTAGCTCCCCAACTTGATCCAGCTATTTTCCTCAGTATGGAAAGTTTTCTTCTCGCTTTAGCCTCTGTTCTCTCGATGTGGTGCCTCCATGTCATTCTCTTATCTAATGTAATGCCCAAGTACACCGGTTCCTCATCTGTTTGGACATGTATATTTCCAAGTCGTATCTCTCCTGCTTTGTCTTTGTTGGAGAGCGTGAAAAGTGTTGTTGATGATTTTTCAGCGTTGATCTGCACCATCCATTTCTCTGCCCATGCTGCTATGTTGTCTGCTGCCCTTTGTATTCGCTTATTAGCGATAGTTAGATGTTCTTCTACACACCACACCACCAAGTCGTCAGCGTATAGGGCAGCTCTCACACCTTGTGGCAGATCGTGGATGAGGTCATTGATGAATACAAGGAACAGGGTGGGAGACAATACTGAGCCTTGAGGAACTCCATGTTTTAGGAGGATTTTCTTGCTGTTGTGACCTTCCATAGTGACTCTTGCTTTCCGATTGTGTAGGAACGACTGGATCCATTTTCTCATATTACCCTTGATTCCGTTCCTTTGCAGTTTTACTATTAACCCGTCTTTCCATACTTTGTCAAAAGCTTTTTGGAGATCTATCCATAGGGTAAAGACTTTTCTCTTTTCTTGGAAGGCATCTTCAACGATCTGTGACAGGTATGTGATTTGGTCTTCTGTGCTGCTGCACTCTCTAAACCCTGCTTGTTCTGGCACTAAAATTTTCTCGGATTCCAAGTACCATTTCAATCTTCTGTTGATCATCCTCTCCATTGTCTTACATACACAGCTTGTTAGGCTTATTGGTCTGTAGCTGGTGGCCTTCCTGTTGTCTTTTCCTTTCTTTATGATGGGACACATGAGCGCCTCTCTCCATATCTGTGGCACACTGCCTGTCATCCAACTGTAGTTGTATATTTGCAACAGTTTGCTCATTGCTGTATATCCTAGGTGTTTTAGCATTTCGTTGGTTATACCATCCGGGCCTGGTGATTTCCTGTCTTTAAGTTTCCACACGGCTGTTTTTAACTCGTCCATATTGAAAGGTTTGGACATAACGTCCGGACTGTTTCCATTAGTTCTAGTGTGGATTATTTCTTGACGAATGTCTCGTTGTCTGCGTAAATTGACGGAGATGTTACTTTCATTTCTGTAGGATTCCGCAAATATGTCTGCTGCTTGTTTGCCGGTATATAGTTTCCCTGCATCGTCTAGTGTAATGGTTTGTCGTTGAGAATTGTTATCGTCATTCAATTGTTTAGTGAGTTTCCACAACTTTCTCCCTTCCTTTTCAAGGTTTAGTTTATATGTTTTTTCCCTCCAGCTTCTCCTCTGGGCTTCTAGCTTTCCTTTAATGAATTTTGCTTTTGCCTTTTGTAGCATGATATGGTTCTGTTGGGATGGTTGTACCTCTGCAGTGTGCCTTGCTTCATTCATATCTTCATGTAGGTTTTGTAGTGTGTTGGACCAATATGGTACATAGTTCTTCCTCGCTCCTCTCGGTATTGTCTCCTTTGCTGCCTTGAGTACTCCATTATTAAAATCCCAGATGACTCTGTTAATGTCTCTGTCTAGTACCTTAATTTCTTTTGTAAGCAGATTTGCTCTGTGTTGATAAATGGACCAATTTGCTTTTTTATAATTCCATCTTGGCTGACTTGGACTTGTATTAATTGTTCTATTAATTTTGATGAATACAGGACGATGATCACTTCCACCGAGTTGTTCTCCTATTTCCCTTTCCACTATCCCAGCCAAATCAGGTGTGCAGAATGCCAGGTCTGGAGTAGAGGTGCTATGCCATCTTCTGGAGTAAAAGGTTGGAGGATCATTAGGGTTGTTTAGAAGGGTTAGGTTATTGTCGTCTTGCCAGTTTTCTATCTCTTCGCCCCTTCTATCTAGCTGGTTGTATCCCCAGCTTTGGGAATGGCTGTTGAAGTCTCCCACCGCTATGAAGTTGCCAATGGGGACATCTATGCTAGTCATGTTCAGTGGTATGTCATTGGGGCAGTAGAAGTTTAGGAGATCCAGTTCCAGAGTGTTATGTTTTAGATGGATTACTTGGTATTCTGCACCTTCTTTATATGTCTTGGATTCTATAGCGTTGAGGTTATTCCTTATCAGTGTTAGTATGCCACCCTTCTTCCGATCTTTTCTGTCAACTCTGAAGCATTGATAGCCCCGTATCTTAAAATGTTTTCCTTCCTGTAGGTGAGTTTCTTGTATGCAGCATATGCTAATTTCTTTCCGAAATAGGGTATTCTCTAGTTCAGTCTTTTTGTTGTTGACTCCCTCTGCATTCCAATGCATGACATTCAGAGGGGCCGTCGTCTTATCTGGTTGGCCAGTTACTTTCTCCTTCCGCCTCCTGGCTCCATTTGGCGGACTAAGGAGACCTCCAGTAGCTGAGGGTGGATTCTGTCGAGGCTCAGAATCCGGCACTGCTCCTGCCTGGAGGGACTTCACAGGGCGAGCACCATAACGATAATTTTTGGCATCTGTTGTGTAGACATATTAAACCAAAGCGGGTTGCATGGTACCATGGTTGCTGGTGCGCCTCCTGGCCTGGTACATCTGACTTCAGCACCTGTTTCTTAAGGCAGAGTGTGCTCATGCCTCCCCCTCTGGCTGGGGGATTTGATTTTGCCTTTACCTCGTTTGCTGTCCCATCTTGCCTCCCGCTGGGGTTGATACCCAACCTTCGGCAAGATTACTGGGTATAACGGGGTCCACCACGAGTAGGTGAGGTAGACTTGGGCAGGAGAGGCTAAGAGAATGTTGAGTCTTGTATTGCGCATCACTGCCCCATTTGGACCCCGTTTTACTGTATTGTGTAGTTCTCTAGGTCTGTCTATTATTAGCACCGTTTCTGCAGTTATGGGTGAATTGCTTGCCTGTAAATAATTAATTTGATGTTTGTAGTTCTTACATTTTAGTAGGAAATGTTTTATATTATTTTGCCTCCTGAATCCTGCCGCACATTTCCTTTTCCATGGGTTTTTAGATTCTTCTTTTTTTGGTCACTGACCGACAAAGCAATTTGTGACCATCATGCCTGGTGGCATCTTGTAGGGCAGCAACAAACTGTGTCTACTTTTCTCGGTGAGCTGCCATCCTTCGTATTTTCCAGCCTCTCTTTCACCTTCTTTCTGGGGGTCCATAGCATGGCAGTTCTGGTGATGGTGTCAGTCTCTTCTGAGTGTGATGGGGCCATAATAAACGCCACAAAATCTCCCTGAAGTTCATATCTGAGTGTTTAGAAACTGAAGTTAATAGTGCAGCACGAGCCTGCCGCCTTGCGAGTGCACGAGTGTAAATCACTATGCCAGCACGCCAGCCCTGCGTGATGCGGTTATTTGGCGTATAAAATACGGGCGCGCCACAGGCCGAGGGCAGTTTGGTGAGATCCGCAGTAGAGGCAAGATGTGAGAAGAAGGCACTCAGGGTCAGCAGACGTTCGCACGCGGCATGGAGATTAGCAATTGAGCACTGGCTGGGTGTTTGTTGGTTTATTTGTTTAGCGTTCGTTTATTTGCTTTTTGTCACTGACAGGGTTGTATAAATAAATACAGCCCCTGCCTTAGAATCAGAGTTTTATTGTTGTTCGGGTCGGGTGCGAGTGTGCAAGAAAGTGATCACATATCACAACAGCATCAACATTCCTCACCCACCCTATCACATGAGGATATGGCCAACCCAGTTCCATCGCCTAACCACTGTGATGCTATGCACATCTTGATGGATCCAATGTAAGAGTTCGTTGTTGGTGATGTATTTCATAGAAAATTGGAAGAATTTGATTTTGAAGTCTGATTGCAAAATTCATTCATTGCCATTCAGCTCCACAGGAAACATAGGCCTTCAACAAACTTATGCCACATCCTCCTGTCTTGTTCCATCAGTTCCAGGTCTTCCGCATCCCGTTCATGTATGTCTCCAGTTCTCTTCTCCATGTTCTTTTCTGTCATTTTATACCTCTCTTATAAACAACAAATTCCACAACAAGGATGACCTTGTAATGCTGGCAGCAGGTTTCCTGAGGAATGTCCTATCCATAGCCAGTGTCACAGCGCTATTTCGCTGTAGGGAAAACCACTTGTTCGTGAATCGAGCAAGCCATTCGGAAGTCGGAAAGGCTGATGAAGGTTGCCGAATGACTAGGTCATGTGGCCAGAGGAAATTTGGGCGCGAAGTCATTGGCCCAGATTATTCATTATACGACCGCTGTCCTGTGTGGACGTTCTCTACCAGCTGTGTGCTGTCAGCCCTGGATGGAGTTTTTCGGGAGACAGCATCTGCCATGAGTGCCTTGTCCAGGTGCCAATATGTTTGAGAGGTAGTTAGTCTCTCGGTTGGGTCTTTTGTGACCGGAAGTCTTTTGTAAGTACGATCGATTTGTATCTGCTAGTCGTCATTGTGACATAGTCATATTTTGTTGCCATGTAAGCGGAATTCACACTGTAACAGATAGGCTGTGTTTCACCTAGATTTCTAGTACGTATTAGCTGGTAGTGGCAATATATCTATTCATTGTGTATGTCATTATGGCCGGTTGTGGCCAAATGGTGTTGTGGATTAATAAAGGGATTCTAGCTGTTTAGCAGTGTTATTTCCTTGTGTCAGCCATTGTGCGTGTGGTCGTCCTCTAGTATACACGAGCCAGTGTTTCGTATAGTAAATCCAACAGCCCTTACGAGTGGGGGTAGCCAGCTAGCACCTTCCCCACCCGGTTAAAGAGGCTTCTGACAGCCAGCATCTTCCTGTCCTATGTTGTTAAAGTTTTTGTTGCTCAAAACTAATCTGATCAGATTACCCTCTCAGGTACAGTTCATTCTGAAGAACAGAAAGAAGAGGCATATGAAGACAACAAACATGAAGCTAGTCCTCAATATGATGTTCTCTACCCGGGGCATATATCGACAACATTCTTTCAGAAGTCTCTTCTTGCATTCGGCTCAGGCATTGCTTGCTTGCTTAATCCAGCACGAGATGGTAAGTCTGCTAACGCTTTTTTCCCCAAAGTTTAGCTAAGATTTTGCAGCCATGCAATGTAGATTTTTTTGTTTGCTGTGGCTGTGAATGAGATTAGCGCTAACTTTACAGTTCCCTCTTTTTGCATTTATCTCTGGTTATGTTAGAAATGATATGACAAGATCACCAGTGTGGAATTCATGATAAGAACCAGACAAGTGCCAGTGGAACAAGAAATGAGAAGAAGGTGCTGGTGTTAGATTGAGAATACATTGAGTAAAACTTATTGAAGGCAGTCTTTGTTCTGAAATCTCCAGAGTAAGAGAGGTAGAGGGTGGCTGAAAAACATATAGAGAAGGGAGTTGGAGATAGATATGAATGAAATAAAAAAAAAGACATGGATACACTGAACAGTTGGCACAGGACATGAAGTTGCATGAATTTATTGAGGGCCTATGCTTCTTAGGGAGCTGAAGGTAATCATGAAGATGAATTGTGGTTGAATTTAAGGCAAAAATGCAGGGAGCCGCGCTAGCGTAGTGGTTACCACACTGCTCTGGCGACCGGGTGATCCAGGATCAAACCCGGGCGACGGCATTTGAGGATTTTTCGTCGACCGGGATTTGTACTGGATTAACTCGACACCTGTCTCTGTACAAGAAAAAAAGGGATACTCACGTAAAATCAATGTCAGGTTAAACATTAATTTTAACCTGAGATTTCGCCTCGAGTATTAGCGGGCGTACGGAAAAAAAAAAAAAGGCAAAAATGCAACAACAACAAAAATATCAATTACATATGAAATTTTCTGATCAGATTTCTTGAGCATGAAAAACATTCTTACAAAAGTGGGGGAAAAAAGACTATTAGAAGAAATCCTAAGGGAAACTGAAAAGTTCAGACAGAAGA
Organism: Oreohelix idahoensis; assembly: GCA_024509875.1. NCBI lineage: Eukaryota > Metazoa > Mollusca > Gastropoda > Stylommatophora > Oreohelicidae > Oreohelix > Oreohelix idahoensis. The sequence continues at coordinate 71,934 of JAMPIV010006567.1, read as the reverse complement.
TAAAGATAGTGAAACTTCATTAAACTGTCACATTTTATGATAGGAAATTAAAGACAGAATAAACTAAGACATCGCAGCAGAAACCTTAGGCAGTGGGGAGATTATGATCACCAGCACCTTTTTTCATGGCACTTAATATTCATCTTTTTTCAAGGAGATGGTAACTGGCAAAATTATAAATAAAGTCTGAAGATGCTGAATGGTTGATGCTTTTTAAGTGGGTTTGTCCTTCTGAGACATGTCTCAATGTCTACGGTTTAGGTGGTTATCATGCTGATGTTTGAACACCTTTCATACAGCAACTGTAACATTCACAGGTTTGTTATACTGCTAGACACCTGAATTTCATCACTTTTTGTGCTGAAAATCAAGATGCCATTTGAGCTTTCTGAAGCTGAGTTATATACAGGGTAATTGAAAAGTCACTGTTGCAAGTGGAACTTATGGAAGGGGAAGTAATCTTTAGAATGTTTTGAACAAATTAAATTTCGAGTTGCAACGCTTGATTAAGCGGATACTTGTTTGACTTTAGGATAGAATTATCTTTTCCTATTTTTCGAGTGACAGAGTACAGATAAGCGTGTGAACGCTGTTTAATCTCAAATGTTGAGATGTATTTATTCTGTACTGTTTTGAGTCATGTGAATAGCTCGCAGCTAGTCTGCATGTGTTATCGAGAGCGGTGTTCAAGACAGCCGAGTCTCGTGACGGGGTTTTTTGGCGGGACTAGTGTGTGATTTGGGGAGTGGTGTTTTGGGCGTGGACCGTGTAGGTCGAGTCCCAGTGGTTTTTGGATAGTGTATGCCTACGTAGTGCTTAGAAAATGTCGACTTATATATATTTTCGCTGTGTGTACAGCCTATTTGAGAAACTGCAGTAAAGATTTGTTTAGGCCATATGAAGATTATTATAGCTGCCGTGTGATGCAGGCTTTATTGAGTAATGGAGTATTGTTTAGGCCATATGAAGATTATTATAGCTGCCGTGTGATGCAGGCTTTATTGAGTAATGGAGTATTGTTTAGGCCATATGAAGATTATTATAGCTGCCGTGTGATGCAGGCTTTATTGAGTATTGGAGTACTGTTTAGGCCATATGAAGATTATTATAGCTGCCGTGTGATGCAGGCTTTATTGAGTATTGGAGTACTGTTTAGGCCATATGAAGATTATTATAGCTGCCGTGTGATGCAGGCTTTATTGAGTAATGGAGTACTGTTTAGGTCATATGAACATTATTATAGCTGCCGTCTGAGCAGGCTTTATTGAGTATTGGAGTACTGTTTAGGCCATATGAAGATTATTATAGCTGCCGTGTGATGCAGGCTTTATTGAGTAATGGAGTATTGTATTAGGCCATATGAAGATTATTATAGCTGCCGGGTGAGCAGGCTTTATTGTGTAATGAAGATTTATTAGGCCATATGAAGATTATTATAGCTGCCGGGTGAGCAGGCTTTATTGTGTAATGAAGATTGGTGTAGGCCATATGAAGATTATTATAGCTGCCGGGTGAGCAGGCTTTATTGAGTAGTGTGGAGATTTATGAAGCTATTAAGATATTATAAGGCCAGGATGTGGACAGGCCGTATTATATATATTTAATCCAGTGTGAAAATATACTATGATTCGAAAAACTGAATTCGTCTCTGATTCTACGTTAAGATGTGACTGCTGACTGCCCCGAGTGTCCAGTAAGAGCTTCGTGCTGATAACGCGAATGTGGATAACAATCAGGGTGGTATCAGTCACTTCTTAATTTTAAATTGTTACATCCTCGCCTGTGTCTATTCCAGGGTCCTCAACCTTTTTTGCACCGCAGGCGCATTTTAAATTAATAAAAACAGTGGTGGGCACCAACCAGATATCGCGACTCACTTTATGATAAGGTTCATTTTTACTACAAAATACTTAAATAAGGATTAGTAAGCACATTTAATGATATAAGAAATATTCAGGATAAAATAATATTGATCTTAAAATCATTTGAGTCAAACGAATAATTAGACCATGCAAGCAAAATTGTACAAATATTATTTCATTCGCCAATCTTCCGCGGGCACACAAATAAGCCTTTGTGGACACCATAGTGTCCACGGGCACTGCATGGAGTACCCCTGGTCTATTGGATAAACGTAAAACAAATGTCAAAACAAGGAACAGTAACTGCCAGTTAACTCGTAAGTTTTATTTTTATCTTTTATTCCCAGAAGCACAATAAAATAAAATCTGAAATGGCCAATAAACTGACATTAGGAGAGACAGCTAAAATTTCTGCCCACTATGAAACCATGTGTTGAACGGACTGGATCTTACGCAGAGTTGTAATGCTAATGTGACATACACTTTATTTTATAAAATGGCAGTTTATTCTCTTTGTTTCGACATTTGTGACATGTTAATTAGTTTGATGGGAATGAAGAAATAACAATTTAAAAATAAGAAGTGACTTTTCAGTCCCCTGTATGATGCTATAGAAATGTAACAGTTAACATAAATTTGGAGCCGCGCTAGCGTAGTGGTTACAACACCGCTCTGGCGACCGGGTGATTCAGGATCAAACCCGGGCGACGGCATTTGAGGATTTTTCGTCGACCGGGAATTGGACTGGATTAACTCAAGACCTGGCGAGGACATTTGAAGGAGTGTCGTCGACCAGGGATTGGCGGCTCCTGAGCCGACCCAGCTCTAATGGGTACCTCTGAAATCGGCGAGTATCTGCCTGAATGGCGAGGGACACCTGTCTCTGTACAAGAAAAGGGATACTCACGTAAAATCAATGTCAGGTTAGACATTAATAATAACCTGAGATTTCGCCTCGAGTATTAGCGGGCGTATGAAAAAAAAAAAAAAAACATAAATTTAACTATTTGAGCCTCAAGGCATATCTAAGAATGGCAGATCCACTTACAAGGTATCAACTGTTCAGTATAATCAGACAGTTTGTTCTTTTACTCTGCCTGTTAGCATGACAAAAGGTGCTGGAGAGCGGTCTCACCATTACTGTATACAATAAAAGTCAGAAAATCCATACAGCTCATGGATTTGGTCGGTCCGGATTTTCCTGATTCTCTGGCAGTCCTTTTAAAATTTAAAATTAAGGAAGAATAAAGAAGATATGAACAGGCAAATTTAGTTAGTTTATTCATTAACAAATACAGAATGCTTCATATATCAAAATGAGTATTTTTATTTGTTAATTTCCACGACTTCTGTTGTGTCTGCTGCACTGCTTGTGGATGGAACACTTACAGCTTATCTCACACACAAAAGCCTGGAAATTTTAAAAAGTTTCAGTTTTCAAAAAGTCCAGATTCTCTGGTGATCCGGATTTCTAGCATCCTGTATTAGTATAGTTGGCTATTATTTTACTGTTAAGAATTGAAACTTTAACCTATTTAATTTGTAGATATGATCTGTTCACTTGGTGAGACAACAGGACCCCCAGCTCTCAGGTACATGCAAAAGAAAATGTTAGCTGATCCTGTTGGTAGGCAGATTCTGGAGTAAGTATACCTTTATCATGCATATAATTTTCTTTTATGCTGCACCATTTGAAATTTTCTCATAGTTTACAAAAAATTGACCAGAACTTTTAGTTTTTTCCATCAGTGTTTAATCGGATGAAGCTAACAATGTAGAGGAAAAATGCATCCACATTAACAGCTTCTTATTGCAATCACATTTACTGATGCATTGTCCCAGTGATTAATAAGCTTATCGGTACCCATGTGGAGAAAGCAAATTTTTCCCAGACCTCTAAATATTGTGCACCTTGTGTTAAACTTTCCAATGTGTCATTTAAACAATATATTTGTACACAGTAGATAGTGCTTGTTTCTAGGTCATGGAGTCATGTTTACTCAGTGGTAGTATGATGAACCCATGTTTCTACCACCCACATTCTGATTCTGATCAAGAAAATCATCAGCTCCTCACACCTGTACCACACACTCCAGATACATCCCTAAATCATCACCCACTCTCGTGTACCATACTCGCTACGTGTTCCTATCAATTGTTGAGGCACCCAGCAGGAGCACAACATTTGAAATTCAAGAACATCTGGACACTTTCTTGCACTGTGGTTTGTGGCAAGCTGATTTCATGTGCAGTTTCATGAAGTTTTGCTTGCTTGTTTATAAGAACATCATTAAAGTGCACAATGCGCTCCTGTCTTGCTTGTTGAAGGCAGGCCTGATTGTCATCTTCAGCATCAACATAACCTTGTTTTTATTGTAACGCTGCATCAGAAGTGAACTTGCCTTTTTGACATAACTTTTCGTCATTCACAGAAACCAGTTCAGATTGAATGACTGGTTGTAGTGAAATGGGCAAGACACTCTGGAATTGCTACGTAAACTAGTATCTTTATGATAAACTATGAATTGCGTACCAGTAACTCTGCTACAACTTTATGATTAATGCCCCAAACTCAAAAATTCTGTTTGGAATTTGAACAGCAACTACAAATACATGTAATTATGGCAGTGGGAATTATCTTTGGTAATTGACGAGGAAATCATGAATGTATCGGAAAAATCACACAACTGCATTGAAATCCCATGAAAGTTACAAGTAGAAAAGTGAACTCGTGGATTGGGTATATAATCAGCTCATAGCTGAGAAAAGCAACGCTGACCTGCTTGTGAGCAGACTTGCATAAGTTATAAGCTCAGATCCGTAATGCTGTGTCTGAAGGGTATGTTAAACTTGTATTAACCTTTAGCACGCTACTGTCGACATATGTCGACGAAGGTAACCTATGCTCTCCATGCTGATGTCGACATATGTTGACATGCGGATATCTTCGTTTTCTAGCATTGGGATGTGTGTGCACGTGATATCACCCCCGGATGTTAACACATTAACTACCGAATTGAAAAACACACTGTGGCCGAATTAAATTTTTTTCCCATTTTCATCCTGTAGGTGTTTGCACAAAGTAAGCTGTAGTTTTCGTAATTGTTTACAGATTTTTATGAATTACACGTCATTTTAAAGATAAATGAATGTACTATTACAATAAACCCCAGTTGTAACTCTAATAAAGGTTGTTGCTATTTAACGGCCCTCCGATGGCCGAGGACTTGCAATATTTTCACAATTATAACTGCTTGCGCCTTATCTCTATCAAAATCACAATTTCAATCAATGTACACACCGTTTTCACTCTTGCCCTCGTCGCTATATCTATCAGTCAATTGCTGAAACACATTTCTATCCTATTCAGCCGTTTGACGAGATGTACACGCATTTTTTGTAGTCCTATCACTAGTTGCCACGGTAAACAGTTTTACACGATTTGGTAACTAACCCACATCGCTGAAAAATATGAACATAATATCAATTTTCTAGTGTTCTACAACAACCATGCTTTGGGAATTTGTTTTCCGGTGGCAACTTAAAATCTCGAACCAGATCAGAGAGTGTTTCAGTACATTTTTCATTCGTTTTATTACTAAAATTAGATTGGCGCTCTGAGCGGCTTGCGGTCCAAATGTGATTATTTTGTGAGCCGCTGACAGCGCCTTGCGGTAGTTAATGTGTTAAGTTTTAAACTTGTCTGGGAGAGAGTTAGCTTCCGTTTCCAATTTTTTTTTAGTAATGGATGTATTCGCGTTTATTTTCTGTGAATTTTTTAAATCGAAATGAATCGGCATCGAACACGCGGCCATTTTCGCTCTAATTTTATTGGATTCTGACGCCATGCGGTGGGGATGAGATTTTTGTCTTTATAAGCGCTGATATCGGTTCTCAGAATATGGGTGATGGCAGAGATGGAAACGAAAGTAGAATGTCATTGCTAGTATGTATAATTTTAGGGGTTAGGATTAGGTTTATTGGAAAGGTTTAGGGTTACGGCCGAATGTCACTGCTGACGAGGGCGTTTGTTGCTTTGCTACTGATGGGTGTAACGAAAAGATTGTCATTTGATTTGTATTGGTCAAATAACTTTCATTGAGATGCAAGGGATATGGACTCTTCGTTTGTTGTTTTTTTTTTAAATTAAAAAAAAAATTTTTTTCTCGTTTTTTTTCATCTTTCCTTTTCTCTCTTCCTATCACATCTAACATGTATACAAACAAATTTTATATCATCAGATTCATCATTCATTTATTTATAAAAATTCCAAAAATTATAGCAAATGACCAAGAAACACAAAAACTATAGACATTACAAATCACCCACTATAAAAATGGGGCGTTGTGAAAAAGAATGCAGCTGCAGGAGCACTGTTTTGGGAAAAGAATGCAGCGTGCTAAAGGTTAATCGTTTATGTGTTTGTTTATGTGTATGTTTGGGACCGAAGATGCATCAAAAGTGAGGACTGCAGTAAACGACCCATAGCTTGACTGCTTGCGTCAGGGTCAGCGAATCAGAGCTGACCAAGACCCTACTCCACCTCCTAGTGGTGGTCCTGGAAGGCTGCATCACTGCAGTCTGGCTGAGAGACTAGGGATCAAAGAGGGAAGGCAAACCCGGTCCCAAAAAATGCCATGCTGAAGTCGGATGTGTCGCCGAAAGGCGCGAATACCGCAGCTTTGCTGTAACTGGACACAACGCAACCAAAGTCCTTTTCAGGATGAACGAAGAAGAAGTTGGGTTACAAGTATTTTGGTGTAATGTAAATTGCTGTAATATTTAATATTATTGTTAGCATTGACTTTGGATTACCTGCTGATATCTTAATCTTAGTACTCTAAACCCTGTGCTGATAAAAGAAATTGGTTTCCAAACTGAATATAATCTAAACAATCCTGAACAGCATGACACAGTTAGAAGTCCTTGTTAGGACTGCGTCATACTGGCTATAAGAGCTTACAGTCCTTTTCAGGGCTAAGCTTTTAAAAGTGGATGCCATAGAGTTTGTCTTCTTCTAGAACTGCTTCTTCGCTTTCTTAGTTTCCTTTGTTCAATTTAAAATTTCATTGATGTAATATCTTTAAAGGGAAACCTCTTTTGGCATGACTTAGGACAAAAGGGAAGTAATCAAGACATAATTCAGAAAAATATATAAATGACGTCTATAGTCTAATGATGCATTTAAATGATTTTATGACGTACTTCTTTGGTTGACATGACCACGGCCTCATGGACTATGTTGTCTAAATGAGTATTCTGATCAATAGTGGCCCGTAATCATCGGAGGATCGTCTTGGTGGTAAGAAACAGATACCAAAATCTATGTGTATGTTTCAGGTTCTTATCCAAGTCACAACAAAAGCTTCTGATAAGAAGCATAAAAGACTACAATGTGTAATTCAAGGACCATCTCTGCAATTCGCCAGGTAGTAGCATTGTGGCTACCTGTCTAGGTGATTTACATATCTTGGACATCAACACCTGAGGTATGACGAGAAGTGTCTGCAGTGAAAGCACCTGAATTAGATAAGCACTCATTACTTTGAAGAAACAAGATCCAGGAGTTACCAATTGCCAGAAATGATGAACAAGGACATTCACACCTTATAATTTTCCAACTTGTAATTTGTGTAAATACATATCTGTAATCTTTACCAAACTTCTATTTTAATATGTACAGATATATTTTATAAATCACAGTTGATTGATTTTGGTTAAATTCCAGTTCTGTTTGAAATTTTGTTATTGTGTGGAAATTAATATCATACGTTAACTTTACATGTTGAATAATGAAATGGTAAATGGAACATTCTTCTTTGGTCAGTGGCCATCACGCCTGGGAGCATCTTGTAGGGCAGCAACAAACTGCTTCCACTTTGCTCGGTCGGCTGCCATTCGTCGTGCAGTGCTCCAGCTCTGGTTCATTCTTTGCATCTCAGCGTCTACAGTTCTCTGCCAAGTTGTGTTTGGTTGGCCTCTCTTTCGCTTTCCTTCCAGGGTCCATAGCATAGATATTCTTGTGAAGGCATCAGGGTCTCTTCTGAGGACGTGGCCAACCCAACTCCAGCTATGATGGTGTGCATGTCCTCTTGGTTGCTCAGAGTTAGTGATGGTATTAGGCCAAAAGATTCTGAGAATTTTCCTTAGGCAGATTGTGTGGAAAGAGGACAACTTCAACATTTCCTTCACTGTTACTCAACAGCATTCTGCACCATAGAGAAGCACAGAAAGTACACAGCTCTCATATAATCTTTCTTTTGTGTTTGTGCTGTACTGAGAGGATATTGTTTAGACTAGCAAAGGCTGTTCTTGCTTTATTCATTCTGTTGTTGATGTCCTTGCATGTTCCGCCGTCAGGTGTTACTATGCATGCTAAATATATAAATGTGTCTGTCTGTTCCAGCTTCTGGTTCCTTGTTGTTATAGACTCAGGATTGACCACATTGAGTGTCATAACCTCTGTCTTCTTTAGATTGATGTTCAGATCCACCTGCTGGCAATACTTATTCAGCCTATCCGTTGTTTCTTGGATGTGTTGATGTGAATGTGCGAGTAGTTGCTCTGCCCAACACTACATATAAAGTTAGCATAGAGGCTTTTTATGATCGATACAATGCAGCTGGGAATTCCATAAGCCCTCAGTATTTTCCATAGACTGTCCCTGTATATGTTGTCAAAATAGATCCCACAGAATAGAAGAAGAAAAGAAAGCCAAGGAGCACACACAAAGAGGAGACACAATGCCTGAATTTATTAACATGCAAAGTGATAGAAAGCTACAATGGTAATTGTTAAAGTATACTGTAACAACAATAATAGCCCCTTTCACTTATAACTGACTATGGGAATGTGCCCCTAAGATGACAGCCCTCAGCAGCTTTTTTTTCCTGGTGTTCCTTTTGACATTTTCTTTTCTTTTCTGCTTGTTGTGAGAGCTTTTTTTTCTACCAATCTGAGGTGGCATCATAGAGAGCATTGACACTTGGTGCGGGATCAGTTTCATCCTCCCAGTTTGCTGGATTTATGTCCAGTGCCCTCGTGTCTCTCTTGCACACATCTGTGAAGCTCAGCTGCGGTTGCCCAACTGTTCTTTTGCCATCAGCCAGTTGTCCGTAGAAGATATCTTTTGGAATGTGACCATCTTTCATGTGGCAGACATGGCCAAGCCAGCATAGTCTGCGCTGTCTAAACATGCTTTGAAGGACAGCATGTGACTGCACCTCGACATTTATCACTTTGTCCTTCCACAAAATATCAAGGATGTGGTGTAGACATCGTAGATGGACGGTATTGAACCTTCTTTCTTGCTTAGCATAGGTTGTCCATGTATACTGTAACACATGTGATAGAATGAATTTACATTGTGCATGTTGATTCACATGTCTTAAGAAGCAACTAAAACGATCATCATCAAGTAAAACATTGCTGCAGAAATTAGCCCTGCATGAGCACATGAATGCTTTGGTGCAGGCTTCCTGCAAGATCGGCCAGTGGCAGCTTCATATATGGAGCGAAATGGAGAATGATGGTGATCCAGTGAATCAGCATCATTCATCATCCTGTCTCGTTTCAGTCCTTATGGAGCCACCAATTCTGGTGGTTTCCCTTGCAGAAAAAATCCTGCACAAAAGCATAAAATGGTTGATAATGCCAAATACAAGTTGCGGAGTGTGTGTGACCTGCACATCATAAATATAATACAATTTTTTTTTTAATCTTTCGGATTTTTTCCTGTTTGTCTCCAGAGAAAAGCCAGTGCTGAACACACAGACAATCGACGTGGATTACTTGGGTAGTCTTCCAGAAGAAACATTTGGAAAGGCATATTGGAATTTCCTCAAAGATAATGTGAGATGTGCTCTTGTTTTGTCACACACACAGCATTTAGAAGCTTACAAGCCAGTATTAATTTCTTTTATTCTCAGTGATATTACTTAGTCGTTCCCCTTCTACTGTGAGGTGTAGAGGTTTGGAAGAGAGAGCGCCAGACTATCCTATCGGCTGTCTTCCTCCTGGTCTGGTTCCATTCTAGTCCTCGGTCCTTCAAAGATTGTCTAATGTTGTCCTCCCAGTGGACTCTGGGGTTCTGGATCCCTGGCTCTTTGTTTCCCATGCTTGCCGTGGTAGCCGATCTTCTCCCATTCTGCAGACTTGGCCAAACCATCTTAGTTGGGACTGTTCTACTTGGGTCTGCGGGGGGTCTTCCTCAGATACCTCATTTCTGAGGTTTGGATCTGGCTTTTGTGGGTTGTAGTCATTGCCCATGACTCACATCCATATGTCGAGACGTGGACATAGGTGGAGTGGTATACAGCCATCTTCGTTTTCTTACCAACCTTTCTCTTTCTGAGGAATCCTCGATTTATGGCCTGAAAAAGTTTCCCAGCTGCTGCTTTTCGAGTGGCCAACTCTTCTTTGATGCCTCCCTTTCGGTCTATAATAGCTCCGAGGTATTTAAAGTGGTCGACCTGCTCCAGGACCTGTTCTCCCAGCTTAATCTGATGTCTTCTTTCTTCTCGTGATATCACCATGGATTTTGTTTTAGAGCTGCTTATGACCATCCCTCTCTTCTCCAGCTCTTCCTTCCATACTTGCAGGTTGGATTGGAGATGTGCCTCTGATTTAGCAATCAGGGCAACATCATCAGCTAATGCCAGCTCTGAAATACATAACTGTCTCATCTTCCAGTACCCTATTGAATACTTTCTTGTTCTCTCCTTACATGCCTTGATGACATCGTTGATGAGGAGGATGAAAAGATAAGGTGACAGGATATCACCTTGTCTTACACCAGTGGTGGTCCTGAACTCTTCTGACTTATGGTTTTCTGTCTTCACATAATTTCTGCAATACTTATGGAAGCTCTGTATAGCATGAATCGGAGGTGATGGAATGTTTTTCCTTGCCAAACAGTCCCAAAGTTTGCTCCAGGGGACCCTGTCAAACGCCTTTTCCAGATCTATGAAACAAAGATGGATCTCCCTCTTATACTCAAGGGCCTTTTCACTCAGCTGTCTGAGTGTGAAGATTAGGTCTTGAGTACTTCGGTTCGCTCGGAATCCGCACTGGTCCTCATCCAATTGTGGCTCAGCTAGGCATCTGAGTCTCTGCTCTAGGATTCTAGAGTAGATTTTACCAGGGACACTGAGAAGGGATATGCTTCTATGGTTTCCACATTGTTGATTGTCACCCTTTTGGCAATTGGTGTTATGGTGGAAATCTCCCAATCCTTTGGTATGGTCTTATTTCACCACGCTGCCTGTAGGACCCTTAAGAGTAATAGGTCGCCTGATGCTCCCATGTACTTAACCATTTCTGGTGTTATACCATCATGCCCTGCTGCTTTGCCCATCTTGATTTTCTCCAGTGCTGCCTTCAGTTCTTCCATCTTTATGTCATCTTCATCACCATTGGTTTCCTCTTCTGTGCTAGTGGTTATCATTTCTGATGCTTGACCTTGCTCACCATCCAGGAGTTCTGAGAAATATTCTTTCCATTACTTCCTTCGGGGCAGAAAGCAATTTGCCTTGCTTGTCCTTTATAAATTTGAGAGGGCATTGTTTTTCCTTCCTCGTGTTCTTTAGGGTCTTATAGAACAATTTCTGGTTTTCTTGCACATCTTTTAATAGCTTTTCTCCAAATTCTTCCCAGGACTTCTGTTTTGCTGCTAGCACCTTGTTCTTTTCTTCTGTTCTGAGTATCACATTTTCTCTATATTTCTGTATTTGTCCTGCTGTGTTTTTAGCTCCGAAGTATTGTTTCCATGCCATTTTGTTTTCTCTTTGACTTCCTCTGTCCACCAAGGTGTCCTCTTTCTCTTGTTCCCAAGTCAGACTTCACCACATGTTTCTGCAGCAGCTGTCTTTATGATGTCCTTGAATTTAAGCCACAGGGTTTCCAAGTCATCAGGTTGTTCTTCTGTGTTTCTCACCGCTGTAGCAATAAGCCCATGATATCTGGTCTTAATTTCTGGCTCTCTCAGCTTGTAGGTCTTAATGCTCATTTCTTCCGTTCATTTACTTGGTTTCTTGCGTGACGCTGGGCAGTTACTAGGCTGAGCAACTCTTTCATTTGTTCTTTTGATTGTAAGCAGGTAGTGATCACTTCCAATCTCTGGCCCCCTCCAGACTCTAGCATCCCGGACATATTTGAATGAGCTCCTCCTAACAATGGCATAGTCGATCACTGACTTCTCATTCTTTGTTGGTTCACATCTAGTGTATGCATGTATGTGCTTATGGGAGAACTTTGTGTTTGTAATGATCAGATTCTGGTCACTGCATAATCTAAGGAGTCGCTTTCCATTGTCATTGAGACTATATTCTCCATATCTTCTGATAACTCCACCCCATCTAGCATGGTCATTTCCAACTCTGGCATTGAAATCTCCGAGCATGATAATTTCATCTAGGCAGTCATCCACTATCCTTTGAAGAGCTCGAAGAATTCCTCCTTGACCTCTGCTCTCTCATCCTCATTTGGCCCATACACTATGACCAGGTTGACTATGATTTCTCCTTTTTTTAGTTTTACAACCATAATGCGCTCTGAGACAAAGTTCCATCCCTTGATACTGTCTTTTTGGTTTTTGGCCACAATGCAACCCACGCCCCTTTAGTTCTTTCAGATGTGGGTACACCACTGTAGAGCAGCATGTTGCCATCGTGATCCATGACTCCTTGTCCCTTTTTCTTTGTTTCCGTTATAGCCAGGATTTCTAATTTTGCTTTCCTCATCTCTTCCACCAGCTCCTCTTCTTTCCCATTTATACTTCTTGTGTTCCAAGTTCCATAAGTCGTAGTCTGTTCCAGTTCTTCGCCTTTAGAATCAGTCCGGTTTTCTCTTTTGTAGTTCGCGTAATCATGTTTTAAAGCAAACAGGTGATTGGCCTGTTGTGCCTTTGCATGGTGGAGGGGCTGCCTCCTTACGGCCACCATGCAGGCCGCCCTCTTCCTTTTTCAGCCTGGCTTGGGACCAGCCTAGGCGGAGTTCTCAGTGATATGATAATATAAAACTTTGTATCCCAGAGGCTGTGTGTCAGTGCTGCCTTTTTAGTCCAAACAAAGGGATTTTAGAAGCTATATTGATTCCTGGGTTCTCTAACCTTTAGCACGCTGCATTCTTTGGCGAAAATTTTCGCCTGCAGCTGCATTCTTTTTCACAGCGTCCCGTTTCTGACCTTAGTTTTTGTGTTTCTTGGTCAATTGCCTGGCTATTAGATGTGAAAGGAAAAGAGGAAAGGAAAGATGAAAAAAACGAAAAAAAAAATTTAAAATAATAAAAAAATATTTTTTTTTAATTTTAAAATTAAAAAAAAAATTTAAAAAAATAACCAGCCTAACGAACTTTGTCCCATAGGCATTTGGAGTTCACCCTCAGTGATAGCTGATTTCTAAATCTTTCCGATATTCCTAGTCCTAAAACATTATACATTGAAAGGCCATTTTACTTTCGTTTCCTCAGCCATCAAACTGATAATCAGCGCTTATAAAGACAAAACTTCTGTATCCCCACCGCATATATTGATTCCTGGGTTCTCTAAGGAGACAGATAGAATAGGACTACTTCCCCTACCCCTCTTATGTTATATGGAGTTGACACCCTGAGTATGTAAAAAAAATGGCTACAGAGACCACTCTTGCAAGAGCATGAGAGTTTTCTTCTTCCTTGTTCGTCCTGAAAAGGATGTTGGTTGCATTGTGTCGCTGTTTACAGCGAAGCTGCAATATTTGTGCCTTTCGGCCTGACACATCCAACTTCAGCACAGCATTTTTTGGGACCAGGTTAGCCTTCCTTCTTCAATCCCTACTCTCTCAGCCAGACTGCAGTGATGCAGCCTGTTACCAGGACCACCACTTAGAGGTGGAGTAGGGTCTTGGTCAGCTCTGGTTCACTGACCCTGACGCAAGCAGTCAAGCTATGAGTTGCTGACTGCATTCATCTCTTTTGATGTGTCTTCGGTCCCATGAGAGTTTTAGTTTAGGCTTTTTGCAAGAGGGCCAGTTGATGTTTTGTCGTTGAGCTCCATTGGTAACAAAAAGGGAAATGATGATTAGGCAATACTTGTTTTATTTGAAAACATCAGCATCATATTCCTTTCATCTTCAGGATGAAGCAGCAAGGGACCACCATTGTACCTGGTCCCTGTGCAGGAAGCCTGCACCAAACATTCACATGCTCATGCAGTGGTGGGTTCTGTAGTAGTTTGTTTTATGTGGTGCGGTTGCCAGGCTCATTGTTTGACTTGTACGAAAGGGAGCAGTAGTCCGTTCTTTGTCTCAACAGAGACACCGGATCTACATGAGGCATTCAGCAAACATATTAAATGATAAATCATAGATACATGAGACAACGTTCCTGCTTTGGATTCTGTGCAGCATACTCTTCTGTGATATTATTAAGCAGTTTGACATCTCAAAATATTTGTTGCAAGGTCTGTTTAAAAGAGCACAAATCCTTTTGGTGTAGAAACTAAAAAGTACGCAGTGGCAGAACAAGACATTATATCACTTTGGTCTGGCCTATTAGTCACCACAACTCACTGTTGACAATATTTGCCACTTATGTCTGTGCATAACATATATGGGAAACCAAGAGCCAAGGATCCGAGACCTCCAGGACAACCCAGAGTTCGCTGGAAGGACAACATCAGACAATCTCTGAAAGACCAAGGACTGGACTGGGACCAGGCAAAAAGGAAGACATCCGACAAAATAGCATGGCACTCTCTCTGACAAACTGTGACCGTTTTCCCTGATCACAATCTTTTTAATTACGCGTTTATCTTCCAAGTTTTAGTTATTATCATTTACTGGCCAACTCCGCCAGAGGTGTAAATTCCAGAATGATACTACTATCTTTTTCTTGTATAATCCAGTTTGGTTCAATTCCTTCTTTGGTGTAATAGTGACTTCATATAATAATAATAATAATAAATTCTTTAAGCACCAAACACGGCGCATAAGGCAGAAACCAGTGCTCTCCAGGTTGTTCGTTGTGACGCCACTCCTCTTAGCTCTTGCACATTATTTAGGCCCAACGTCCTTCCTTCTCTTATTATTGTTCTTCTGAGTGTTTCTTTTGGTCTTCCTTTTTTCCTCTTACCCTCAGGAACCCAAGTGAGCGCCTGTAGTGGTATTCTGTTGTTTTGCATTCGTAGGACATGACCGATATATGACCATCGTCTTTTCCTTATATAGTCGGAGACATATTTCTGCCTAGAGTCTTTGACTTCATATAGTGGTAGTTTAAATGTACATGGCATACGATCAGCAACTTATAAAGATGAAGACGACTCCTAGCTGATCTATCAAAACTTTTATTTACGTTACCTTTAACCAGCAAGGCAAGTAATTCAAATAATAGAGCTCGCAAATAATCATAAATTGGATCTTTGAATATCAGAGGTACTTCGTACATGAGCTCTATGTCTTGTGAACATTCATATTCCTCTTCCTCATATTATCTCCTGTAGACATTCTTAGTCTTCCCAAATCTGCAACCATTTACTCGTGGTACCTATGCTCCTCAATAGTATACCATATCTTTTATATATATTTATAGATTATCCTTGTGAGTCTGGTCAGACCTACCTCTATGTTAGCCTTGGATGCACCGTTCAAGTCGTTAATTTTGTCTAAAAGTACAGAACTCATATACATGTGTACAGAACTTTATGAAGTATAGAACTTCCTTCTGACTTCAGTTAATGTCAACGTGCCTACGCGGCTGTGTCATCATCATCTTTAAAGTAACCACATATAATATCTTTGGTAATTCCTCTACTAATTTTAAACTATAATCACTGCTCAAAGCAGCTATACTGCGAAGCATGTTGTGTTCCTGGTGTCGCTATGTAGTCAGCGCAATGGTAACTGGGGTACATCATTTGTGGGTGGTGAAGGGGGAAAGGGTATCAAATGTGTCGTGGGGAGGTTCACCATTAGTGCATCTTGTGTACTCTTTGCTACCTGTGGTAAGAGGAATTTCTTACATTTCTATAACTTGGCTATGACTTTCATATCTTCTTTTTTTTTTCTTCTTTTGCCATCCAAATGTGCACATAACTGAAATGTATACACTACACAACCAAATATGACAATAATACTATCAATAACAACAGTAATGATCAGTCTCGATCCTCTGGTGTGCTGAATCCGATATCTTGGGAAGTACACTGACAAGCTCTGTGAGTTTACCTAGAATAAGTCTACATAGTCAGAACTCTGTGTTTCTCTAGATTACAGTCTTATTATTTTTCTTCTTTAGAGTTCCATACTCTCATCCCTTAAGGAGCTACATGAGTAGTGTGAGTGTCTATGTGTCCAAAAAAAAATATCAACTAACTTAAGCACTGAAAAAGAAAATAATAAAGTGACTTAGTGGTAGGTACTATGTTGATAGAGTACCTCTAAGCACTATGCTGGGGAAGTGCTGCGATTAGTACTTTGCTGGGGAGTACTTTACGATGATTACACCGCCTGCATAAATTTTGAAACTTCTTTTGCAAGCTCTAATAGTGTAATTTCTCCACTGGAGAGACGACTGTCGTAACGTGATGAAGTTGGTATCGATTGTGATGTTGTTACAGTCGTTCTGCAAGAGAAAGAGGGCGATTGAATATTTGGACGATGTTGTAAACCTGGAATCGGCTTGTGAACTGGGCGATGATTTCTTCTGAACTTGGCTCGTACATGCTCTTGTGGTAAACGTAATAACTTCGCTTGTGGCGATGAATCTCCTGATGAGGGGCGGTAAGGGCGCTTGGTAGCTGTACGTATCTCAGTGTTGGTAGTGTCATCCATACAATCGATACCGCTTTCTTCTCGTTCTGTTATCTCAAGTTCTGACTCATAAGGTGCTAAAGGCTTGTCAATAAAGTTCTTTTCGCTGTGTGTCTGATCGGAAGGTCGCAGTGCTTGAATGTTTGTATGATCTTCTGTAGGGCTCCGACTGTGGTGGGTTATGTTGTTTCTTGCAAGGGCCTCTCATCTTCGCTGTCCCAGCTGGAGTGTGAAGACTGATGTGTAGGTTGTTGCTGACTTGAAACTAGCGGTTGTAATCCTTGACCGCCATAATACGTTTGACTCGTTATGGACGGGTGGGGTTCGTTCTCATGCACTGATACTAATGTGCTGCTATCTCGACCGTGTAAACGATTGTCTCGAAATATTAACCTCTCTCTTAATTCCACCAACGGAATGTCATCTTCATCTTCCGATGTGTCTCTACAGCGATTTAAACGATGTATAGTATCCTGTAGTTTATTTGGGGTATCACACTGTTCCGTGTCAAAATCAAGATCATCATCTGTGTCAAGTTCACTGTGTGAGGTGTTTAACATCTCTGTGGAATTATAGTGATTCAATGTGGCTTTTCGTACGGGTCTGACATTCGATAAAGCTGGTGGTACTATCGGGTGATGATTATCTTTCTTCATTTGTGCTGAATGAGCTTTGGGGACTATGTTCTTCTCTTCATGCCATAATATGTAATTTATAGGTGTTGTCTTTTCAAGTACCTTGTATCCATCTAGCCATCGTGCGTCAAACTTGTTATCGCGAACATTCTTCTTATAATAAACTTTATCACCAACTTGAAATTGTTCCAATGTAGCTTTTGAATCGTGTTGTTTCTGCCATTTCTTGAAAGCTTAGCTATCTGGTGTGCTCTATATTTCTCTTGTAAGATAATTTCGATGGGATCTTCTCCTACATACTTCCTCTGAGGTTGTCTAATGGGAAAGTAGGTTCATGTCCATATAACATGTAGAATGGTGACAGTCCAGTCGTCTAATTTATGTTTACACGTAATACGTGACGTATTGCGTCGAGCGCTTGATTGATATATATATCCCACTATTGTGCATTTCCTTGTATATATTTGGCAAGGACATCATGTAAAGTAGCATGCATTTGCTCATTTCTTCCATTTGCCTGGGACCTGTAGAAACTACTAGTGGTATGTTGAATATGCAAAGTCTGGAGTGTCTTCTTGAAAGGGTTACCGACGAATTGTTTCACGTTATCTGTGATTATCCTCCTAGGGCAGCCATGTCTTGGTAGAAATTCTTGCAGAAAAAGTTACTGTCGCTGACGTTATATTTTTGAGAAGATAACTTTCAGGCCATACCGAATATTGATCAACAATGTGCAGAAGGTTTCCATTTCCGGACTGAGTAATGGGGTATGGACCAGAAATGTCCATGCTTATGACTTCCATGGGGAAATGGGATGGTTTCATTTCTTGCAAGGGAACTCTAGTTGGTCTCATATTTCTCATTCTGCACGTCTTACAAGTACTAACATATTCAATGATGTCTTTGTACATTGACATCCAGTAGTACCTTTTCTTGATAATGTTGATGGTTTTATCCCTTCCAACATGTCCGTTGTTGTCGTGAAACTGCACTAATAACTCAGGCACTAATAACTGGGGAATTACTGTCTGTAGTCTCCCTTCTTGTTTCTGGTCAACGTGGTATAGAACTTGATCATGTGGCAGAATAGTATACTGTTTGAGTGATGTAGGTTTCGTTTCTACTTGTTTAATAAGCTTGAGAATTTCGGGGTCTTTTCTCTGCTCAGTGTGTACGTCAAATGTGTCCAAGTCTACTGTTTCTGGTGTACCAGTATCAGTTGTGGCAGTGTTAAAGTCGACATCTACCCTGTTGGAATTTATGACGTTGATATCCTTTGCATTGTCGTTGATGTCAGTAAAAGCATCAGGATCATCTTCCTGTGTGGTACTAGGGTGTGGGATTCGAGAAAGGAGGTCTGCGCAAGTATTTTGAGTACCTGGGATGTACTCAATTTTTGTGTCATAGGATTGCAAGTTCATGGACCAGGTCTGCAATTTCGTGGGCTGCTCATGTGTCTTAGTGAGCCAATTCACCAAGGGTTGGTGGTCCGTTCTAATGATAAGTTTGGTGCCTCTAATGTAAAAATCAAGCTTCTGTATCGCGTAATGTATGGCAAAAGCTTCTTTCTCTGTGTTTTGGAGAGGGCGTGTGACACAAATGCTTTGGGCATCTCGTTGGGAATCTCTGGTATGATCGGTGTCTCGTCTACTTCTCTGGGTTGGACTAAACGAGCGCCTATTGCAGTACTGGAGGCATCAGTGTATAAGATCATTGGACGAGATATATCAGGATGTGCGAGAAGTGGTATTGTTGTAAGCGCATTCTTGAGGTAGTCAAAGGATTTCTGACATTCCTCTGTCCACTTGAATCGTGAATACTTCTTTGTAAGAGCGATAAGTGGTTCAGCGGCGTCTGTAGTAACCACAGCAACCGATATAAGCTCGTACCTGCTTCACTGTTGTGGGGGCAGGCATCTTCCTAATTGCTTCTACTTTATCTATGTCAGGGCGAATGCCATCTTTGTTAACTATGAATCCTAAATATTTGGTTTCCATTTTTAGGAACTCACATTTGCTAAGCTTGAGTTTAACTTGGTGGTGTCGGAGGCAATCAAAAATTTGCTCAACTTTCTTTAAGTGGTCATCCACGGTACCTGATGCGTGAATTAGTATGTCGTCTATGCAAAAGAATGCATTCCCTGCAAAACTTCGTCCATCAGTGCCATGTATGTTGCGGGACTCCCTTTCAGACCAAAAGGCATGATGTTCCACTTATAGCTACCCATCTGTGTACAAAATGTGGACTTTTCTTTGGCTGCTGGCATCATAGGAATACACCAAAATCCTGAGCGTGCATCTAGTGTAGTAAAATGTGTAGAATGTCCGAGTGTCGCCAAAGTATCATCAACACGTGGTAATGGGTATGAAATCGTCTTGGTAATCCTGTTCAATGCGCGGTAGTCACAGCAAAATTGACTTGTTCCATCTTTCTTCGATACAATTACTATTGGCGATGACCATGCTGATCTGGACCTTTCTATAATTCCCTGCACTCAACATGTCATTTATAGACTTCTCTACTATTTCACGGTTCTTCAAAGCGGTGTGGTAGGGTTTCAAACTAATAGGTTCCTCTGTTGTGGTCTGAATGTCCATATATACCGTACTGGTTCTGCCTAACTCCATATCCATCAGTGCGAATACATCTTGATGTTTAGTAATGACCTTCTACGTTCAGTGTCGCCAATAATTGCGATAACCGGTCTGGTATGTGATCCTGTATCTGGGACTCTTGGTTTGTCCACGGTGTTTTAACATATGTATTTTCTGCTTCAGCTCTGTGAATGTTGCGTCTGCTCTCTCATTCACTACGGCAATATTCGAAGGGCTTTGGATATCTGGGTTCATATCTTCAATACAGTGGTTTGTCTGAGTACCTTGTATTGGGTTTTCGCCATGGAGTATGCTCTACCTTTGTTCTGTGATTATAGTGTCCACTATAGTGAGGAAATGATCCATTATAGCAAGGACCTCTTTTGTTTGCTGGGGTTGGCAATAAATGGTGGGTAACAAGACTGACATGATTCGATTTTGTTCTACCGTTGCTTGATCCTCTGTATATCCCGTCGTATGCTTTTCTCCTTATTACTTGATCCACTTCATGTGCATAACGAAGGTATTTAGTTATTTCCGTAACTAAATATATGTCTTCAGGTTCATCTCTGCAAGC
This sequence comes from Oreohelix idahoensis, assembly GCA_024509875.1. Classification (NCBI taxonomy): domain Eukaryota; kingdom Metazoa; phylum Mollusca; class Gastropoda; order Stylommatophora; family Oreohelicidae; genus Oreohelix; species Oreohelix idahoensis. Next base: position 51,480 of record JAMPIV010006567.1, on the reverse strand, counting down.
TCTATAATATGGTGTGTCATCTTGGTTAGTGTTGTCTTCTCTCGCTGTGTGTGGGAGTAACATAATTCTCAGGTACATAATCAGTGCTATCCATCATCCGAAAAGCCTTCCCAACTGGAAAGATCTACAATTTCAGGGCAGAAGCTATGGCACTACTGCAAGCTCTGAAAATCCTCACCAGATCCGAACAGCAGCCACCAGCTAAGATAGTAATCTTCACTGACTGCAAATCATTACTGGAATCAACACAGAACACCAGAAATGATAACATGATGAATGAGATCAGATCTGAGCTTAACATCATCCAAAGGTCATCAACCGTTGCCCTTCAGTGGTTACCCTCCCATCGTGGAATTGCTGGTAATGAGAGAGCAGATGCTCTATCAAGAAGTGGCAGTAAAATGGAACAATACAGCCACCCATTGCCCTAACGGGAAGCAAAAACCATCATCCACAACAAGTACAAAAATCAGTGGAAGGAGAAAGCGGATATATACAGCAGAGATGACCCAATCCACCATCTAAACAGATACCAACAGACCACCATTTTCCGCCTGAGAACTGGCCACTGCAGATTACTTGGCCATCTCTATCGCCTCAGGATATCCCACACAAATGAATGCCCATGTGGAACTGGAATCCAGACCCCAGAACACATTCTCCAGAACTGCCCAACCCTTGATGAACCGCGATGTGCGACCTGGCCAAGGGGTGCTGAGCTCCAGCAGAAGCTATGGGGCTGCCGTGACGACCTGGTAAAGACTGTGAACTTCGTCCTGACGACAGGCCTGCAGATTTAGCATGACTACAAACTGAACACAGAAGAAGTGCTATCCATATTCGACATGTAGTATGATCGTCGACATGTATGTTTTCCTTCTGTCTGGTATTCTATTGGATTTGACAAATGTTCTTGTTTCAGGAGTCTGGCGCCTAATCTTGTGAGTAAATTTGTTGCCATATATACTTTGCCGTTGAAACTGCTTGTCAGAGTCGGAGGGGTCATATGGGGTATGATTTTGGGTTGTGCATGGGGCAGGGGAATGATGGTGTTGACTCTGACCAACGTCAAGCATTCTATTGTTTATAGCACAGGTCAAGGACGATCTTCGTACTTTGGCAATAATCGCTGCTCTGTGTATCGTCGTTGCTTGTCCCGATGTGTTTACAATCATGACTGGAAAGTCACGGGAGGGTGAAATTTCGGCAATACCTACGATTGGGCATAGGTTCAGCTTTATCATCATGCAGAAAGCTTAAGCATGGAAATATCTACAAAGGCTAATTTAAATAATACTAGGCCATCCAAGGCAGAAGGTCCTCTGGTAAGGACCCAGAGAAGGCAAAAAGGAGTCTCGGTTGCTTACCTTTCTTTTGTCTTCTAGGAAAATCTCAGGATTTGGCACCTTGAATATTTGTACATTAAATGGGACCTAAGATGCGTCAACAGTGAGAAATGCAGTTAGCGACCCATAGCTAGACTGTTTGTGTCAGGGTCAGTGTTTTGAAAAACCAGAGCTGACCAAGACCCTACTCCACCTCTAAGTGGTGGTCCTGGAAACAGGCTGCATCACTGCAGTCTGGCTGAGTGAGTAGGGATCAAAGAGGGAAGGCTAACCCGGTCCCACAAATGCCGTGCTGAAGTCGGATGTGTCGGCCGAAAGGCGCAAATATCGCAGCTTCGCTGTAAACGGACACAACGCCTTTTTCAGGGCGAACGAAGAAGAAAAAATACATTAAACTAGCAATGGAAAGTGCATAGGTAGCAGCACAAGTAATAACTTTTGCAAAGTATACATATATTTTAACAAAGAAAAATGGGAGCCGCGCTGGTGTAATGGCTTCAGCGTTGTACTGGCGACCAGGTGTTCATGGTTCAAACCCGGGCGTCAGCGTTTGAAGAAATGGTTATGGCCGGAAATTTGACTGAATAACCTGAACGGCTCCTGTGATAAACCCTCTGTGGATGGGAAGGAGCGAAGCTCCTGACCGGGTTGGAAGGAAAGTCCTCAGGTTCCCCAGCCTCGCAATGATATGTCATTGGGCCGAAGGGCTGAAAGCCCAAGTGCCGCTGGTTAAGAAAAAAAAAAAAAAAAACAAAGAAAATACATCAAAGACATTTGAATATAATTTTAAGTGTTTGAGCCGTTTGTCCACAAGCCAGTTCCCTTTGAAGCCTCAGTTTGCTTTTTGGTGGACAAAATGCCTTTAAATGCTTAAATTTTCAATTGTTCTTAGTAATTTTATCTTTAGCAATCATTTCAAAAATCTGTCTTACCAACAACAATTTTTTATATACTGAAGCACATTAAAAACGCACCACTATGATATATACTGATGCCGAGAAACTGGAAAAAAAAAGTGGGAATGGATTTTTCCCGTGTTTGTCATGAGGTAGAGAGCGAATGGCTGCTGGAATGGAAAGTGCATGATTCAACCCACGGGTTTGTGTACAGACTACATGAAAACAATGAAAGTTACACGTGCAACACGATTCCCAACAGCTATGACCCTGAAAATGTGTACGCGTTGTTGTAGTATACTCGGTATAAAAAGGCCGTTGAGACAAAACACCCAGTACATGTGCTTGAAATGCCACGACTATCTGAAAACGACTGCCAACGAGCCATTGGTATGTTGGAGACCGGAATGAGCTCGCGGGCCATTGCCAGTACGATGAATTGCTACCACAGCACTATTGTACGTCTCAATGAATGTTACGGAACCACTGGCAGTGCCCCGGATAGACTTCGGAGTGGCCAACCATGAGTTACTATCCCTGCGCAAGATCGTCATATTGTGCTGAGTCACCTAAGGAATCGTTCTCTCCCGGCAAGTCAAACAGCAAGAGCAATAGTGGGTAGACGTGGGCAAGTCTTTCGAATGACCGTCATACGACGACTCAGAGATACAGGCCTTACTGCAAGACGACCTTATGTTGGGCCAAACTTGACTCACAGACATCGTCAGCAGCGCCTGCAATGGGCAGAGCAACATGTCAGATGGACTAGACTGCAGTGGAATGCTGTCCTATTCACAGACGAGAGCAGATTCAACATATCCTTTGCTGATGGACGTATGCGGATTTGGCGACAGTGTGGAGGGCGCTTTGCAGATTGCTGTGTTCGTCAGCACAACCGATTTGGAGGTGGCAGTATTCACATTTGGGGAGGATCCAGTTTTCACCATCGCTTGCCTCTTCACGTCTTCCGTGGAAATGTTAATGCTGTGACATATCAAGATGAGGTTCTGGATGCATTGGTTGCTCCTGCGTTCACAAATTATCCAGACTTGCAGCTTCTCCAGCAGGATAACACACGTGCGCACACCGCATGCATTATGCAGCAATATCTACAGCAGCAGAACATTGTGACGATTGATTGGCCTGCCCTATCACCAGACATGTCCCCTATAGAACATCTGTGGGACGAGCTTGGACGCAGAGTCTACATGCAAGGTTCTCCAGCTAATCTGCAACAGCTCGAAGCTGCTCTTACACGTGAATGGGACTTGATTCCCCGGAATTTCCTTCAGAGACTTGTGCGTTCCATGCGGAGCCGCTGCCAAGCTTGTTTGCAAGCACACGGTGGACATACCAGATACTGAGGATATTGTGAATGAATTTTTTTATTGGTTGCATTTTTGGTTTTCTCCCTTGCCTGCACAGAATGCAATGAATTTCATAACAATCAAATGTACAAATTAATGACCAGCATGGATTCATAGGAAAATGAATAAAGATTCCAAATATGTAAACACTTATATTTACATTTCACATTCTGTTCCTGGATTATACAGGTGGTGCGTTTTTAATGTGCTTCAGTATAGTTTTCTGTTCTTGTATAAATTAACATTTAAAAGAAAAATCTGTAGCATTGTAACTCTTGAAGCTTCATTCTGCTCAATATATTTTTCAGGGTTTCTCTCCCGATGCAAGAAGACCGGTCAACTTTGTTGATGATTCAGAACTCATGTATGTGATGTTGAGGTATAGGCAGTGCCATGACTTGGTGCATACCTTACTTGGTATGCCTCCAAACATGCTGGGGGAGGTGGTCGTCAAGTGGTTTGAGGCAATACAGACTGGATTACCTTTGTGTGTTACGGCAGCGCTGTTTGGACCAATACGACTGGGACCAAAGTAAGTGTAATTCGCATATTTAAAGTGTATTATTCCTAGCACAACAATTTAAGTGCATAAGAGCTAGCAACCACACAATGTAAAACAAATTGCTATTAAAAAAACTATTTTAAGATCCCACGAAGTGCTTTAGTGCAAGGTTTCCAAGCCACCCCACAAAGTGCTTTAGTGCAAGGTTTCCAAGCCACCCCACAAAGTGCTTTAGTGCAAGGTTCCCAAGCCACCCCACAAAGTGCTTTAGAGCAAGGTTCCCAAGCCACCCCACAGAGTGCTTTAGTGCAAGGTTTCCAAGCCACCCCCCAAAGTGCTTTAGTGCAAGGTTCCAAAGCCACCCCACAAAGTGCTTTAGTGATGGTTCCAAAGCCCCCCCCACAAAGTGCTTTAGTGCAAGGTTACCAAGCCAGAGGCAGCTGTTGTGGTGGCCCCATGTTCCTTCACACTTGTCATTTCCCTTCTCACTCTTTGGAACATGGAGCCACTACTGCAGCTGGTTTTAGGCGTCTGAATTTTTCTGCGTTCTCTTAGATTTTGCAGTTCTGCTTTTGCTTCCATTGCTATTTTTGGTGTACTCCTTAGTCCTCCCGTAATGATTCTGAGTCCTGCATTCTGTATTTTTTCCAGCTTCTGGAGATTTGTCTTTGCTGCTGTTGCATATGTGCCCATTCCATATTCCAAAGTTGGGCGGATATGTCCTACGTAGACTTGATTCATGATTTGTATATCTGCTCCCCGATAGTTTTTTTTCGTTAACTGCAATTTGCGTGTGGCTTTTCTTTCTGTTCCTTCGATATGTGATCCCCATGTCAGTATTTTGTCAAATTTTAATCCCAGGTATACAGGGCTGTCCTCTTTTGGCATTGGAGTGTTGTCCAGTGTGAGAGTGTAGTGGCAGTCTTATTCTTGTTTATTTAGACGCCCCAGGTTTTGGCCCATTCTTCCGACATTATTTATTGCCTCCTGCATTCTCACTTTTGTATTCAGACTGAATCCATATAGCAAGATCATCAGCATGTAGTACCCTGTGGATGTATGGTGTGAATAGCTTTGGCAGGTCGTCTATGAAGATAATAAAAGTGTTGGGGATAGTACTCCTCCTGTGGGACCCCTTCTGGTATGACAACCATTCTTCTTTTCTTTCCCTGGAGTTTAACTCTTGCATGTCTTCCACGTAGAAAGTTCTTAATCCACTGTAGCATTCTGCTTCCGATACCTTTCTAAACTAGTTTTAGCAGTAGGCCCTCTTTCCAGACTTTATCAAATGACTTTGTGAGATCAAAGAAAGTAGCTAGGAGTTTGGACTTTTTCTGGAAAGCATCTTCAGTTTCTTGGGTGAGATACGCTGTTTGATCGTCAGTGCTTCTGAGTTTTCTGAAGCCCGATTGGCCGTCATCTAGTAGCTTGTTTTCTTCAAAGTAATTTCGAAGCCTGTAGTTGACCTTCCTTTCCATTAATTTCCCCAGGCAGCTTAACAGGCTGAAGGGGCGGTAGCTTGATTTGTTAGTTTTTTATTTCCCTTTCTTTGCAACTGATATTATTTCTGCCTCTGTCCATTCTTCTGGAAGATCCCTTGTGTCCATGACTCATTGAAGAGGTCTAATATTCTGGCCTTTCCGTGAGGTCCTAGATGCTGGATTGTTTCTTCTTTCGTTCGCTTGAAATATATTGTCTATATCTGCAATGTTGTTTCTTGTATAAACTTCACTGTCTTTTGTAGTTCATACAGAGGTCTGTATAGTTTTGCTTCCAGTGTTGTTTCTCTGGGCCAGTGGGTTTGCCTCAATATATCATATTCGGGGCAATCTTGATGTACGTGTTCCAGAGTCTGGGGTGCCTGTCCACACGGCTGAATTGCCAATCTTGAATCTTGTATACATGTGGCTGCGGAGTCGGTTGTGTCCTGTTCTGAGGTGCAGAATGACAGTTTGTTCTGATCTGTTCATAGCTTGGTAGTCATCCTGTGTTGGTGGCTTTCTGATTGATTTGATCATTTTTTTCTTTTGATGGTATGTAACTGGTACATCCGGTTGCTCGTCTGCAGCACCTTCTTTAGCCAATCCGTCTGCTCTCTCGTTTCCTGGTATTCCACAATGAAACGGTATCCACTGCATGGCCACCCTGCGCTGGTTGCAGAGTTCAGAAAGTAGGGTTTGTATACCTGGCAGTTTTCGGGACTGAAGTGCTTGGAGTGCTGATCTTGCATCTGTCAGGAATACTACAGGCTGTGGACCGACCTTGGTGTTCAACAGTTTCTCAGTTGCCACCTTGATTGCCTGGATTTCTGCATCATAGTTGTTACAGAATTTCCCCGTTGGTACTCTGACCTTATCCCTCGTGTTGTTTGGGTATTCTATGTACACTCCTGCTCCTCCATTCTTTACTGACCCATCCGTGTATACTCGGACCCAGAGGTCCTGTGGGTATCATCCAGGAAACTAAGAGTGACTGTACTACGTTGCACGCTGTTCTGTTCATCCCTGTCGAATATTCCTTTCACTTTTATCTGGATGTGTACTGGTAGTCCAGGCTCCTCTCTCCAAGGGGTTTGTTCTGGCACAGACTTTAGGGGGCTAACTTCAGGCAGGTCTGAGGTTTGTCTACGAAGCTGGATCATTTCATTTGTGATTCCATCTGGCCCAGGGGCCTTCTTCTTTTTACGATTCTGGATTGTTATATTCAGTTCTGTTTTTTTTAAAGAGTGAGGTCATTGAGTCTGGGCATGGCTGCTGAATTCAGAGGTTTATTCTTTTGTTTTACTTCAGCAATTCTTGTTCATGTCATCTTGATTGTGCTCTCTTCAGCATATAAGATTGCTAGAACGTTTGCAGCCTGTGAGCCAGTGTAGGATTTTCCATTTTCTTCAATAATGATGCTTCCTTGGGGTTTGTTCTACTCATTGAGACATTTGACCAGTTGCAATATTTTTGTGGTCTTTTTTTCCATGTTTTCTATTCAGCTGGATCTGATAGTTCAGTTGTTCTCTTCTGAATACAGCATGGTATATGTTGTGTTCAAATTCAATTATGTTATTGTTAGTTTCAATTGAATTATTTTCCATTTTGAATCTTGCAGCAGATGCCTGATCATGAATCTCTGAGTTTTCTGTCCCAGAAGGGTTTGTAATTATGCCTTCTGCCTCTGAGTATATTCTAATTCTTGTTGGCATTTTCCAAGCCTATGTTTGTAAGTATCTTTGTATTTTCCCTCACATTTGTTGTTTCAAAGTGTACTTCCAGTTTTTCTTCTGTGAGGGTTTGGTAGACATTCCAGTTTACCTTTTTGTAGTTCCAGCTGGCAATTTTATGTCCCTTTTATTGTAAGGATGATAGGTTTATGGTCACTCCCTCCAAGTTGTTTGGTTACTGCTCTTTTTGTCACATGCTGGATATTCTGTTGCAACAGCAAGATCTGGGGTGCTCAGAGATTTCCATCATCTAGAGTAGAAGACTAGTCGGTTTTTTTATCATCGAATATTCTACTTCTCCTCATGAGTCCATGGGGTATCCCTAACTGTGTGAGTGGCTGTTGAAGTCTCCCACTATGATATGGTTTGATATTGAAAGGGGAATTTTCCTAAGGTTTAGTTATTCGTTGTTTGGGCAGTAGAAGTTTACAACAAACAAGGGTTCTGGTGTTGTTGGATGGTGAGATGTTCAGAATCCTCTAGTGCGATTTCTGTAGTGGGGATATTGTTTCTTACCATAGTGATGATCCCACATTTGTGGCCTAGTCTGTCTTGTCAGAAACATTCAAAGCCTCTGATAGAGAATCTGCAGCTTTCGTTCAAGTGAGTTTCCAAGATGCACAGAACATCTATCTTTTCTTTCCGGGGGAAGTTCTGCAATTCAAGTTTTTTTTTTCATGACACCCTCAATGTTGCACTGCATAATCTTAATTGTGTTATTTTTGGTTTGGTCGGTAGCTCTCCTCTGCTTAATCTCGGGTCCCCGATAGGCAGAGTCATCGTCAATAGCCTTTGGTGGACCCTTTTGAGGCTGGGGGTCTGGGGCCCCACCTGCTTGGTGATGATCCACAGTGGCAGCCCCATTTCATGTAATAAAGCTGAGCATAGTCATTAACTGTATGATGCGAACATGTCCCATTTCCATTGCTGTGTATCCACGCCTATTAGGCTAACATGTTCTGTTTTCGGTGGGGGAATATATGGAATCTTCCTGTCCATGTGCTTGCACATCCCAACACTGCCCGCAAAACATTGGAGGTTTGGAGAGTAGCCTTCTCTGTTCTTTTTTAACCCAGGCCCGGCATCAGCCACATCTGATGGAGGACTTGCTCTGCCAGAGGTTTCTGTTGGGTTACCTCACCCATAGTTTTACCCCAGGGGTCTGGTTTGTTGGTGCCAGATGCTCACCATTCGGTAGAGCCATGTTGGTAGAAACAGGGAGCACTGGGCCCAAGAATTGGACCACGCATGATGGTACGGTTGGCTTGGTTGCAGGCGTATCTCATTTTTTGGATGAGACCTATAGCAACCCTTACTCCCCAGATGGTTTCTGTAGCAATTTAATATGAAGTTGCCAGCTCGATGCACACCAGTTGCCTGAGAGAGCAGTAGTTGTACTCTTCTCCATGAAGACCCTCAGGAGGTAGGTATATGAGGCTCTTTAGAGAGCGAGAAAGAAACTTCCAGATTTCATGGACAGGTGATCATGACAGGATTGCTGATTTGGAACTGAGGGAAAAAAACTAGGCAGTTATTAGTGAGGGCCATCAATGGTACCTATACCTTGTAGCGGTATGGCAGCTTGCGTACCCTGATAATCCCCAGAGCTATGCCAGTGGGAGTTTTACTCCTGGTAGGTTCAACCAAGCTGGACTGGTCTGTGTGGGTAGGGGTCAGACAAAAGCTGGTACCCTGTTCCTCCAGGTTGGGCGTTTTAGCACAGGGCTGACACCCCTGTCTGTGTAAAAGAAACAACGAAGTTACAGAAACAATAATAAATGAACAAACTTTGCTGCGGGATGGACATTCGGAGTCTGTGGCTCGTATGACTGTCAGTGGTGAAAGCCGAAAGGAAGCCACTGACATGAAAACGGATGTCCTGACTGCAAAACAGGATACTAGAATAGGTTTTTGGAATGTCAGGACAATGTACGAGACAGGTAAACTAAGACAGGTCACGGCAGAAATGAGAAACTATAGGTTACACATTCTAGGGATAAGCGAGAGCAGATGGACAGGGGCAGGAAAAGTTAAAACAGCAACAGGAGAAACAGTACTTTATTCTGGAAGAGAGGATGGACAACACAATGAAGGCGTAGCCATTATTCTACAGAAAGGAATAGAAAGGACATTACTGGAATGGAAACCCATCAAAAACAGACTGATAAGATTAAGATTGAGATTCACCAACACAATAATACAATGCACGCACCAACGAATGATAGCGATGAGGAGGTCAAGAATGAATTCTATGAACAACTGCAGAAAGAAATGGAAGACACACCTAGATATGATCTTGTTATAGTAATGGGAGACCTCAATGCGAAAGTTGGTACACACAATACATATAATGAAAGAACAATGGGGAAATGCGGTAGCGGAACAGCAAACGAAAATGGGGATAAACTAATAAGTTTCTGTAGCATTAATAACCTGGTCATTGGAGGAACACGTGTGTTACCGGGGCCCGAAAGGGGAGCAAAGAATAGTAACACTGCACCCTACCACGCATGTCGTAAAAAGCGACTAAGGAGGGTATGGGCATGGGGCTGTTTACCCCATCCCGTAAAAACTTCACACAGTGGGCTGATCACCTGCTTGCCAACCAATCTGATTACGGAAACAATGATAGATTGTTTGGTCTGTTTTTGTTCCACAAAGACGCCACTAGGCGTGGTGGAAACAGTGATAGATTGATCAATTTGTTGTTGCCCTAAGACGGCACTAGGCGTACTGGCCACATACTGCTTTGCCGGTTGATGGCTAAGGATGGAAGAAGAATTGGAGGAACACTCTTCCCACATAAAGAAATTCACAAATTAACATGGGAATCACCAAATGGTCGGGACAGAAACCAGATAGACCACATCATGGTTAACGGTAGATGGAGACATGCATTACAAGATGTGAAGGTAAGAAGAGGTGCAGATGTGGGAAGTGATCACCATTTAGTAGTAGCAGCAAAACTGAAAGTGAAACTAAGAAGGGCTGCACCAACTGTAACTACACAGAAAAGGTTTGACATCAGCAAATTGAAGGACTCCCTTACCAGAAAAGCTTTTACGGCCGACATAAAGAAACGATATCAATTTGCCAAAAGTCAGGGAAAGACATTGACTGATGATATAGACCAGAATTTCAACACCATTTCAACAATATACAAAGAAAGCAGCAAATCATGCTTGGGATTCCAGGAAAGGAAGAAGCAAGACTGGATAACACCAGAAACTTTAAACACCATAATGATGAGAAAGGAAATGAAAAGAAAGAAAACAGAAGCGAAGTCCCCCAGGTTAAAGCAACTATATAGCGAACAGTACAGTCAGCTGGACAAGGAAGTTAAACGCCAAACCCGAGCCAACAAAAGGAATTTCCTAGACGATCTTGCAAGACAGGCAGAGGAGGCAGCACTGAGAAATGAACAAAGCACAGTATACAAAATAACTAAATTCATCAGCGGAAAACGAGGTGCAAACAATATTACATTAGTAAGAGATAAGCAAGGTGATCTCATCACGACAGCAGAGGGACAAGAAACAAGATGGGCAGAGCACTTCAGAGAAACTCAGAACAAGGAACCACCAGAGACACAATTGAATGTTCCTGAAGCTGAAAACGATCTAGATGTGAATACAGACATTCCACGAAAAGAAGAAATCATCACAGCAATCAAAGGGTTAAAGAACGGCAAAGCTACAGGCAGAGCTATTTAAGACAGACCCTGAGCTAGCAGCAGAACTATTAGAACCACTATTTGCACAAGTCTGGAAAACGGGGACAACACCATCAGAGTGGAACAAAGGAATAATTGTCAAATTGCCCAAGAAGGGAGATCTTGCAGACTGCAATAATTGGAGAGGAATCACTCTTCTCTCAGTTCCCAGCAAAATACTAGGCAGGATAATTATACAGAGAATTTCAAAGGCAGTAGATCACAAACTGAGGAAAGAACAAGCAGGATTTACAAAGAACAGGAGATGTGTAGATCATATATTCACTCTCAGGAACATTATAGAGCAGTGCTCAGAATGGCAAAGACAGCTTTACATTAATTTAGTTGATTTTGAAAAGGCTTTTGACAGCATACATAGGGACAGTTTATGGAAAATACTGAGGGCTTTTGGAATTCCAAGCTGTATAGTGTCAATCATAAAAAGCCTCTATGCAAACTTTACGTGCAGTGTTGGGCAGAGCAACCTAACCTTTGAGGTGAAGACAGGAGTACGACAGGGATGCCCCTTATCAACCACTCTATTTTTAACAGTCATAGACTGGGTGATGCGCCAGAAAAACAGAGGGCAGTCCAAGAGGAATAAGATGGACAACATTTTCTACATTGGAAGATCTGGAATATGCAGATGACATTGCACTACTAGCACATTCACATCAACACATCCAGGAAAAAACGGATAGACTTAATAAGTTTAGCCAGCAGGTGGGCTTGAACATCAATTTAAAGAAGTCTGAGGTCATGACGCTCAATGTGAGCAACCCTGAGCCCATATCAGTAAGGAATAAGCAATTGGTACAGACAGATACCTTCACATACCTAGGAAGCATAGTAACACCAGACAGCGGGGCAGGCAAAGACATCAACATCAGAATGAATAAGGCAAGAACAGCCTTCTTTAGCCTAAACAACATCTGGAAGTCCTCCCAATACAGCACAAGCACAAAATTAAGATTATATCAGAGCTGTGTGCTTCTCTATGGTGCGGAATGCTGGAGAGTTACAGAGAAGGAAATGTCGAAATTGTCCTCTTTTCACACAACATGCCTAAGAAAAATTCACCGAATCTTTTGGCCGAATACCATCACTAACCAAGATCTGCTTACTCGTAGCAAGCAAGAGGACATGCACACCATCATAGCTGGCAGACGCTGGAGCTGGGTTGGTCATGTCCTCAGAAGAGACCCCGATGCCATCACAAGAACAGCTATGCTTTGGACCCCTGAAGGAAAACAAAAGAGAGGCCGACCAAAAACAACCTGGCGGAGGACTGTGGAGGCTGAGATGCAAAGAATGAACAAGAGTTGGGGCACTGTACGAAGGATGGCCACCGACCGAGCAAAGTGGAATCAATTTGTTGTTGCCCTACAAGACGCCACTAGGCGTGATGGCCACTGACTGCTTTGACGGTCGGCGGCTAAGGATCAAAGAAGAAGAAGAAGGAAGTGAGGATGCTCTCATGTACGTAGTTCCAAGGAGTCTTTGAGGAGGCAAATAAAGAATAGAACTTCAGCTGCCTCAGGTTTATCATAAGGAACTGAAATGAAGAGCTGGCAGCTTCCGTGTGTAAAACTAATTGCTACAAAAGCCACTGCTGCAACAGCACATGAATGCATTGGTGCAGACAGCCTGCAAGGGGACAAGCTGTAGTAGTGACTTCATGCTCCAACAGGAAAACGATAATGAAGCATGGATAAGGTTTTAAAAGCTCAGTAGGACCAAGTGCATACCATGTTCTGGAACAGAATGGAAGAGAGGATGACAGCACAGTTCATGAAGAAGTGAAACAGTTGTCCACTGTTATAAAGTTGCTATTGTTAATAAACTTCACTAGCAATGTCCACTGATAAGAAGTTTTGACCTGTGTTGTGCACGTAATAAAATATCACCATTTTTATCCAACATGAGTCGGAGAGACTGAAAGGGATAGAAGTGAGAAACTCATGAAAAAACTACAGAAACAAAGGACATAGTTCAGGCTACTTTGAAAGTACTATTGCCTGTTATAGGCCTTCATATTTTTTGTAAGGTAGTTGATGAAATTAAATTTACAATATACATCTGGAATTGAATACAAATTTTTTTCCATTTGTTAACTGGCAACGAACATCTTTTATCATAATTTATTGTCTATTTGTGTGTGTTTTTTTTTTTTAATGTTATATATAATTCACACTTCCTGTAATTAAAAAAAAAACCAAATAAATAAATGAAAAGATGTGTTCTTTGTGTGCAAGATATGAGTTTATATTTAATGTCATACTTTTATTTTTTAATTACAGAAAGTGTGATATATCATTCTGCAGATGATATAAATTATGGTTTTCTCTTTTGAGATTATTTCTCCAAAATGAATTCCATGTAGGGCTATTTTGAACTACGTGGCTCACACTGACCTTCTTTAGCGTAATTATTTGTATTTATTGAGCTCTCTGGAATTTTGTGTGTGACTAAAAGCATATTTCCATTTTATCTTTTGCACTCTCTCATCACTTTTTATCTGTCAAAATGAAAACGAAGGGATTTCTTCAGTAGATATTTTCCCCTCAAACTTTAGCTTCATTTGTGATTTGTCCTAATCATCTAAGCTTGACCGATGTCTTGAGTTTTGCTCTTATAATTTGCAAACAATATTTTACTGGGCTTTCTGTTGTAGAAAATCTGGCCACATTGTTAATGCTGGTAAATCTGATCTAAAGTTAGTTGCTTATCCTTTACAGGACGTGGCAATCAACCCCAGCTTTTATTGGCTGTTTGTGATTTTTCTAGGCAATTTTTTCATTCAGTAGTTTGCCATTGATCTAGATATGCATAATGTAATACATTTATAATCACTGGGTCCTTGCTAGGTATACTCTAAATGATTTAAACATTTCTATTTCAGACACAGAGAAAAGTATATCAAAATATACCTGCCTTGGGCAATAAGATCTGGATACAACTCTAAATTCTTGATGAATGTTTACTTTGAGATGCACTGGGAACAAGATTTAGCTGAATTTCGAAGGGAAGTGAATGTAGAACCTGCCCCAGTTCCTCTAATCAAGACAGGAAAGAATACCAAAACAAAATGAAAGTGAGTACAAATAAACTCAAAGTAATATCATGGTGTGGTCCGCTTGTCAGTAATAGCCTTCATATGTAGAAAATCTGGCTTCAGGAAAAGGATGTCCTAAAGAACAGTTAGGCAGTCTCAACGAAATTCTGTGTAAAAATTATCTAGCACTAGACGTACTTTATAAAATCTAGGGTAGGTGAATTATAGTTTATTTTATTTAAGTATAACTTTTGTGGTCAATACACTTGATGTAATTGTGCCTTCGTAATTTCCCAACTTTCTATGCTATAGCTTGGAATGGACAAAAGTATTATTTTATTTAATTATGTAGTGTTTATGTATGCAGTTTGATTAAAAAAATATCACATATTAATATGTAAAATGAAATAAAATGTTGGCTGTTTATGAAACAAAAGGGACTTCTGTGCTTTTCTGCCATTCCAAAATGTGTTAAGTTATGAGCTCCAGTTTGGCTTGCATTTACAGGATCATTACATCTGCTCCCAAGCTAGGAAGAAGAAGCATGTGGCATACTGTGCATTCCCTGCCATCCAAGGGGGGCTCTCCAAATGTGTAGAGCTAAAATACTGTGCTCTCCCAAGGACTAGTTACATCCCACACACAGCTACTTTTCTTAACCCAAGCAGTTCTCTCCAAATGTTTTTTTTTTAAATTTCTGTTTCAGCCTCAAAAATTTCTCATTTCTTTTTTTCCTGATAGTTTTGCATAAATTACAGCCAGCCACTAAGGTCACCTACAATCTGCTCAATATACGACATTTGATGATTCTCAGTTTTAATTTGTGAGTTAATTATTTAGATGTCAGCATTAAATGTTGCAGAATGTAACCTTGCACTACCAGCATTTAAACGGTAAATTAGTTTCACTGTGCGAGACACTTTGCTATTAAACTAGTTAGAACCATATTTACAACGAAAGCAATCATTAACATATAAACAAATAAAAAAACATACATTTTCTGCCACAAAATTTTATTTGCACCAGTAAACCGCCACTTTAAAACTATGAAATGTTCCTGAAAAGATGATGAGGGCTGTCTATGTGACCATACTACTTTAGAGAGTGGCACAAGGTTTTACAATTGACCCATCACCCATGACTGATATCTGTAAATTTTACTTCCTGTCAGTGTTTAAAGTGACATAGTGCTCATATGTATTTACATAATATATACAAGAGATGACTTAAAACCACAATCTGGTCATTTTAATGTCGAGGTGAAACAAAATTAAAACACTATAATGAGATAACATCCAGGCACACTATCAGTCTTGACTCCAGGACTAAACTGTCATTAAGTGTGGTAGTCTCTCAACGTCCTTCAACTGCAAAGCAACAATAGGATATTTTTTAGCCATTGGGGATCCAGCATTGATAATCTGGTCATCAATTCTTGCAAGTGCATATTTAACACTATCTTTGAGCAATGACAATCTATGTGGAAAATGTAACTCAAACACAGACAACAATTTATACCCTAAATCAAGGTTTTTGAATCAAGCAAACTTAACTCTTAGTATATGAGCGGCCTTTCATGACTACCATTACAGATTTTGCAATAAATAATTTATTTATAAAGATAACATAAGTGTTATATATCAAAATGTGAAGAAATGAAACCCCTATATCATGCACGTAACTAAATTGTTCAGTGGTTTTAGACATGCATTCAGCTATAAATTTTTGCTATTGACGGGGATCGATCATCTGCCTCTCTAGAAAACCGCTCGTATACTAAGAGTTAATGCCTTTCTATCTTCACACAAAGCCTACAAAATAATAAGACACTTCATCGCATATATCCTTTTAAAATGTTTATGAAACTAAATGGACTTACTGTAGGAAGATATGTCAATCTCATCAGGCAGCTCAGTAATGTTCACCCCAAATCTTTCTTGTACTTCATTCAAGATTTTAGCATCATTCTCATCTGACACAAAAGTGATAGCCAAACCTTTGGTGCTAAAGTGACCAGCACAAGCCACCTGTACAGGATAGTTCAGTACAGACCATGTTAAGCAACCACCCATCTACTTGTAAATGATTTAAAAGTAAAGGCAATCTATACAAGTTCCAAAAATGCAACCTCAGACATTATTGCCGCAGTTGTGTGTTACATAGCAATTCAAATGGTAATTCCAATTATCATCACAGGGTCACATTTAATTATACTATACTACTGGACAAAAGTTAAGGGCCGCCATTCAGTTTAGACAAGGTTTATATAATTCTTCATGAGCAGAGTCGATTTTCCAAATGTCCGGTAGCTTGAAATCTCTGAATGGTAGAGTGGGACACTGCTAAACGTCTTGCAACATGACGAACAGATTGACCATCCTGAATCCATGCCATGGCTCGACCACGGTCTACAGTGCTGAGACTTCTCCTTGGTGGCATGGCTAATGCAGTGATCATTTCGACCACTTGTCATACTGATTTATTACATACCAACGGTGAACACTCTTTACCGATGATCATTTTCCATGTGCATTCAAATTCAACTCACTTTTTCACCTTTTGAAATAGTGGGGCGTGTTGCAAAAACCACGAGTTTTTGCAGCAACAATGGCAATTTTCACGTGCGGGTTAAAGTGACCCAGTTTTTGGACATTAAAAAAAAAAATTAACCTAGTGCACACAGAAATATATACACATTTCTCTGAGCTCAGTTTTAATGACATTTTCACTTGTCTTTACAGTTTGCCAATCAATTATATAAACCTTGTCTAAACTGAATGGTGGCCCTTAACTTTTGTCCAGTAGTATATATTCAATTCAAGATATTGAACAATTATGGGCTACTCTAAAACTAAAGCACACCTACAAAGTCCATTTTCATAACATTACCAAGAAACCAGGAACTAATGAGTGTGAGATCACCAGACCATTAAGTGTGACGTGAAGTTCAGGAACTGCCTAAACATCAAGAAAATAGTAACATTGGCTTTTCCCCAAGCAAAGGACACCCGCGCCACCCCCACCCCCCCCCCCCCCCCCCCCCCCCCCCTATGAAAAGTGAAGATAAACTGAACATTATTTTTTTTAAATCAGTTTTAAAAGAAATTGGCACACTAATTACAAATGATGGAAAATGCATCACTGAGATTAAGATAAGCCAAGCTAAAACAGCATTCCGTAAAATGAGGAACATCATATGCAATAAAGCCTTCTCATGGAACACCAGAAAAAGAAACATAGAGTGTACATCAATCAAATTTAACCATGGACAGCTAAGATAACGCTGAATAATCACAAAAAAGAGCCAATGAACCAAGGAATATAATCACAAAAGTTGCAAAGATGATAGTGGGCCTTAATGGACATGTTATTTTCACAAGACGCGACCACAGGAAAAGACGGAGGAAGAAGAAGACAAAATAAGAGGAAGACTGAAGATATCTTGACCTTTTGGGCAGTACAGATATTGGTTGTTGGGGAGGAGAACATGATGTTCCCTAATATGTAAAAATCTGGTCATTTTATCTTCATGCAAGAGCAGAGTTGCATTTTATTTATACTGTTTTTAAATGTTATTTCAAACTAGCAAGAAACCCATCCAGAATCTAAAAATAACGGCAGGAATTATGGTGTGTGATTTCTGACTATGAAGAGCATAAATTACAGAATTAAAAAAAACATACAAAACAGATGACTAACTTAAATAACATTTTTTAAATATATGGGAAACGTTCTAACCACTAAATCACAACCGTTCCTTGGTATTAGTGGTTCTTCTCCCCCCCCCCCCCCCCCCCCCCCCCCCCCCCCCCCCCCCCCCCCCCCCCCCCCCCCCCCCCCCCCCCATAAAAAAACCAACTGCTACCTCAGTAAGCAGTTAGTTTGTCATTAGGTAGTGTCATACCAAGACAATTTTATATATTTATTCCCTTGTTGCGGTAAATGTGGTTATAAGGCGTTACTTACTCTGTGCAAGTAGGTGTCTGAATTCTCTGGCATGTCATAATTGAAAACAATGTTGACTCTCTCAATGTCCATACCTCTACCAAAGAGGTCAGTCGCCACAAGGATCTGCTTCTAAAGTCTTTGAATGACTGGAACCGTGACAGGCTGAGAACATGAACAACAAACATCTTAACTGCACACTGAATTGGCTTTACTGATGTGTGTGTCATGAGTAGTTCATCAGAATTTAAAAACTCTTGCATATCGACTTTTTTAATGTTTTTTTTTTCCACGTTAATTACAGGCGTACCTTGGAGATATTGCGGGTTCGGTTCCAGACCACTGCAATAAAGCGAATATCGCAATAAAGCAGCTCACACCCATATTTTTGGCTTCCCAGTGCATATAAAAGCCTGCATACTAAAACATAGAAATCGCATGATCTGATTATCCCTGTATATATTAAAAGTACTTTACTGCATATGTTTCATGAAAATTATAACTTGAAACTGAGAAACAATTACTGACAAATAAGTCAATGCATTATATTTCTTTCCTTTAGAATTTCAAAAGAATTCTTATCAGAAAATATCAAACTTTGCTTAAGACATGGCAAAAAAGGGCAAACACTGGAAGACAACACAAAAATAACACCATTAACCAATCCAGAAGTGGGTGTCCTCGTGATTATGCAGCCAGCTAAATGATGTGTCAGCCAAAGTTGCAGGACCAATGCTGAGAAGGCTATGGGCACATCAAAGGCAACTTGGTCACACCAGGCTATGGTCTCTGGATCATGTGCACCTCAGCCATTCCGAAGAAGTTGTGCCCAGTAATGAACAATCATGATGGTACAGGGACAGGAGTGTATTAGGAAGTGTGTGGGATTTATTCATTTTATGGATCAAGTGACTGGGCCATGTGTGATTTATATGCAACGGCATGATTGTAATTTTTTTAGAATAACTTAAAAAAAAAAGGTACATATTCACATCTGATGCCGGGGTGTATGTGCTGTATAGCACATGTATGACGTATGTCAAGTAAACAGATTTACTCCAGAAATGTCCAAAACTTATTACCATGGATTTAATAAAAGCAGTACAGAGAATATCTAAATGTGAGCAGTTGTATTACTTTTCTAGAAGACCCTCCATGCGTTCAGCGCAAGAGGTCTCTGGGACTTTCTCTGCCTGCCAATGTTGGCTGGGTTAGGCAGTCCCTAAAACTTCACAAATTTCCTGCTCAACTCCTGATACCTTCCCACATGGAACATTTTTTTCCTGTGGCTATCGAAAAGGCCATGATTTCAGGCAATAAATTATTTCTAAGTTGTGCCTCCACCTAACTTTACTAAGCTTGTTCTATGGCAATCAGAAAATTATGCAGTATCACAAGACTGTTCAAATCTCTAGCCTAAATATTTTCATCAGTTTGCCATATAACAAGTAATATGTATCTACAACAGTCTAAGCAGATTTACCAATGCCATGTAAGACAAACTCATTGGCAATAAAAAAAATCTGGTTAATTAATTAGTATAATAATGTGACTGATCTTAGCAGTACTTGAGAACTGGACATTAAAGAAGCATGAACATAATCATTAAGATTATATCAGAGCTGTGTGCTTTCTGTGCTTCTCTATGGTGCGGAATGCTGGAGAGTTACAGAGAAGGAAATGTCGAAATTGTCCTCTTTTCACACAACATGCCTAAGAAAAATTCACCGAATATTTTAGCCGAATACCATCACCAACCAAGATCTGCTTACTCAGAGCAAGCAAGAGGACATGCACACTATCATAGCTGGCAGACGCTGGAGCTGGGTTGGCCATGTCCTCAGAAGAGACCCCGATGCCATCACAAGAACAGCTATGCTTTGGACCCCTGAAGGAAAACGAAAGAGAGGCCGACCAAAAACAACCTGGCGGAGGACTGTGGAGGCTGAGATGCAAAGAATGAACCAGAGTTGGGGCACTGTACGAAGGATGGCCGCCGACCGAGCAAAGTGGAATCAATTTGTTGTTGCCCTACAAGACGCCACTAGGCGTGATGGCCACTGACTGCTTTGACGGTCGGCGGCTAAGGATCAAAGAAGAACATAATCATCAAGAGTAAAAGGTAAAGGGAGAGGTAGTCACATAACAGATACTGCCACAGGGGAGTGAAGTCTTAGAGATTTTGCTATACCAGATCTAAACTTTATGAGATGAGATGACCAGACCTTTTTCTCTGCCTTAGCTTCCCTAAATAAAGAGCACAGTTAGATACCCATCACCTGCGCTACGAGGTTTGTGCAATGTGCTGAGATCCTCCTTTTGTGATCTGAAAGAAGAGATCGGAGCACTGATGGAGTTGTCCAGGTGTAATAAAGAGTTCTTAAAACCAAAAAACAAACCAAACCATGCTGACAACTAGGTTCATTACTGACAAGACCATGATTTCAG
Organism: Oreohelix idahoensis; assembly: GCA_024509875.1. Classification (NCBI taxonomy): domain Eukaryota; kingdom Metazoa; phylum Mollusca; class Gastropoda; order Stylommatophora; family Oreohelicidae; genus Oreohelix; species Oreohelix idahoensis. Next base: position 30,998 of record JAMPIV010006567.1, on the reverse strand, counting down.
ACAATCAATTTCTAAGTTGTGTTTCATCCTAACTTTAATAAGTTTGTTCTATGGTAAAAGGTAAAGGATCCTGTTACACACCCACTGAGGCATATTGGGAATATGGTATTAGGCCCATATTTTCTTGACCACTGGTACACTAGGGGTGATGTGGTGAGCATCACGCAGGAAGTATGTTCTATGGCAATCAGAAAACTATACAGTATCACAACAAGCGTCACAGCACTGTTCAAATCTCTAGCCTAAATATTTTCATCAGTTTGCCACCAACTAGTAATATGTATCTACATCTATTTTGGTAACAGTCTCGGGAATTATACAAATGTCATGTAAGACACTCGTACTCGCATACTTAATTCCTCACTACAAGACTTAAATCAACAGAACAAATTAAAGTACAGTAGAACTCCATTTATCCGAACCCCAATTATCCGAACATCCAATTATCCGAACACTTTTTCCAGAAAAAAAAAAAAAAATCAGATGCCACAGTCACGTTAGACTAAAATTCTGAATCTTTTGATGCGGCAAACTTCAAATGTGTGCGAACAATTTGTAGAGAATGGGATGGCTAATGGTCGGTCGCTTACGTACAGGAAGTCAGTTAGATCATAAAGTCAGTTAATATCTGGTTTACCAATCCAAAGTACGTGTGCGTTCTAGGTAGAACACTGGCTAAACAGACAGTTCAACTTAAAATAATTGTGTCTGCTACTACAGCAGAATAATTTTGGTGTACAAGTATTTCTCTGTGCGATATGGCACCTCCCAGTAGGCCTAAAGCATATAAAAGGAACCGCAATGTTTTGTCAATTGAAACGAAAACAGAAATTATCAAGAGACTAGGACAAGGTGAAACTGTGTCTTCACTTGCGAGGATTTTCAATGTTGGGAAAGCTACTGTCTCTGACATCAAAAGTAACAAGGATAAAATTATGAGTTTTGCATCGAAATCTGATAGTGAAAATGGGTCGAAGAAACGTAAAACCATGAGAAATGCGAAAGATGTGAACTTGGAAGAGGCTTTGTATATATGGTTTGTGCAAAGAAGAAGCAAAGGGGAACCTATCTCTGGTTCTCTGTTGTGTGAAAAGGCACTTCAGTTCAACAATCAACTTGACGGTCCTCCTGACTTTAAGGCTAGCCAGGGATGGTTAAGAAACTTTAAATCTCGTCATGGCATACGAGAATTGGAGATTCAAGGGGAATCTTTATCTAGCGATGCAACTGCCGCTAAAAATTTTAAAGAAACTTTCTTGGCTTTTTTGGAAGAGAAGGTTATTCACTCGATGATGTGTATAATGCTGATGAGACTGGCTTATACTGGAAATCATTGCCTCAAAAATCACTTGCATCTCAGCGCGAAGCAGCTGCCCCTGGGTTTAAAAAGCGCAAAGAGAGAGTAACAATTTTGGTAGCCGCGAATGCCAGTGGAAGTCATCGTTTACCGGTGCTAATGATCGGCAAAGCCAAAAAACCACGTTGTTTAAAGAATGTGACATGTCTCCCATTGTGTTACAAAGCACAGAAGAGTGCTTGGATGAATAGTGAAATATTTCTTGATTGGTATACAAATCAGTTCATCCCAAATGTGAAGAGGTTGAGAGAACAAGAAAAGAAAACTGGAAAAGTAATTCTTCTACTGGACAATGCACCATCTCATCCAGAGACGGATACATTGAATGCAGTTGATGCAAATTTTAAAGTAATTTTTCTGCCTCCCAATGTAACAGCACTGATTCAACCAATGGATCAGGGTGTTATAGCAAAGCTTAAAAAGATGTACAAGAAGGAAGTCCTGCGTCGTTTATTGTTGGCTGAAGATGAAGAAAGTGTGGTGGCGTTTTCCAAAAAGCTTAATCTCAAAGACTGCTGCTATATGTTAGCTGATGCTTGGACCACACTGTCACAAGATAATCTCAACAAGGCTTGGAGTAGATTGCTTGGGAAAAAAGGAGGAAATGAAACTACTGCAGTGGACACAAATGATGATTGTATAAATGAAGTTGTGGAACTGTTTCAAGCAATGGCCGGATTTTCGGACTGTGACAAAGATGATGCACACATGTGGCTAGAAGATGATAATGATTCTGGTTTTCAGTTTTTGAATGACGAAGAAATTTTGTCTTTTGTGCAAGAAGAAAACCAAATACATGTAGTGACCGATGATGAAGACTCCTCAGAAGTACGCGATGTACTTGTAGATTATGAAGAAAAACCAAAACGTCGACCAAGTCCTGAAGAGGCCTTTATAGCACTAGAAACAGCGATGGCTTGGTACGAGCAAGAAGATGACAGCTGTCCTACACAGCTTCTGCTGTTGAAGAGAATGCGGGACTTAGCAGCCAAAAGGAGACTATCCAGTTTGGTGCAAAAGAGGATTCCTCATTATTTTAAATAGTGGGCTACATCTGTGCAAGTACATGTATACGTAAGTTGCGCCTGGTTTTGAATCGTTTGTAATGTTATTTTGAAAACATTTCTCTTTCTTAACAAAAATAATTAATACAAGTAGTACATGCACTGCAGTGTAATAAAAGATTTTGGTGATACAGTGATCTAATACAGTGTGGGTATTATTATTACAGTACAAGTAAATATGTTTTATAGTGTATTTTCCTTGTGATGGTTAATTATTTTTAGAAATATGTGTACATGTACTCGATACATTATGTAATCCAATTATCCGAACATTTGATTATCCGAACGATGCTCGGTCCCATGGGGTTCGGATAAATGGAGTTCTACTGTAAAAGATAGAGACAAAGATTACTAAGCTTGTTCTATGGCAATCAGAAAATTATGCAGTATCACAAGACTGTTCAAATCTCTAGCCTAAATATTTTCATCAGTTTGCCATATAACAAGTAATATGTATCTACAACAGTCTAAGCAGATTTACCAATGCCATGTAAGACAAACTCATTGGCAATAAAAAAATCTGGTTAATTAATTAGTATAATAATGTGACTGATCTTAGCAGTACTTGAGAACTGGACATTAAAGAAGCATGAACATAATCATTAAGATTATATCAGAGCTGTGTGCTTTCTGTGCTTCTCTATGGTGCGGAATGCTGGAGAGTTACAGAGAAGGAAATGTCGAAATTGTCCTCTTTTCACACAACATGCCTAAGAAAAATTCACCGAATATTTTAGCCGAACACCATCACCAACCAAGATCTGCTTACTCAGAGCAAGCAAGAGGACATGCACACTATCATAGCTGGCAGACGCTGGAGCTGGGTTGGCCATGTCCTCAGAAGAGACCCCGATGCCATCACAAGAACAGCTATGCTTTGGACCCCTGAAGGAAAACGAAAGAGAGGCCGACCAAAAACAACCTGGCGGAGGACTGTGGAGGCTGAGATGCAAAGAATGAACCAGAGTTGGGGCACTGTACGAAGGATGGCCGCCGACCGAGCAAAGTGGAATCAATTTGTTGTTGCCCTACAAGACGCCACTAGGCGTGATGGCCACTGACTGCTCTGACGGTCGGCGGCTAAGGATCAAAGAAGAACATAATCATCAAGAGTAAAAGGTAAAGGGAGAGGTAGTCACATAACAGATACTGCCACAGGGGAGTGAAGTCTTAGAGATTTTGCTATACCAGATCTAAACTTTATGAGATGAGATGACCAGACCTTTTTCTCTGCCTTAGCTTCCCTAAATAAAGAGCACAGTTAGATACCCATCACCTGCGCTACGAGGTTTGTGCAATGTGCTGAGATCCTCCTTTTGTGATCTGAAAGAAGAGATCGGAGCACTGATGGAGTTGTCCAGGTGTAATAAAGAGTTCTTAAAACCAAAAAACAAACCAAACCATGCTGACAACTAGGTTCATTACTGACAAGACCATGATTTCAGACAATCAATTTCTAAGTTGTGTTTCATCCTAACTTTAATAAGTTTGTTCTATGGTAAAAGGTAAAGGATCCTGTTACACACCCACTGAGGCATATTGGGAATATGGTATTAGGCCCATATTTTCTTGACCACTGGTACACTAGGGGTGATGTGGTGAGCATCACGCAGGAAGTATGTTCTATGGCAATCAGAAAACTATACAGTATCACAACAAGCGTCACAGCACTGTTCAAATCTCTAGCCTAAATATTTTCATCAGTTTGCCACCAACTAGTAATATGTATCTACATCTATTTTGGTAACAGTCTCGGGAATTATACAAATGTCATGTAAGACAATCGTACTCGCATACTTAATTCCTCACTACAAGACTTAAATCAACAGAACAAATTAAAGTAAAAGATAGAGACAAAGATTACTAAGCTTGTTCTATGGCAATCAGAAAATTATGCAGTATCACAAGACTGTTCAAATCTCTAGCCTAAATATTTTCATCAGTTTGCCATATAACAAGTAATATGTATCTACAACAGTCTAAGCAGATTTACCAATGCCATGTAAGACAAACTCATTGGCAATAAAAAAAATCTGGTTAATTAATTAGTATAATAACGTGACTGATCTTAGCAGTACTTGAGAACTGGACATTAAAGAAGCATGAACATAATCATTAAGATTATATCAGAGCTGTGTGCTTTCTGTGCTTCTCTATGGTGCGGAATGCTGGAGAGTTACAGAGAAGGAAATGTCGAAATTGTCCTCTTTTCACACAACATGCCTAAGAAAAATTCACCGAATATTTTAGCCGAATACCATCACCAACCAAGATCTGCTTACTCAGAGCAAGCAAGAGGACATGCACACTATCATAGCTGGCAGACGCTGGAGCTGGGTTGGCCATGTCCTCAGAAGAGACCCCGATGCCATCACAAGAACAGCTATGCTTTGGACCCCTGGAGGAAAACGAAAGAGAGGCCGACCAAAAACAACCTGGCGGAGGACTGTGGAGGCTGAGGTGCAAAGAATGAACCAGAGTTGGGGCACTGTACGAAGGATGGACGCCGACCGAGCAAAGTGGAATCAATTTGTTGTTGCCCTACAAGACGCCACTAGGCGTGATGGGCACTGACTGCTTTGACGGTCGGTGGCTAAGGATCAAAGAAGAACATAATCATCAAGAGTAAAAGGTAAAGGGAGAGGTAGTCACATAACAGATACTGCCACAGGGGAGTGAAGTCTTAGAGATTTTGCTATACCAGATCTAAACTTTATGAGATGAGATGACCAGACCTTTTTCTCTGCCTTAGCTTCCCTAATAAAGAGCACAGTTAGATACCCATCACCTGCGCTACGAGGTTTGTGCAATGTGCTGAGATCCTCCTTTTGTGATCTGAAAGAAGAGATCGGAGCACTGATGGAGTTGTCCAGGTGTAATAAAGAGTTCTTAAAACCAAAAAACAAACCAAACCATGCTGACAACTAGGTTCATTACTGACAAGACCATGATTTCAGACAATCAATTTCTAAGTTGTGTTTCATCCTAACTTTAATAAGCTTGTTCTATGGCAATCAGAAAATTATGGAGTATCACAAGACTGTTCAAATCTCTAGCCTAAAAATTTTCATCAGTTTGCCATATATCAACTAATATATCTACAGATATTATGGTCAGCCTAAACAAACATACAAATTCCATATGCGACAAATGTACTCACTGCCAAAAACAATCAGGTTAACAAATTAGCAACACAATGCCATAGATCTTAAGAGTACTTTGATATTAAGATAACATAGACATGTCAATGAAAGAGTAAAGGGTAAAAAGGTCGTGTCTCGGCAAATACTGCCATAGTGGAGTGACAAACCACGTTATAAGTCTCAGCTTTAGGACGTTGAGTCATCAGTTCTCTTCCTCACTGCTTTAGCTTTCCTCAACTCACCAGAAGGGTCAGGTAGCATGTCATTACCAGGTTTTGAACCTGGAACCCAGTAGATATGCAGCAAGAGGCAAGCACTCTAAACATCCTGCCAACTGGATGCTCAATTCCCCACTACAAGCTTTAAATCAACTGAACAAATTAATGTAGAAGATAGGGACATCATTAGTGTTAATGAATGAGCATACACAAAGTGACAAGTGGGGGAAAAAATAATCAATCAGATGCCATCTTGGCATCGGCCATGATAGATTTTCAACATCCGTCTGTATCTGGATGGTAAACTAAGACAGGCTATTTCCTGTCCACCCCTGACTTTATCTTCCCTCTTGTACCACTGTCGTACTCTGGCTCATAAGCCCTCAACGATATATACAAACATTGGGACTCTCGCCACTGCTACAGAGTTTGTGCACTGTGCTGAGATCCTCCTTGTGTGATCTAAGGAGGAGATAGGAGCACTGATGGAGTAGTCCATGTGCAATGAAGATAGTCCTTAAAAACCAAACCAACATTTCCTTCCATTTTGACTTTCAATGATGTAAGTCTCTTAATGTGTCCAAAGCGTTTAAACTAATTCTGATCTCTTGCAATTATTCTCGTTTCATTCCTTGCTTATCAATAACTTCATTTACTTGTTCTTTCCTCTATACCCTCTTATACTGACACCTAGATTCTTTGCTGACAAGATCATGATTTCAGACAATAAATTTCTAACTTGTGCTTCATCCAAACTTTAAGGGTGTTCTTTGGCAATCAGAAAATTATGCAGTATCACAACACTGTTCAAATCACTAGCCTAAATAGCTTCATCAGTCTGCCATATAACAAGAGAGACATCTACAACTGTTATGGTCACAGACTAAGCAAACATATAAATGCCATGAGACACAAATATTCTCGCTGCCAATAAAAAACCAGCATAATCTGGGTCATGAATTAGTAAACTATATGTCACAGATCTTAAGAGTACTTTAATACTGGATATTAAGAATATATGGACACAAAAATCAAGAGTAAAAGGCCTGGGTAGAGGTAGTACCATAGCAGCTACTGCCATAGGGGAGTGGGGTGTTGGAGATTACTAGTTTTCAGCTTTATGAGGTGGGATGACCAGTTCCCTTCTAGTCTTCAGCTTTATGAGGTGGGATGACCAGTTCTCTTCTAGTTTTCAGCTTTATGAGGTGGGATGACCAGTTCCCTTCTAGTCTTCAGTTTTATGAGGTGGGATGACCAGTTCCCTTCTAGTTTTCAGCTTTATGAGGTGGGATGATGTTCCCTTCTAGTTTTCAGCTTTATGAGGTGGGATGACCAGTTCCCTTCTAGTCTTCAGCTTTATGAGGTGGGATGACCAGTTCCCTTCTAGTCTTCAGCTTTATGAGGTGGGATGACCAGTTCCCTTCTAGTTTTCAGCTTTATGAGGTGGGATGACCAGTTCCCTTCTAGTTTTCAGCTTTATGAGGTGGGATGACCAGTTCCCTTCTAGTTTTCAGCTTTATGAGGTGGGATGACCAGTTCCCTTCTAGTTTTCAGCTTTATGAGGTGGGATGACCAGTTCCCTTCTAGTTTTCAGCTTTATGAGGTGGGATGACCAGTTCCCTTTTAGTCTTCAGCTTTATGAGGTGGGATGATCAGTTCCCTTCTAGTTTTCAGCTTTATGAGGTGGAATGACCAGTTCCCTTCTAGTTTTCAGCTTTATGAGGTGGGATGACCAGTTCCCTTCTAGTTTTCAGCTTTATGAGGTGGGATGATGTTCCCTTCTAGTTTTCAGCTTTATGAGGTGGGATGACCAGTTCCCTTCTAGTTTTCAGCTTTATGAGGTGGGATGACCAGTTCCCTTCTGGTCTTCAGCTTTATGAGGTGGGATGACCAGTTCCCTTCTAGTTTTCAGCTTTATGAGGTGGGATGACCAGTTCCCAGGGTTCATAGCAAATTTCTTCAAGCATTTTCCAGGCTTTTCCAGGTCCAGCACGTGATTTTCAAGGATGGGAAACTCTAATATTTTCCTCATCTAATTTTCTCAGATATAATTATCACTTTGCTGACCAGCAATCCGGAGCATTACCATCTCCCATTACCAAGGGTGTTTGCAGATTTCTTTAAAAAGAACATTTTTTTTTTTTTAATTCATAAAAGATTGAAAAACAGACATCTTTTCCCAGTTTTTAGCGAATTTGTTCAACGTCAGCGCAATAAAATGTTAGTGACATGGATGTCAATGAATAAAATAAGCTTGATTGACATATTGATTTAATGATTAACGTATATCAACATAAAAGGCTAATAAAATTGTGAATAAAATGCAAAAAAAAACTATTTTTCATGTTTGTCTTTTTTTGAATGTATTCTGCGTCTGTGGCATGACAATGAGCGTTTGTAAATGTTTGAGTAGCTACGTACCTCTAGTTGGAGTCTGAGCTGCTTCCTTTATTAACTGGGATTGAAGTTGTAGCTGTAGGCCTCTGCAAGAGTCTTTGTCTGGATCGTTGATAATCCTTGACTGTGTGGTATAACTTGAAGCAGAATATCAGGCATAGAGGTACATTGCAATCTGGGCAGTACATGCAAATCTGGCTTCTGTTCCCTGCAGCCTTACACACTTTACAGTCTGGTTTGTACCTTGTCCTTTCATATTTATCAATGAAGTGGTGCTCAGTAAGTCGTGTTGTTGTGACCTGTGGTTTTGAAGGTGTCACATTATGTCGAAGAATAGCAGGTTCAATAAGAGTCATACTGACATCCTGATCTTTGCTTTGATCTTTTTTTGTAGAGTTGGCAGTGTTGTAGGTTATGTGCCCATTGACCAGGGCAGTTTCAACTAAGAAATGATATAAAAATAGGATATGTGTGGGTAGGGGTAGCTTGCACCTAGTTGGCTGAAGTAGTCGACACCTCCCATACTTTTGCTGTATTTTTCTGCAAGCAAAGGCTTCTGAATTGTTCTGCCCTAAAGAATTTGTCTTTCTGCCTTGTTTATATTATCATTGGAGTGAACAGTAGATATAAGGTTAAATCTTTTCATATCATGCCAGGTGACTGTCGGCATGCCTTATCTTCTGTAAAGTTCGTTCGCACAAAACACAGGATGATTTGTCTTTTTCAATTTGAGTTGTTTTTTCTTCAATGCTACAGGAAAATGCTTCCTATTTTCAGCTACTGTTCCAAATGCACCAATCTGAATTTCAGGTCTTGAAATAAAGCTGAAGGCTGAATAAAAACTACCACAGAAGAGAATATGTCCCTTGTTGCGTATGAAATTTGAATTAAAACTATGGTGACTTTTCACTGAAAAAAAGAGTCCAAATAATCTCAGCTCTGAGAGTTTCTTCCTTGGTCACAAATGATGTCACATCTGTAGGTCTCCTAATAGTGTTAGATGTTTTTGACGTGTCCGAGGGAATAGTGTTAGATAGTTTTGATGTTTCTGAGGGAAAAACTGCTCCTTAGGGTTGTGTTCTTTTCTGTTTAAAAAAAAAAAAAAAAAAAAATGGAACACACAAATAACTTATAAGTAGGCCTAAGCTATGTATATTTACCAAGTCAAAGTTCTAAACGCATGAATAATATAGTCAAACAATATTTAACTAGAACAAAAGTTAATATATAGTAATTGGGAGGGTGAAGGTATGATGATATCCTTATAACACTTATGATAAGTGAAAATCTATTAAATATCTAACTGGAAACATCAGGCCTTTACACACACACACCCCCTCCCCATCTTTACTATTTTTGTTTGATTTTTTTTTTGTTGGGGTTTGTTTTGTTTTATCGTTTCTGTTTGTTTCGATTAAAAAAAAATTTTTTTTAATTATTTTTAAAATTTTAAATAACATAGGTCTATGCACAAAATTAGTAATTTTCATTTATCCTAATTACAGTGATTTGACAGATGTGACGCCACTTTCATGTATCGGCGGTTATTCATGTTATCTGGAATTGAAAACATGTAGGCCTAGGCATATCCTAATTATAACCCTGCAGAGCAGAACGGGATATGTCTCTTCATCATAAATATAATGAAAAAACATTCAAAATATATTTATTTCCCAAAAATGTGGCGAAATGAACAGTGGGACACGTCTGATAACAGAGTAGGCTATAGTATATGGAATCGCCATCAATTTCTATTCTTGACCATCTCAAACTGTGTCAAACATATTCTCGTAAGCAGTTGTAAACCAAGAAATTTCATTCAAACACTAATTTTGGCCATGGTTAAAAATAACTGTAAATAGGCCTACATTGTAAATTACGGCCGCAAGTACAGTAGGCCTATCTATAAACCGCACTTAGCCTATGTAAATGTTTTATAAATGAATTTATTACTTACCTCAGTTGAAATGAACGATTTAATACAACATGAATGCGTAGAGACAAGTTCTTGGTGTTGTTGTTGTTTTGTTTTTTTTTTAAGTTTTGGCGAGGCGCGTTCCGTTCAACCTAGTCGGTTATATTAGGGCGCATGGAGCTGCGCTAGCGTAGTGGTTACAACACCGCTCTGGCGACCGGGTGATACAGGATCAAACCCGGGCGACGGCATTTGAGGATTTTTCGTCGACCGGGATTTGGACTGGATTAACTCGAGACCTGGCGAGGACATTTGAAGGAGTGTCGTCGACCAGGGACTGGCGTCTCCTGAGCCGACCCAGCTGCAATGGGTACCTCCGAAATCGGCGAGTATTTGCCTGAATGGCGAGGGACACCTGTCTCTGTGCAAGAAATAAAGGGATACTCACGTAAAATCAATGTCAGGTTAGACATAAAATAATAACCTGAGATTTCGCCTCGAGTATTAGCGGGCGAACGAAAAAAAAAAAAAAAAAAAAAATTAGGGCGCATATCCAAATATAAAAGGTCCTTAGGTCTGAGGTTATAAATACATTTTTTCCCAGTCGTGGGTTTTTGCTCCGCAGTGAATATGTGTAGTTATGTGTCCTTTCGTAGCAGTTAGGGTTAGGTTTAGTATTAGGGTTTGGATTTGGGTTAGCGTTAACCCTAATCCTAACCTTAATACTAAATCTAACCCTAACTGTTACGATACAAGACATAACTACACATATTCACTGCGGAGCAAAAACCCACGAGTAATAGGAAATTACCGCTTTCGAGTAACAACAGACACGCGCTAAAAATAAATCTGCTTCACATCATTAACGCAATTCGCCGAAAACGCAAATCGCCGAAAACACGAACCGCCGAAAACGTCTGGAAATGGATTTTGTGCCCAAAGGGAAGTAAAAATTCTGCGGTAACTGAAGTTTAACGAAAAATACCATCAATAACCGAAAAATGGAAAACTTCCGATTTTTAATATTTTTTCAAGGTCCGATGCGGGAAATTCAAGGCTGTTAGCCATTTTTCCAGGCTGTTCAAGGCCTGGAATTTTTTTTTTTCGTTTTCCAGGTTTTTCAAGGTCGCTACGAACCCTGAGTTCCCTTCTAGTTTTCAGCTTTATGAGGTGGGATGACCAGTTCCCTTCTAGTTTTCAGCTTTATGAGGTGGGATGACCAGTTCCCTTCTAGTTTTCAGCTTTATGAGGTGGGATGACCAGTTCCCTTAAGTGCTGCCATAGCTTTCTTCAACTCACGAGCAGCCGGGCACCCATTTACAGATGGGTAGACTGAAGTGGGACGCTACAAGGTTTCAAACTAGTAGTTTGCCGTGAGAAGCAAGCATTCTAACCATCCTGCCAATTGGGATACTCAGTTCTCTATTACAAGCTTTCGATCAACAAAGCAAATTAAAGCAGAAGATAGAGACAGTATATGAGCTAATTAATGGGCATCATGGAAAGTGACTGAAAGAAACAAGAAGAGAACTAGTCAGGTCAGTTCAGCTACCATCTTTGCAATGAAAGTCGGCAGCAATATATTTTCATCATCTATCTCCTGAAGCTAAATCTTCACTCATGGACGTCTGTCATAACCTGGCTCATTTGCATACAATTTTTCCTTCCATTATAGTTTTCTACAATATGTATCTTTATGTGTCCAAAATATTTTATCCACCTAATTTTGATATCTTTTACTTTTCTCTTTTTATTCCTTGCTTTTCAAGAACTTCCATTATTTGTTTTTTCATCTATATTCTCTTAAACTGACACTCCTAGGTAGTGAGATCAGATGCCTAGCCTTCTCAGACATGGGCAAAACAATAGGAGGTCCCGTGTGCAAGTTGCGCACATTAAAAATCCTTCGGCAGTTGGCAACTGTAAGGAGTAGGCAATAAAGTAGAGGCCCTGGCAAAATTTACAAATAAGAAACCTACTCACCACAAAAATATTTATAGAATGTGTGATTCCTATATTCATACATTGGAATTCTTGCCAGTGCTATGAAGTTTGTGCATTGTGCTGAGATCCTCCTTGTGTGATCTGAGGGAAGAGATCAGAGCACTGATGGAGCTGTCCATGTTGCAATAAAGATAGTCCTTAAAACCAAAAAAAAACAACCAAACCATGCTGACAACTAGGTTCATTACTGACAAGACCATGATTTCAGGCAATCAATTTCTAAGTCGTGCTTCATCCTAACTTTACTAAGTTTGTTCTGTGGTAAAAGATAAATGATCCAGTTACACACCCATCGAGGCATATTGGGAATATGGTGTTAGGCCCATATTTTCTTGACCATCAGCACACTAGGGGTGATGTGGTCAGCATCACGCCGGAAGTTTGTTCTATGGCACATCCCGCCGGAAGTTTGTTCTATGGCAATCAGAAAATTGTGCAGTATCACAACAAGTGTCACAACACTGTTCAAATCTCTAGCCTAAATGTTTTCATCAGTTTGCCACACAACAAATAATATGCATCTACAACTATTATGGTAACAGTCTCAGTAATTATACAAATGTCATGTAAGACACTCATACTCGCACCCAACAAAAATAAACAGGACAATCTGGTTAACAAATTAATTTGACAGATCACAGGAAATATGTTTGAGAACTGGACATTAACTCTTAGTATACGAGCGGCCTTCTAGAGAGGCTGATGATCGATCCCCGTCAATAGCGAAAATTTATAGCTGAATGCATGTTTAAAACCACTGAACAATTTAGTTACGTGCATGATAAAGGGGTTTCATTTCTTCACATTTTGATATATAACACTTATGTTATCTTTATAAATAAATTATTTATTGCAAAATCTGTAATGGTAGTCATGAAAGGCAGCTCGTATACTAAGAGTTAAAGAAGCATGAACATATCAATCAAGAGTAAAAGGTAAGGGTAGAGGTAGCCCACAACAGATACTGCCACATGGGAGTGAAGTCCTAGAAATTTTGCTATACCTTATCTAAACTTTATGAGATGGGATGACCAGACCTTTTTCGATACCTTAGCCTTCCCTATATAAAGAGCAGAGTCAGATATCCACTTATAACAAGGCAGACTGGAGCATGACATTATTAGGTAAAAAGGTCGTGTCTTGGCAAATACTGCCATACTGGAGTGACAAATCACATTATAAGTCTCAGCTTTAGGACATTGAGTCATCAGTTCTCTTCCTCACTGCTTTAGCTTTCCTCAACTCACCAGAAGGGTCAGGTAGCATGTCATTACCAGGTTTTGAACCTGGAACCCAGTAGATATGCAGCAAGAGGCAAGCCCTCTAAACATCCTGCCAACTGGATGCTCAATTCCCCACTACAAGCTTTAAATCAACTGAACAAATTAATGTAGAAGATAGGGACATCATTAGTGTTAATGAATGAGCAAACACAAAGTGACAAGTGGGGGAAAAAATAATCAATCAGATGCCATCTTGGCATCGGCCATGATAGATTTTCAACATCCGTCTGTATCTGGATGGTAAACTAAGACAGGCTATTTCCTGTCCACCCCCTGACATTATCTTCCCTCTTGTACCACTGTCGTACTCTGGCTCATAAGCCTTCAACTTTTCCTTCCATTATGACTTTCAATGATATGTTATGTCTCTTAATGTGTCCAAAATGTTTTAACTAATTTTATCTCTTTCAATTATTCTTGTTTCATTACCTCCTTATCAATTACTTCCTTTACTTGTTCTTTCTTCTATACCCTCTTATACTGACACCTAGATTCTTTGCTGAGATGACCATGATTTCAGGCAATAAATTTCTAACTTGTGCTTCATCCAAACTTTACTAAGCGTGTTCAATGGCAATCAGAAAATTTTGCAGTATCACAACACTGTTCAAATCTCTAGCCTAAATAGTTTCACCAATTTGTCATGAAACAAGAGAGACATTAACTGTTATGGTCACAGACTAAGCAATCGTATAAATGCCATGAGACAAATATTCTCACTGCCAATAAAAATAAACAGCATGAACCGGTTCACGAATTAGTAAAATAATGTCACAGATCTTAGGAGTACTTTAATACTGGATATTAATATTTGGACACAACAATAAAGAGTAAAAAGTATGCATCCCAAAACAGCTACTGCTATAGGGGAGTGAGATGTCGGATACTTCACCATACTAGGTTTCAGCTTTATGAGGTGCGACGATCACCATTGCTGCCATAGCCTTCATTAATTCATGAGGAGTCAGGCACCCATTTACAGAACTGGGACGCTACAAGGTTTCAAACTAGTAGTTTGCAATGAGAAGCAAACATTCTAACCATCCTGTCAATTGGGATATTCAGTTCTCCACTTCAGCTTTAAATCAACAGAACAAATCAAAGTAGAACATAGAGACAAAGTTTACTAAGCTCATTCTAAGGCAATCAGAAAATTATGCAGTATCACAACAAGTGTCAACACTGTTCAAATCTCTAGCCTAAATATTTTCATCAGTTTGCCATATATCAAGTAATATATCTATATATCTTATGGTCAGCCTAAACGAACATACAAATGCCATATGAGACAAATGTACTCACTGTCCAAAACAATCTGATTAACAAATCAGCAACAGTCTAACAGATCTTTGGAATACTTTGAGAATTGGATATTAAGAAAATATGGACATATCAATGAAGAGTAAAAGGTCTCGGCAAATACTGCCATAGGGCAGTGACAGACCGCACTATAGTAAGTCTCAGCTTTAGTGATCAGTTCCCTTCCTCACTGTTTTAGCTTTCCCCAACTCATGAAAAAGGTCAGGTATCCATTTGCAGTTGGGCAGGCTGCAGGAGTGATGCTATCAGTTTTCAAACTCAGTGCCTCGAGATGTAAGCACTCTAAACCACTCATGACTCCAGAGAAGAGCAAGACTCAAAAATATAACCTTATTGATCCATTCTTTATAATTATGATAAGCAGAAAAATAAGAGTAAAAACATGCATATACAGACTAGAAGGCATAAAACCACAGACAGAATAGCTAATACAAATTTCCTAAAAGCAGAATTAGAAAGAAGCGTGCAAATGAGGAACAATGTCTTTGCAGCTAAGAAATATAATATCAATGTTAAAGACTCACTTGTCCATCAACAGGCTCCAGTTGCTGAATGGTGGCCAGAACAAATACTGCTGTATTTCCCATACCAGACTTGGCCTGACATAGAACATCCATAGACAGAATGGCTTGTGGAATGCATTCATGCTGAACTGTAAAAGAAACACAGTTAAGACGATAACATATGTGTACAGCACCAAAACAAGTTTATCTGAAGGAATGAGTAAGGTTTTAATGAGTAAGAGAAGACAAAAACGTTAATAAATCAAGAAAGCCATATGGCTCCCAATGAGAAAGTAAAAAGTAGGCCTATTAAGTTCATTCAGACATTACTGAATGAATATATGTAGCCCAGTAAATTAATGACTCCTGAGTCTTACATCAACTTTTATTAAGCCCTGGTGGTCAGTGTTTGACAAGACAGAGCATCACATAAATATATGGATGTAAATTATGAAAACCAAAAATCTGTAATTACCTTCTGATGGATGCTCAAAGCCACGATCAACAAAGCTCTCAATAACTATGGTTTCAGAAGGAAATCATGAAAGCCTGTGCTATGAATGGACACATATGTGCCCTTTACATCTTTATTGGCATGAGCATCTCCAGCTGCACTATCAGCTACTGGTTCATTCTCCTCATCATCGTAGTCAAGGATGTCTCTCATGTCTTCTGCCATTGTCAGCTAACAACACTGTAGAGATAACCAACCAAATCAGTTGCAGCCAAATTTACTTTAATTATAAAGTTGTGTGTGCATGATTAGCCCTACAATCAATTCTTGCAAATGCTGATTATTAATTGATCTAGCACAACCTCACTTTTAACATGTGGGGATTGTAAGAAAGGAAGGTATTATTATAATTATCGTGAATATGCTATATTGCAGAAACAGTACTGTATACGTGGTCTAAAAATTTCCTGGCAACAGGTCACCACTGGCAGTCAGAGTTGAGCCATGCTACCAAAAGTTAAGCTATGGATTTTAGTGTTTTATTATTTTTACTTGGTTGCCATGTCACAAGCAAAATGTTGCTTTCAGTTTCACTACCAGCACTTGTAGGTAGAATATTACTCATTTGAGGCAGCAGACTTAAAAGACAGCATCAAGAAGACATATCCATGAAGACAACACCGCTGAAGCCCACTCTATACCCTGTACCATGGGAACAGACCAGCAGTACCCTCCAAATTAATACATCAATCAGTGGACTCACAACTGGATATGAGTATAATGATCTGCAAAAGCAAACTGCTACATTGAGTATGATCCAAGAAAGCTATCCCGAACAATCATGGATACATGCCTACACAGATGGATCAGCAACAAATGCTGTAAAGAATGGAGGCGCCGGCATCTTTATCTCATATCCTGACAACCACTATGAGACTAGGCATATTCCCACTGGTAAATTCTGTTCCAACTATACAGCTGAGGTTCAAGCTCTAGAGCAAGCTGCAAATATGATTTATAACACCAACTCTGACTGCCACCAGGTAGTCATCCTCACAGATGCACTGTCTGTCCTGCAAGCTCTCAAGGGTGGTAAACTCCCGCATCTGAGAAATGAACTAAACAAGGTAGCTGCCAAAAAGAGAACCATACTTCAGTGGGTACCATCTCATTGTGGTGTACCCGGAAATGAAAAGGCAGATAAACTTGCAAAAAAAGGGAGGAGAATGTGAACAAGAAGATAATGAAGTCACATACTTTGAGAAAAAGAGAGCTATCCAGACTACCAGAAGAAAACAGAATCAACCTAACGACGACTACCACACTCTTGACCGGCAGGGACAGATCATTTTTCGCCTCAGGACAGGGCATAACAAACTGAATAAACACATGTACAAGATATGATTGTCTGCTTCACCACTGTGCACATGTGGATTAAACGAACAAACTGCTGAGCATGTTCTACAGGATTGTCCTCTGTACAACCAGTTAACTCTTAGTATACGAGCTGCCTTTCATGACTACCATTACAGATTTTGCAATAAATAATTTATTTATAAAGATAACATAAGTGTTGTACATCAAAATGTGAAGAAATGAAACCCCTACATCATGCACGTAACTAAATTGATCAGTGGTTTGAAACATGCATTCAGCTATAAATTTTCGCTATTGACGGGGATCGATCATCGGCCTCTCTAGAAGGCCGCTCGTATACTAAGAGTTAAGAAAGATATACTGGCCCAATGACTCAACACTAAACTCAAAGCTGTATGGAGCTAAAGAGGAACTCCAGACAACGGCTGAGTTCATCATGAGAACTCGTCTGAAGGTGTTAACATCAAAGATGCGACTGCAAGAAGAAGAAAACAAACATTAACTCTAAATTATTTCAACTGGGCTTACCAGCCATAACGCAGACTAACACTACCTGTACAAGTGAGTAAACCACATAGTCTAAATACTTCCATTAGGCACTAAGCCATATGCAGAATGTCTTGTCACTAGGTACAAGGCGTCATCCTACGCTAAATAACGCGTCAAAGTGTATTTAAGTAAGGGGTACCACATGGTGCATACATCCTGACCGAAATTAAGCAGCCACGATAATTACACACCATGAGGAAACTCCCAACAGTGGCAACCAGTTCCTTTCCTCTTTGCCTTCCTTAACTCGAGCAATTAGGTAGGCCTACTCATTTACAGCTGGGTAGACTGTAGTGTAACACCAGGTTTCATATTCAGAACCCAGCAACTTTACTGTGAGAGACAAGTGTCAGATGCTCTAGAACAATAAATGCTAATGTTTAAATTTTGTGCTAAAATCTCCAAGCACATCTAAGATCATTAACTCTTTCAGTCCCAAGCAAAAAAGTGGGTTTGGCCCAAGCAAAAATGGCCACCCCAGTGCGTTTTTATTGTTGTTGTTTGGAAATAATTTTTAAAATGTTCATATGCATAAATAACTTTGTTGTTGTATATGAAACTGAAGGTAATTGGATGTACTTTACTCTTGCGCTACAAGTATAAAAGCTTTCATTGAAAAATGATTAGTTATTCAAGGTAAAATGGAGGATATGCGCTTAAAAAAAATGATTAGTTATTCAAGGTAAAATGGAGGATATGCGCTTAAAAAAATCGCTTTAAAAATCTAAAATAAATATCTCAAAACAGAAACACGTTCACTCTTAAACATGTGCGGTATTTAAAAGAATGTACTTGCAGTCGGAAATGACTTTGTGGGTAGTTATAATTAGAAACAGTCTCAAACAGAGGCACATATACTAAAGGCTTTTTAAAGTCGATTGGGCCAAGCGCGTCTAATCCCTGAGCCTTTATAAAGTCGATTGGGACTTAAAGAGTTAAGTTACGCTGTATACCTACTTATTTTCATCAATAAGCCTATGGTAAAATTAATGGTAGTCCCACAAATAGGCCTTATGAAGTAGGGAAATGAAATGTTAAGTGACTTCCATTATGCTGTCTCAGATTTATGAAGTGGTGTGGCCAGTACCTTTTCTAACTCAGAGAGTTAAGGCTCTAATTTTCAGACTCTGCCCAGGCTACAACAGACTGACTCTGCAACAGACTGTGATACCATCTATTCTTCTTACATTCTCAGACGTCTACTTGAATGAGTTTTATGAGAGCAGTAGTCAGCTTGAGGCTATTGTCATCTCCGTATTGCTTTTCCACGAATGTTACTGGTGTCGGCCATATGCGCTTCCCTGTTCCACATGTTGGGCATCCTTGAAGCAGATGTTCAGCAGTCGTTTTGGTATAGCCTACCGTCGTTTTATCAGTGCCAGTTACACTCATCGGTAGTTCCTATCTTTAGCTTGTTGAATAGATGTTGAATAGCAGAAAAATGTTGCTTTAGGGATGCCCAACATATGAGGAACAGAGAAAGTGGACATGCCAATATCCATGACGCTGAACCACAGAATAGGCTAACTTGGAGAATCTCCCAAATGGGAATCGACATGTTGACGGTGATGAAAATATAAACTAGCGTTTTTAAACAGATCGTTCCGAATATAATTTTCTTGATTATCCAGGAGAAACAGCAAGTAAGCACATTTTGCTTTTACACCAAAGCTAGTCTTTTTCCGTTATCATTCGTCATTTAACACACGAATATCGGCAATCATGACGTTCGTCTTTCTTTAGTTTTAGGAGAATCCGTGGTTATCTTAAACATGAGTAATCATCGATCTACCAATATACCGTAAAAGCAATTCGCCTGCAGTTTTAACACCACTTCCATCTTTGCAAATTACAGTGATCAATTAGGATTTGAAAATAATATTTAATAGAAATTTCAACTTTACATTTTCAGTACAGTAAGTCCTCGCATTGCAATTTGCAAAACATGTAGGGAAAGCGGATATGAACTATGAACGCAACGTCGTGTCGTCGTTCGTTCGTAAATCGTATTTTTTTTTAATTAAAGTGTTTGCTACTTTTCTTTGTAGCACGCCCCTTTCAACCATCTACCATGTGCATTGAGCTGTTGGTTATTTCAGGACGTGTTTCCTTTATTGTAATATGTTTTTGTTTGCATTTATTTTATACTATATTATCTCTAGTATTATTATTATTATCTCTAGTAGGTATTTTCCTTGTGTAGTTATAGCCTAGTTCAAAATGGCACCACACTTACGGCTCACAAGAATGCAATATAACCATTATTTAACCCTACACAACTAATAATAATAATGGTAATAAATACACACTTGTATACAGCGCAATGCGACACTAGAATTCCTCTTATAAATTCACTTAGTACTTTACACATTTAACACACAGTCTCACTGTTGAAAATAGCGATGAGATATACGTGAAATTACACTTAAATACACATAAATCGCCAGTCAGCTTCTATCAAGCTATAGATAGACAAACGCTACAAAGCATTAACTTTTAAACCTGAAAGTCTAATATTACTAAATCTAAAGTATTATAAAAATGTACTTATATGCAAGCATACCTCTATGTCGTTAGTTCTCTTAGCACAGACGCAACTATGCAAAAGCCCAAACCTCAGTTGGTTATCGTACGACTGCGCATTTTGCACAAGAACGATCTTGCTACTTCTCAGCTCTCTCACTGAAGCCTCTCACTGTTTCAATTTAAATATTCTTCTTCAACCCTGTACCACATGATAGCCGCCACGTCAAAATGTCAGGGAAAGCTCCACCCATCCCTCTAGGGAGCAAATCAGGAGTCCTATGTGTCGTAATTTTTATCTGAGAGGGTGCTGATGGATATTGGTCCCTTTAGAGTGTAGAGGAATATTGAAGGCTCTGTGAGAATAAGGATTTAGAAGAATGAGGCAGTAGATTCACAAGCGCTGGGAAGAGCAAGGACAGTCTCTTATTACGACAATATCTGTTTCTCACAGACTATTCCTATCTCTCTTCTGAACAAACAATTGTCTGTCAGTTCCAGTCGCTCAGGCGCACTCACCGATTTGGTGATTCTGTCGCCCAACGTACATGAATACAGCCTACACAGATGGAAATGTTTGGAGTTTTGGGCCAGCCGACAACCAACACAAATAAAGATTAATACCTTTATTATCATAAAGCAGTCACAAATAATTATACATTTACAGTCAAAATGAAAGGTTACAGAATACAAATATGATAAGGGAAGAGGGGGGTTTGAGGAGAAATATCCCATCCACCGTTTCCCGTTTGTATTTACTAACAGACAAGACCCGGTCCAAAAGACAAGAAGGGGGGGGGGGGGTTGAATATGAGATAGGCAATTTAACCCACTGGTAAATTTATTACTCTGAGGCAAGGGGTTACAGTAAAAGGGGGGGGGGGGGGTAGAGGAAAAGCTAGGGTTCTCAAATGTCTCCCTTTAATCATACAAATTTTACGGGAGGGGGGAATGAACACAGTTACACAATTCCGCTAGGAGAAATCCCGTACAAGGAATATCATGCACCTTAATACTAGGTCGAACTAATTAAAAGGGTAAAGTAAAGATTAAATCTCCTTTCATTCAAAAAAACCCACTAGGGCTGGCCATCCCACAAACACACACGCAGACTTACCAAAATGGTGAATTCTGTCACTCTAGGAATTATTTACCACAGCAGCTAATACCGTGGAATAATGGACTGGTCCTCTTATTTCTTCCGTGTCAGGCCCCAGATTTAATGAGGTAACAAATAGTCTCAAAAAATCGCCAGACGGTGAAGCGTAAAGGCTACTGTTGGTTTAGATAAAGTTCCTAATGAATGGCACAGGCACTTGGCTAAGCGTGAGGTATGGTGTGGTTCCTAAAATTGGCACAGCTGGTGGAGATAACTTTCTTTTTCCGTAATGTCACAAGTTAAAAAAAACACTGAGGTAAGTTCTTCTTCGGGGGGTGTGTAAAATCCACTGAATATACTTGACAGACAGTGTTCAGGTAGATCTATGTTTTTTCTTCACAAATAGGGCAGTGAATAAAATATGTTCTGCTTCCAGTTTACTGTAAGGACTATATGAACTAGTATTTTAAAAGTGTTTCTTGGGTGGCTTTATTCTCAGTTAAATTCAGAGGAGCGGGGCCCATTACAGGTCGCCACAAGTTTAGCTTTAAAAAGGTTCATATGTTACTGGAGTTATCGAATTGAGTTGGCAGAACTCTGTATATAATTAATAATTGCTGGGATGCAGGTTGAATGATCGTTCTGAATGAAAGATAATCAAAACAAGAAATGCATTACAAATCATATTATAATCTGACACGCGATAAATTACAGTTAGCCTATTTTCTTTATTAGCGTCGTCAAATAACAAATCAGGAAAACTCCCCGTGAGTTAAAAATAATTAAAAGCACACTATCTATACAGAACTAAACTGTATTTACTAGTTATAATTCTCTTTAACGTCTGCAAAATTAATTTACGCGTCAAGTGTATTAGGAAATACTTTTAGCTGTAACATTAGTTTGCACTAGAACTTTGAAAATGAGTTTATTTAATAAGGTTAAATTTACACCACAATCCAATGAAATAAATTGAAATAACTAGACCACTGATCACTCGAAGCTAATGTATAAATTACCGTCTGTGCAGAAAGAATACACTCCAATAGTCAACGAAGGTAGATGAAATCTAGCAGGAATCCGACTATGCTAGTGAAACTAGGATTCTGTCAGAACGAACGATGAAATGCAGTTTTCGGAGTTCTTTATTTATACTTCTCAAATGTAACTTAAATAGGACGTGTTAGGTTTTCACACCCTTCTTGAAGTCGAGCAGAATCCGAGGTACCTCGCCGTTGTGTTAACCGCTGCGATTCCTCCGTTTCCCCCGGTCTACCGATTTTCTTCGTCTCAGGCTGCTCGCATGAGAGTGCGAAAAATTCTCGAGAAGCTAACTACGTTAGCTGGGAGTTCCCTGATTTCTTTAGATCGTATACCACCCCACGTTGAATTCTGAAGATCAGCCTGTCTTTGATGGTGCCGCTGTAAAATTCTCGTGGAAATGCTGCATGCGGGTTAAAGTTACAACAGATGATCAGGGGTTCTAAAGTTATGAGAGGCCAATATTCTGTTGTCATCCATCGAGTCAGGGAAATTCATTTGTCATACTTAGACGTACGTCACACTATGCTCAGTATGGATGACATGACTTAGTCAAGAAAATCTTCATAGTAGACACAACTCAAGGTCCGCCCACTAATGGGCTGTTACATCCCACGATATTCGTTGCCCTACTCACACTTCTTACGGTTTCGTGCTCAAAAGGTGTTTTCTTCTGGTGTCAGACAGCGCCAGGATGTCTGACAACCGATGGCTGTCTCCCACGTCTCACACGTCTGTCTTCTTCACAGATGGCGAAGGTGTGTTTCGTTTAAATCGCCCATTACCGGGTGAGAATGCCAACATGAGCACAAATTCACACCGCAGACTAGATTGACAACTAATTACTCAGTCTAAAATTACACTTTTCTGGCCACACGGTCACATTAGCTTTAGTTTTTGTAATATAGTGTTTTATTAACTTTTGCACTTCTGAAGGTGTCTTTGTGCCTATGAGATTTTCTACCTTGTGGTTACTACAGTATGTCTTAATGTTTTGCCTCTGCCGGTCATATTTTTTGCAGTCCACCAGAAAGTGTCTAATTGTGTTTGGTTCTTGACACTCTTCACATGTGGGTTCCTCAATCATGAAATACCCCGTTCCAAGCTTGAGCCTCAGCAATTTTTTATTAATTGGTATTTTTAGTTCATCTTGTATTTGACATTTTTTGCTTGGTTTTTTTTTAGGATTTTATATGAGTGTCTTGCTCTTTTACTTTGTTCCCATGCTGTTATCCACTCTCTAGTTATTGCTTGAGCAATTAAGCTCTTAATTTCAAACTTCCCTAAGCCTACTTCAATCTTGTTATGTCTAGTTCTTCCCCCTTTGGCTTCTTTGTCTGCAAGCTCATTTCCTGCTATCCCCACATGTGACGGTATCCATGTTAGTGTTGCACAGCATCCTACAGTGTGCAGATTTGTATTAACCTGTAGTATTTCCTCTATAATATCTGGCCTGCTACACTTCTGTTTCTGATAGCTAATACTGATGAAAGGGAATCTGTTAGAATGGTTACTTTATTTGGTGGGTTTTCTGCAGCTATTTCTAAAGCTTTTAGGATTGCCACTAATTCTGCTGTAAAGGTGGATGTATTACTTGTTACTTTGTATCTTTTATAAATTTTTAATTTTGGTATTGCGATTCCTGCTCCTAATTGTCCTTCTTCATCTTTTGACCCATCTGTATATATAGTTAGGTTATAATTCATATACCGTTCTATGTACTCTAGTGTTTTACTTTTTGCTGAGATTATGTCGTTAGATTTGCTTATGATCTTTGATAAGTGGGAGTCAGTTTCTGGCACTTTTAATTCCCATGGTGAGATCTTTGCTTTATACTGAGCACTACTGTT
Organism: Oreohelix idahoensis; assembly: GCA_024509875.1. NCBI lineage: Eukaryota > Metazoa > Mollusca > Gastropoda > Stylommatophora > Oreohelicidae > Oreohelix > Oreohelix idahoensis. Next base: position 6,901 of record JAMPIV010006567.1, on the reverse strand, counting down.
TATCATATTAAATAGGTTTGGGTGTTGATCCACTTCATCCATCGCTTTCCACCCTAACGGGTATCTTTTATGGTTTAATGGAATGTGGCCTATGTACTGGTTACCCCTATCAAAGGTTTTGTGTGCTGGGTGAGTTGGATCTTTTGCCACTCTTTCCCAGTAGCTGAATCTCAGTTCTTTTCTCCTTAGCTCCAGGGGTATAATGCCTAGCGCTACTTCTAATGCCTCTGCTGATGTTCCCTTTGAGGCACCTGCTATTATTGACAGTGCCTGGTTTTGGACTGTGTCTAGTTTTTTTCTTTTTGCTCGGGGCGGCTGATGCATAGACAACACTGGCGTAGTCAAGTTTGTCCCTAATAAATGATTTATAGAAGGTTAACATTGTCTTATTGCAGGCTCCCCAAGCACTTCCTTTCATATATTTTAGCATGTTGATAAGTCCCCTACTGCTTTGCACTAATAGGTTTATGTGTTTATTCCAGTTAGTTGCTGGTCTAGTACCATACCAAGAAATCTAGTTGATTTTGCTGTGCATACTTTTTGATCATTAATGCTTATGTCAATTATATTATTTTTAATTACACGCCCTCTACTGAAGATCATTCCTATGGGTTTTTTTAACGTTTAGATTAAATCCCCACTTGTGCATCCAGTCAGATACTTTATCTATTTGTTTTTGTACTGTTTTATAGAGGAATGGGAGGTTTCTTCCCGTTCTCCATATCGCAGCGTCATCTGCAAACTGAGATAGGTTGTTTTTTAGGTCTTTAAACTCGTCGCCTAGGTCGTTGACCATAATCGTAAATATAGATGGTGATATTACGGATCCCTGTGGGATTCCATTCTGTTGTTCATACACCTCAGATCTATCATTGTTTATTTGTACCGTGAAGTATCTATCCTGCAGGAAGTTTTCTAAATAATTGTAAAACACTGCTAGAAAAATTAAAAGAAGAAAATATGGACACCACACAGGATGCTAATTATTTAAATGCAGATAATACAGTAGATGAAATAGAAAGAGCTTTAGCAGGAAAAACCAATACCACCTCTGGGAAAGACATTCTGAGCTATGAAATCCTCAAAAAGGTACCAAATACAACCCTAAGGGTGATTGCATCCCTCTACAACAAAATCTGGCACACAGGAAAAATACCATGTTCATGGAAGACAGCAGTAGTGATCCCCATACTAAAATCAGATAAGGAAACACATGATGTCAGCTCATACAGGCCAATATCGTTAACATCACATCTAGGAAACATTCTGGAAACAATAGTCAACAGCAGACTAAAATTTCATCTAGAAAAGCATAATTTGTACAGTTCAACCCAGGCAGGCTTTAGAAGCCAACATAGTACAATAGAGCAACTGTTGAGGCTGGAACATGATGTTAAAACAGGCTTCAAAAGGAATGAAAAGACAGTAGCAATATTCCTTGATGTAGCAAGAGCATATGATGAGTGTTGGAGGGAGGGTGCACTTTATAAGATCAGGAAACTAGGTATAGTAGGCAGAACTTCGTAAATCGTACCAAATCTCCATGGCTTTTAAATTACATCATTATCATAATCTCAACTCGTAACCCGTCATGGGTCGTAGGGATGCCATAGTGGAAGCATCAGCAGACAGGGTCCTCCACTGCTCTCTGTCCTCAGCAATGCATACAAGTGTGGAAAAACCGTGTCCTGCCCATTCTTTGATGTTATCAGCCCAGGATTTTCTTTGCCTTCCTCTTCTCCGTTTACCTTCGACTGTTCCCTGGAGGATCGTTTTCGAAAGGGAGTCATGACGAGTTACATGCCCAAACCAGACAAGCTTTCGACGTTTCACTACTGACAAAAGTGGTTCTTGGTGGCCTGCATAGGTGTTTATCTTCTCTCTAACATAGACATTTGTTTTGTGCTCTTTATAGCAAATGCGCAAAATTCTTCTATAACATTTATGCTCGAAAGCCTGAAGCCTTCGCTCCGTATCTGCAGTGAGTGTCCAGCCCTCACACCCATACAAGAGAATAGATAATACAAGTGATTTGTATAATTTGATCTTCACAGGAAAACTGATGTTACTTTTCCAGATCACATTCAGCCTTGTCATGGCAGCTGAGGCCATCCCAAGTCTTGTCTTGATTTCTTTACTTGATCTTCCATCACTACATATAGTGGACCCGAGATATTTAAAGGTGTTAACTTCTTCTAACGTTTGCCCATTTAACGTAATGTTGGTCGGAACATGTTTCTTATGGCTCTTCACCATTATCTTGCTCTTTTCTATATTAATTTCCATCCCATACGTTCTTGTTACTTTCTCCAGTCTAGAGGTAAGGTCTTGAAGTTCTGATTCTGTTCCAGCTATCAGATCGATATCATCAGCAAATCGTAGATTGCAAAGAGGTCGGCCTCCAATCGATATGGTTGTTTTATAATCGTAGAGAGCCTCCTGCATTATATGTTCTAGACATATATTAAAGAGCACTGGGGACAGGATACATCCCTGGCGAACTCCTACAGTTGTTTTGAAAAATTCTCCAATGTCATTGCTTGCAAAAAACAGCACTGCTTGCGTCCTTGTACAGTGCTTCAATGATATCTATGATGTTGGTATCAAAATTGAATTTTCTCATTATTTGCCATAAGCCTTCATGCCAGACTCGATTGAAGGCATTTGTGAAATCGATGAAGTTATGGTATAAATCCGTGTTGATGCTGGAGATGTTTTTCGATCAGTAATCTAATATTGAAGATTTGTTCTGAGGTACTTCTTTTTGGTCTAAAGCCAGCCTGTTCCTCGGACAAGATTTCTTCTGATTTCTGTTTTATTCTGTTCAAAAGTATCCTTAACATCACCTTACTTGGATGACTAATAAGGCTAATGGTTTTGTAGTTCTTGCACATTTTTAGATTTCCTTTCTTTGGAAGCGGTATTACTAATGACTGCGTCCACTCTTTTGGCCATATTTTTGTACTCCATATCTTCTGGCAAATTGTTGTAATGATTTTTACTATATCTGGTCCTCCATATTTCAAGAGCTCTGCTGGGATATTATCCACACCCGGTGACTTCCCTCCTTTCATCGAACATATAGCCTCTTCCACTTCTTCCCGTAGTATTGCTGCATTTCCGAGTTCCCTGTTTTCGCACTTAATGTTGTTTAATATGCTATAGTCAGTGTCGAGTTTACAGTTACATAATTCTTTACAATATTCTGTCCACCTTCTCATTACAGCTGTTTTTTCATTGAGCAGAGCCCCATTGCTATCTTCTATGACAGTTACCCTGGGCTGTTGGGGTTTTGATAGTCTTCTTAATGTGTCAAAAGCTGCCTTGCTGTTAACTTTTATTAGCCCCGCATTAATGGACTCACATTGATCAGCTACCCATTTTTCTTTGGCCTGTTTCATTTTCTTTCTAATATTTTTATTCACCATACTGCATTGCCATGCTGCTTCAGGAACCTCTTTCTTAACCTTTTTCATTTCCCGCCGTGTATCACATAACTTCAGAATGTCATCTGTAACCCATGGTTTATTTATTTTCTTTCTTTTACCAAGTATTTCTATTGCTGATTCAATGAGCACGTCTTTCATGTTCTCTGTGATTGAGTTGATATCATCCTCCAAAAAATTTAAATTACACGTGCGCGATTTGCCAGAATGGCCATATTATGGGCAGCGTTGCCACTCTGAATTTGAAAAAAAAAAAAAAAAAAAACCTAGATATCGCGACTTGGGCTATGTTGCGGATTTTCGGGCTACTTTTGCTGATTTTTTTTTCTTCGAAATCTAGTTGGCGTTCTTTACCTAATGAAGGAAAATGCCACCTAGATTAGATGGGACAAAAAAAAAAAAAACCCTATATTTAGGTTAATCCATCTATGGGTGGCAATAGAACCCCTCTAGGTGGCAATATATAGAGAGTTACGCGAACTAAAATTTGGCCGCCATTTTCGGCTGTACCCGTATTGCAGGAAAATGGACCCAACCGCGAGCTTCAGACCCAATTTGCATTTTCGTTTAGATTAACTAATAATTTGAAATAAAATTAGATGCAAATAAAGTAGCACATATTTGTACTATTCTCTGTATTTCAAGTAACAAAACAAAAAGAAGAAAACTAGTTTACTTACCGGTTTATTGAAAAGAATCAGTAGCGTGAATTTTTAACACATACTCCGTTAAATTTTATATTCCGTTAGAATTCCACTATTTAGCAACAAATATTCCGTTAGAATTGCAACACTTAACAAAACATACTCCCTTCGAATTGAACTATTTACGTAGTTTTGAAATGTGGAAACTGGTGAATGACTGTTGTAGACACTGACAGTTTTACTAGATCCAGATGATCACACTAGTTTTTGTTTTCATTAAAAATGCGACAATGTACAGATAGTTTTAACAAAATCTAATTAGGCTACATATTTTGGACCAGAGATTTCCTGCAATGGTTTTTAGTGCTCATTGATGCTCGAGCATGCTGTTTAAGACCATTGTTTTTATTTCTGCAGTAAATGTGAATTCTGACACTTATATACTTTGCTAATAGCTTTTGTTTAATATCATGGCAGTTGCTCAATGTGCATTCAGCTGTTTCCTGTAATGCCATATCCAAAAGTAAAGTCGCAATGTTTTTCATGGTTGCAAATTTATGCTCATGCTGACGGATCAGTTGTTCAGTTCTTAATATCAGATTTACTACTGTGTCACTGGCATAAACAAGTGAGCCTAGAATATACTCTTTATGTTCTGTTAGTCGCAAAATGTCAGTAATTGTTGCACACTGAGGGGCAGTGACATTGGCCGCCAATTACTGTTAGACCGATTTCCTCTGGGTCTACAGATGACTGTTTGATCGTGCTACTAAAACGCGAATGCAAATGAACTGTCAAATTAGTTCAACAGGTAATGGAGTATAACGTCAGGCATGTCAATCAAGGCCTGCTGTGAACTGAAGTAAACTGTAAGGCGGATGGTACAGTTTAACATATTTTATTTGACGGTATAAGTTCAACAATACGAGACAATGTTCTTGACGGATAACATCAACATGGAGGCATAGTAATGATGTTCATGACGAAAATTATATACATCTATGATGGTGGTTAGGTATTGCGGCAGATCCCTTTCAAACATCTTCCTTACATTCAATTAATAAGAATCCAATAATGTTCATGTAATGTTTGAACAGTAATATAATGTCCGTTGACCTTGTCTGAGGACATCCAACTAAGTACGGATTCTCATACCACCTAATCCCGCATTCATCCAACAAAAGACTGTCTTAATCCAAGACTTCAATCCTTACAACGTAAGTTCCAAAATATAATAACAATGGCGTAGATATGAAGATGCATCTGGGTTAGTACTTTGAGTTTTAACTAACCTCTCCACAAACTCATACCACGACTTTGGCACGGGCATAACGGCATTTTTAATATAAATTATAAACTCCAATAACTTGGTTCCCTCGTAGGAATTCTTCGTCTATGATAGATTATAGAGGCTCATAGCTCCTTTTGGTCCATTCTAGGAATATCATAACAAGATGAATTCCCGCTAGATTCTCTCAAGGAGTCGCCTAAAATTACAGGTTTGATTATGCTAATCATACAATACGACGGGGCGACAACTTACATATTACTTCCAATATTGGCTTCGACCTGAAGACCAATATTGTAACAAACGAATGGCTTCCACAGACTTGCCACGATAAACGAAATATTCCATGGACATATCGTCCGGACTGCCCCTTTCAGATGATGACGTAGGACTCTCTTCTAAAACTAGGTTACCCGTGCGTACAGAGTAACACATACTCTACATTGTGCACGTCGGTGCGTGAGTAAATCTTCTTCTTCTTGCGATCGCATCTTTGATGATTACACCGTCAGACGAGTTCTCATGATGAATTCGACTGTTGAGTGAGTAAATCGAACGCACATACAATATAACTATATCACGACTGGTGCGTACATTGGCAGGACCGAACGACTACCCCCATAGGTAAAAAACGTACGCAACAACTTTGCTAATAGCTTTTGTTTAATATCATGGCAGTTGCTCAGTGTGCATTCAGCTGTTTCCTGTAATGCCATATCCAAAAGTAAAGTCGCAATGTTTTCATGGTTGCAAATTTATGCTCATGCTAGTAGTAGGAATGCGCAAAACGATTATCATTCTGGTGGCGCGCTGGTGGCGCGGATGGTGGCGCGTGACTTTTATATAGTAAAAACGCCTGGTGGCGCGTGACTTTTATATAGCAAAAAATGGTGGACTTGAGATAACAAGAAGAGGGTATATAGGGCAAGATGGCGGAATTGAGATAACAAGAAGAGGAGCGACAAGATGGCGGACTTGAGCTAACAAGGGGGAGATAAGTAGGTTGTTGTATTGGGTGACTTTTTATATAAGAAAATACTCAGTGTGCAGGTGGAGCATCAGGTGGGGTGACTTTTTATATAGGGAAAATGTGCAGGTGGAGCATCAGGCGGAGGGTGATGACTTTTTATATAAGAAAATATTCAGTGTGCAGGTGGAGCATCAGGCGGAGGGGGATGACTTTTTATATAGGAAAATACTCCGATGACTTTTTATATAGTAATATATTAGTGTTTATTTTTAGATAACAAGAAGACGTTATTTATAGACATATATTAACTCTGCAGGAGTGATGCAGGGGCAAGATGGTGGGATGACTTTTTATATAAGGAATTGAGGAGGAGGGTAGGAGGAGGCCGGTATATATATATATATATATATATATATATATATATATATATATATATATATATATATATATATATATATATATATATATATATATAATTGATAAAGGGTGTTGCTATACAACTGGTAGATAATGTTTGTCGTAGCTTTTACCAGGTAGGTAATAGATGTTTATA